>JAECWM010000225.1:745000-1365000 GCA_018150695.1 Drosophila oshimai | reverse complement strand
ATTTCAAAGGTGCTCTTTTACAAATGAAAGTTTTTACACATTCTGCTAAAGTTACAACTTCAATTGATTAGATACTACTGTAGTTTTTTCTATTCCTCCTTTTTAGAAATTCGCTTTAGGTTATTTTGTTTTATTATTTAGGAAAAAATCAATAATATTTATCTGTTTATTTTATTTATAAATTTTTACATTTTGTATTTGCAATGCAGCCATTGTATGAAAATTATTTCACAACTACTAAAACTTTTTGTTTTATATTAAATAATAGAATACGTTGACTTTATCATAACGGTGATAAATATATTTTAATATTTTTATAACACAACTTTTGCATTTTCCACGTTATTTCCTCAAACATTAAATCTTCTTCCTCTGTTCCTTGGTGAGTTCCATTTCAAAGTACTAAAGCATATTTTATGACACTCTATTTTCCTGTTATTTCCGTTTGTCGCCTCGCATTATTTTCCGCATTTTATGGCATTGCTTCCGCCATACGTTATTTTTACGTTTCTTATTTTTGGCTATTGCATCGCTATTTAAGGCGTTATTTCTTATTTTACTTTTTTGGTTGGCTCGCTAAATGTCCTTGACTGCGTTGTAAGAAGTTTGGTTGCATATAAGGGGACCACCAGCCCGAGGTCTGCTTCTTGGAATAGTTGGTGAAAATTCGTATTATTATGAGCTCGCGTGTGCATCGCCTGCATTTTCCCCTATTACTTACTTCCTCCGACTGCTGCCCCAAACTTATTAAAATTGTTCGAAGCCGCACTGTTTGCTGCTGGAACGGATTGGAGTGGAGCGGAGCACTCGGAGGCCCACACTGGCGGACCGACCCTTGGCTGGGCCATTGCGATTTATGTTTCAAGTTTGAAATTCCCTAAATAGTTTCGCGTGCTGCAAATTGTTAACTCAACTAATCAGCATAAAAATGCAGCCCAAAGACCGCAGTGTGGTTTTTGCATGGAAGTGTGGCGAAAAGTGAAAGTGTTCTGAGGTGGACCAGTATTATAGTTTGATTTAAGGCACTGAAAAACTTCGAGCGTGACTCCACGAAATGGTTTTTAAACCAGCAGGCAAATGAAGTGCAAAAACGATGTGCAAGCCATATGCTTACAAAAAATTCAATTGTACTCATTAGACTCTTGAATTTACCGAAATTTAAGGAAACTTAACTAAGAAATTCTATGAATGTTAGAATTCTTCAATTTTAAACTTTTAGAAAATGGCTGGTGGTGTTAAAAAAAAGGTCTTCTGTAAAATAATATATTATTAATATTACCATTTTCATTTTTAAATTTTAATTTTAAAATTCCATACAAAACAAAAATGCCACCCAATTTACCAATAAAGTACCGTATCAAGTAATAAAATAAGCTTAATCAAAGGGTAAATTGTAGGCAATTTAATGCAACTGTCGAATAACACAACTGATTACCAATTAAAAAATAAATTGACTTTATTTCACAAAAAGTAGTTAAATTTCATACAAGCTAAAGTTGGTAAGCAAACATTTATTGTAGACTGTAAATGAAATCAATATTTTTAAATGGCTAGAAACATTCAGATAGACTACATACTACATACAAATGTGGCAAAGAGTATAAATAATTTCAGCCAATTACCATTCAATTTTGGTTATTGTATTTTTTTGTACGTTTAACATTTAAACCCACTCAATATAAATTGAAATTAATTTAAAATTTCAACACTCTCTTCAGAATATTTGTTGTATCTGGACTTTTCATAAAGTGCTCCATAAAAGAATGGAAAGAATTTTTGGGTTGGCCACAACTTGCTTAATGGAAAATAAAATAACTAATATTAGGAATTATGGGTGGAAAATCAATTATACGGAAAACATTTTACACGCCTGTTATGCAATTATAAAATGTTTTGTTTAATGTACACTGTGTTTTTGCGGTTTAAATTGCCTGACGAAACTGGAATTCTAGATTTTCGATTGAGTGCAGTAGCCTGCGGTGGACAGGTGGACAGATGTTGAATTCCACATCCTACAAACCTTCAACCTGCACCTTTAGACATCCCAATAAACTTGGAAAAATTTTGAACGAGTAATTTGGCCAAAAATGCTCTACATCTCAGTCTCCGATATTCTGGTGTTCAGCAGTAAGCTGCCTTAAAAAATTAAACAAACGAAATTGATTCAAGTCATAGTAAAAACCATTAAATTTCAGCAGGTTTCTTAACATAAAAATAGTACGTAATAAATGAGGCTAGCAAAATATTTTTTCCTATAGCTTCAATACAATTTCCACGCACTTTAAAAATGTGGTCATAAAAAGCTCATTTACGTGGCTAACGAGCAGCGGCTGGAAAAATGTGGTGCTTGTATAATACCACCCCCATACGCACACAATTTCAGCCCCAATCAGCCAATAAATAAAGCAATATATGAACGATAAGCATATTCAAAGAGTAGCAAACAACAAGAAATGCTTTTCCAGCCCCAATAACAATAATTCAAAATGGGTCACAGCCAAAATTCCATTGAGTTCTCCTCCCACCAGCCAATGAAGCTAATTTATTAAAAACAAACGACAGCAACAGCAGTGCCAAATTTCCAAAGTAACGCACAGAATGAAATCGAAGAACACAAGAAATCTTTAACGACTACCGAATGCTGCCAAACAAAAATCGAATCACAATTGTTTCGTATTGCGAAAAAACTCTTGGAAGCCTTACATACGGGACGAAATATCGTGAAACATTGTGCTAACTTACGAATGCTTTTGGAAGTTAAATATTTTGTAAGCATTTATAAATGTTCCGACATGTCACAAGATTTAAGGATTTTATTATGAACTAAACTTCAGCCTAAACCTTCGCGAATGCTTCCGTGGTAAAAGTCAAATTAAGTATTTGGTATTTTAGCACATAAACTTGTTGCGCCAAGTGTTAGTGATGAGTTCCCGCTTCCTGGCCGACCAGCCACTGGGAATGGACCGTGGAATGGACGCAGCACTGTCCACCACTGAGCGGTAAGTGATACCCGTGGTCAGAGGCAGGTTTATGTTGGACACTTTCTGACTCGGGCTTCGGTTTACCTGCGAGTAAGTGATAGACTCGTTTGTGACTCCCTGGGAGTAGCTTCTCGCCTCCTTGCGAGCGGCTGCCCGGCAGCAACAGCCCTCCGAGGAGGCCTTCTTCTTCGGTTGACTCTTGCCCGTGCTTCTGGGTCGAACGATGGCGCCGAGACCCATCTGGCGCACCAGGAACTCTTGGGCCGCCTGCATCTGCTGCTTCTGCTGGTCCTCCTCCCAGCCCTTTTCCTCGGCCATGACCTTGAGGATCTTGGGCAGCATGTGCAGCGTGGCCGCCGCGTCCACGAAAGCCACTCGCAGCCTCCTAGCGATGATGTCTACCAGAGTGCAGGCGTACTCATTCCGCACCGCATACTGCACTTCAGCCTCAATGTACGGGAAGTTGGGGTGCAGACGCTTCCGGAGATCAGGAGCCTGCGACAGCAGGGCATGCCCATTGTAGCCGTAGGAGTCGGATATGTGCTGGGCCACGTCCATGGGTATGTCGTAGTCCTGGACCAGCTCTAGGGGCAGCATGCAGCACCAGTACTGTGCCCCATCTAGCGGGAGGTCCTCTGTCCAGCTGGAGGTCACGTGGTCATCACAAAGCCCACAGGACTCGATGGCCACGTCAACTGCATGCGCGGCCATCACGCGATAGCTGCTCCAGCGACCGCCGGCCAGCGTGATGAGGCCCTTTTCGCTCACCTCGATCAGGTAGCTGCTGACGGGAGAGCCCCGCTTGTCCTCATCCTCCTCGGACTTGCCAGTGGGACAGCTAACACTGGGTTTTATTCCCGTCCAGGCGCTGAGCACGTGGCAGCGTCCCAGCTCCACACAGGGCTCCATCTTGGCCTTGGCTGCCTCCAGGAGGCAGTCAACGTCATCAGGATCGGGAGAGGGACTCTGGCGTCCCACCTCGTCGACCTCCACCTCGCGCACTCCCAACACCATGTGGTTCTCAAACGGCACCATGATTATCGTGGGATCCTCCTTTTTCTCCGCAGGACTCAGCAGGCCATAGTGTCCAGAGCCGAAGTACTTTGGGAGCGAGACGTGAGTTCCCAGAGTGGGCACTAGGATCGGTGCTGTGTCCTCCTCGTCCATCTGGCGGATGGCATCCGTACTGGAGCCAGTGGCATTGATCACTGCCTTGGACTGGATGTAAAACCGCTCGCCGGAGAGCCTGTCCTTGACCCCAACCACCCGACAACACCCCTCCTGCGGCATGAGATCAACCAGCTCCAGGTGGTTGCCCACATGGGCGCCCAGGGCCACAGCTGTCATCACCAGAGCCATGCACATCCGGGCATCGTCCACCTGGCCATCGTAGTAGACTATTCCGCCACGCAGGCCCTCCGTCTTCAGCAGCGGGAACTCGTACAGGGTGGCCTCCCTAGACAGAAAATGGGAACCGCGAACGTTCGACGCCGCGGATATCCAGTCGTACACCTGGAGACGAGGATTCAGGATTTACCTAAATTTACCCTAAAGATCAGCCTACCTTAAGGCCCAGCCAGGTGAAGGGCATGCGCAGCACACTGTATATGGGTATGACCATCGGCTGGATGCGATTCAAGTGCGGAGCGTTCTTCAACATGGTCATTCGCTCGCTCATCATCTGCAGCATGATGTAAAGTTGCTGGAGGTCCTTGTCCCGCAGGGCGGTGGCCAAATATGAGCCACTGCCGTCGATCAGTTTGCTGGAACGCGAACTGGAACCGCTACTAAAATCCTCGGCCTCGATCAAAGCGGTCTTGAGACCACGACAGGCCGCGTCGACGGCGCAGCCGCAACCCACAGCTCCGCCACCGATGACCAGGACGTCGAACTCCTCGCCCTTGAGTGCATTCAAGTGCTCCTCTCGCGAAGGAACAACCTTCATCGAGCAGCAATGCTCCCCCCGACTTGTGATCCGCTCCTGCAGATGGGTAACAAGCAGGGCCCGCCTCAGTAGGCACCTCGTCCTCTTGGGATGGGCAGCCGACTTGGCCAGGGTGCACAGCCTGGACATCATCCTTTTTACCGAATTTTGAATTTTGAAGGGTCCTGCGTTCTTCAAAACGCTACCCAAATTCTTTAAAAATATCCAAAGGCTGGAATTGATGATTTGAACTAACTATTTACAAACGTTTTTGAGTTTTATTTGAGACCTACTTCGATATAGAAATTTAAATTGAAGTTAAATTCTTTTTAAAAACAAGAACATTTTACATGACATTTTCCCTTTTTTCATACTTGTTCCAGTTTTAATATTCTAGTCAACAAATGAAAATTATTTATTTTAATTTTTTTGTAGGACGTTATATTAAAATATTTGTTTTTTCTATTAAACTTTACATTTTATGGAGTTGGTAAAGTGTGAAAATTGATCAGAAAAAACGTCCAACAAAGATTGAAACTGAAAGCTGCGTTCATTTCATCTGTAAGCAAAATGACAAAACACAAGTTTAATATTCAATAAAAAGTTGAAAACATTGTAATTGAGCGACGTTCACCCACAGCCACACCCAAAGCCAATTAAAATTAATGAAAATTATAGATATGCGGCTTGTCGCCGCGCCAGTCTCCACACCTGGGCGAAAGGAGAAAGGCGAAAGGTGTCGGGCTGTCACAGTTTCTGACAATTTAAACTCGTGACTGGCAGGCGGACGGAATGGACGGAAGGACCTTCTGCGGGGCTGTGGGAGTAAATTACTATGCTTAGCACATTAAGGTTGGAAAATTTAATTACATGCGATGGCGAAACGGGGAAATGGGTAAAAAGTAGCGACTATTCGATGGACATTGCTTACCTGGGGGGCATGGATAAAAACACACCGACCCCAGTTGTTTGTGCCGGAATATTAATGCTTGTCCTTGGATCCCAGGGGAGGAGCATGTCCCTCCTATTGGTGTCAACGCAGCTGCAGGACTCTGACAGGCCGGTGCCTAATGAGTTTGTTTAAGTAATTTCAATTCATTTGTTAATTTTCAACTATTGTCTCTCTATTGACTTTATTAATGTGCCCGGGGCCTGTCACTCTGTCACTCAGGCCCGGAGTGTTGGCTACCATGTTTCCTTCCTTCCTGCTTGTTTGCCCACCTGTCTGGCCCAAGTCCTGTGTCCTGCGTCCTGCGTCCTGTGGGAATGTGGTGCTTTTGACTTTTGCGTGCCGCCGACCGGCATTGTCCTTTTGTCATTGGCCAGGTCATTAATATGGTGCTTCGGCATAGATAAATATTCAATTGCTGATTGCCCGCATTATTGATATGGCATCGACGCACATTAACGTCTGAAAGTCATCGATCATAAGTTTTTAAAAAAGTCCTTGAGTTTTTGTTCATATTCAGTGAGGACAATGTTGGGATTTTTGTTTTAATTTTCTATTTAAACTGTAAACATTTGTATGTGTCATAAAATGTTTGTTTTCTTCTATTTTTTTCTATTTCTGTTTATTTTTACCCTTTAGCTTTTACAGAAAAGGTGAACATTTTTATATTTAACTTTTACTTTTCTGGTATTTGCGTAAACAATATTTTTCTTTTCTAAGTACAGCGTCTTATATTCTGTCTCTATTTTTTACAACAATCATGTAACCCTATTCGATTTTTTGTTCTGTTAATTTGTTATTTATGTCAGTCCCTGCTTTCTTTAGAAAACATAAAACCATAAAAGTCTATTGTAAAATGGTTCCTACCATTGAAAAATAAAGAAAATAGATAAAATGAACATGTTTTACCAACTATCCTTACACTAAATCCCATTTTGTTTATCTTTTTTATTTTATAGTTTATGTATTCCCTTATTAAATAATTACTTATAACAGAAAGCGGTGAAAATTTAAAATTTTTGTTTGACCTATCAAAGCCTAAAGCCTGGTTGGGTTCCTGCTTATGAAAAATCTTTAAAATCATAACTTCTATGTTAACCAAGGTATCTTAACTGTATAGTTGGCAATCAGATTGTGAAGCCAATCAAAAAACTTGAAATAAATCTTCCGTAACTTGTTAAAAAGTTAAATTTTGTTGACCATATTAGAGGTAAAGCCTTCCCCTTGTTAGGGCCAAAAAAAAGAGCAACGCGAATGGCGCCTGCGGCCTTCTAAACACAAATTTCCGGTGTAAGCCACATAACAAACCCGACCCGAAGCCTCCTTGCTGCTGGAAACCCCCCTGAAACGCCCCGGCACTTTGTTACATTTCGTTAGCTCGCCAAAGTGCCTCAACACATTCGGCGGGATATGGCGTGGCCTTGTTGCTTCCTGCCACCCACTCCCACCACCACCCCCTGGTATCCTGCTGACTGCAACTGGCTTTGTTTTGCGGCTCGCTGTTGCTGGCGTGTGGCTCACCTTTTTTCGGGTCCACCCACCTCCCGCCTTTAACCCTCCGCCTCTGTTGGTCTACGGGCATTATTGCAGCTATAAAGTCAGTGCCTTGAACTTTTCCTCTGGCTTGTTTTTGTTTTGTCCATTGTTCTTTTGGTCCGGCCGTTTTTTCCCAGCGTTTTTCCGAGCTCTCTTTTTGTCGCCTTATTGCCATTGAAGTTGGTTTTTTATGGCCTGGCCGAGCTTGACAATAAGCACGGTGGCGGCAAAACTTTTCCACTTCTCATTTATTATTACGCTCGCTCCTGGTTGTTGTTGTTGTTGTTGTCCTGACAACCGAGCGACACAAATTGTCGTCTGTCCATTTTGCCTTCCTTCAGCAGAAAAAACCAAAGAAAAAAGTAAATATAAACAACAAAAAAATGGCAGCTGGATATCAAATGCAAACAAGCGCACAAAATTCGTCTAAAATTTTTAAAAAGGCAACAAGGCACAGCAAAAACAAAAACACAGCAAATGCTAAAATTAAAATAATTCAAAATAAACGATTTGTTGCGCTTCGGCTGGCAATCAGCGAGGTGTTAAGTGGCCCAAATTGTCTGGCAACGGGAAAAACTTTCATCTCTTGGAACAGACATATTTTAGAACTTTGATACTGTTTTGGGTAATTTATTGGCAAAAGTTGTGATTTATTTGGACCATTTGAAAATCGATTCATTGGGCCAGTGTGAAATGTCACAGGTGCGCTGAACGGCTGGGAAAACTAAATTGGTGGAATTTTAAACAAGTGATGTATTCACAATTAGCCATTCGATTTGGAAATTGTTATTAAGTTTATTTAAATTATTAATATACTTTCTTACTTATTTTTAAGTACATTCTATAATCATCGAAGAGACACACTCACTGCTGATAAGGATATCTAATTACTTAATATTATTATGTAGCATTTTAAGAAATAACAACATGCAAATCTTTTATTGTTAGTTTAACATGGGGCTTACATTAAAATATATTAATCAAGGGTGAATGTAAAATTTTAAAGTAATCAGAAACAATCGTTTGAGGAAGGAACTGTGTTATAACAAGCTTTAAAAAATGGTTTTTAATGAGGCTTATTCTCCCCATTTGTCCAAAGTTCAATCGATTGCTTCTACTGACTTCGCAGTATTCCACTCAAAAGCATTCCCAATTGTCAACAACCGAGCCAAATTTGGTCGCCATATTAATGCGTATTGTGGCATAATTGAGTTGCACACGCACAGCAAAGGGAAGGACCTCCCAAGCCAGGACAAAGGGTCAGGAAATGCTCAGCCAGGCGGTCGTGGTCTTTGGCAGATCCACGAGCAGTTGGGCCGAGCATAAAGGCGCTAATTTGTAGCAATTAGTTTGGCACTCGGCCATGGCAACAGCAATGGGAAATGGAGAACGGAGAATGGCCAGTGGTAAATGGCAAATGGGCTTGGCCAGAGGACAGAGGACAGACATACGATAAACATGCACACAGGACACAGGACAAAACTCGGTATGTGGCACGGCCCGAGGACTTTCGAAAGGACAATTGATAACAATTGAACAAACGTCACGCGGGCAGCCACGCGTTTAAAGCGAGTAAAAATGCCACATTTTTAACGACATGACATCAATTAAATTTTTACCTTTCTGCCACCCAGCAACGCACGCAGTGTCAGCCACAAATTTAAATTTTTGTAGCTGTCTCTGTGTTACTCAGTAGGCAAAAGACAGCATATATGCCTTTTTTTTAATTACAAAATATAATTTAAATATTCTTTTTCTCAACGTATGTATATGTTGTTTGCATTAAAAGTTTCGCAGCGTCACTTTCGTCACTTGTGCACATTAAATGTTGTATCATTATTTTTATGAAAATTATCGATTGCTGCTTTTTATTGCGTGGACTGGAGGCTTTAATCCGATTATATGAAGTAGCACTATGTTTGTTGCGTTTAATTTCAGCTTAAAGCACTTTATTAAATGTCGGTACTTACAACAAAGACAACATATAAAAAAAACTGCTGTATTAAAATTTTATTCGCTTGTATTTCTGTTTTCGGTGATAAGAATATGTAAAATGTTTTGTTTCCAATAGTTGCAATCCCATATAAACAAAACTGTTGTTGGACTAATTATATTATTATATTATTATATTATATTATTATATGTTTTCTGCAATTTACAACTCATTGTATTATTAGATTAAAAGAACAGACCAAGCCATTTGCACATACTTTATAGAGACTTTAAATTTCAAGATATTATGAGATATTATTTTTTCCTAAATTAAAAAAATAACAAAACAGGGTATCCTTGAGTCTATTTCGTTCCCACACTACCCTTTTCACTGCTATCCTTTAGCCTGCCCCCATATCTTAACAATTGTTGTTCTCCTTGTTGTGGGCAACACTATTTGTGTCATGCAACAATGTAATTGCCACTGTCGTTGTCATTTCCGCTGGACACACGTTTCAACGACAGGAAAAAAGGCCAGACTAGAAAAGGGGAAAAACATTAAAGATATTGCAAGGGAAAAGGAGGAGGGGGTTGAGGGTGAGAAAGTCGGGCGTGGCAGCCATGTGGCGGAAGGAAGTGAGTTGTAGGTCGGCCATTGTGCAGCTTGTGGTGAGCAAGTCGGATTGTGGCGCCCTTTTGGCCCTTCGAGGAGCTGGGGATGGGGAAAGGACCCGCAGCGGGGGTAAATGTCCTGGCCAATTGTCAGAGGCGCGGGCCATGTTAAGTTGAAAATAATAGACGTGGACATGGCTGTCAGTCTGTCAGTCCGAGACGATGTGCGCTGGACACTAATCGATGTGGACAAATTGCAAAGGCTGCAGGCTGAATCATCGCCACCAAATCCACTGCCTTCGATGGCACATCTTACCTTTGCCTCGAAATTAATGGCTAATGGCTCAATAAGCTGCCTTGTTTGCCCCCAGGTGGGATTTTTAATTGCTGCCTGGATGGCCATTCTGTGGTCGCTCCATTTATTTGTGCTCTGCGCAAACAGCAACTCCTCCTACCCCTGCGGTTGACCTTCCACTTTCATCCACTCCCCTGACCACCGTTTCCTTTTTAGTTATGCTACAGTAAACTTGCGGTTGCCCAGAGCATCCCACTCCCTCCCAGTACCCACTATCCACTCCCCATTGGATTGGTATCCGCATTCTCATCCTCATCACCATGCATGCTAAGTAGCCCCGAGGTGCGGTTTATTTAAATACGTAAACGTTGAATGAAATCAAGCGACATTTTGTGATTGGGCTGTTTTTTTTTCAATTTTCTTCTATCCTTATAAATGAGATAAAAAAACGTAATATATAGCCGTTGGAAAAACACTTACATAATCAGTTAATAAAGTTTTCAAAATGGTTTAAAATTCAGGTTTATTTTAATTTGTAGTTTATAAAGTTTTTTTTGACAATCATAAAATTTTAGATTTAGAATGTTTTTCAGCTTTTTTTATAAACTTCTTAAGTATTTACATTTAGAAGTAGTGAACATATGAATCAACCAAGGTATTTTACGAATGGTTTAAAATTGGCTTATTATCACGTTTTAATTTTATCAAGACAAAATATTTTACACACATCGCGTCATTCGGTTATACTCATCTATAAAAAACAAATGGTTGAATTTGTTAAAGTTAAAAAGTTACTTTAAGTGATTTAAAAGTGGTATTAAATAATTTGATTCAACAAATATAAAATCAAATAGACGTATTAATCCATTAAGTTAGTAATTTTAAAACACCTTTCAGTTTCACTTTAAAAATAATTAGGTAACCAACCTTTTTGTTCTTTCTTTCAGGTAAGTCCATGTCCATATTGGAAATAAATTTCGACCGCCCGTCAGTAAGTTTTCGAATTTTTCTATTAACCAAAAGTTGTACAAGGCGAAAGTTTTCTATTTCACTTTGAGTTTTCAGCTTGAAGCATTGAGGGTAGTGGGCATCAACAGCTTGCCAGCAACTCCACTCCCCGAATCGCTTTTCCTAGCCACTGATGCAAGCCACATTCGACACTTTATCACCTGGTTGTTGGACACTGGCAGTCATTGGATCGTGTTTTTCCACACGGCCATAACATTTAATGGGGCTCCGCTTAACGCTTGTAAACACGTTGGGGCAATCAGAGTCCGGAGGACCACGCCCCCGCAATGTATATGTGCACGATTGTTCCAGTGCGAGGAGGAGGTGCTAAATAAACTTGGACTTTCTTTTCACAAATTATGCCCATTGGGCATGCTAATTTCACTTTGGCTTTTGGCCCTCTAAAAGTCTACAATTACCGCTAATAGCTGACTGCTGAAATCAAGTGCAGCAGCCCATTCATTATCCTTAATTGCGGTAACCAGTTGGCGCCCGTATTATTACAAATTAACAAATCACTTAGTCGCCGAAGGCAAACACAAGTTCCCAGCGATATCCAAGTCTCTGAAAACAACAAAATTAATTAACCAACTTATTAAACTTTAACAATTTGGCCAAAAGAATCTGGAGCGCACTTAATTTGAATTTACGCCGAAAATTATAAAGGCGAGAGAAAAACGTGGGTTACGGTTGCTCGACTAAAAAAATACCTTGTATTCAGAACGATAAGCAAATAATATTAAAATATTAATTATATTATAAAAATATTATTATTACAAACTATTCAGTAAGGTTAGGTTAGAGCGGCGGCTGACACAAGGTCAACTATTCAGTAAACTACCTAAACATTTTTTACTCAAATAAATGGTATCTCAACTGGTTAAATTGGCTAAGTTTTTCATCTGTGAATACTCATAGTCTCAAGCCCTTTATAGCCATTTGAGGCCGAAAGGATAAGGAACTCTATAAAATCGCCTAAGTTGCCATTAGGCCTTAACGCTTCGCTTAACTCGTTATTGGAGCTGAAGTGTTCATTCGCACAAAAGTTTTTAGCTGGCGGCAGTTCTCGTTCCGAAAGCAATTATCCTCGAGGAAGTGTATTCGACTTAATTGATTTTCTAGCCGGCAGTCGCTACAGTTTTAAAAGGATTTTAATAAGCGCATTGGGGGTGAATGTGTGTGTGTCTATCCTTTGTCCAAGGGCCTGCCCTTTCTGTACCATTCCCTATCCTTTCGGTTGAAAAGTTCAGCGCGCATTTAGATAACAACATTTCGTCGGCTTTTTCACACTTTGCCTCTTGCCCCTTTTCGGGGCTAAGTAAATTTCTCAGCCGGACGTGCCGAGGTCCTGAGGCCATAGACCCTGCTGAAGGTTGAGGATTTCGTAGGTTGAAGTTCAAGTGGGGGTCTCTGTGTATGTCTCTGTGTATTTGACCGGAAGTTAAGCGGCCTTTTTCTGGCCGACTCGTTCTCTAAGCAGCCGTCTAAGCCGATTCGGGTTAAGTGTTTGTGTGAGCGCCAGCTTGTACTTTAAATACAATTTGAAAATTGTGTTTATTTAATTGCCCGGAAAGCATTCAGTTACGGTTCCTTCCCGTTGGTAAACACTTTAATTTTCGCACCTGATTGAGTTCCAGGGCCTTGCGCGTTTTAATATTGGTTTTCACACACCACATGTGTGATGTGAATTTCGGTATGTGGTGAGCAGTTAAATATTATTGCATTATACATTCGCTTAAGGATTAAGAAGAAGATTTAAAAAACACATTTTTTTAGCATTTGTTAGAAGCAATCTCGTTGCCCCTGTTTAATTCGAGGAGACTGCGTTACATGAAATTCTATCTTCTGACTGCCCCATGAACAAGTGCGGTCCTCCAAAGGGCGGGAATACATGAATCCTTAGAAAGACCGACTTCATCAGCATTGCGAGAAGCATTTCCATTCATTTGCCGCACATGGTGAGCCCCTCTACAAGGCTCAAATTTTCCAGCCTCCTGCATTGCGACTACCATCTAACTATCTCCTTCCGGCGCTTTTCCTCTATGTTAATTTCGCAGGGCTCTATGGCCAGGACGCCTCTCATGTTTTTTGATGATGAAGAGGTTTTTGGCATGGAGCCAAAAACAACAACAACGCCCACAAACAAAAAAAGCAACTCCAAAATTACGAGATTTTTTGTTTTTTGGACGCATTCTGCATTCGAGGCTAAAGCAAGGGCTGAAACAGGCGAATGCGAATGAGATGGCCAAAAAGCAATAACAATAACGACCACATGTACGCAGCCGTACATAGCCCCCGATTCCCCAATTTCCCCATG
Source organism: Drosophila oshimai (assembly GCA_018150695.1). Classification (NCBI taxonomy): domain Eukaryota; kingdom Metazoa; phylum Arthropoda; class Insecta; order Diptera; family Drosophilidae; genus Drosophila; species Drosophila oshimai. The sequence goes on along the minus strand of JAECWM010000225.1, from coordinate 1,351,446 downwards.
CTTCCCAGTCTCGCTTTATTTTCTATTTTCCTGCTCGGTTTGATGAACTTCACAGCGCGGGAAAGACGGGGAAAATGGAGTTGCCTTCGCATCGCCAATTGTCCCGCTCCCCAAGTTTCGATTGTTTTTGTAGATGATTTTGATGATGTCGGTGGGTTTGATGATGTGGTAGACATGGATGATGTTGTGCGAGCGCTGGGCTTGCATTTTTTTCGGGAGTCCTTTTCCTCCGTATTTGCCGCAGTTGATTTTGTTAATAGAAAATTTAATTTCTTTTATTGATACTTCTACAGAGCAGTGATTTTATATGAAAATGGGGGAGTACGCTTTTTCTTAAAGCATTGAAATCTAAAGATATGTAAGCCCATATGTTAAGCTGCCTAAAAGTATGCTGTGAAATATATTCCTGGTATTAACGTATGTAACCATGATACTTTTAGAAGTGCAGCGTACTTTTGGGCACCTTTAAAATGATTTAAAGCTATTAAAGATTTCTGAGACTTGAAATGCTTTTTGTTACTCTCTACCACTAGGTCAAATTGCTATGTTAAGTCTTCACCTTTAAGGTGCTTCATTTGGCTTCCTTACTTTCATCTCGCCACCATAAAGTCCAATTTAAGGTGAAGTGTCTCTGGAGCCTATAGACACCTGGGCAACCAGTGGCCTTGCGGTTAACCACAGCAGCCATGAAATTCCATTCTGGGCACAGACTGGCAGTCGGACACTGCCTGCAATTTGCATGCGCACACACAGACGAGCCAATGGAGCGAACGCTTCCTTTTTCTTGTGCCTGTCAATCAGTTCATCGACTGCCAGACTTCCGTGACATTTTGATTGACTAGACACACAAAACGGAGGAGAGCAGAGTCAAGTGGTTGAACTTTAAGCGCTGCTTTAATGGAGGAACCGAAATGGCTTAGCTTTTTGGATGGATGGCTAATTACGTTAATACACTTGAAAACAAAAGTCAAAGCGAAGCTCATCAATAATTACTAAGGAAGAGGAGAAGCTAGACTGTGGAAAGTGGAAAATGAAATCGAACTGTGACGTCCCGACACGAATGCCAGTGGAGGAATTAGTTTGTTGGCTACACAATCGCTGCAAAAGTCGTCCATAAACACATCAATCTTAATTAGAATCCGACATTGAAGTGCCCTGGCACATATTGAGACTGAAGTTTTCAGGTTTTAGCCAACTTGCAGAGAGTTCGTTGCCAAAGGCTCCTCGTTCACCGCCACCTGCTTCGATTGCACACTAATTGCAGGTGATGTTTTATTTGATTCGCCCTTCGGCTATCTTCTCGTGCACCGAAAGTGTGTTATTATTGCTCTTGATCAAGTTGTGCTGTGTGAGAAGTCAGAAAAGGAGCATTTAGGTGATTGTTTTTATTGCTGTTGCATTCACTGAGATTTATCTAATAAATCAACTTATATTACTATGAGCACATCGAACTATGTTCAAAGTATGAGACTTAACTAGACCATTCTAACGAGACAATAAAGGGTAGCCCAAATGACACAAGCACAGATGCAGATATAAGTGCTGGTTCAGATACCCAATAATAGTTAGTAGCCAGTCCAGACTCTGGACTCTTAGAGTCTTTTAGCACTCCGGGGATAAAGTTTCATTAGGAGCAGACCAACACGAGGCTGCACAAGTAAAGAAGGGCTTCGGAAAGACGGAATCAGTGGAACGGGCAGCAACGACACCCCAACTATCATAGTTTGCAGATGTATGGGGCACTTCACTGCAAATAGCACTTGAGGCTTATGACACCAGCTCCCCTCTCCGTCTCCCACAGCCCACCAGACTCATGCACCCTGACCCCAAGTCAACCCCTTCTCCGTTCGCCGCCACTCCACTTCAAGTGCATGTGAAACCGCAGTTGAAAGGCATTTATTGTACTTGTCATTGTTGTTGGGCTTGCAGTTGCAGCTCAGACTGTGGTTAGCCGGCAGCCCTTGGGTTCCGCCCAGCAGCCACCCACCACCCACAGCCACCCATCGTTGGGCCCACAAAAATACTGGGCTCACGCTCATGAATGCCAATGCAAGCAGCACTCATAAAAAGACGGTGGGCGTGCACTGGAGATGACTGCGTGAGTTGAAAGTCACGAAATGCGTGCTTAAAGATAAACGATGTATTTAACACTGTCTGTCTTATTTGTTGACTTTAAAAGAACCCAAAATATTTTGAGTATTTATTTGCGATACTCGAAGAGCAAGAGAGTAAGAGACTATATCGTTGTTTCTTGTTTTTTTTTTTTTTTTATTGTTGCATTGCAATGCATTGGGGTTTAAAATGAAGATAAAGTGTTTCAAACCTCACAAAGGATCTATAACACTAATGATTAAAAATCTTCTAACTGCCAAAAGCACATGTTTTAAAACCATGTCTTCTTATCAATCGACACTAAAGGTTTAAAACTTTAGCTAACTATTATAATGGATTTCGGATTACTTTAACTTTTTTAAACATCACATTAATTTATTGGTTTAATAGAAATTTTACTGTTGACATTTGCTTTTTATTTTAATAGTAGGTAGTCTTATATTTTTTCAACCAAATTTACTTAAAAAGAGATAATACTATTTTAACTAGGCAGACAGATAATGATTCGTGCTCCTTTTACCGCGTGACCTGATTAATTCCCAGTTCACGCGCTCATCTCTGATTCTGCTGCGTCTTTTTGTGGGTTAGGCATTTGCTAAACGACCCTAGTTAACCTCCAGGCCAAATAATTTGCATCAAGCACTTGCACCAGCACCATGGCAGAAACTTTGCCAAAGAAGCCATGCTCGGAATCTGGTTGTGCCCTCCGGGATAATATGTTTCACCCAGTTCGCTCTTCCTCGCCAGCTTGCTTATTTTAGTTATGGCATTTGGAGCATTTTTGCCAAGTTTACAAGATTATGCGCTTAGCGGCTGCGCCACCCAGCATGTTCGAATGGAGCGTGTTGAAAACTTTATCTGCTAGGTGCACAAATGAATATGGGCTCGCACTTTGCCTGGGGTGTAATTAAATGGCAATCCGCTTTTCAACGAGAGTGCTGAATATTAAAGCTAAATCTGTCTAGGAAGCAATTGGTTGGCTTAACCAATCCAATATTATTCAGCCGCCAAGTCTTTGGTAGCCCCTTGGCAATTTGGCTTCCAGTCAAACAGTCAACACTTTAAGACAACATTCAGCCTGCATCCATCAACGGAAGCTGAACATAAACAATTTATGGAATTTATTAAATTGGCCAAGAGGCTCCCATTGTGTGCCGACAAGGACCCTTTGGGCGACTGACAAACAAAGCCAACAAACAAACAACAAACATTTTGCACACGGCAAAGGAATCTCTGCCTCCTCTTTTTTTTCTTGACTCTCACTTTTCCGGATGGGCCGCTCGGCAAACACTTGGGGAAATTTATGACAATGAGCCAACAACTGTGAGTGGTCATAATATAAATAACAAGAAGGGCAGTCAGCAAGGGGGCGTTCGTTTGGGGGCGTGGCCAGTGCGTAACTGGTAACTGGTAACTGACCGTGGCCAAGTGTTGTTTTATGGGGGTGCGTGTGCCTGGGAGGAGAGAGTGGGTGCTTAAGCGATTCAACGGCCCATTGTGCTTGATTGAAGAGGGAATCCGGCCCGAAAGAGAGATGCTGAGAGATGGCTAAAGGGATACTGGGATTTTCCCACTGTGTGTGTGCGGCACATGAGCCTGCAATTGGGAAATTATGCCCGGAGGACACACACAGAGCTGGAGCAGAGCAAAGTGAAAAGCCTGCTGCTTGACTTTCTGGCCTTTTCCACCTCCGTCAGTCGATGAGGCGTCTGAAAGTGTCTTCCATTCCCGTGCCCATTCCCATCCACTTCCCAGATTGGAGTCAACTTGGCCACATTCATTTTTTATGCCTGCTGTTGCTGCCGGGCACTTCGGCCACAGCCTGTTGAAATTTAAAGCAATTTAAGTTAAATGGTTTTAGCCAAAAAACGTTTCTTTTACTTCCTTCAAATACTTGGTAATTTGATGCTTCTCTAAGGGCTTGCTAAAACAAAAATGGTGCTCTAAAATAAATGTATTTAAATATATAAGACATTCATTTAAACTTCTGGCCCAGTTTTATTTATGTAACTACCCAACGAAAGCGGCTTGCAGGGTTTTTTTATTTATTTAAAAATGCCGGTTGTTGGCTTTAATGCATGAATTAAATCGAATTGTACATATTACCCTTTTCTAGCAAATTCTGCTGCTCTACAAAATTGTTAACCTATAAATGGGCACACAAATAAAATAAAAAATGCGCATGCCAATAAAATTTTTAAAATAATATTTGCACTTACGGTTAAGTTTTTATTTAACTAGGGTATTTGCTTTAATAAACTTTATATTTTGGTTACATTCTTTTCTTTTTTGTTTAAATGCTTGAATTACAAACCAAACAACAGATTTCATGAGGAATTCAAATTCAATTGTTTGTTGATTCGACTTTACTTTCTTTAGGTTAGATAAATATTATGGAAACAAATAAGTAGTAAATAACATTTTATTTTCCTAAAAGTATATTTGTACAGCAATTTAAATAAATAAAAGTGAAGGCTCCTTTCCCACCTCTTTCCCTTTCACTGTTGACTTTTAATTACTGAACGAGTTTCACTTAGCTTTCCCTACGTGGAGTCCCTAAAAGACATTAAAACAGATGTCGCCGAAATGACAAGAAAAAGCCAGAGAAAGGGAAAAAATTTACAGTTGCCTTCAACAAAAGCCACTGGCCAAAAAGTAAAAAGCCAAAGAGTTTGCCAGAAAGTTACTGAATAATTCAACGAATGTCCTGCCAACATTTTAATTTAAGTTTGCGCTTCGGCGGTCCGCTAGATAAGGAATTGCCCAAGACACTTTGAGCTTGGAGCTTGGAGCTGGTTGTATTTATTTACACTTTGCTGGCCGCCAAATGACGGCCACAAAAATTAATAGAAAAGTTTCCCCAAAGACACTCGGCAAACAGCAATGGCGACGCGAGGCGGAAAGAACAAATTATGCAGCAATTTCATTTTGATATTTTTGTCAACACAGGATGAAAGGATGTTAATGTAAATGACTGCCCCTAAAAGGAGCCCGCAAAAAGGGGGAAAAGAAAAACTTTTAATAATGTCTCGAAAGGCACATTTTTTTGTCCTTTGTTTCTGCCGGACTCCAGCGGAAAGGCAGTGGCCACAAACTCTTGTTCACACTTCATTTACAATTCTGGGATGGAACGGACTGGGCCTTTGTTGTGATCCAGCCCCTAATTATTATTTCCACGAATTCGAGCCGAGACGCCTTTCGCCGGGAGTAAATTATGTTTACGATTGCATACTGGCCGCGTCGGTCTTGACTTGGCCACCATTATGCAGTGCCATTCATTTTTATATTGTCCTGAAAGTCTGGCCTGTTTTCCTGGTTTCTGCTAGCTTTATGGCCCATATAAATAAGTTGAGACAGCAGCTTTAGAATAGGCCCAAAAATTTTAAATAAAAAAGATCAAAATTAAATAAAAAAATATTTCCCATTAAAAAAATTATTTTATAAATTAAAAATTTACATGCTTTTAATAAAGTAAATTAGAAAATAATGCATAAAAGTTAAAAAGCGACAACTGTAGGTATAAGCCTTTTTTCAACATCCATTCGGAACTTCATCACTTATTTGAAGATTTTCTATCGAGACTTTATTAATTATTTAATGCAATTTAAAGTGTTTAAGGACGTTACAAAATAACTTTTTCCTCAAAAGCTTTAAAAAAGAGATAGCACAAAAGTTGATTATCAATCATAATACTTTTAATTGTAGCTGCCACAAAATGTTTTGTTTTGTGGAGTGGAAGTGAAGGTGCCACATACATACATTACTCTACAAGTTTCGTGTACACACATTTAATTGATGCTGTTAGTGGAATTGTAAAATTACCCACAAAGTCAAAGTTTATTTAATTACAAATCAAAACAATGCGCTTAACCGCGTTAACGCTATGAATAAATTTGAATATTTATCTCATTAAATTAAATCAGCCCAATTCACACCTATTCCAAACGAATTCGTAGGCAGTCCCAAACCACACAAAGCCGTTTTACCCACAATCCCAAATCCAAGGCATATGTTAAATGTCTGTACGTGTCTGTAGCCCGAAAATGGCGACTTCATGTCTGGCAAAATGGCTGTGTCTCGGTCTCAGCTCAGCCCCTCTCACCATTTCCCTGCCCCTGGCCAACGAATCTGACTGTCGACATATCTTAATTCCCATAACCAGGCGAAAGGCTGCATGAATTTCAAATTCAATTTGGCGCATTTTACATAATTTATTAAACAAAAGGCAGAGCAACAACAACGAGAGCTGAACGTTTTATTGCATGAGCGACGGCTTACAGGGCACTTGTGTTGTGTGTGTGTGAGCTGGTTTTTTTTTTACATGTGTAAGTGGGGCAGGGGGGCTTTTTACGTAAATAATTTAGGTGTGAAGATTAAATCGTTGCGATATGGCTGAAATTGTTGACAACTTAATTTGTGAAGTGGTTTCTGCGGCCGGAACCATAGCCCGGAAATGCTCGTCGGCCATTTCGTGGCTGTGCTCGCCTAGAAATATGCAACAAGCCGTGATATCAACGGTTGGATCAAACAGGATCAAAACGTAGCACTCGCCACTTGAGTCACGCAACACACCAGCCGGAAGACAACACGGCGCATACGTAATCTGCCCGGGAAGAGCCAAGTGCCAATTGAATTATTGAAAAATTAACCAGCTCGCAATAAATGGAAGGAAGGCAGCACGAAGTGAAGTGCATTTCTCTACGCGTGAGTGTGTGAAATATTGCATGAATAATGCAGCACACTCAAAAGCTCACTGCCGACTGTCGATGGCACTGCACTTGACACACAGCTCTCGACTGCTCTCTGTTTTTCCCCTTTCTCCTGCAGTTTAATTGCCGTCATCTGTTTGTTAATTGCTACATAATTGTTTGAAATAAATTCACTTACGCCTCGTTTCGGTCTGTTGTTCGCCGTCTTCCGTTGGCACGGGCAAGATGTCGCCGCCGTCGAAGCGCTGACATATGGGGCGTATGAGTATTGCTCTGCAGTTTGTCGGGCACTTTTGATGGTCCTGCACTTTGCATGCAGTTTAATTTTCCACTGTCACATCGCCGAGTTGAGTGAGTGTCGCCTGGCAAGTGAACGAATTGAGTGAGTGGCAGTCGCATGTTTAATTCAGGGTTCAGGACGAACATTGCTCCACACAACAATTCACATAGGGAAACAATACTGTTCGTTAATAGTGGGTTAAAAAAATCGTAAGATTCTGGACATTTTAGGATTCACTTGTTAAGAATAGAGCAAAAAAAATATTGAATAAATCCAGCAAGCAAACCAAATTTTAAGCTAGTCTTATAACACCATTAGCAGTACAATAAATCCAAAAACTGGATTTAAGTACGTTTTATGAAATGTACTGAAATCACTATAATTATATTATAACTACAATAATTTAAATAGGCAGTAGCTAATATTGTTTGGATAACAACCTGACCATTTCCTATGAATTAGCCCTCATAGAGGTGCCAAAACCTCTGCTTTGCCTTTCAAGTTTTAAATCTCTACAAGAAGTGTTTTAACTGGCATGTTATGATGCGATTTTCTCCTTTTTAAGTGAGCAACCCGCAATTATATTTGCATAGTTCCACCTGCCTGTAATCCATTCTACTGCGTTTGTCACAATCATTTATTAAAACGTTAAGCGTAGCTGCTGTCAGGTGACTGAAGCCATGGCCAACACCTAAAGGACCCCGTCAGGCACTCCGCAGGACCTCCTCTGAACCCGACGAGCTGATGGCTGGCAACATAAGTCATAAGGAGAGCTGGCTGCAGTTGAGCTCAGGGCTCAGGGTCCTCCCCCTCAGCTGGCTGGCTGGCTGGCATGTTTTATGTTTTCGCTCACTTTCCGACACATTTTCGCACATATTTTGTTTTTATTTGCAGCATGCTCGGGGGTGTCCCGACTTGAGCTGTTGCAGCTGCCAGTGGCACTCCAGCTTTCAGCTTCCAGCTGGACCCAGATTTTCAGTCCTGTGCCTTCGTGTCGTTATGAATAATGAGTTTTCTTGCTGCAGTGCAATCTTCGCATTCACTGCCGCTCATTGCCGGCTCTCGATTTAATTAAAGTTCTTAATGAGTTTTCTGTATCGCGTCATCGATCAGGCCGAAACAGGAATTAAATCGCTCGTAGCTCTGGCTGCCATTGTCTTGTCGGGAAACCAGAAACTTGTTACACAGCCTGGGATTTTGGCCGGGACACACATATAGTAAGTATCCCCTAACATGTGTACTGCGGGTTCACTTCGAGTTCATTTGGCTGCCAAGTTGGCGAAATGCACTTCTGCCGCATCTGCAATTCGTTCTGCGGTCTCCTCTGTTTTCACTGAATATATGAGTATTTATACTGTCGGGTAGATATTTGCTTTGCATTCTTAGTAACTTTTTTTTGCGCAAGTCCCTTTTCCCTGTGCACAAATTCATGGCATTTTACGGGTTGGGTATCCTCTGTTGGATTCTGTGGGAACCTGGTCGGTATTCACTCTATGACAAAAAGTAAACAATTTGCACAAAGCATTTCACATGCTGCCATCTCTGGAATGTCTGTCTGATTAACCGTTGCCAACCTGTTGTAGTTGGTAATAAAGTTTTAGTTTGCTCTACGCTGAAAAAATATAGAAATATATCATAGTTTGAGAAATAAAATTTACAATTATTTTATGTTTCTGATACAATTACACAATTTTGTATTCTTACAAAAAAAATTTTTTTTTTTAATATATCATGTAATGAAATTAACAATGTATCAAATTAAAACAAACAAAGGTGACACACTTGACTGCTTTCCTTAATAAAAAAAAGTTTAAGTTTATGGAAAGTTTTTATTTATGGATCATCAAATTTTTCTACTTATGATTTTATACAAAAAAAAAAAGTGACTTTCTTGTTAACTAGGTCTTATGTTTTTGAAATTTACATAAAGATTTTTTAAAAATTTCAACATTAATCAGCTCTTAGCATTCCTTAGGTACTAAGACCGTTAAAAACACTTAAAGGCACACATTTAGGTTAAAATTGAATTGAAAATGAATATTTTTCATTGGCCAGATAGAGGTAGTGAAGAAATATTTACCTTTTCTGGCATAGTTAATTACAGCTAAGACGGCAAAACATGGCCCGAAGATAGTAATTTAATTGCTCTGCGTGTTTAGGCCATTGGTAATCAAAATTCAATATACTCATCTTGTTGTGGGCACTTAAGCTTTAATGTAAATAAGCCACGTCCCCAGTGCCTCCAGGCACCTTGTTAAGCCCAGGCACACCACACTCAAAGGCACAGCGTGGGGCACATATGTAGGTGTAGGGCAATGAAGGCAGACTCACAGAGTCAGTTGCCAGTTAATTGCATAATGACCGAGAGCAGGCATTTAATCAGCTCGTTTGTCAACAAAGTGCAAGTATAATCAGTTTGTGGAACGTTCGCAGGAGGGAAAGGAAATAGAAATCGGAGGCCGGTGAAGATTTGCTCGCCTTGTCAAACGCTAAACTAATTACGTATACGCAATGTGATTATGAGCTCGCTGCTGATTAGGCTGCGTGGGTGGCAAGTGGGTGCTTGTAATGGGCCGCAAAGTGTCCTGGACGATGCCCACTTAACAATGGCCATAAGCCGCCATAATGACCCGCACAAGAACCATCTGTGGTGCCACAGAAAGCAACGTGCTCGTTGTCCCAATATTTGTTGACATATTGCGGATTTAAAATGATTTGTGGCTGCCAATCCCCGAGAATTAAACAAATACATTTGAATAATGGCAAGCAATCAGCAAACAAAACGCAAGACTGATTGCCGGCAATAAAAGTGGACCATAAAAAGCGATAACATCATATTTATAAGCGCCGTCAAGACCCACGTCCCTGCATCTTCCGAGCATTTCCCAAGGCGGCGCAGAGCGTTGAAAGCGATTATATGCGTAAATATAAAAATGGCAAAAAGACAAATAAACGACAATAAACGGCCAGCCAGCTCCTTCTTTTCGCCTCCCAAAGGCATCCCAAGGCAAAATAAACGAAAAAAATGGCCAACAAAAAAGATGGGCCCATAAAAAGGGAAACCAAAGAAAAGCTCAGCGCGGACCTAAGCAGCTTACAGTGGCGAAAGTAAGAAAAATTGGTGAGGATAAATATTTAAAAGAGAGTACTTGAAATAACGAAAAAACATCATTTTTATTAAGTGTCAAATATTTTGTTGCGTCTTTAAATTTGTTATTTTCATAAATGTTTTAGGCCATATAAACTTAATAAATTTATTAAGACAGAAACGGTAAGATTTCGTTAAATGTTTTATTAAGATGAGTTCTTAAATTCCGTGCTAAAAACCAATGAGTTTTCATTTATTTTTTTTTTTTTATTATTTGAAATAACAAAACGATGTTTAGTATTTAAAAGTATTTTAAAAATATTTGTTTGTCTTTGAATCAAGTATAAAAAAAAAGAAACAAGAATTTACTATGTAATTTGTATTATTCATCCACTGTACTTCAAGTTTATTTGCGGGCATTGCCGAAAATCGAGTAGGCAGCACGTCTGGCCAAAAGTTTTCTTTTGTGTGTGTTCTTTGTTTATGACGACCATTTGGTTTGCGGAGACCGTCGAGATTAGGCCGGAGAATGGAAAGGTGAAAGCTGCTTCTGGGTTCTGGCCTGGCTAACTTACCGTCACCGCAACCGGTCTCTCTCTATCGTAATCTCTGTTCGCGTGGTGGACTTTAATTCCGCCAATAACGTGGAAACGAGGAACGAAACTGCAGTTTCGATGCGCCTTTTTGCAGACCATGGCCGCAGCGTTTAAACTTTGGGGCCATCAAATGTAGGCTTTAAAGCACCTAAAGGCTTCCAAACGGTTTGAATTTGCTTACACGTTTAAAAGGCTAAAGTGCATTTTTCAAAAACAAAATAAATAAATACAATTACAGAACGAGCTCAGTCAAATTTGCTTTCAATGTGTGCTTAACTTTAGTTTTTTAGTTTTAGTTTTGTGTTTGCCACTAAGGGTATGTAGGAGCATGTGGGGAGTACAAATATGGTAGACTTTCATAAATAATTTCCTAGTATTTTTAATCAGGCCTGGGCACGTAGTTAAAAGGTTCACAGACACATATATGCATGCAGCAAGGCAAAGTTTATATGGTAAGAGCATAGAGAAATACGCACGCACACTGAGATATCAGTCTCTCTTTGTGCCCAGGTCTGTTTAAAAACTTTTACAAAGAGAGAGAGTGGTGTGTTGCAATCAAGAACAAATGCAGCTTGTTAGGATCCCTCAAATTTTCAAGTGTCCATCAGTTTTGGCACAGGGTGTTACCCAGTTCATCCCAACTGAAATTTGCGACTATCGAGCTCTCGAAGGGGAGGCTCATTGAAAGTGGCTGGCTTTTTTCAGCTCTGGCATTTCGCGCTGCGTTTTGTTTGCACACAGTTCAAAAGGCGGCTTAGGGTTTGGAGGTAAAGGGATGTCGAAGCCGCCGTCGAGCCTGACAAATTGAATGGTTGCCTGAATTTGCACAAAGAGGCGAATGGGTGCAGGTGGACACAGGACAAACAGAATCTCGGAGGCCGGATTGTGAATGGAGCTCTGACTGATTGACTGGTGTCCAGAGTCGGGAGTTGGGAGTCGAGGCCTGTGTGTCATGCAAGCCATGTGGACACAAGAGCTAAATAAAAAATTAAAGGCAAAAACTTAAATATCAACAGCGAGGGCAAGGACTAAGCGCAGTTAAATGGGGTACGTTTTATTTTCAGAGTTAGAGGATGTCAGAGAGCCGCTAAGTAGACGGGTGTGGCAGGTGGCGTCCTGTCCTGCAGGATTAAGGCCAACAAAGAGTCAGGGACAAATCTCAGTGGTGATAAAAAGCAGCTCATTAAATTGCAAAGGAGAAGTGAAACAGTATTCAAATGGCTGAAAGCTGCAGAATGCAACCTGACAGGTTAAACTAAAAAAGTGGAAGAGGACCTTGCCGAAAGAAAGCTAGACAAACGGCTGCTAAACTGTACGGAAAACATCTAAATTTAAATACACCAAATTAATTTAAGGAAATGGATAAAATACATGTTTTCTTATTAAGGCAATACAACGTAAGGAATCTACTATCCGAAAATCGTAGTTGACCTTAAAAATTATTTCGTATTAGCTAGAGGGTAGCTAAGTGGACCCAGCGCATGGGAGCAAAATGGCCCGGGTACTATTTTTTTTTTTTTTCAAAACTTTTTATTTTTTTATTTGCCCTACCCTTTCCTTAATAGTAAAAACTATTTAACGTATTTTTAACTTAAGGAACACTAAGAAACTATAAATTTGGTATCACACACATCCTTTAAAAAGCTGTTAGAACGGCGGCTACTAAGAGCGACTGTGAGCAGATGTTAGGACTCACGCGTACAGATCCAAAGGTCGAGGTGAATCCGGAGTCAAATGGAATGTAAGTTTTATAAATAATATCAAATGTTTAAAATAAATTCTTAACCATTCAAACGAGTCAATCCAACAAACAATTAGAAAAGTCAAAATAAATATTTTTCTTTTTAAGGCTATATTTGGACTAGATTTAAGGATATTATAGGTTGAACTTAAAATAAGTGCCATGAAAAAAAGTCCAGATGAAAAAACGGAAATAACGGCGAAATTTTTTATGAAAAGTGGAACGGGGGCGGTAAGCCAATGGCCAGTGGCAGTGGAAAATGTTAGTAGTTGTCCAGCTGGAAAGGAAGACTGGCTGGAGTGGAGTGAACGTAATTCAATATGCGGCGCCGTGCTAAAAGCTGTAAAAATGCTTAAGCGTTTTTCAATTTACCCGTTTTATGTTACGGACAGCGCTTGTAGCGTTCTCCAAGGCGATTGCGATTTTGCTGCTAACTCAAATTTCTCAAAAGCTAGAACAACTCATTTGTAAAGTGTCTGTCGCCCAATAAAAAAAAAGAGGGGGTGAAGACGAACAACCGAATGTCCCGATATTGCCAAATAACAGTCACAAACAAATTTGATTTCTTTGCCTTGAGCGCAAAAAAGGTTGAACGGAAAGAACATCGCTAGTTGGCAATATCCGTAAAGTTTTTATTTGAAAAATTTCCTGCCCAACACCTTTCACCTACTTTCCTGCCGTGCTCGAACAGAAAAAGTTTCCGTTGCAGCTGTGGAAAATGGGGAAAAAGTGCCAACGCAGCCAGAAACAATTAAACTTGAACTTTTGTCATAGAACAACGAATGCAATAAATGAAACTAAAAACAAAAATCTGAAAGCGCAGCAGGAATTTCTGCCGTATCAGCAAAACATGGCGACAGACACATTTTCAGCCCTGTCTTCTGTCCAAGACCAAGTTTGGTTGGCGTGGCTAATTAATTTTTGTTTATGACCCATATGGAGCGGGCAGCCCGAAATTCGGTCTTTTCAATTATATGCATCCGCGGGCGGTGAAATTAAATTAATTAAATGCCCTAACCCACTTCATTTCGTTCGTTTCGCTTGCAGGCAAACACACGCGCCTGGACACCCAGCAGACGGCACAGGAAGGTAATTAATATGGTCCCATTTCTCCCCTTTCAAGGGTCACACGGGACGTATGCGCAATGTGCCGCAGTGCAGTGGCCAAGGAATGCAAAACTCTGGAAAATATCTGCCCAGTTCCCTTCGGGAAAATGTGGGCCAGTCAACTTTTTAACAAACTGGACTCAATGAACTCAGCATACAACATAGCGTTTTGAATCACCTTTATTATGTGTGTCCCTTCCAGATTCCGACTTTCCGAGATTCGCGGAACCCATCGCCAATGTCACCGTATCCGTGGGTCGCGATGCCTTGATGGCCTGCGTGGTGGAGAACCTCAAGGGCTACAAGGTGGCCTGGGTGCGAGTGGACACGCAGACGATCCTGTCCATCCACCACAACGTCATCTCGCAGAACAGCCGCATCAGCCTGACCTACAACGACCATCGATCGGTGGGTGCTAACTCAATAACTTGAAAAAAATCGTTTCCAACAATTGGTTTCCATATTAAACTAAACATAAATGATTTAAATTTGTTTTACAAGACGCGTGCAAAAAACTACTTTTATTTTAAGTTGTGATAATTAATGAAATAAAGTGAATCAAATTTTAAGTTTAAAATAAAATTTAATTGTAGCAAAATCTAAATTGTACCAGCCAAACATTTTTTTAATGCTCTCTCCAAAAAATAGTTTAAGATGACAGTGGCCTTTCTTTGAAAATTTATAAAAATAATGCAGACTTTCTTTTCTAAATAATGACCATTATCGATGATTTTGTTTGGTTAAATTGGGTGTCTGGTCTTAGCTTTAAAATATTTTTAGCCTTAACGATATAATTTTTAACTACTATTGTAATTGAACAGAATTTTATGAAACGCTTTAGGCATAGCTTTAAGCATATACAAAGTAATTTATATGCCATGGGAAAATTAAGTTAGGAAACTTATAAACTCTTTATTTTATTGTAAAACCTTTTGCTCTGCAGTGGTACTTGCACATCAAGGAGGTGGAGGAAACGGATCGCGGTTGGTACATGTGCCAAGTCAACACGGTAAGCTCCAGTGCTTCAAGTTTGTTTAGGGAATAAGCTAGCTAATCTCTTTATTCCCGACAGGATCCCATGCGCTCCAGGAAAGGCTACTTGCAGGTGGTGGGTGAGTTGAAAAAATAGTTTATAGCACTGTCCACTGACCCCGAGGAGTGTGACCCATTGGCCTTCGATTACCCCCCGCATTTCGCTTCTCCCTTTTCCCTCTCCACCCGGCAGTTCCCCCGATGATTGTCGAGGGCATGACCAGCAACGACATGGTGGTGCGCGAGGGTCAGAACGTCTCGCTGATGTGCAAGGCACGTGGCTACCCCGAGCCCTACGTCATGTGGCGTCGCGAGGACGGCGAGGAGATGCTAATTGGCGGGGAGCACGGTAAGCGACCTGACCCCATTCTGCCGCATTGCACTTGGCTAACATACGGTCCCCTTGTCTCGTATTACCAATCTCCAACCCACAATCCCCGTTACCCGCAGTCAACGTGGTCGACGGCGAGCTGCTGCACATCACCAAAGTGAGTCGCCTGCACATGGCCGCATATCTGTGCGTCGCTTCCAACGGAGTCCCGCCCTCGATTAGCAAGCGGGTCCACCTGCGTGTGCAATGTGAGTAAATGTCAACCGTTTAGCCAGCAAGCCAGTTGGCTAACTGACTTAGGCAGAGGGAACAAGTGGTCTGCTCCTGCAGTCAGACAGTTAGCCAGTTAGGCAGCTAAGGGGCCAACAGCTCTTTTGTTTTAGCCTCATAAGTTAACAAGGACAATAATAGTAATATAAACTAATTATCTGAATTGAAGACTTCTTTTTGGGGCTCACAAAATGACTTTACCACATGGGATTGTGGTTTACTTTTTCATGAAAATGATTTCGAAAGTTTGGATAGTTTAAAATGTATGTGTCTAGTTTTTAAGTCAAGTAAATAATGTTAATGAGGTAACGGCTTCTACATAAATTTTAAGCTATTCAGAAACCACTTCGAAATATGTTGCTCATTTATAATAACACATTATTTGTAGTTTTAAACACTTAGATTCTAATCTATTTAGAAACTAAGCTAATAATTTATTAATTAATTAAAACTACTTTTAGTTAATTATTTTTAACACAACTCTAATAAAATCCGTATTAACATACGGATAAATATTAATTTAAATTTTAAAATGTAGGTACATCTAAAATTTTCAAGTATTTGCAACGCAGTTTAAGCTTATGTTGTGCATGGGTTTTTTTTGCCTGTTTTTCCTGGGCAAAGTAAAACGGAAACGCCAAAAATAACGTAAATTCCATTTGGGGCTCAACACTTTTGCAATATTTATGCCTGTTGAGGGACGCTGCATCCAATGCGTAAAATACACAAAACGAGGCTGGTAGAGTTCCAGCCTCCCACTACATCACCCAGCCTCCTCCCCTGTTGCATGTTGCCAATGCAGTTTTTGGGGCAATAACCGCAACGCGTCCTCAACATTGGTACACAAAGCAGTGATGGACGAGGCTGTGGGTGGGATTTGGGAATGGGTTTGGGAAAAGGCGGACAACTGGCCACGCACTTGGCCGAAAATCGACCAAAAGCTGCAGTCACGTTAAATTAATTTACCTGTGAGAGTTTGTCTGTGCGTGTCCCACAGCCTGTAACTGAAAGTGTTAGAGATGGACAGCTTTTGGTCTTAACTTTGTTTTTACAAATTTAAAGCAACAATCTAAAAAAATCTTTAAACAAAATATAAATGTTTGCTTTGCCAGAGAACTGCATTTTTTAGGAAGTATTAAAAATTTACAAACATATTTCATATTTAAAAGCATTTAACCACCGTTTTCTACCAGCTCCCATCTCTAGCCTTGATGGCTGCTGCATTGCGCTCATTTCGCTTTGTTTGTGGGCGTTTGCTTGTTTGTTTGTTTGTTTGTTTGTCGGCAGGTGTTATTTTGTGGCCCCGTGATGTGTGCGTGGCCAAAATGCGTTCACCGCTCAGCATTCGCAGAGCTGCTTTTGTTGTTACTCCCACTCCCACAGCCCACTCCCACTCCCACTTCCATTTCCACTCCCACAAACAGCCAGTATCAACAGCAGCAACAAAAGCTATTTACGCACATACACCCCGCCCAGATGGACGGCCATGTCCATCCGAGCCACAATCACTCGCTCCCAGACCACCAGGCCCAGGCGCACTTTTAATGACTGAGTGCATTTTAATCCAAAAACAGTTTGTAAACTCACGTAAAATGGTATGCAAAATTCTCTCGGTAAAACTCTGATGTAGAGCCGTAGAGCTGATGAAAAGTCCGTGACGTAATGGGGTCGCCAAAGGGATTGTGTACGCTTAGGGGTGTCGAAAAACAATACTGTAGTGAATTCAATTTAAAGATAATGAAAACGGATTATATTTTGGAGTACTAAGCAAAGACTGCAAAGTATCTAAAATTAGGAACGAATAAATGCATGCATTTGAAATCATACCACTCACAGAAAAATCACAATACAAACTACACCTTATACTTAACAAATATATTTACTTATCCTAAATCAGAGATAACTGAAGTAAACGAGGATTTATTAAAAAAAAAAAACCTAACATACATTTAAGTATCATATAATTAAAGTTAGCTCAGTTTTATATTAGGAAAGGTACATAAATTGAATAATTCTATAATTATAACCAGGAACTTCTGTATTTTATTCGTTCGCATACAGTTCCACCGATGCTCTCCATTCCCAACCAACTGGAAGGAGCCTATGTGGGCCAAGATGTGATGCTCGAGTGCCACACTGAGGCCTATCCGGCATCGATCAACTACTGGACCACCGAACGTGGCGACATGATAATTTCGGGTAAGTCAAGGCTGCTTAAATGAGCTTGGCCCTTTTAATGGATGTTAATATAAAATCCCATAAAAGAGCCGAGTTTATCAGCTGGAAAGCGGGTGTAAATAGGCTTACATTGTAATCATCATGCATACCAACACCTCAGACTCTTTGGCCAGCTTAAGTCCGGTCGGCGGAAAATTGTCATGGAAAATGCGAAAGAGGGAAGCAGAATTAAAACTTGCATCAGCACTGTACATACAGAACGAAAACCCCAGTTTATTTCGCTTTTTCAGAGGCGAGGGAGTGCAAGTGAATGTTGATGTCGTGTTCTTTTTTATTGTTTTACATGGCAGTTTTCTGGCTTTTTTACGTACTTTTCCGTGCAGTGGCTCGCCATAAAATGCGTTGCCCATACGCACAGTATGACATTTACATGTGCACATGAGGATGCAGAGACATTGTGGCATTTTGAACTGCACAGCCTTAAAGTGTCTCGTCTTTATGGGTTGACGTTTTAACAGTTTTCCCTTGATTGACACCGGACAGTTTATAAGAGCAAGCCGAAAAGTTGAGGTCCGACAGAGATTGAACATATGTCACAACGATCCGAACAGAGCTTGTGCAGTTGTGGGCTCTGAAAATATACTATTCGCTACGAGAATAACCTTAAGTCGTATAATCACTTTAAAGTATGCGTATTTTACGGAGTATCAGCACCCGATTACAAACTTTAAGTTTGTTTAAATAATAATGAAAATACAACCATGTACCTACTCTTTATTAAAGTCAAAAAAGTGCTTTCATTGTTATAGTTTGTCCAAACATATTTGAACACAAAAATAATAATTAACCTCGGAGCATTCACAATGCAATTCAAATTGAATATGGTCAAAGTTTAAATGATCAGAACTAACAAATAACATATTTGATGCTCTGGAAATGGGCAATCTCAACATGAAATAAATTCGTCGAAATCGATGCGCTGCACAAATTGAATAAAGAAAATGAAAACTGTCAGACATTATTATTTTGTAGCGGAAATTATTGAAACATAATCACATTGTCAGCCCTCAAAAATACCAGAGGGAGATGGGAGTGTGCAACAGCCTGAACTCAATGCCGGAACTCATTGCAATTTTGGTAAATTAAAACGGAAAATAAATATCAATGTAAGGGCATCATCTGCATTTTCTGTGTCTGGTGCATCGTTGTCAAAAATTCAAGAGTGATGTCATGTTTATTTTTGGGCAATATCTCAACTCATGGCCAAGCTGAAATATTATTTTTCTAATTGAAAAAGCGAAAATACTCCTACAAAACCTTTGGAATTCAGTACAAGTCAGCCCCCATGACTCATTGATGGCAGCTCATATGCATAAAAATTGAGCTAAATATAGACGAGCCTTTGATGAACTGTCATTCGGCTTCATTTTATGCTTAAATGTCATTTTGTTTGTTCGATAAGGAAGACATAGCCATGCCCAATTCAAAGGCAGGCACAGGTAGGAAATACTGAGGCGGAAGTATGACATTTCATATGCACACACGCACAGGTTGAAAACAAACTGTGCCACAGCGAGGAAAATGCGAACTAGATATGAGATATGAAAGCCATGGCCATGATGTATGGCTAACAGACACCAAAAGTTTGGGTAATAAATTTTAACCGCTTTCCCATAGAGCTCCATATATCTACCTGTGAACAAAGGTATGGAAACGGAAGTAGCTTGAGGACTACAAAGAAAAAAGTCTTTCTATAATATTTTCTTTTTAATATTTAATTTGGAAATTGTTTCATAGACCATCTCAACGAATGACTCAAACAAAATACTGAACACCAAAGAAGATACATATGTTTTTATACGATTTTTATTTTATACCCTTTAGTATGCATTAAATAATTTTTAAAAATATTTTTAAATCATTAAATCAATTTATTAAAAAAATTATATAAAAATTATTACTTATGCAATTTACGTTCAGTTGTTAAAAATATTTGCATAATTGAAAAAAAGAAACAAATTCTGCGGGAAAAAATGAAGAAATACCCCTCCTACCGTTTAGCCCCAAAATGCATAGAATGTTTGTAAACGACCCTCGCCATAAACTGTCCTTAGGACATGCCATATATCACAAGCGTACATAGTATGCCAGTCGGCAGGACAAGCAATTCTACAAGCAGTTCAAGAAACCGAAACTTTCCTTTAATGCGGCTGGTATTAAAAGTATAAAGTTCCTGTGAAGACTTGGCAGGCAGGGAAAAGAATTGCTGCCGCCGATGATTATGAGAAAATTATATATTTGCGTGTCAGAGGGCCTTACATGTGGGCCTCCGGATAGTTGTGGCATGTGGAGAGATGGAGAAGTATCACAAAAGGTGACTAGGGCTATAAAAAGAAGTCGCAAGTGCGGGTCACATGCAAGTTGGCCGCTATGTGGAAAATTGTTTTTCCCCATTGTTTGGGGCTGACGAAAAAGTAAAAAGTAAAAAGAAAACAGAAAACCGAAAACCAAAAACAGGGAAAAACTAAAGACATTTGTCACAAGCAGCACACACAGGCATAGACAAAGGACAACATGACGTATGGGTAACATGCGATATCGCCTTACAATGCGCCAAGCAATCAAAGTGAAATTAAGTTTATATATTTAATGCTACTTACTGGCAGCTACTCGTTTTCATAGTGCCAGCAGGGTCCCCAATAAGTGGGCAACACAGTACGAAATGAAACGAGACGAAATGGAACGAAATTAAAGCCACAGCCATGCCGGCAGAAGAACAAAAGTTTTTCTTTTAGATTTTCACTGATTAATGAGAAAAGTTTTAGCTGGCGATGGCAATGGAAATGGCTGAGAAACAGCGCCAGTTTTAATTACACACACACACACACTCACACTGGGAATTGGGTGGGAAATGGGAGGGACAGGGCGTAATTAGTTGGAGTCCCGATTGAGAAAGCGACTCACTTCACTGCACATGGTCGGCCCACTAACAACAGCTACAAAAGCAACCCACTGCAGGTGACATTAATTAATTGATTTTCTCCGCACACACACACTCTCTTCGACCATAATGTTATTGCAGAAAAATTGTCACTGTAATTTAAAGAGCCACTGACAGTTTTTTCGCATTTTTCAGACACCTCGCGGGCCGGCGATAAATACGAGACCACATCAACCGTCAGCGGTTACACAAAATACATGAAGTTAAAAATCCGTGCCGTTGGTCCAAACGATTTTGGCACATATCGCTGTGTGGCCAAGAACTCTCTGGGCGAAACGGATGGCAACATAAAGCTGGACGGTAAGAGAATATATTATGGTTTAATTTATTTTGTTACCTCAGTCTTTTTTCACAATTAACTGCTTCAAATAATACCTTTGATTTAATGATTAAACCCTTTTTTTTACAGAAATGCCAACACCAACAACAGCCATTATTTCGGACATGTCCCTGCTGAACCGCAGCTATGGTAAGAGTTAATTTCATTAAAAGATATAAAGTACTTTTTAAATATTAAAGTCTGCTTCACTTTAAAGAGCAAACTAATGCTGCAAAAAACTAACATTATCGTTATGTGCAGTTCAGAGCCATTCAATCAACTCCCTAATTGATTAAATTTCAACCATAAGCATAGCAGCATAATTTTTTTGCTTGGTCATGAATTATATAACACAATAATGGGTTTTTAATTTTATGCACTGCAAAGCACGAAATCACAGTCAGCACTATACATTAAATTGGTTCATAAAATCACATAATCATTAATGCCACAATGCAGGGTAGGAAATGTTGCTCTTCAACATAAAAAAAGTCTACATTTTCGTGCCATTTCACAAGGTCAAAGGTTTTAAATGATTTGTAATCGTAAGTTTAAAGCCTTAATTTTCATGTTAACTTGGGAAAATCACTTTGACTTAGCTTTAAAGTCTTAAAGATTTTCAAAACGAAAACGATAAGAGTTTACAACATAGCGAAATAACAGCAATCAACGTAAATAGCCGAAAACACAAATCATCGTGAAGCCACACCACATAAGACCGCACCCCATTCCTCATCCTTAAATCGACTCCATCAAGTCAAAGTTGCATGCAATTTTTGCTTTCGTTTTTGCCCCTTTTGTTGGTTGCTCCCTGGCTTTGTTGGCCCTTCAAAGCGCTATTAAATGCAAATAAATGCAAAATTAAATAAAAATACCTTAGCATACAATTACCCTTAGCATCTGTGTGTAAATGTGTATAACTAAATTCTTTTTTATATGGTTTCTCTCTTCATTGTTTCCCAAAACCTTCCTCCATTTGAATATTTCTTTCATGTTATGCCCTCTCCAACAACCAACAACAACCGACAACCACCGACAACGTACCGCGTTATCCCGAACTCTCCCTGAACTATATCTCTCCTCCTTGACTGACGCTTGCTGCATAAAATTAAAAATGTGTACAAAAATATAAAGATGGCAAGAGACGTCATAGAAATAAATTTGACTCGGCTAACGCTTTGCCTGATTATGGGGTTGAGGAGTGGCGTGACGGTGCCCAAGGTAAGTACTATATCTCCTGCAGCCTTTCATCCGTCCCCAAGTACCACAGTCCCCATTTCCCATCACCCCAATCCCCCTTTATCTGGCCATCTCTTCTTTAGTGGCATTTTATGGACCGTGCTGCATTTTTTACTATATTTGCACATTCCGAGGCCAAAGTTGCCCCTCGTGGTTGCATTTTCCTTTCATGGCATTCACATTTCAAGTACGTCGCCGTGTGATCTCATAATTTCCAAGCTCTTTTTTTTTTTACATATTTCCTGGCCAAAAATCTTGGACTGCGCATAATATTTCTAGCACTTTGTTGGGCCAAGTGTTTAGCACAAACGTTGAAAATTAATTAAATTTCCTGTTTCTGTGCGGAATGACGCTTATAGTTGGCTGTCTTGTTGCTATTTTCATTCATCCGCATTCCGTGGCAAATACAAATTGCACTTTACGGCTGCTGGCATCTTGGATTTGTGTAGTGCCATAAGCTTTGACGGAAAAAGCAATAAATGGAGCTTTCAGCACAATAACTTTGTTAAACAAAGAGCACGAAATTTCCAAAGAGATTGGAGGATGTTCTGACAGAGCTATTTTAAACGGCAAAAAAAGATTTTTACTTAAGTTGGACTTAGATACATAGACACAAAAAGATACAAATCAAAATGGAACTAGTAGTTTAATAGTTTGATAAATTAACTTTAGATTCAAAATACACAGTACTGTTGTACAATTTAAGCACAGAAACATTATCAAAAATCTTCTTCGATTGGGCTTTTTCTTCCTCTGAACAATATAAATCTCGCATTGAATCTCGCTTCACAAGTTCAACTAACCGTTTAACCCAAAAAGGACAAATAAAAAATCTTGTTGAACAAAAGAAAACAGGGAAAATAAAATGTATCTGCAATTCATTCTATTCCCCATTTGCATCCATGTTCGACATTTTTTCCTTTGTATGTGTCGCTTTGGGTTTGTGGTTCCGTGTTGATCTGTTGATCCCTTCAGCTGCAAGTCAAATATACTTTGCAGCAATAAAAACGCCATCGGGCAATGGCAACACCAACAAGTGGAGAACAGCAATAAAAACTAGCGACAATGTTGATTGACACTGACATTCTGGCCATGTCAACGACAAAGTCCATCTGGATGCGCATCTATCCAGTATTTGCGAATGTGTGTTTTTGGGCGGAGGTGTGAGCAGGACACGTGTCCTGTTGCATTCGCTTTATGGGCTGTCAAATTTAGCGGCTAAACGCCCTCCGGATATGATAGTAGATAGTAGATATGACCGCAGCAGTCAAATTAGCCATAAACATTGGCTTTTCACATTTTCTGCTGCCTGCTTTTTGGCTGAATAAATCCTTGCTGAATTACCAGCCGAAACAACCGACTGGAATTATTTTGGTATCCTTTTTTTCAGACTTACTTCTGGTTGTGTTTATTGCATTTAAAATGCAATTATTTAAGGCACGCGTCCGTAAAATGCCGTCCAACCGACTGCACTAATGAACCGAAGCCCAGACTGCTTCAATTGGGGGCGTGGCTGGGCTCTTCTCCGCCCAACTCCGATCCTGTCCCTTTTGGCTACAGAGTCCTGGCTCCGGAGGCATTCGTGCATTGCAAGCACCGAAAAAGGAGAAAAGCGGAGAATGCATAAAAGCAGATAAAATGCCTGTTCATTGTGGGAGAGTCTTCAGACGGAGGGGGGAAAACCAGGCGATTGGGTATCCGATGAGTAGGAGTTCCTCCCACTGGGCCGCTGACTTTATTGATTCAACATCGGAGTTTGGGGCACCACGTTTCGGGGAAAGCTTAATGAAGACGCTTAGCCGGAGATGCAGAACTGGAGAAGCAATTAGGGAATGAGAAATATATTTTTTTGAAGGAGCCCAGAATTACTGAGATGCTGCACTTTTATATAAGCAGCACATACACATTTAAATAAATAAATATGTTAATTAAGTTCCGTCTTAAGTTCCGAAATTTCTAAAGTATCAAATGCCACAAAGTTAAGCAATAAACAAGGACTTTAATAAATATTTTTATTTGGAAATCTCTTCCGTTTAGGACTTAACACAAACATTTATGTTTTGAATTAAAAAATATTTTGTCTCCATTTAAATGGTGTTCTTCATTGACCATTAGGTTTTGAGTCCGCAGATTTTAGAAGCTGCAAAAGAATTAATAAAGAAAAACATTAGCTTACTGTTAAAAAACCATTTATTCTTTTTAATTGTTGGTTTCCATGCAATTACACTAGAAACGTTGTACAAATATTATGGAAACCCCTGAACCCTTTTTTCGGTAGATTGACTTTTGATGGAACTTATACCACACGTGTAGTATGTATTGTATATGTATTATATGCAGCTCTTTGAAAGCGATGCAAGAAATATGGATTTTATTTTGATGCTGAAATGCGAGAAAATCGAGTAATGTTGGCATTCCATATTTTATTCAACTGCATTCAAAACAAACGGCAGGCAAAGTGTACCGCAAAATGCCATTGGGAAATGCTTTTTTGATTGATTGCAGATTGGCAGTTTCGACGTTGATTTCTCCGAATCGTCGCGGCTTATAAATAAAATATCAAAAAGGGCACGGGAAAAGCCCGAAAGGCGGAAAGGACGCGACAAAATAAAAACCGGGCCAAAACGGAAATATTTATTGCCTCACATCAAATGAAATATGCCATCAAAATTGTCTGACTGTCGCACTGACACCTATTCAGTGTGCTCTCAATCAAGCGTAAATGCGAGCATTGACTGCCTCGCTCCTCCTAACATAATCCAAACACCGCTGACATCAATCAAATGCTTAGGGGAATAGGTCTTTAAGCAGGCAGACGAAGGTAAACAATCGGAGTGATGCTGGAATCCATATGTGGGTCGGAACATGGGGGATTTCCGTCGTAACACTCTTGAAGTGGGCTTACGAATCGGAAGGATTCCCGAATGACTTTGTTTATATCAATCAGATACTCAACTTAATGATTTGAGTTGTTTTTTACACTTTAATTCGAACGGCTTCCCGAAGTCCCATCACTTCCGTAGACATTTCAATTTCGATTTTGGTCCCAGTTTGGTTCAACCCACTCCCATTGTGCGCATCTATCACTTTATATTTATGACTCTGACTGTTGTGAAAACAGCCCCTTCCCGCTCAGCCAACAAGCCATTCAGAGCCAAGGGAATGCGCTCTTAAAGCCCACTTTGTGGTTATTTATGGGGTCAGCCGACGAAAAGTCAAACGCCAAAGATTAAAAGCAGATAAAATATATTTAATAGCCCCCGCAGGTCCTGTCCCACAAATCACCCAATACAGTGGGCTGTTCACACAGAGAAATTTACCCCAAAAGGGGTGAAAATTAGAAGGATATTGATGGATTGCCGCAATTAGTGAATGATTTTTAAGTGGACGTCATTATTACTTTGAATTCAGCTCCGATTTCGACTGGCATTTTTTCCTGTTCTCAACCACTGTCCCTGCCACAGACATCACACATTGACGTGCGGTGGTCAACAAAGTGCGTTCAATGACGTGCATAAAAACCAACAGCAGCAGAGACAGCCACAAAGACACTCAATCAGCCAGGGCCAGCGGGGGGGTGGGGTGTAAGTGGGTGGTGGTGTGGGACAAAGGACGGTGAAATATGGCCAAGTAATCGCTGTCCCAATGCTCGTTCAATTCCTTGACGTTGTAAGGAAGTTCAACGACGTTATAAAACGGTGGAATGTGCTGGTAAATATGTGTTTAAAAAAAGGGGGTTGAAAGGACAAAAGCTGAATGACGTCGGTGGCTCAAGTGGACTTAATAAATACTTATGAAAGTGAAGTAAAGATCTGCCCAAAAGGGGCAGTTTCTTGCACCTGTCGAAGCCCAAGACTTCTGCAGTGCCAAACTAACTAACTAACATTCATTTAAAGTTATCCACTTAATTACACTTGGCTACAAAACTTAGTACCCAAACTAATGATCCCTTAACTATTAGAACCACTTCAATAGAACCCCAAAGTCCTTTAACCGAATGATGCTGTAGGCCAGGAACACAAAATCAATAAATTAACCCGCAAAGTAACCCCCTATCGCACACAAAGAACTATTAAATGCACAGCACACTTTCCGGCAGTGAAGAGCAATTTTCCTTAATGCCACCCAAATCCATAGCCACACCCAACCCCTCCCATCCTGACCACTCAGTCCGTCCCTGGGACGATAATGTATCCAGTGCCAGTTTGGTATTCGAAGAGCGCACAAAATAAATGAAAACATAAACCCGACTAACCAAAAAACTGATTACTACATGCCTCCCTCTCTCTTCCTCTCGTTTCCAACCATAGGCAACCATGCTGGGAACAATGGCGATAACAATCAAACGCCCGTGCGTAATCCGCCCGGAGCATTTCACAATTCTGCAGGCTCACTGGCGCAGCATAATCTACTTGCTAAAATAATGCTCGGCATTAAAACGCAATCATTTGGGATTTTCAAACGTTTATCGAGCTCTTTGCCGGCGGCGGTGGCGGCGGCGGTGGTGAAGGGACCGCTGTGGCTGTCGGCGGTATCGCTGCCATCGCCAAGTCGGTGGCGTATGAGTAATATGGAAAACCAGCCGAATTCACAGGAGACCGTTGTCAACAACGATTCCACCGATGCTGGATGCTGGATGGAGAACAGTAGCAGTTATTGTGGATACAGCAACATCACCAGCAGCAGCAGCCCACAAAAGTGGGCGCGGCAATTGCGCATAATTCACATTGCTCATACGCCGTGTGGCGCGTCAACGCAGCACTCGAAATGCCAACGCCTATGCGAGAGCCAGTGGAAATGGCTGTGGAAGTGGAAGTGGCAACGTCAATGGCAGCGGCAGCGGCAGTGGCAATGGCCAATGCTCATTTGCATAGTAATATTGGGTGGCTGTTTTGTTCGGTGGCTGCTGCCAATGCTGCTGCATTTTATCGGCGGTCACATCGCAACATTTTCTATTAGCGCGACGCGTAGGCAGCATTTAATGTGCACATTTTGGGCCAACCGTGGTAATAAGGTTGTCGCCGAAAATTCCACTTTTCCATTCCCAATGCCCTGCCCTCGGATGTTTTCAAGATGAAATCAAATAATTGCAAAAGCAAAAAGAAACTCATTTGGGCCACCAGCAGCTTGAAGAATAAAATCAAACCAAGGCCAGACGAGGACAAGGACCAGGATAAGGACGAAAAGTGGAGGGAAGAAAGCAGTCGAGACAACTGCACCGGCGGGGTATACATACGAACACACGTAGAGTCAAATATAGATATGTTTATAATAGAGCGTAAAATGAAAATCATGTTATTGAACGAGCTGGCCAAGATTGACAGTTGATGTGCAGCAAATAATGGTAACTGTGCACATCCGACATTCACCAATCGGTGTAGCTTCGGTGTTTATCGGAAGTCTAACAAAATTTAATGTACCTATGAGTATCAAAATTAATGTCTTGAATGTTGAGCATTTTAATTTATCATTTTGAATTTATCAAATCCTGACATTCGAATTTTTAATTTTTATCAAAGTTATGGCAAATATACAATATTTGCCTAGCCGATGATTTATATCCAAATCAACTATAAAACAAGACTATGAAAAACGTCTGCAAAAAGCAAAATGTTGTGTTATGTAAAAACCATAATAGATGCCATTAAATAAACATAAATTAATTATAGTCCACAAAAAAATGTAAAACAGAAATGACAAAAAGTGGAAAACGGTTAATCAAATTTGCATTTAGATGAAAGTATTTACGCATAATCACACCTAGCGAATTTACATAGTAAATTTAGCCTAAATGTAACAAGAAAAAAAATATAATTGAGAGGAAAAATGTGAACCACAGCCTAGCAAAGCAAAAAAAGGGGTAAATTAAGTAATTTATCGGATATAAAGTTGACACAAAAAAAGAATTGTAATTGAAATTAATTAACCAATTGTTTGTCTATAAAATTATGCTGTTAACAATAAGCTTGTTCAATTAATTTGATTTGTATTGCAATTAGTTTGTTTCACAAGGAAAAACGTGTAAAGATAAATAAATTACATAAATACAATATTGGCTTTGATTTTTTCGTTCCCTCTGTTATTTATCTCGTTAATGAGAATTTAATTTAAGCATTTGCATACTCCCTTAAATGTAAATATAAAAATAGTTTAAGCATTAATGAGTATTAATGGAATTCGAAAAATCTTCGCTGTACATAAAAGAGAAAACAACATGTGTAAACTCAGACTACATTTATAAATGTCTAAGCCTAATAGGGCTTTTAGGGCCCTGTTCAAATAATATAACATGATGCTTCAGTTTTCATTTGTAAATAAATTTATCACAATAAGCTATAAAAGTTAAAATGAATGTTAAAGCGTTACTTAAATAAAATATATATCTTTAGATGTAGGACAACTAAACAAAAGCAGCAAAGAACAAAACCCAAATTTGCAAATGAAATATGACGAGAACAATTTATTTAAGGCTTCACAAGAAGCTCAGAAAATTTAAATATAAAGACGGAAAATTAAAGATAACTCCTAAGTTAGTTATAACATACCTATACATTTATGAATTGAGCTCTATATATGTGGATAAGTGGCATATCTATGTGACATATTTGTATGTAAGTGTACGCAAAAGTTTACAGCAAAAATAAAAGCAAAAATACAAGCCAAACACTGTTTGCAATATTTTCACTCCAAGGACAAAAATCACGTAACCAAAGGTTTCATATTTTACTAAATATCTTATAGAAAAAATTGTTAAATTAAACACCATTTTCAACCTTAAAATAGCCATTAGTCCACTTTTTTCAGAGCACGTAATAGGCTACACATTCCACAAATTAAAAAAGAAGCAAAAAGGATAAAGGATAAAAACCAAGGCCACAATGGAAGAAAACGAGAGTAAATGCCTACAGACAGACTCTATTTAAAACCAGGCCAAACCATTTTTCCTCTTTTTTCTGTTTTTGTTCCATCTTGTTTATAGGAATTGTTGCAGCTTCTTCTGCCGCTGTTGAAATTGTTGCGGCTGCCGTTGAAATGCCTTCGTGTGGAAATGAGCGAAATTTCCAAGCAATTAGCAATGAGAAAAGGGAACATGCCGAATAAACGACGTATTGTCTTCACTTTCATCTGGTTTTCTGCACTTGCGGCTGACAGTGCGTATGAGAAATGTAATTTCACTGACAAAAGTAACTCATTCTGAGTTGGGAGGTGCCACAGAAATCCTTTCCTTTTACTTCGTATTCACTTATTTGAACCTTACCACATTAAATTTGTAAACTATTATTGTTGTTGGAGTGTTATCCGTTTAGAAGTCCAAAATATTTAAGAGTAGGTATATAATTAAGTGTACTTTATTTTAGTTATTATTAATAAAGTTCTTTAATGTTTTAAGCATCTTACGTTCCAAGCAAATGATTACAAAAGCTTTTTAAAGAGCATGGCAACAACATAAAATCAAGTAGATATATAAATGTTGCATAATGAGTGTACATCACAAGCTCACATCATATGAACTCAAAAAAACTATGGTTCACGTACAACAAAAGGTAGCTAAAAAGCTGGCTAAAAAGGTGTTGGTAACAAAGTTGTCAGAGTTTCTCGCCCTGTTCCTTTTGTCTTTCACGGGATTTTTGCGAGTGGAATGATCCTGGGACGAACGCAAGTGGAAAATTCAATTTGTAAAGTGCATAAAAGTAGCATCAGCCGAGGCAGACCAAAAACGACGGGGAATAGAGAGTGGAGACAGCCACATGTGTGGCTGCAGGCTGCTCTGGGTATTTGTTGTTAAACAAAAGCGGCAGCTACTATTCCCTACCAGATGGTATTCCCCACATCCTCCAACCCCACCACACCAGCCGGGAGCTGTTTACACATGCTGCAATAACAAGGGGCGGCTGCGGAGTCCAAGTTGCAGTGGCATAAACGTGAATGCAGCACCAACATTGTAATTAAATCTGCGTCAACATAAACGTTGCCCGCTGCGACGAGGGTAAGAGCAAAAATGGCCAAGGAGGAACAAATGTCGACGACATTTTTCCGTGCACGTGCCTGTGAATGGCCCTTTGTTTGTTTGTCTTTCTGGATGCTCACTTGTTGGCCCAGACAGGTGCACATGTGGGGCAGACTGGGAGAAGCTAGCGAATCTGGGCTGGCTCAATCAAGGATAGGCGAGGTTAAAGCAACTTAATTTACAGGCTGGTTTTAGCATGGAGGGATTTTTGATGCATGAATCTGGGTCCGTTTAGTAACATTTAAATAAGCTACACTTCAGTTAAATTTGTTTTCCTTCTGTGTGCAGGATGTTTTTTTAACTACAGAGAAACAAGCTTTTTTTGAAACTTAAAACTTATTTACTAAGCCCTTTACTCTACTCAACGCTTTACTTGTTGTCATATCTTTTAAATAAAAACTTTATAAATTCGAACTTTTAACAAATAGTTTCACATAGAACAAATTAAAAGAACTAATTTTTTCTTACACCTTAGCTCAAATAATAAATACTCGACTATGACCGATTGAAATAATTCTCCTTCGCATCCATCTTCCTTGAGCTATGTTTATTTTCATTGAGCCTGCACGCATATTTGCGGCAATTAAGTCAGACCTGAAGCGCATAAATCACGCATACGCCCCATTGAGCCCGTTTCCCCTGCCCTCCCCTGCCCTCCCCTGCCCTGCCCGCTTGCCTGACCTGATTTGCTTCGATTAGACAAACGATAAATATCCAGGGTTAGTGGCTTCCCCTCTCGAGTGTTTTTATGTCATAGAAGGGTTAAACACCAGCATTCTCGTCCGCATGTCTTAGCCGTCTGAGTTTATTAAGCTGTATTATATTTTGATAAAGGTCTGGCAATTACCAGGACCTGAAATATGAGTGGTAAACCAACAAGAGGATTCGGGCGAGTAATGGCCGGATGGAGGGCATAACTTAGCGTTCGCCAGTGTTGACGCTTACATCCTTGGGCGGCCACTTATCATAACGCTCGAGATTCTCTGCAGCGACACGCACATGCGCCGGCAATTATGCTAAAAGCGTTGAATTTATAGTTTCCCACACTCGATGGCAGCGAGTTGGGCCTTTGCTTTGAGCATTTTTAACATGGCTCAGCCTGTCCGCATTGGCCACTAAATAAATGGCTTTTAGAGCACGCGTTAATGATGTTGATTGTGGCCCAGGGAGCTAACAGTCGCGTCCCCTCGCGAACTCCTCCTTCCATTCTTTCCCGCGATCCTCCAACGATTTTATGTTTAATGTTTTATTGCCCCTGCGGCAAAGGGGCATCGGGCAGCGGGCAGACAGCACGTTCCTGTTGGTCTCTGTCCGGTTTATTTTTATGATGATAGATGGCCCCGGCTCCCCTTTTCGGTATCTTGCCGGTGCCTGTTGTCAAAAAGGATTTAATGCCATATTTATTAGAGGTGTAAATGCATACACGAGTGTGTGGGCCAGCAAGGTGTGCGCATCCTTTCGGCCAAATGTAGTTGGTTAATGGTCCGCCTGCAAAGTGGTCCAATATCATTGGAAAACAAATGGAAAAATTCAAATCATAGCACGGGCCATTAAAACGATGATTAATTGTGGGCTCTTATCATATTTTATTTATTTTTTTATGTTTCTTAACATGAGTGTGCCGTTTTTATGCCATTAACTGTGGTGTCAGTGAAATCTGTAAATATAAACTCTTGAGAGTGTTGGTAAAAAAACAAAGTTTTTAGAACTTTTAAGATACATTTTTAAAAACAAAATACGACGATATGTGTTTGTATGCTTTATATATTTTATGTTAAAAGCAGGTTTTAAAAAACTATTGGATCATTTTTGATTTTCATTTGGTCCAAAAGCATTATCAAAATCAGTTGTTTTGCTTTCCCTTATATATAAAATATCTTAAGCAATCAAACCAATTTCATTTACAATGTTGTGCTCATATTTTTTGGAATCTCACAAAGAAATGGACAGGGAGCAGGCGAATAATTCAAAACATCCTGCACTTAAAATGCAAAATGGGCATAAAACTAAAACTAACAAAAACAATTGGAAAAAATAAAGTGTTGGCAAAGCATTGCATCCGCAGCTTTCCCAGAGAGGGTGAAAGAAAAAGCAGGGAGAACAAAAAACAGTAGGAAAAACATTTGCAGCCCAAACTCATCACTCAAAGGCTGTGCCATGCCCACGGCTAACTCCTCCGACCCCTTTTCCCCCTTTTGCCCCCCTCAGTCTGAGCTGCAAAAATCCACATAAACAACACGGACGCAGAGAAGGCGGAGAGGGGGGTTCGGGGCAGACCACCAAAATGGTTTAAAACTCAATTAAAGTTTTAGCCGCAAAATAAATGCAAAAACGACGATGGCAGCGTCGACAGGAGGAAAAAATACTCGAACACAACAAACAAAAAAATAAAACAAAACATAACAACGATTTGGAAACTCCCAAAAATATTTTCCTGAATGGTTGAATACTCTCACCAACAGTGGGCAGTTTATAGATTTTTTTAGAGCAGTTATAACACTCTTCATATAATTTAAAGAAAGTTTTGTATACTTACAATTTTTGAGCCACTAATTTGGGGTTTGGGATTAGTATGTATAAGCTTTTTGTTTGTTTTATTTATTGCAAAAAATAAAGACATTTTGTTTATGTTTGGCCTTGGTTTAAACTGGCAACTATATTATTATAACAAATTATTACTTAATAAAAAACGTTATAAAAAACATTAAGATATTTTTTTCCATGGTCCACATAATTCAAATTTATACATTTTTTTAACTGATATTTTTTACTTGAACTTTTAAAATATTTATAATAAATGTTAGTTAAATTCTTCGTGTGAATGAAAAAGTTGTAAGTTATCCCTTGGATTATACACAAAGTATGTCTAGTAATTTTTATAGTTCGTACATATATATTTTTTATGTAATCAAAACTTGTTATTATTTTAACAAACAATTTTTGTTCTAAAACAAGGCAGCTAATAGAATTAAACGGCGACGATTTGTAAATAGGCTTGAGTTAGAGAAACCAGTTTCGCATTCTTCCGCAGAAACCTCTCAAAGTGCAGGCCATCAGCGCTTGCCACGCCCACCGGAATGGCTGCCCCCTCCTCTAACCATGGCACTTTTGATGGCTGTAATTCAAATGAAAATTACACAAATGAATTGAATTTCCGAAAAATGCAGCAGCAGCAGCGGAGAAGGCGAAACTTTGATGAGCCCCGGATCTGGGTTTGGATTTGGAAATGGGAATGGGTATGGGAATGGAAATGGGTGTAATGATTGTGTGTGGGTTCGAGTGGGGTGGAGTGCGAGTGTTTGTTTGTTTGCGATTAGTTTACGCGCCCCTGGTGCCAGAATGCCTTTGGGCCATGGGCTGTTCACTGTGCACCTCGTTTGACTCGCTGTCGATTGGAGTGCAGTTGGGCTAACGAGTTGCTCGAGAGTTTCACGGCAAGTGGGTTTAGGTTTGGGTTTCGGTTTGGGTTCGGGTTTGGGCTTGGGGGGAATTTAATGGCGCATTCTGGCCACACGCCGCCTCTACCGCAAGAGTTTAAATTTGTTTTATTGGAGCGTGAAATCGGGTCGTGTTTTTAATTTTGTTGGGCTGCTGCTGCTCAAATCAAAGCGCCGCCCAAACTTACTTATACTTACCAAATGCAGAAAAAATATTCCCGCATTCGGGGATCTGCAGTCAGCACAGATACAAACGCCTCGCACCTAATTTGAATGCAGAGATGTTATTAAAATTAAGGCATTTATGTGGCCGACGGGCATTAAAATGGAATGCCACGAATGCGGCACCGTGTTAATGACTCATTACACATGCAACACCACCAAATGGGCGATTTTGGCAACGGCAAACTTTTGCCACAATTTGTGGAACGCGAATGTGGCTAAAATGCGGCAAAACATTAAGTTGAATTATGCAACAAAAAAAAAAATAACGCAATAACAGGTAAACTGGCACATGCCCCAAATATGGAAAGAGGATGAGAAATCGGGGCTTCACATGAGAACAACGAATACCTTGCTAAAAGGCCTTTAATGTATTTTAAAAGGCCAAGGAGGCAAAGTTGTGGAGTTTATTCTGCAACAGATTGCACTGTACTTCTCCAAATTGAGGCAATCGCCTGAACCTTTCGACTTTATGCTGAAATATTAAAATTCTTACCAGTGCATTAAAGTTGGGAGAATTGTTTTTAACACAGAAAATTAAGAGCAAAGGTATTTTTAAATAAAAAATTTAAAAAAAAAACTTACATTGAAAAATGTTGTATGGTAAAATTTGCATTAGCTGTTAATTGAAAATTAATTTTTTTAGCAAATTGATTTGCATTATACAAAAACATCTCTTGTACATCACTTCAAAAATTATCTAATAAATCGAATTTGATCGACAAAAAAAATTTTTCGCTGATGTAAAAAAATTGTTTCATTAATTCCCATAATAAATAATTAATAGCTAAGAACTTATTGTAAAATTATGACATAATTAAAGGTATTAATAAGGGTTTTTTGTCCAGGGTCTTGAATTTATGATTCATGTTAATCAAACTTAATGCGGAAATCCAGTCTGTACAATGTTAACCATAGACTTATAATGTTCTATGAAAATTTCCGTAAGTTTCAGCAATTATTGTGAATTGAAGGAAAACTGAAAATGCGGAAAAACTCTTTATTTATTTAGTACACCTTACATGACATTCAATTTATAATTTGCGTAATTTCAACACACACTGACTTCCGATTTTTGGGTTAAATGATAAAATGAGGCACAACATATCTAGTAACGATACTGAAAACTGGGATCCGAACCATAGACAATGCAACCACACGGATAACCTGTAAAAGGCGTTCAACGAAAGTTAACATAAAGAATCATTAAACAACGGATGACAGTTAATAAAAGACAGTTATTTAAACACATAGGTATACATTTGACATTTATTTGAGACACCAACTAGTTATAAATACTGTATAATGACGGATTTGTACAAGACTTATGTTAGAAATTCATTCGCTTGCACTTGATAAGTACACATAATATGCAGTATAAAATTTTTGAAATAATAATATCGAAACGGCTTAGTATTTCGGTTTGTCACCAATCGAATTCGTGTAGGAAATGTGGGTACTTGTGTGGCCAACACCCAGCTTAATCTCTAGCCACCAAACAAGGGGAATCGGGTCCAAACTACTTGGCCAATGCTGTTTATGGCAACTGTTTTGAGTACAATATCGGAAGCATGAAAAAAAACGTGGTTGATCAAAAATTTGAAATATCTCTTGGGTTAATTTAGCACACAAATAATTAGGCATGTAAGGAAAAGTTTAGGAGAAGGCGAGATAGAGAGATAGCCTCAGATTTCAGGGCTAACATCTGAAATGAAAGAGAGTTGATAAATGGCATAAACGGTGGAAAAGTAACACATCTGTCAGATAAGTCTTTCCCACTGGCATATTGGTATTTTCTCAACTGCATTTATGTACAAGCTTGTTCGGGACAAACGGAAATTAGATAAATTCGTGGATAGC
Source organism: Drosophila oshimai (assembly GCA_018150695.1). Lineage (NCBI taxonomy): Eukaryota > Metazoa > Arthropoda > Insecta > Diptera > Drosophilidae > Drosophila > Drosophila oshimai. Next base: position 1,315,916 of record JAECWM010000225.1, on the reverse strand, counting down.
TCTCGGTAAATTCATTAAGTTACAGCACACAAACATTCACAACAAGCTCTAGCTGTCGCTATCGTAGCGCTCAGATGCCATCACCCAATGCACAAAATTGCAACACTTGAACTTGCCTCGCGGTTTGCACTGCAGGTGCTCTTTGATGTACTGGCAGGGGCACTGGAACTGTCCGCAGTGGCGTCCCGGCTCCAGGGGCGTTACGTCCACCAAGCCCCTGAGGGCCTCCATGCCCCAGCGGCTTCCGTAGCGCAGGAACAGCTGCATGCCGCGCTCCTGCAGAGATTCGGGGGAGATCGGGAACGGTGAGACACGGGGGCAAACAGATAGGGTGCAAGTGGCATCCACACTATGGATGGTGCAGGGTGAGTCGGGTTAGGAACGTGGGTAATGGTAGTCGTATGAAGCATGAGGTTAGTACATCAAATACTCTAAGGCCACTGCATACTTTTGGGCTGCAGCTGTAGTTAACACAAATTACATACAAACATACGTAAGACTTAAGTTACAATAACTCAACATTATAGGCAGATAACCCAATTTTAATTAAAACTAATAATACATTTAAATATAATTAAAAAAATTTTACTTCTTTATAAACTGTCAAATACAAATTTAAAGCCTTTAGTTGCTTTCTACAAACTTAATCTATTTAGGAAAAGTGTAACAACACTAAAAACAGCTTACAAAAAGAACACAAAATAATGCAAAAACATCAATAATTTATTAGCAAATAACATTTTGGAGAGTACGTTACCTATTTTTAGAAGGAAAAACAAGATAAGCAAGGTATTTAAAATACTATTAAAATAAAATTAGCATTGATAGCCAAACAAAAATGCTATTATTTATTTTCGAGTTGCACTTTAAGTGCTGAATTTCAAATATAGTCTGAGGAAAAAGCTGGTGTATTAATAAAGTAAGCATTTTATATGTTCTCGCTTAAAACTTTAATTGGTTCTCGCAATCTAGAAGTGGGAATATTTGTGGGGATTACATGTCAGGGATCAGAGCCAGCAGCCCATGCAGTTGATGCCGCAGCACTGACGATGCTGCAGGCTAATCTTGATCTTGTTGCGCAGCAACTCCTCCTCGTACTGGCACGGGCAGATGGACGACTGCAGATGGCGGGGCGTCTCGTGGACGCCGGCCTCCTGGACGGTCCAATCCAGACGGCGGCGCAGGAAGTCCTTGCCCCAGCGCTGCAGGTAGCTCAGAAACAGCTCCTGGGCCACGGCCTAAAGAGAGCAGTTAGACATTGCATCATGAGGGGTGTGAGAGTGTGTGTGTGTGAGAGAAGGACATGGGTGCGATTCAGGGAGATGGAGATGAAGTCAGTCGTCAACTACCCCTACTTAAGTGGTAGAACCCCCCCAAGTAAAAAGAGTCTCTCACCTCCTTGCGGGGCATCCGCACCGGCTGGCTGCCCTGGATGACAATGTCGTTGAGGTCCAGGTCCAGTTTCGCCTCCCAGCCCGCCTTGATGGCCTCGCCGCCACTCTGCTCCGTGTGCTCCAGGAACTCGTTGAGGAAGCTCACGCACTGCGTGGCATCGAAGTACATGAAGCAGAGGTTCACCTTGTGGCAGGAGATGCGACCCCGGTCGTCCAGCACCAGTAGGATCTTGTGGCGCATCAGCTGGCGATTCACGCGGGCCAGACACTTCTCAAGGCCGCGCGACAGGCGCAGCTTCACCCACATGCACACGAAAATGGCCGCCGCGTTCAGGAAGAGCCAGCCCACTCCGAGGGCGAACAGGGCCACGCCCTGCAGTCCGGAGAAGAGGAGGCCCAGGAGCACTGCGAAGGCGAACAGGATCCAGCAGACCAGGATGCGCTTGTAGCAGATGTTATACACCGTGAAGCGGTAGTCGTTCACCAGCGTCTCCATCGCGTTCACGTAGTCCTCCACGGTCAGCTGGTGAATGATTTTTAACTGTTAAGATATTGTAAGTGGGATTGATAGGAGGGCTCACCGTCAAGCCTTGAGCCATCAGCTCCTCGGGCACCAGCTCCGGCCGGAAAATCGCTGGCGTTATCCACGGCCATTTCGTGTTGGCCGGCAGAAGTGTGACAATCACATCGCCATTTGCTGCCGGAAAAATGAAAAGGATTAAGACAATAAAAATAACTTAGCTTTAAAGGAAAAGTAACATTAATCTGTAAATAATAATTTTAAATACCTTTTGTAACACATATGTATGTATATAAGAGACAAACCTTATGTAAAAGTTTATAGTCAAATATTGCTATATTAAATAACTGTTTACTTATAAACCGCTTTTTAAAAAAGACACTTTTAAATATTACATTTAAGATCTAAGTGCTGGCCTTAAGTTAGTTTTAATGAGTTTTGATTTCAGAAGCAATTATAAAGCAATACAAAATGCAATAATAAATAATTTTAAATACCGCAGTTAAAACGCAATCAGAATTTTAAAAGCTTTAAAAAAGCAAGCAAGCTTTTTTTTATCGTCATAAAAAATACAGATTGTCTAGCTATAATATCTCTAACGTTTCAGGTTATTGTGCAAACTATTGGTTCCTTACAAATTCTAGGTTGTGAAATACAATGTTCAAAGTAGTGGAAATGTATACATATATACAACTTACAAATTTATTATAAAAATAAGTTATTCTTATTTTAATGTGTAAACAAAAAAGTAGTTTTCAGATTTAAATACTTATAACTTTAACTATTTAGAAATAGGTTAAATCAATATAGGTACTTAACGCAATCACTTTTTTTTAACCAATATGCGTGTTTTGTTACTTTATCTTAATGGTTAATAAGAAATGGAAATGTTTTAAAAATATTTAAATAAGTTTAAAAATATCTGTTTCTGAATTGATCTAAATTATAATTTAATTCAAACTTGATATTGACTTGAATAAAAAAATGAATTATTTTTTCTTCTTTGTTTTTATGGAGAAATAAACTCTGAATTTTTGAAAATGTTTTGGTAGTAAATTGGGCAATTCCTCCCTCCCACCTCCTTGACATTCACTCACCGAATCCCTCGCGAATGCGACCCGTTGACAGTTCGATTGTGCGCATCCCAGAGCCCTGATCCGCCGGCTGGCTGCCTCCGGTGCCATTGGAGCCACCTCCATTGTGATGGTGGACAGAAGACGATGCCACTGCCAATGCCGGCGATGGCGTGGGGGCCGCGGAGGCTTTTTGGTTTATTAGCTGCGCGGGATGTCGGGTGACCGGGCCAGATCCACTCGCACTGGCACTAGCACTGGAACTCGCACTTGTGCCGGTGACAAGGCCACTGCCGGATGCACTCAGATTAACGTGCGTGCTCTCAGTTGTCAAAACAGCGGGTGCCACATCCGGCGATGGGGAATGCGATTCGGACGGTGTCGCAGCTGTGGTCGAGGAAACGGCTTGTCGCTGCGGAGTGGCAACAATAATGGGTTAATAATGCAACGCAATGCACTTGCCCTTAAGACGGCAATGGCCCAAGGGTCAGCCTTTGGCCAGCCACCAAGACAATTATGCAAATGGGCAGGGAAAATCTATAGTATTGATTTTCGGTCTTGCTTCAAAGCTTAAAAACGTATCCATATCGATAAGTTTGAGCACAATTGCAAACCGAGCTGAAAACTATTCGGGGCAGGGCACGTCTCAGCTGTCTAAATTGGATTTGTCAAGGCAATCCACTGCCTTTAAAAGGTGCCTGCCACTTTAAAGCCGAATGCGACCAAAATCAAGTCTTAAATAAATCTCACGTAGCTTTGCCTAGAAACATCTAAACTTGTATTCCTATATAGAAGATAATCTCTAGATATAAGTAAAAAATATATTTCAAAAAATGCACACACATATCATGAGTCTGTAGTTTGGCTATCTCTTCCGATAACCAAACCAAACACAGATAACTTTCGGTTTCCAAATATTTATAATTAAGTAAGCTCTAATGCAAACTATAAAAATCAGATAAGCTTTGGTAAACATTGAAACGAAGATACTTAACGTTACGATTGAAATAATCTGGCCTAACAAAGTAGCAATCGTCTCTAATATGAGTAATGCTCTAATTCTGTAGTCAATTGGCTGTGACTAATGTGCTTTTCGGTTTCCAAGGAAAATATGAGAGTAAAATATTTCAATTTAAAAAATGTTCAACTTTTCTTGAATTTCTTTAAAAGTTATTAAATCTTATTCAAACCCAAAGTTTTCTTATAACCATCGGTCTATTAAATGACAATAACATACGCTGAAATGCCGTCAAATAACAAGCACTTTTTAATGAAAGTGTCAGGGTTGAGCAAAGTAATTTAAGGCTGCGGCCTGTTGACAAGCAACGAAGTGAGCGAAAATAAAATATACACAGATAAATGATAAATATTTACGACAAAAAAGCAAATTATCAACATGGCAGGTGAAATATTTTCACAATCGCATGTTGGCATCGGAATACACATTTTGTTTACCTTTTCTCACTGTGAGAGTCTTCTGTCAGCCATAATGTAAATAAAAACGTATAATTTAAGAAAACAAATTTTAAAGAAATGCTAACTGATCCAAAAGAAGCTGAAAATATACTTAATCACAATATGCATAATATGCGTTTAAATCTTTGAAGAGAGCTTTGTCATGTTGGCAAGTAACCCGAAGAAAAACATCGCAAGTTAATGTATGTTGAGTCAGAATTTATCACCGGATGGGACCCGTTTCAGTTTTAGCTCTCAGCTGGGCCCTTACTTCATTTGTCATGCGTGCAACGTTCCAAAAATCAAGTAAAAGAAAGCTAAGAACCAAAACTACTTCACATAACAACTCCATTAGGCGGCGACAGAAGCAGTACAGTAAAGACATTATTAAAGGCAATCTTTCAATGAACTGAGAAAGTGAAAACATTTATTCGATGTTGGGTTTTGCGTTCGTTCCCTTGATTTCAAATATTTTAAAATTGCTGTTTAAACTCTGCGGTCTTTCGCAATATATTTCGCAATCTTTCCGCTGCTGCACTTGAATGATAAAGAGTACCGCGTTGTCTCCGATTTCAACATCAATAAACACCTCCTATCAGCCGCAATTAGGGTCGCGATTTTCTTGCATAGCTATCGGTCAGATTTGCAAGAGCTTGATCCACTTTTAGCGCCTGTGGAAACCTGAATCAGTTAATCCACATAATTCCCAAAATAAAACGGTTATAAAATTATGAAGCCAAAGTACTGTGGAAATATACGAGATAGACCAATTGTTTCTTAACCTTATTTATCTGAACTTTTCTTTTATTCGGAATAAAATATGACAATATATGAAGGGAGATAGGGAATAAATATCTTTGGGTGGTTTTGTTAATCAATCCCATGATTTTAAATCATTTTAAATTTCTATTAAAACTACGCGGTACACATGTAATATCATAATCATAAGACAAAACAATAGTTGAGTAGTGACAACACAACCAATTGTTCAACTATACATTAGTGCTCGCGCATTCCACATAATGTCTAAAATACTTAAATACTTCAAAAAAGTATAGTCAATTTCATGCTCAATGATTCAATACAATTGTGATTTAAAATAATTCGTTTCTCTGGGAAACATGCAAATAAAGGTTTTATAATCTATCTGTGAAGCTTCACTAAAAAGAATTTGTTTGTTTCATATAAAAACTAAGTTTTTTAGATTACCAAAAAGTATCTTTTTGATAAGATTGTAGGTATGCATGAAAGTACGTGTGAATTTATGAAAGGAAAATAAATATTGGAAAGGTTTAAAAGATTAAATACCACTTGAGATTGTTTTTTAAAATGATTGCCATTAAATGATTACCTTTAAATTTCTTTGTAAGTGTTCTTGATTTTTAAATACTGTGAATTTTTTGCTGTGACCATAATGCCGTTGGATATTTTTTTTTACTTTAAAAAATGTTATTTCTGAATAAAAAATGTTCAAAAGAAAATTTTTTGGCTTATTGTTTTTGTATAGAGATGTTTGTTTCTTAGGTTTATTAACCCAGATGATTACTAGGCTTTAAGCTTGGTTCAGACTAAATTCTTTTAATGGAAGACCTTCTTCTATATCGAGAGTTTCCTGTGCTGCCAAACTGGTGTGCGAGCGAGAGCACGACAAGGGCCTGACTTGCATTGGAATGCGTTTCGTTGCGTTGGGTCACCCGTTACAAAACGAGAGAGAAAAAGAGAGAGAGGAAGTCATCGGAGAGAGTAAGTGGGGGCAAGTTACCTGGACAGGTGTTGTTGTTGTCGACGGATCGATGGGACTGCGCGAGCGCGCCCGCCTGTTGTTGTTGCTGCTCACCACCGACGGCGGCGGCGGCAGAGTTAACTTGTTTTGTTGCTGTGTTTGTGTGGCACTGCCATCGTTACTGTTATTGTTTTTTTCACCACCACCACCACCGCTGTCCGCCTCGTCGTCGAATTTAACCCAATTTTTGGGCGTCTGCTGGTCGTCATCGTTTCCATTCAGCGAAACATCCTCCAGCGGATGACTCTGCGCCTGCGCCTGCGCTTTTGCCTCCTCCATTAGGGAATTAAGGAATTTGGGACTTGGGGGTTTACTTAAGCGAAGCGCGTGCCTTGAATTATCACCTTTTTGGCTTTTCAGCTTTCCAGCTGAGCGTGTGACCTGGCTAATGCAGTTGCGTTTTGTTTTCGCGTTTTTCTATTTTGTCGTTACATAACCTCAATATGAATTCACACTTCAGTTGCGCTGCTGCCTATTATCGAGTTTTGTTGTTATTGTTTCGCTGTCTTTTTTGTATTCCCGCTGCACAACGCGCCGCTTACGTGTTGGCCGCTCGCGAGCTCACGTCGAACTGCCGCTGCTGCCGCGCCCAGCAACAAAAAACGTACACACACAAGCTGGCAGCAGAAAAACATTTGGCTCAGAGCTGAAAGCTCGGCTCAAAGGCGCGCTCGGGCCGCGTTCCACTGCCAAACGGCCCGCTCAGCAAGCTCACCTGTTGCTGAGCTTTTTCGCTCTTACACTCAGAAGAATCAGAAACGATCGGTTTAACGAGCAATACTTAGACTATTTTATTTTTTAAATATTTTTTTTTAATCCCCTAGTTATACTTTAAAACAAAATAATACAAAATATAAAATAAAATCAAAAAACGTTTAAAATACCACAAAAAATTAAGGTATGTTTTTCATTTTGGTTCTTTAAAACGAGATCGAAATAATATAACGTAATACATAACACATACATAACATGGGAAGATAAAGATGTTATTAAATTGTATGAAGTAAAGTTTTTTAATAAGATTGTTAATTTCCTCTCAATATTTTGAGTAAGCGCAATTGAATACTTGATCTTATAATATCGGCTGCAAATCTACCTTTTTCTCAGTACCGCTCTCTCAATCTTTGAAGTTTCTGTTTTGGTTGCTCACATGACACGTTCTGAGCTTTTTTCCAGTATCTTCAGCTCCCCCATGTATCTGTATCTCTGTGAGTCATAGGTCCACCGCAAAGATCACTTTTTTTATCTTTGTTTGCTTAGAGGTCGCTGTAGCTGAAAATTTCTCAATGTTTCCGCTGCTGCACTTGAGGAATGATAAAAACTGCCGCGCGCTGTCTCCGAATCCAAAACCAATAAAAACACCTCGTATCAGCCATTAAGGGGTGGGATATTTTCGCGTAGCAAGATACTGAATTTTGCGTGTTTAAACAGGACGCAGAATTAAGCATGGGGCAACATAACAGGATGCAGAACTCAATCTTTGACTTTGTTTAAAAGATGTTTTGAGATATTTGGCTGAGAAAAAGTGAACACGGTAAAACACCTTTATGAAAATACGATTTTGAAAAAGCTTTGTCAACAACAGTATCGGATAAAAAAATGATAAAATTTTATATATATAATTTTATACCATTCTTATGTTTGCCCTATTCAGGGGTGGCTCTCATTGAAATGACCAAAAAGAAAGTAAAATTTGGAATTTTTTGATGTTCAAAGAAAGAACATAGAAAAAAATAAACAACGATATAGTTACTACTGTTTTAATGTAGTCTGGAAGGGATCTTAGTATCTTAGAGTCGCTGATCCTTATGGTAGCATATTCCATCAGGGACATCTCCAGGATTTGCAGGAGGTGTTTGAGGTGTAGCACGCGACCCTGCACCTTGCTGTGAAGATCGTGAATAAAATGTGGCCTCGGTTTGTTGATGGTTATTCATTCCTCGTAATAAACTCCGATCAACTGCACTACTGTCTTAATGTAGTCTTAGAGGGATCTTAGTATCTAAGAGCGGCGCAGGCCATCTGGGAGTCGCGGAACCTTATGGTAGCACACGCCGAAAGCCGATGACCTAGTGACCTTTTGGTCCCATTGCAAAAGGCCACAAGGCCACTACGAGTCGGAAGAACTGGTGCAGATGGAATGGACGACGCTTCGAGCCCCGATCTCCTACCACTTCCTGCGTAGCCATGCTCGCTGAGCGGTATTAGCCAAGCGCACTTTGGAAATGACCAGTTAAATCATTTAGTATTTTTAAAAACCAGCTTAAATTAATTTGCAATTTGATAACTTTTTGTTGGCATTTTATAGAATTTGCAAAGCTAAATTCAAAGCGTTGGCCAGGGGCTCTTTTTACGCAACACGACCGGAAGTGGTTGATTTGACGCAGACAGAAGAATCACCCAGAATCTTTGACCTAACAGAAGGACCCGAAGTGATTGACTTGATGTAGACAGAAGAACTACCCGGAAACATTGACCTTACAGAAGGACCACAAGGGATTGAGGATGCCGACAACCCGTCGCCACCTAAACGCGTGTGCACCCAGGTGCATAGCCCTTAGAAATGCCCCATTTGCATGGAGATCGTGAGAAAGCGCCAAGTATAGTTAATTGAAGAAAATAATCAAAATGACAAATGACTAGTATGTGTGGGAATGGTTGGGCTGAACGACTAGCCATCCCAGCTATTCTAACGACGACGAGAAAATCCCAACGATGTGGCAAGCCTGCCAAAAGACGAAGAAAAAGAGAAAGATTTCAAGACGCGAACAGTGAAGACGTGTAGAGAATACAACGCTCCCTGTAAAAAACCAGGAAGAAAAAGTACGAACAACGACGACGTTAAGACGCGCTAAGAAACGACGCTCTCGGCAAGAAAAGAGAACTCCAATCAAATACGATTATCCTAAATTTTAAACAAAATAATATCAATAAAACTTAAAATAATATAAAATAACCATTTGGGATCGTGTCTAGTTCTTTTGAAAAGCTATTACAACCCAGTCCCATTTATGTACATATGTATTGCAAGTATGTATTGAATTGAAAAAGTGGTACAGAGGTACTTGTTTCAAAATCTATCTAAAGGTGCCACAAAAATCAAGGAGGGCGAACGAAACATTATTATGAGGAGAAATTTTTGGTCTGCATTGGGTGAATATTGTTTTCTTATTTGTTTTTTAATCATTTTTAGGAATGTAAAAATTATATTGGGCATTGTTTAACATTCCAAATTTTTTTTTTGGTTTAGTTAGATAAGCTATATCAAAAAGTGAAGAAAATCTGAATAAGTCAGATAAATCTGCAGAGATATTTATTTGTAGAAGCAGCATATCTGTTCCTTATATCATCCCTTTGTAGTTCCAAGTTCACGTTCCGTTTATTTATTATTTATTTAGCACTTAGGTGGCTCTAGCTTATGGTTCTTGAGGTCACGACGTTCGTACGGAGTGACGTGACGAACAGACATTTGCAACGTTCACAGTATTTGCTTACTCGAGTATCGCAAATAAATATTAGAAGGAGTTTCCGCATATCAGCGAGGGGTTAATAGTTATATTACCAAGAAAAACATTAAAAATGATTTAGTTAGTTTCTAGCTCGGCACGCTGCTTTAGAAGTTTTTAATAAGAAGGCTTAATTTTGTTTGCTAACAGCCAATTACGAAACAAGCAGCCGACTTCTTTCTGTTTTGCTTTTCCTTTTTTTTTTTTTAATGTTGGCCGCATAAAGTACTAAAACATCCAAAATACCAATTTATTATTCTTTGTTTACTCACCCATTTTTCTACATTTCCCTACAACTGCTAACATTTAGCGCACTTTTCAAAATTAATATCTTATTCTATTTTTAAACAAAAAATTCAGGATCGTCATAATTGTTTTCTTGTTTAAATATTGACAATATGATAGTATTAGAATTTTGGGATTGATATTTTGAAACTTTGCAGTCGCCCGGCAAGGTTAAATAGGTATTCATTTGCACTCAAGTGCATTTCAAAACAAACTGCCCTGCAGCTTGCCACTCACATGTCGGCCAATAATGTAATAATGAACGACCCAAATATGTGGCAGTGGAATGGCGCTATTAGAACCGATTTTTCCCATTGCTCACTAAAACATTAGAACATTGTTAGTATTTTTTTATCGTTCTTATTTTTGCGTTCAATCTTTTCATTGCTCATAAGAGCTGTCTATTTCTGTTTTGATCACAGCAAACGAAAATCGTTTTTGCGGAGAAAACTGTATCCAGTTAATGAGCCAACATTTAGTGTCATAAACCTATTAACAGTTTTTGATTGGGCGATTCCACAGCCACCTAAAAAGAGTTGTCATGGGTTAAATGGATTTTTATTGGGCAGAAAACTTTCGTTCTCTTTTGCATTAGTCTTTTCATGTTATCCCTTCGACACCTAACACTTAAAAAGTTTCTGCCACGTTTTCTATCAATTATTAATAATTTCAAAGGCACAATTTATGGCACTATTTACTAAAATACCAAACGAAGAATGCAATTTAAAATCAATTTTGACGCTTGTTTTGCCATCCAGCCCATCCGGGTGCTGCTTTCCATGTCCTCCTTTCGATAAGCGGAGCAGCCTGAATTTATGGCATCATCGGGGCGGAAAGGATGCAACGGGCGGCAAAGGATGGCTGGACCGCATAGTTCACGCCTGGACGAAGCGACAAACATTTTTTGGCTCCAATAAAATGTGAAATGCTGCAGCCCACAACATTATAGTGGCAATTGTTCGACTGGGCAGCCACAGAAAACTTTTGCCGCCCATAAATTATGCTCAAAAATTATTATATAAGCGGCCACTGTCGAATGGCGCTAAAGAAATTGGCCCACTGCCAACCTTACCTAAAAAAAGACAAAAAGAGGGGGAAACGGTAGAAAAGAGTATGCCAACTATTGGCAAAAGTTGTTAAGCAAATTATGGCCTGGCACAGAGGCATTCGAAACTGTTTCAATTCTATTTGGGGTTTTGGTCTTAAGCTGGTCTACTCAGTGGTACTAAAATGCAGCTGACAACTCGGAGAAAGTAAAGTCATCATCCCTCCAGTTGAAAATTGTACAAAAGCCTTAATATCACTTCGAATAAAGCTAAAACTTAGAAGACAATTATTGCCGCTCAAGAAGGAAAATTCTTACTTGGTCTAAAACTATTAAATTTCAATTTTAAAGTATATAAAAAGGTTGTACCACAATTTTCTAAAGTTTAAAAATTATAATAATATTCATTATTATTAGCATAATATTCATTCATTCATATTCATTTTTTTTATAAATATTGAAAATAGTTTCAGAAAGCTCAGTTTATAAAATTTTTGTGGAAAAACCTTCATGAGATTGTGCTTAAAAATGGTTTAATGCTATTAGAACGAACACTTTTTAATAAACTGTGTTTTAACAACTTCTAGGTTTGGCTTTTGTTTTAAACTTTTCTCAAAAGCTTTTTATAAGACATGCCCCTTACATAAACTCACCTAAAATAAGTCTTTTTCATTAAGCCATAAATCGCTCAGTCGGCCGCAAATCCTTTGTGGCTCTAACAGACTGAAAAGCCACAAAATCTGCAGTTTCAGTGGGTGGACCTGGCGGAGGGGAGAGCCAGTGAAGCGGGCAAGCAGCCAGCCAAGAGTCTAATTAGGCCAAATTAATTGCCTGCGCTTTTGACACTTGCAAAGACTGAATCGGCCCATCCCAAAAGAGTCAACAGGACAAAAGACGGCCTGGCTGGCGAGCGAAACCAAGTACACCACTCAAAAGTCTATTTGCAACCGAGTCCCCATCCCCATTCTCCATTTACTTTTGGAAGGAAAAGAGTAATGTTGGCAATTTGTTGGTCGTCGTCTTATTAACCCGCAACAGGAGAGGAGGAAGTTGGTGGCAACTTTTTGGCCGACGCGAGAATGTCCAACGGGCATATAAATTAGCCGAGACAGAAGTTCTCCCCCTCCGCAGAGTGTCTTCTGATGAGGACAAGACAGGCAAAGTTTTGGCATCAAAAAATGTTTTCAAATTAAGCTAATTTATATTATATAAACACGCCTAATGAGTTCGCAGGGAAGGCGTCAAAGAAGGGGTGGTCATACTATAATTTCAGCAAAACAGAATGCAAACATACTACTCGTACTGTAAGTATTTTAGCCTGGCTTGCTGAACATTTTGATTTGCCTCGTCCACCTTTTAAGACCCTTTGAAAATGGCAAAGTTTTCGACGACACTCAGCTACGTTGTTTTTGTTTTGCCTTCACAGTTGGCTGGCGGAATTAACGTGACTTGCATAACGCCCGAAAGTATGCAACGCGGCTGTAAAGTGTCACCATCACCATTTCACCATTTGGTGCGAACCTTTTTGCTCCTTGGCGCAAGGACTCGCTGCTGTGCAAAAATAAAAACAAAATGCAACTGGGGAAACGTGTCACAAACTTTATGCTGCTGCCACGCGTCACGCACGCGATTTTCGCTTAGTTGTTTGTCACTTTGTCGCCGCCTTGCTGCCGCTCCAGAATCCGTTACGTTCCGTTCCTCCGACTTGGCCAAGAAAAATGGAGCTGGAAATTAAGTGAGCTGCCGTCGCAGGAGCTCCATAAATTAGTGCCCTGAGATTTGAACCGAAGCGGACTTCAGACTTGTGTAAAATAACGCAAATTTTCACTTGCGATAAAGTTTTCGGAAACGGATGTCTATGATGTTTAGCTAACTACATAAAAAGATAACATTAAAGTCAAAGAATTATTTTATTAAATTAATTTTTACATATTTTGATGTTGATAAATATATCTAAAGTATTTGATCTCTAAACATGATACTTGATTTCCAAGAATTGATCTTAATGAATCCAAATTTATAGGTATTTAAAATTTTTCTGATTTTAAAAACAAAGAATTATTCCTTTTGAAAAAACGTAATCAAACAATATCGACATATTTCAAGCACAAGAGCTAAACGAATTTAACCAAATGGGAATGCATACAATCTTACAGTAAAGTTTAGTTAATTAAAAGGGAAATATTTCATCAAACTAAATTCCAGTTTTAGTGAAAACCATTTGAAAATATTGATAAACTATTCAGTTGCAATTTAATTAATTTAATTACTGTTGAACTATGCGTTTCCAAGTGCTAACTATTGCCACACTTGAAAACCACTCGAGCTTATAATAACTCACAACATGTTGCAGAAGAAACCACAAGAACACACAGACTGAGTCCTAACACGAGCTACACCACCGAGTCGGCTACAATGGAACTGACATCACAATGGGCCAAGAGGTCGACCAGGAAAGGGCTCGACTGTTGTTGGCACATGTCACCTATCATAAAACATAGAATCACATTGGGGTTGCAGCTTTATGGCACTTCACACGGAGCGAGCTGGCCGAGAGTAGAGGTAGAATGTGGCCAACACAAAGCTGAAGGCTGTCTTGAAGGAAGCATCGAGCAGCGAAGAGGGCCAATCTCAGCACTTGAAAATTGAAACGTTCAAATGTGAGTGCGAATGATGGAGGTGCATTTGCCAAAAAGGGCTGACCACGAAGTAGCCATATTTGACAGAGGTACAAGTTGAAACCAGACTCATTTCTGTGGAGAACCTCTTTGCTAGGTGTTGAGTACAAGTACAAGAGTCTTGAACATAAGCAGTAATTAAATATTCAAGTAATATAAATGGTCCTCAGAAATGTTGTTATTTATGTTATTTATTTAATGGAAAAAACAGTTGAATCAAAGAGCTTTTCAAGATGAAGCCGTTACTAATGTGTTTGACAGAAATTTCTTTTCCTGAGTACATCTATTTGAGTTATGTAAAATGTTTAAATGTTTTTTGATTTTGATTTGAAAATTATATTTGAAAACAGTTAAGTAGGAAAGAGAAAATGAGGATTACAACCTATAATTCATTTAATAGGCCTTACAGAAAAACCTTTAGGCGCATAGTTATTATCTCTTAAGCGGCCTAATTCTGCAACACTTTTAGGCACATTCCCGACTCTCACTTAAGTATGACAAATGCAAAGCCCAATATCAGCATTTTTAGACAGATTCGCATCCCCAACCTCCAATCACTATCTCCAGCCATCCAGAAAAAAGCATTGCTGCTGCCACTTCAGCGTAAATCATTATAATAATTTAACTAGAGGACCCTCGCGGAATAAAGTCAACGGTGAAAGTTTTCAGAAGCCAGACTTAGCGGGGAAATGAAGTGGGACAGACAGCTGGACCTCTTCAGACCGAAAAACGCCCAATGCATTTAAGAAGAAAAATCTTGCCAAAAAAAAAAGAAGAAAACCCAGACGAGGACATCCCTTGGTTTAAGGACGCTTAAACGTTCTCTGCTGCAGTTGAACTTTTCTTGGTCTCGAAACGAAGTTTGCTTTATTTAAAAATCCCATGGCAACAACTTTGCCAAATCAGTTGCGAGCTGACCAAATAAAAACCTCACAACTTGCAGTAGCAATAATAAAATCATATTTAAAACTTTCACACCAAAGCGAAAAAAAGACGACATGGAACGAAGAAAAATATAAAAAAGTAGCTAGAACTTGCCGCATTTCCATAACAAAACTTTTGCGTTAAAAACAGAAAGGAGTTTTGAGCTTCTCGACACTAGGCAAAACGCTGGGAAGAGTGAAAGAAGAGTCCGAAAGTAGCCAACTAAACTTTTATTAAAATTGTAAATATTTTTCAACACTCATAAACTACAGCTAACACAGGAAAAATAATAAGTTTGGCACTATAAACATTTGTGATAAATATCAAAGTGTTTTAAAAGAAAAAATAAATACGTAAATATAGGTAAAAACAATGCATTGATCTTAACATATAAAGAATTGCATTTATTACGTCATTTAAGTACATTTAGATTTAGAATCCCTTTAAAAGATTACCCATCTTCCATTTTAACCTGATTTCCAACCACAAATAAAATTGATTGAAAAACTACAACAAAGCAGTGGGAACTTTTTTTATGCTCCCCTATTTACAGCAGGATCATTTAAGACAAGGATTTTTTATGGCCGAATCTATGCTAAAGTGTGAACATCTCCTGGACTACTTAAACAATTTCAACAATGTGTGTCCGTGTGCTCAACCCAGTTTTTAAGAATTTTCCGCCAGACTCAAAAACAAAAGGGGCAAATTTGCATTGCATAAAATTAAGGCAAGCGGATGTTTAACATATGTAATTTTTGACAAACAGAAAGACGAGCGAAACGGGGAGAAACCACGAAAAGAAAACTGACAGCGGCTCGTATTAATGCAATTTAACAGGGCGTATGCATAATATTTAGCTAAGCCGAAGCCAAAAGGAGAAACATCCAGGCGGCGAAACTTAATTAAAAATATGCGCGCATAATTATAACTATTTTTAGCAAGCAACAGAGCCACATGTGCATTAATTTTGCATGCAAAATAAAAAACGGGGAGCAGCTGCACACAAAAGCCCAACGCGAAAAACTATGCTACAATCTGTTTTTTTTTTCGCCACTGTAAGCGGCCTTTGCTGATGATGATGATGATCCTGTGCCGGGTTTTGTCAACACGCCGCCAACTTCCTAGTCCTCATCCTAGTCAACGTCCACGTCCTGGTGTCCTGATGAGCGTCAGCAGTTACCGTAAATTATTTTATTTATACCGTTAGCACCGGACGGGGGCTGCACTCTGCGAGCTGTCTGTGTGCTTGACTTAATAAAATAAATTTAGAAGCTGCCTGGCTCGTGCATCTTCCTCTGTACCATGTATTCCCCTTCCCCCCATTTACCCCCCAGTTGGGCGCGTTTGCAAAACGGCAAAATGTGCATAATGCCAACGTGTGAGTGTGAGTGAGTGTGTATGCGCTGGCTTGCCGTTTATTATTTATGCATGCTGTGCAACATTTTCACCCAGCAGCTGCACAACAAACGCGAAATCGTGGCACGGCTGCCTGGCCATCAGATTTTTTTGCTATGAGCTCGGTTTTGTTTCCAGTGAAGCAGCAACCCAGTGCACAGTGAAGCGAAAGAGGCTAAAAAGTGAGTAGACAATTTCAATTATTATATATTTAGTATTTTTATAAGGGGTTTCGGTTAAAAATAAGTCTACTATGGCTTAATAAAAATTAAGGATATTGTTCTGAGACCATATTGTTTATTCCATTTAAACAGATCGTAAATTTGAATATATAAAATATTTTAAGTTATGAAAATATAACATTTAATTTTTCAATATGGTCTTTCTTCCTTTTCTCCTCATATTTATTTACTATTTAGGTATTGTTGAACGTGACCCAGGTTTAATTAAATAAACTTTAAATAGTTGAATGTTCTAATCAATTTTAACTGTATTTGAATCAACAATATCAATGAAAACCTAACTATAATTTTTTTTCAAAGAAAAGTAAAGAATAATATGAGAATAATATTAAAATCTTTTCTGATAGCTTTCGTATTTATAAATTAAATATTAAATAAGCACAAACATTAAGTTTATCGGTGAAATACATTGTAGCTGAATGGACTTGCATCTTAGTATGCGTACTAGTTTTCTGTGCACATAAATGCATTTGCTATGCCAAATAAACAAAATACTTACATCACTTATTTCCATTATGATATCAAGGGAGAGTTTGAACTAACAGTTTTTGGCTCATATCATGATATTCATATCATATCATAATGGGAGAGTTTGAACTAACAGTTTTTGGCTCATGTCATAGGTTAATAAAGTAAACCAAAATATATCTTCTTAGAGAGCTTAACTTCTTAAAACACTTGCTAGAGAAGCTTGTCCGGCCATATAGATTAGCGAGTAAACTCCAAGCGGAAAAAGGACAAGGAGATGATGCAGTTTGCTTGGAAAGGATGTGCTAAAAATGCCTGCGCCTGAAACTCTTCCCCACAACGAAAGTGTTTTGGCGGTCACCACATCGGCCTGAGCACAGTCGTCAGCCTGGAAACCCTTTATATAATGGACCTGCAGTTGTAGTACGAACGAGCCTGAGAGTGGGTGGCAAATCACTTCACTCTGGACCACATCGACGCCTACCTTTCCGTGTTTGTGCTTAATGCTTGCATCGTCGGTGGTCTCCTATCGATGTACGCCTTGACTGGCGACGACGGGCTTCTGCCCGCCTTAAATTCATCAGCGGATATTCCGTTTGGTCAGATCAAATTGCCGCACAAAGTTTGGTTTTGACGATCCCGTTGGTGCTAGGGACGGAGTGCAGGGGAGTCACTTTCCAGGTGAGACCCTTAAGTTCCTGTTACTTATGTTCTCTAATGACACCCTACTGCCTCTAAACAAAGGGGTTATTGTGGCCGTCAGCTTAAATCCCATGTTCATGTCTCAGATTAGTCAAATGTTTTTGGACAAGCACTGAATTTTTGGTTCATAAAAAAGACAAACAACAAAACATATGTTCTCTGATCAGGTGTTTAAAATGCTTAATGGTTCAGTATTTATTCATCATAATCATCAACTCACATTTTTTAATAAAAATATATACCTACGATATATTAAATATGTTAGATATGTTAGGAACTAATAATAAATATTGAAAATATTTATACTTATAAGTTAAAAAAGGTGTACCTATTAATGAACAAATCCACATTTTTGTGAACATTACATTCCCATTATTTGTCGGAAATACGGTTCTTTTATAGCAGAAAAAGGAAAAACAACGACCAATTAAATTTTAATTGTAATTTTCTATTGATACAATGGTTGCATAAGGATTTGTGTTTTCTTTTGTAATAATTGTTTTATATAATAGAGTTTGACAACAATTTGCAAATTGCCCGCTAACCGACCACAAAACGTTTCAATTTAGATTTATTTTTCACAGCATTTTGCACAATTTATTTATTTTTACCTATGCAGCTTTGTGTGGCTGAATCAATTGCCATTTATCGTTTCATTTGTTTCAGCTTATGCTTTTATTTTTTTGCACCCGCAATTGTTGGCATTTGGATAATCAAAACATATCACAATATTTTTCATTTTAATTGGTTATATAAAATCAGAAAAGTAAGAAACAAACAAAAAACATTTTAAAGGGTTATTTACTTAAAAAAATAATATTTTAAAAGCAGTTAAATTAAAGTTAAAATAAAATGACCTATGCTTTTGTTTGTTTTAAAAAAAAAATATTTTGTTACAGTTGTACCGGTTAAAATATTCTCCTGATGCCTTAAAAACAATTCAGAAAATTGCTTTAAAACTCCATTGATGTGGGAAAAATATTGTGGCCACAACAAAAGACGGCAGTGAAAATGCACAGCGGCCACAACGAATCTAGGACAACCTGCAGCAGGCAAGACAGTAAAATGCCAAAGAAAAGTAATTCTTTCGTGTCTTCCTTTCCCACAGTTGTTATTATTATGTTCTGTTATATTTAGAGCCGACGTCCTTTTGTATAGCCTCGCATCATTAAAAATATGGAGAGGTCGATTTAATAAATGTGGCTGGCCAAAGCAAACAGAGCATAAACCGGCAAAGGATACCCAGCGCTGTATCCTTGGGCACTCCATTGTGGCGTTGCCAAAAATTAAAGCTGCGCCTTTGGTCAACATTCGGTGTGTGGTGTGTGGTTGTGTGTGGTTGGTAAAGCAATTTACAAAAGTTTTTCCATCAAAAATCCGCTGTCAGTATAAATATCCTTAAAATAGCTAACACGGCTGCTAAGCGGACTCTCTCTCACACACACACACAGGAACATGGATGATGAAGGATCCTGGCCGCTTCCTGGCTGCCTGCACTTTGCTCCTGCCTGCAGGAATATGATTTATGGATGCATGTGCTGATATATGCCATGTGCCTCCTGTCTGTGCCCCGCCCATCGCCCACCGCCCCCCGATCCAGTGCACGTACGACTATTGTTGGCGCCGAAAATTATGCTACAAAATTTTTCTCTCTATAACTCGCTCACAGACGCCTGCAAGTTTCACTGGTGTTGGGCTCATCTATTTGTAGTTCAAACAAAGAGAGACGTGTTGTCTACACACACACATACACACACTTACTGCTCTGGTAAATCAGAGCCACTTTAAATTGAGCATGTTACATTGCACAGTCCACCCGAAGGACCCTCTAACCCCCTCCCCCAAACATAACTCTTCTGGCTTACCGGCAGTGAAGTGAAGTGTTCTCCTTCTGCCTCTCCCTCTATTCTCGAATGTGGTCCTTTTGAAAGTAAATCTGTTTAAATGTTTGCGATGCGATTATTCCTTCTCCTATTGTAACCTGACTGTGGATAGCAGTAAAGTCCATTTTCAAGTCCTAAGTCCTGACAAGCAAAGATTCTTTTTGATTTTCATGCTGCCTTCGGTTGCTAAACTTAGTTTTCCGGTCAAAAGTTTACAACAGTAACTTATCAATAATCGTTGTGCGGATTCAGTTTGGAAAATCAAACAAGGATGTTGTAGCAAGCAAAAATAAAACCTTAAGAATTAACTGCAAAAATAAGAAAAACAAGTAGACGCTACTAAAAAAAGATTTTGGAACCTTTAAACTTTGTTTTATCATCCAATATGATTATCTCGCACAGTTTTTAGAAGATAAATCAAACAAACAATCTCAGCAAACCACTTCTTTAGACAGAAATTGCTCTCAAATATATCTCTAGATAAAACAAAAGAAACCAAAAATTTCACATATTTTTATGCATGCAAAACGCAAGTCCAATCTGTGAAGGGAAAACATTGAGAATAAATCCCAAAATCCGTGTACTTGTGCACGTTGATTGCCTGTCCCGTGATGGAAAACCTTATTCCCCTGCCATCTCGAATCTTCTCAAATCCCTTTGGCTGCTTTATCGATCAATCGCCTTGCATTTACAATTCCTTTCGATTTTTCTACAGCCACTTTATCAATTTGGCCAATGAAATTCAACAGTTCTGCTTTTAGCTTTTATTCTTTCTTGTTTTGGTTTGAAGGTAAAAAAAAGTAAAACGCAAGAAAAACAAAAAAAAATGCATCATTCATCATTTGGCTGTGCGAATTGGACCACTTTCGTGGCTTTCTATTGTTCAACTCGAGTACCTTGCTGGCTGAATTTCAATTGTGTTCAGATGAGAAGTCAGTTAATTGGATTGATTGTTGTAATTGCTGCAATTATTATAATCAATTGAGTCATAACATGACGTTGCTTTGCAGTTAACGTGTCAAAACTTTAACTCGACTGGCCAACTGTTACGTGTAAACATCTTTTCAACACGTAGTAACTGTCAAATGAGCTTGTCAGATCAATAAAAATGGATTTACCACTCCTGTTTCAGCGTTGCCTATCTACAAGCATCGCACAACAGGTGTCCGTAATCATTGTCACTTTTTCACAATTTTATTTTTGTTTTTTGGACAATAGCTTTTATGTCCCTAGCAGCCCTCGCATAAAAAAAACCTGAATCAGCCGTCAGAACTGCACGTTTATTCTGCAATCACACAGTTTATCAAAAGTTTGATGTTGACCGTTTAGTTTGGCTAGAACTTCGGGAATGAAACATTTTTAATAATTGAAAAAGCAAAAACTGTTTTATCGCAAAAATAATGTAAATATAATAACACCTTAAAAGGACTTTATTTAAAGAAGTTGTTTTTTGCAAAGCTTTTAAATAAACCCTCTTTTGGATATTATAACCATTGATTAAGTTCTACTACTGTCAAAAAATGTATCCAATGAATTCTGTTGACAAGGCTGATGTATCATTACTGTTGTCACCTGTCATTTAACGAAAATTGCACACCTAGGTCAATTACTCGGTGATATTCAATGACTCAGGGCTTTGGTACAGCCCAAATGCATTGATGAGACACCACCACACCAGCCTGTGAAGACTGCTGCTCAATCTCTGCGCTATCCTTGGACGCTCTAACGAGTTCTAAAACATTTCGCCCAGCTAAACGAAGTTCAACGCACTGAATAACAAGTAGTTTTTCCGAGCTCGCACAATTTTCTTATTTTCCGTGTGTCCTTTTTTGTCGCTGCCGCTTCCGTGGCGGAAGACTAAAGCTGAAACTGACTTGAGACGATTCGGGGCATCGGGACTCAAGCTGAATTTTAATGAGGCAGGTACTGTTGGTCATATGCGGCGTATACTTGATGCGGGACGGGCTAACAGTGAGTTTTGGCTGTGGGGGAACTAATGAGCAGCTAAATATTTGTTGACAGTCCAAATGCCAGCTCATCGCTAATTAATAGCTTTGTAAGCTACAGAATTTGAGCCCTTTGGCCAGCTAATAAATTCGCCATTGTCAACAAATTAATATGACATTTTATTTATTTGCCATGTGCATAATTATGAATTATGCATTTTACATAAAGACAAACAAACTCCGTAATTTAAATCCGTTTACCTAAACTTTCCTTTTCATCGGATTTTAATAATTATTCCCATTTGATTTGGTTTTGCTGTGTGTGTTTTTTTTTTGTTTAAACTCTTTTCTCCCATTTTGTAATGGTTACATAATCCCTCTGTGTGTTCTGCTGACCGCCATCACTTTGTAAATACAATTTTATTTACTTTAATTAAAATGGATTAGTTTTCCCATCATTTGCGTGTGCATATTAAACACTTTTTCAGTTTACCTCGACCGAAGGTCCTTTTTTTAAATTACTGAAACTGATGAAAAAACATTGAAACTTTGAATTACCCTCTACTACTCTGTATATCTTACTTCTAAATTTTTAAATATTTAAAGTATGTTCTCATTTAATCTTAAAAAACTTGGCAAAACAAGAGACGTATATCAAAACCGATGAAGGGGAAAAAGAGAGATGGAGTTAGTCAACAAAAAAGGACAACCAGAAACGTAGAACAAAAACAAAAGCGCGTTGATGTATGATGTTGCCAATTGTTTGAAGTAAATCAAACGGCACGGAGCTGGGAAATGTATGATAGAGAAGGATGGGGAGGCAAAGAGCCGGATAAGTAAGTGCAAGCCGGCAAAAGGCACATCCTGTGGTCGAGGCCTCAATGAAGCTACAAAGCAACCGTTGCCAATGATTGCCAAGGCCTGGCTCCAGGTCCTTGGTCCTTACACATTCGGGCTTTATGCCAGCTGCCTTGGACCCGGGTAAACAAAGCGCATTGAAAAATTGCCAGGAATAAAGTAAGCGACCAACTGCCGCACAGTGCCAACCAGAAGCATGCGCCCATGTCCGTGTGTTGACAGCTGTGAGGGGGGGACTGTCATTTATATTTCTGTTACCCTGCCGGACCCCGTTTTTGGCCCACTTGGAGCTATTCAATCAGCCGAAGGGCCGACAACTCTTTCTGGCTGTGGTCAATACTGGTAAAAAGGGGTACAAATTAGAGAGGATTGTCCTGTGCTGTCTGTCGGCAGGCAGGAGCCATCAATTAACTAGAGCTCGAATCGATTATTTGGCGCCCCTACACACTTGGACATCACCATAAACCTAATTTAAATAAGGTTACAACTTAATGCGAATTTATGGCCGCCAAATGCCAAAGAAAACTGTGCGCCCAAATTAACTGGCCCATTTTGGAATTTTAAACAGACTTGTCAATGAATAATTTATGGTTGCAGAACGAATTGCGTTCCCATCTTAAATGGTAAGTCCAGTTAAGTCCAAATGAATTATCTAAATTCCAAGGAGAAAAACTTATTTTCAATATTGGAAAAATTGCCTAAAGCCATTTGACTAAATATTTAAATTTCTAAAATCTGTTAAATATTATCATACAAAATTGTTCAGACATTTTAGTCATGCTAAGAAATTTAATACACTAAATATATTTTTTTTTTTATAAATTATACATAACTATGAAATCAAAGAAATAGGTAGAAAATATATCATAACTTATTCTGCGTAAAATTTAATAAGACACCTTTGTATATATAATATTCCCGAAAAAGGTTCTCCAAATGTAAGGTTTGAATTCAATTATAAGATTTTTAAGACTTTTCACACGATAAATCTCCATCTTTAATGCCAAAAAAAAAAATAACATCGAGTTATGGAGGTTTCAAATGAAATTCTTTTCCAGACACGTATTTTTGCAGCCTTAAATGCGATATATCACCACCCCTGCAACTGCCGTCACAAATTCTGAACATGAAAAATGTATTTCCAAACATTTTCGTGCCCACCATTCAAAATTAGCACAATTTGCACATAGCTGCAAAACTTTGGCAACAAACAAAAAAAAAACAGCAGAACAAAAACAAACAAAAAGTTAATTAAAACAAAAATTACGGACAGTGGTCGGTGGTCGTTTGGTGGTGCCGGTGCCGCAGCATTAGCAGTGCAGCCAAAAATGCAGCCGAAAAATCTGCGAGCCATCTAAAACAAAAATTAATTTTTGGCCCAGGGAAAGTTTTTATTTTGCTTCTATTGTTGTTGTTGTATTGCTGGGCAGCGCCAGGCGAGAGTTTGCATTGTTTTGCATATTTTATACGGCGGAAGTGTGTGCGTCCCGCAACAGCAAAGGCACTGCTCGCCATCATTCCGGCCGGACCGCCCCCAAAAGGCGGTACCGTATACCCAAAAAAAGTGTATGCAACACGCAAATTATGCAGCGCAGCGCAAGGCGCATAAGACAAACTTTCTGTTTTGCGGATTCGACAACCGGCGAAATGAAAACTAATACGAAAGCTGAAATGGGAGGTACCCCTCACAGAACAGCGGCATCGGCAACTGGAGCAGCGACTTAGTAATTAAAAATGCAACAAACGGACAAAGCTGAAAAATCCAGGCAACTGGAGAGTTCGAGGAGATAATATCGGGCATGTTCTCACCCAGAAATTTGTGCCACATTTACGATATTTCACGCAAAGCTGAAACTGGATAGTAGAGTTAGAATATCGCAGGAACTTAAGTTCTCTCTCATTAATTTCATTAATTTCATTCAAGTATAAATTTTATTTTAATTTTTTTATTCAAATTCTTCATCTTTTAAAGCCTTTAAAAGTAAAACATCATCATATTAATTAAATGCAAAATATCAATTAGTAGTAGAATATATCGTTAAAAATTTATTTTGTCATCATCTCTGATTATTTTTTGCGTAATAATAAATGGATGTTTATTTATTAATTTAAGTTTATCAAAAATAGTAATATTTTAATAAAATATTTTTATTTAACCTGTTTCCTTTTTAAAAGCTCATACAACTTATTTAAAAATTTTCGAATTTATAATGCCCCATTATTTTTCTTATAAGATTTAACAATTAAAAACGTAACATTCTTTTAATATGAAGCGTACCCGTTTAATCTGTACTTTGACTTTGATTTACCAATAAACCTATAAGACTTCTCAGGTAGCTATTTTTCATGGGTCAATATACAATAGTTGTCGTTGTCGCTTTCGTTGTGTTTCCCTAAAAAAGCTTTTCCCAGGATTTTCCTCTTCTTAGCACACAACAATTTGAGGTACGCGTTGAAACGCAATCACGATGAAAGTGTGTGACTCCATGACATTTGGTGGTATTGGGTATGCAACGTCCCCACCTTCCCATATGGCGCCTACAGCCTAATTCAAGCCATTACCTTTGAATTCTTCATCAACGGACATTCTTTAAATTTACTTGTATAATTAAATTTACTTTTTGATTTGTCTGGAGCGGCCATTAAAAAGAAAGCAACAATGAAAACTATTTTAGCACCAACCATTTTGTAACAATTGCAAAACGGAAGTGAATTTTTCCTTTTAGTTGCAAGCTTTTTATCTATGACTGTAAGACTAAGAACGGTATTACATAAATTAATCTACTGTAGAAAACTGACCTCCTAATATTTAATTAAAAAGACTTACTTAAAATCTAATGTTTATAGTTTTGTTTTTAAATTTGACCTTATAGCGTCTATATTACATTTTCATTAGCGGATTGACACCGGCCAATCTAATTTATTTATTTGTTTATTGTTTATTTATTAATATCGCAGACTCCAAATATTTTTATACATTGTTTATATGACAAATTTTTAAACTAAGCTTACAAACTTGTGAGGGTTCCAAGCGGAGTTCAAACAAACGACTTTAGGGTCATCCTGTATTTAGGTGTGGGTTTTGCGTGAAAAATTACGAACCGGAAAGAAATGCCGATTTTATGCTTTTGTTGTGCCTCAAAAACGAGACTGTTATCGGTTCGGAATGCAACATCGAGTTATATTGCAAACTGGTTTCCATCGCAGTGAAGATGCTGGAGAAAAATACGAAATACGTTTAATAATATCAACAAAACCCAATCGGGTTTGGGTTTGCTGCTTTTGTTTTTGCCGGCAGCGGCGACAATCAGAAAAGGCAAAACCAGCCCCCAGCCATCGGTCGGATATTTGGTTCCCCCATCGCCCCAACTCGCCCACATCCACGTCCACGTCCACTTTGATCGATCTCGTTGACGCTGCGAGAGATCTCTTCAGTTACTCGAGACGATCGCGCGACGCACGACGCATTCCGCATTTTGGCTATTTTCGTGATTAATTTCGGAGAGCGGGAGACACACGTATTATAATAGAACCCATGCTTCATTCTGTAACGCGAATGTCTTATAATCAGTCTTAAAAATCCATGTGCGCATGGATATCCAATAATTTCTGCAAAATAACTCCAGGGGCCTTGAGTTTTTCCTTCAAAATCAGGTCAAGTGCATTGTTTGTATAACATAGTGACCTAAAAAATTGTGAAATCTATATCAATGTGAAGGAAAAAGTGCTAAAAACTGCCCACACAGAAACATATGCAAACGAAAAGTGCAGCGGCACAGTTTTAGAGCTACTGGGGGCGACAACGAAAACAGTTTTGGAGGAATTCTGTAAGTGTTTGTTTTTACAGGCAAATATGATAATCTATAAGGAATAATAAAGCAATAAAGCAATATTTATCTTAACAATTTTTTTATTTTAATAAAATAAATGTTTTAAATTTGAATTAAAATTGGAGTATTCAAAAACCATATGGTCGTTTACAGAAGTTCAACAAACTCCAAAAAAATGCTATTAAATAAAATGAACTAAAATAACCAACATATAGAGTTAACTTTATAATTAAACTTTGATTTCAAATAGTATTTTACTTGAAGATAGACAACTGTATACTGTGTAAGTTACACTTTCTACATGTCGAAATGACAACACACTTATTCTCGCGTAGATTAAATGGTGGCGCCACTTCAACAAAATGGAGTAAAATTTTAATGCTGACACAACTTATTTTCCGAATAAATTAATAGTAATATTATAGCTTAGTTTAATTTTAATACTTAAAAGTAGCTAGTTTTTTACATTTTGAGATAGTAAACTAATTATTAAAGGGATTTCCCCAAAACCGTTATTTACATTTCTTTTACATAATTTGAACGAGAAATAACCTTTTTCTTTGAAAAACGTTATGTGATCCTTTTTTTTAAACTAAATGCTTTTCAAATTTAAATTTTTGTGTAAAGATTTTTTACATGTCGGTGTTGTATTGAATATAAAAAAAATTTTAAAATTTGAAATATATCTGGTATATTTAACATTTGTTATAAAAAGTTCCCCTTTTTAATTTGTATGACAAAATTATTTTTATAAATCTTTAATGAGTTAAAGTTATTTGTATCTCAAAAAATGTTTATTAATTTTAAATTATTGGATCTAGTATTTTTTTAGTATACTTGTGGTCCCACTAAAAAAAGATGAGTCAGTGTCTACCTGTAAGCGCAAAGATGTCGAAGGCAAAGAAGGTTTTGGATGAAGCCCGAGAAACACAAAATCGGGAGTTGGACCTTGTGGACAAGGGGCTGTCCTCCTTTGAGGAGCTGCCTGGATTGTGTAAGTATTGGAATTCAATATGTTAAGTGCATATTTTCCCTAAAAATCAAGTCAACTGGTGAAAGAAACTCCCACGCAAAACGAGGCCTCGCCCAGCTGTTTAAAATTATTGAAAATTAGTGAAATTCTTTTCTGTCATTATGTTCAAAATTATTTACTTAACAAATACATGAATTTAAAAAGAATTAACCAAGTTACAAGGCAGAGGCATACAGTTTTATTTATTGCGATGACGCCAGCACCAAAATAGAATTAACAATGTTCAGAATGTAAACAAGGCATGTAAAAAGACATTAATGCAACGGCAAGTGTTTATGAAATGTTTAATCGGTATAACTGCGTCCCTTTACATAATTTATTAGTAGAGTTTTTTAGACCCCCGCCTAATTTATTAAAAGTTATGTATTTTATTTATCAAATTTTGTGAGCAACAACAATGCGCACGTCTATGTTTATATAGTTGTCTCGCTCTAACTTCCGGCGTCTATACTTGTTGCGTGCAATCAGCTGTTTACATTTGAACCCTGTGCGAAATTTACAGCAGAGAACACTAAAACAAATAATAAAAAAATACGTGTAATTTAAACTGAAACACAAGTGTTTAAAAAAAAAACTAGTGAAAAATTTACATTTTATATTTGCTGCCTAATATTCAAAACAGATTATTTTAAATTCTCTTTGATATTTTTCCATATTATAATAAAAAAAAGTCAACTGAATTTTAAAAAAGGAAATTTCATTTAACAAAATTTTGCAGCTTGTTACTAAAAAACATAAAATTTGACACTAATCTTTTTCCAAAATTATACAATTTTTCTAAGTTCTTTAGAAACATTTATTTTTGAGACGTTTAAGAATAAGACTTTTTAATTCAATGTTATATTATTAACAACTCTTTTTCACTCACTCCCAGTCAACATGTCCAACATTACGCGTCTGACCCTGTCGCACAACAAGATCAGTGTGATCAGTCCCGGAATTGCGAACCTGCTGAATCTGGAGATCCTCAACCTCTCGAACAACCAACTAGCCGAACTGCCCGTGTCGCTGTCCTCCATGCCCAAGTTGCGTATCCTCAATGTGTCCATCAACCGGCTAATCAACCTTCCCCGCGGATTTGGAGCCTTTCCTGTGCTGGAGGTCCTGGATCTATCGTACAACAATCTGAACGAACAGGTGCTTCCGGGCAACTTCTTCGGCATGGAGACACTGCGGGCCTTATATCTGGGCGATAACGACTTTGAGTATATACCAAAGGAGGTTGGCCAGCTTAAGAACTTGCAAATTCTCGGACTGCGCGACAACGATCTGCTGGAGCTTCCTCGAGAAGTGGGAGATTTAGCTCGACTGCGGGAGCTGCACATTCAGAACAACAGGCTGCAGGTCCTGCCGCCGGAAATTGCCCAACTCGACTTACTGAGCAACAAGTCGGTGATGAAAATGGAGGAGAATCCCTGGGTCAATCCCATTGCCGAGCAATATCTTCTAGGAATCAGTCACGTCATTGACTACCTCAAAACGGAGACCTACAAGATGTGAGTAAAAAATAGACGTAGTCGAAAGATTATTCCAAAATTATCTGCAACCTCTCGACAGCATCTACAACCGGCATATGCAGGGAGGACGCAGTGGACCACCACCACCCAAGGCCGACAAGAGCAAGAAGGCCTCTCGAATACGCGCATAGTTGTCCTCGGCCAAAAACTCCTGTGGAATTGTGTTCGTCCTGTTCGTTGTTAACAAACCCGTTTTTTGTATACTAATTTATAAGTATTCGTAACCTAATGTGTATTTTCGCAAAGTGCCTTGCTAACTAATTAAAGTTACCGAATGTCAATGAAAAGGTTTTAAATTGTTTTCTTTTAGTAACAAATTTTGGCTTAAAATAAAAAAATTACTACAAAAAGTCAATTAGATGAGAAGGTCTGGGTGACATTGCTCAAAATGACCTAATCGAAGGAGGAGGAGACGGTAATTTTGGTCAGTTTTTTCAAATTAAGTTCATTGTCTTTGTGTGAAAAATGTCAGTTAATTAATATAATACCTGAAACAGAAACCAATATTTCTGTCCACCATTAAGCATTAAAGGAAAAGGCACATTCGTTTATTTTATAAAATAGTAGGTTTTTTTGTTTTTTTATTATCTTTCCTCATATTCATTCAATCTTTTTTTAAGAAATTTTTTTTCATAATCATAATTAATTAGTTTACTTAAAGTCAATTAATTAATTCTTTATTTATTTTAATTAAATTAATAGTTAAATGTTTTTTGTTTTTGTTCTTTGTTTGCTATGTTGTTTGAGAAAAACAAAAGCATAGTTTTGCCTTGTTTGCTTTGTTCGCTTTGTGTTTGTTTCGTTTCTTTGCATTTTTCACTTGTCAATTTGAATTGAATACATACTTCATATATCAATTTATGTAATTTAATTATTTTGTAAACTTATTTAGCTTTTTCTGTATATGCAATTCAATATTAATTTACTCCTTACAGTATATTTTAGTATTTATATTTATATATATTTCATAGAGTTTATTTACAAGAGTTTGAAAAGTTATTTACGCACAGTTTTTCAGGAAGCTAACAGGGAACACGGGATTGAAAAACGATTTGTCAAAAATACAAAACCAATTCGTGAACACTCTGTGGAAAAAGATACTTTTAAATTTGGACAAGAGAATGGAGTGAACTTTAAGATTCCAACATAATAATCCAATAATTTTCATCCTATTAATGTCTTTACTTGGAGTAGTGCATCAGTCGGGACTCCGGGAGTTGCACGATTCTTTGAGCATGCAAATACGAAACACAGACAAAAACAAAAAACATAAACTAGTAACCTATAAGACTACAACAAAGTAAATTACAAGCACACGCAGACCGTATATGCACGTACATAAAAATAGATTTCAATGTTGGCAGATATACATTTACATGATAGATAACATTAAACATAATCAGTGGCGGTCTTGCTACCAGCTTGCTAAAACATAAAGCTTTAAACCTAATACTAATAAAAATTGACAATAGAAAATTGTACCTAAGATAGTAAAAATACATGAAATATAAAAATTAGTTACTTCGTTTGCTTTTTCTGCACAAGGAAAAGATACTCGGAAAACAATCAAAGCAACATCGAAACTTGTACAGAAAATACTTGCACCAACAAATTAAAAAGATTGGATTGTTTTTTTTTTGTCATTACTTTTAAGTCTCGCTTTTTCTTTAAATATTTCTGGTTTAAATGTTTTTTGGTTTTCGTGGTTGTTTGCTAGTTTACAAATGCAATTTTGACGGCTTTAATTAAACTGTTAGCCTTCGGTACAGATAAATACAATTTAAATGCTTTGTTGTTTCCGTTTTCTGTTTGTTGACGCTTAATTAATTCGCACTGTTTTTATTTTTAATTAATTTTTTTGTACAAAACACATTTTTGTGATTCAAATGTTCAATTAATTTTGTATTCATGCCTTGCGCTTATAAATTTCACCGACATGTTTAATGCTTTTCTCATACAATTAAACATTAGTTTTTTCTTTTCATTTATAATATTTGTGTGCTGTGGCTGCTGCTATTTAATATTTGTGTATGCATAATACAAATGTATACATTTACCTTCAGTTGTTTTATGTATTATGCATGTTGCCATTTTTAATTATTTATATTAATCATAATTTGCATTCGTACTTCTTTATTTCATTTTATTTAATCAAAAATATTATTCACTTTTAGCTTTTTCTGTTTTATGAAATTTGTCGCACTTTTTTTGTAGTTTTTTTCCGGCTGATTTTTCCCTTGTCTCATACAAACATTGTTTAAATAATAATAATTAGCATAAAAATTACATTTACATTTAATTTGAGTTCATTTGATTTTTGTTGTTTTTGCTTTTGTTGCTGTTGGGGCTGTGTTGTTTGCTGTTGTTGTGGCTGCTGCTTGAGTCGCTTTGCCTTTGGCCTTTTATGGCGCTCCATTGCCACTTTTGGCTGTCAAACTTTGCTGTTGTTTGGTCCCCGCGTAGTGGATTCATATTGGCCACGCCCCAATGCCGCATAGGCATCGGCGTAGGCATGCTGCTGCTGTGATTCCAGTTGCTGCTGCTGCTGCAGATGGTGTTGCTGCTGTTGTTGTTCGTGCAACGATGTCGGCCGACTAAAGCTTACTTGTAGCGGCGGCGGCGCGACGCCTAAGAAAGTAAACAAAAATAAATTAATAAAGATCGCTAACTTTTAAGCTTAGTTTTTCATTAGTTGAGTTAGTAATTATGTATTTAAAGGATATAGACATTTTATAAAATGACTTAAAAAGAAAAAATATGATTTAGTTTTGAAAAATATTGAAGTATAAAAATAGCAAAAAATAATCTACATGTTCTTCAGTTATAATAAGTTTGGAAATATGGCAAATATTATTGTAATTTTGTAAAATGCTCTTGTCGTCAAGATTACCAAATTCCATATTTGTTTTTCCATCAACCTCAGTAATAAATGATAAAATAACAACAATATTTAGTTCAAACAAGGATTAAATGACGTGTTAATAAAACTATTTATACGCACATGCAAAAACATAACAACAACAATACAAAAACCAATCGGGGCACTAAAAAAAAGAAAGGGAATTCAGGAGAAGGGCACATGCCGGGAGAAAACCAATCATAAGGACAACCAAACAATTAAGAGGAACAAAATTACATCCAAAATATTAAAAGGGACACAAACCAAAAAAAGGGGACAAAAGGAAAAAACTGCGAAAAAATCACAAAAGGTCATACCAATTGCATCGGTAAAATGAAATATCATTTCAATATCTTTTTTTTTTGTGTTTTGGTGGTGGATGGGAAGCAACAACTCATGGATCGATGACTAGCAGCGCGCGAATTTGTTTTGATTTTGTTTTCGGTTCGGGGTTCTGTCTTTCAGTGTTCTTTATGGCAATGCAATGGATCCACTCCTAATAAACGATATTGCGGCGCACTGGCTTGGCGGCCTTCTCCTTGCTGCTGCTGCGACTGTTGGCCTGCGACTTGTGCGACTTTGAGTCCTTGGCCTTGGCACTTTTCGCACTCTTGCTCTTACTATTACTGCCCGCCCCCGATCCCGATCCCGCCCCACTGCTGGCTGCCGCTGTGGATGCCGCTGTGGATGAGTTGGTGGTTGTGGTGGTGGAGGTGTTGTTGGTACGTGATGATCGGGACTTATTGCGTGGTGGTAAGTCTGAATTTTCAGCGTTTTGCAAACGAAAAGAAAAACGACAAATTAAATTCGTGGAAAAACAAGGAGAGAGGTGAGAAAATGAGGAGCGTGAGGAGTCTGGGGGCAAACTACCAACTCAGGGCTCACTCTTTTGGGAAAGAAGACACACACACACCTTTCGGCGTGTAGAACGCTTGCTGTTGCGGTGGTTGCTGCTGCGGCGAAATAGCCGGTTGCTGTAGTTGTAGTTGTTGTTGTTGCAGTTGCTGCTGTGCATTCGGCGGCGGCAATGGCAGCGGCAGCTGGGCCCGAGCCACCACACCGCCGCTGCTAATGGCCGCCTGTACACCACCACCAATGGAACCCGGTATCGCCTGTTCGGCTCCGTACCCGCCATGCGATCTCGCTGCTCCGCTCGCGGCTCCTCCGACCGCCGGCTGGGGTCGTCCGCTGCTGGTGGAGCGTGTGCCACGTCCATCACTCCTTCTCGCCTGATTCGCTGGTGCGTTGCGGCTTGCGTGGCTGCCGCCTGTGGGCAGTGGGACAATCGAGTGCCCGCCCTGCTGGCGATCCCAGTCGTGCGGATGCGACTGATGGTGCGACCGAGAGCCACCGTGGCGACCTCCACCTCCTCCGCCGCCTCCACTGCGTCCATCGCCGCCGCGGGGATAGTGCTGCGCCTCATGGGCTGGCGGTGGGATACTTCGAGGACCCGCTCCTCGCTGATTGGGATGACGCTGCTGAAATGTTAAGAACAAAATTAATGAGACTGGACAACATTTATTTTCTGCAAGCTTAATTGCATTTAATAATGATCAACTAAGCCTGCAGGATTGATTTTGGAATTAAAATATATGTTGTATATTATCTCCTCGAAAACCTTACCATTCTTCGCAACGTGTTCATGGGAGCTCTCAGAGTCTCGCTAATGCGACGAGCCCGCCTCTTCTTGGGATTGGAACTGGGCGTGTGCACGGCACAGCACTTGATAAACGCTCCCATTACGACGATGAAGGCCACGCCCATCAGGACCACCAGATACCAGTTGCCGGTGATCCACTCGGCTACCGTGAGTAGGGTCTCCCGGTTCAGGAGGAGATTCTTCAGCCGCACCAGCGGTCCATCAGCGTCCACGGCTCGACACTTGAGGAACACATCGCAGTAGCCCTGGAAGTTGTCGCAAGGCGAGCCCGGCTGCAGACTGATGCCACCTTTCTGGATGTTATACTTTTCTGCAAACTCGCTGGTGCTGCGACAGGTGGAGGCATCAACGCCATCCTGGCAGGCCAGATCACACAGCTTGCGCTTGTTCACATGCGGCAGCGTGGTCGAGGTGAGGAAACACTTGGTCATGTTCCAGAGCAGGCAGGGCGATCCACTACATTCACCCCGGATGCACAGCGCCGTTCCATTGTTGCACATGGTCTTGTCATCCCGATGACGTGGCTCTGGACACTCGGCGGTGGTTCCGTTGCAGGTGCTCGACCAGCTGCACTCCGTCTCCTCCTTGCATTTCTGGTGATAGCTCGTGGGCACAAATGTGCAGGAGTTGGCCAGGCAGCAGGGACCCTGAGATGGCGAGCACTGCGTCTTGGCACGACGGGTGCAGCCCTTGGCACTGGAGTTCAGCGACTGGTCGTACTCGCTGATCAGACGCGGGTAGCAGCACTTGTCCTTGCACTCCTCCTCGTTGAAGCCGCAGTCGCACTCCTCTCCGGACTCCACGATCTTGTTGCCGCAGAAGGCGCCCTCCGAGGCCTTGAAGCAATCCCGCTTTGAGTTGCCCACTAGCACGTCCAGAACGTTGGAGATGTTGCGAATGGAGCAGGGCGAGAACTTCGAGTTGTTCGGTCGATCCCCGGATGTGGCACTGGCGAACATGATGAAGTTGCCGTTGAGACCGCCGGGGCGGCACTCCTGCGGGTAATCGTGCTAGGGGTAGAGGATAATATTGTAAGTAGGGTTCATATTTTAAATAATAATATATTTAATCCCTCAAACTTACAGGTGATCCAAAGTTATGACCAATCTCGTGGGCCAATGTCAGCTGCGAAACTTTCGGTGGCACCCGGCTATTGTAGTTGACAAAGGTGATGATGCCCGTGTTCAGGGATCGCTTGGTGCTCTGATACTGTCCACCTACTGTTTCCGTGTAGGTCTTGTACTTTTCACAAATTCCACCAGAGGCTCCCGAAGCGCTTGCCACCCAGGCTAGGCCCAAAGTGCCGCCTGTAAAATCCCTGTAAGAGCAAAAAATGTTTTAATAAGTCTGATGGTTAATGAAATCTTAATAAAACAATAGCCAACCTGTAGGTAAACACATAAGCCAGGCAAAAATCTGAGTGGTCTTCCAGGGAATGGAGATTCAAAAAGTTTGAGACATCCATGTGCTCATTGCAAAATGCGTTGTGGGGTCCATTGTAGGAGTTCCGACAGGCCGAATCGTCATCAATTTTAATGCGTTGCACCTAACACAAAATAAATTAAATCATAAAGATAAGTAAATTTTAATAAATATGACTTTATACAATTTCTAAGCTTTGTTTGATATCAAAAATACAGGACACATAGGAATTACAAGCTAGGGTTCTAACTTGTGATTTTGATACATAGAATAGTGATACGTTCTGCACTAGAATCAGATTAATTTACATTTTTTTTATTGAAAAAAGCATGTAAAATGAACGAATGCGATATAGTTTGTAATCAGAAACCTACGTTGACCCACATTTTACAAACGAAATGTTTTGTAATTGTGGCCCAATTAGTGCAATCAATTAGTCGCGGATGGCACCAGAGTGCTGTAATCTAGGAAATACAGATTGTGCTTTAATATACACGGCACTAAAGACCTGTCTACACCTCGTTTAACCAGCTACCAACGTCCGGTTGTGGTCAGGTGTGGTGCGAGGCGGGTCCTGCCGCTTTGTCCTTATCTCACCAGCATTGTTTGTCCGCGGAACTCCCGCTATGTGGGGGCGTTTGTGTACTCACCTCAAAGCGTATGTTGCGATGCTCGGTGCGTCCGTCGAACTTTGTGTTGCGGTAAATGTAATTAACGGCCGTCACGTGATGTGCAATCAGCGATGTGATTTCCTCGCGCGTTTTTACATCCACCTCGTACTTGCGTCCACGATCATGCTGTAATTAAAAAGGTTGCAATGAAAAAGTGTACCCAAAATTTAACGCTAGCTTCTGCAGGCGAAATTATATGATTGACTTGCACGTATCAAAACAATAATAGCTTTAAAAATAGGAGTTGTAATTGTAAGAATTATAAATTAGCTGGAAAATTTAAAATAATAATTAAAAAAAGTTTATGGTTAAACAAGACTAAAATTGAACCAATTAAATATTGTGTTGTAAATGTTAACCACACACAAATTGAGTTCTATCAGGAATATTAAATATAGGTGCTTTAATTAAGCTATTAATCAAATAGTATCTTAAAATATTGCAAAAGTGCACTTATTCTCTAAACGTTTTTTTCGACCTAGAGGCTTTCCCACCTGTCACCCAAAATTATATTTTTTAAATTGGAAAAAAATTGCTATTATGCGACAAGGTAGACAGATTTAATTAACGTAAAACGCACTTGAATTTTTGGGAAGCAAAGCATAATAAAAATCTCAAAACCGCAATGCGATGAAGAGCGGAAATGCGCCTGACATCTGTGCAAACGGGTCCGTGGTGCCCACACCACGGTTTTCCTGGGAGCCAGACAAACAAACGGCCACCCCAAGACCAAACGCCCCTTTCATCTGAAGCTCATCCAATCCATGCCAACCTCCCACACAACAAACACTCTTCAAATATATTTGTATAAAAATGCAAATTCAGCTAAGCCCGTCGAATATTTCAGCTGAAGTTTATAAGGTTTTTGTGCGCGCACTCCCCAAACATCCGGATCCACTACCAAACTCCCACCGATTTTGGCTCAAAAATCAAAATGCCGCGGGGGCTCAAGAGACAAAAACAAAAGCGAATGAGAATCGAAGTTGACAATGGCAAGCCGAAGGTTTTATACCCTTGAAACTATACTAACAAATGATTAAGATCGTTAAAGCAGATTTATCATATTATAGTCAGATTAAAATTAAAAAAAAACATTTGTGAACTGAGGAATTAAGTCACTTAAGGCAGTCTTCTACCGTTTATAATTGCTTATAATTGTTGTTACGTTGGCTATGTTTTCCCGATCGGGATTTTTTTATCTCAAAATTTGTAAAAAATATACCACTTTTACAAAACTTGCAATTTTTACCATGTTTTTCATACTTTGGAAGCTGTAAAAATTCAAAAATTAAAATTTTCAAAATCCGGATCGGAAAACATAGCGACATGTTTTTCTCAAAAATGAGATGAATCCGATGAATATAACTGGTAGAAGTCTTACCAAAACTTTTACAAAAGTCAATTTTTGTGAAAAAGCGTTTAAAGACAAAGTAGCGCTTGGAAACGGCCGCGAGTGCATGACTTCCCAGTCCCGATTACCCATGAAGGAACGTTTTTTCCGCGAAACGCTTTTACTGGCGTATTTCTATGATCGTCTTCTTCAAAATTATGCAACGGTAGAGGACTGCCTTAAGATCTTTTAAAGATGTTAATCAAAGAAAAATAAATGTCTTCTTCATTAGGTAACAAACCACTGATCACAATAAAATTACCACTTGCAAGGGTATACAAACGTGAACCAAAAATATAACGAAAGCCGGAAAATAAAGTGAGAGTCGGAGGAAGAGTGAGCGAAACAAATGCGCGAATTATGCAAAACTCATTGCAAATAAACACACGTGAGGCAGAGCGAGAGAAGGACACACCGTCGAAGACAAGGAGGAGGCGGGATGAGGGGGGCGGAAACGAAAATAAGGCTGGCACTCTGGTGACGAGGATGTTGACGTCGACATCATCTCGCGCACAATGCGAAAAAATGAACGTAAACATAAAAGTGCGGCGAAAGAATGGCTCTAAATGGGCGAGGGGATTGGGGGGTGGTGGGGATTGATGTGTTCCGGGGGGTGGTGGGTGGTGCACGGGGGCGTGGAGCACGGTTGCGGGCCATAACGGTTGATTGCATTCGCTGTACGAGATGAAGGAGGTCAGCTGATTGGATGATTGCTAAGCTCTGTTCGCTCTGCAGATGCCCCGAAAAGTAGGCAATTCCGTGGAATGCGACAAAAGGGTTCGGTTGGTTTATGGAGCGTAAAAACTCGCTGAATAAGTAGGTAAACAAATTCATGATTGTACCAAAACAGTTGCCTCAAATTTATGCTACAAAAAACAAGCACAGTCACATATTATTATTCAATAAATATAAATTTTGTCATCAGTGAAAAAAAAAAACAAACAATTTTAAAGTAAAGAAAGTAAGAATTATAAAATATTTAAAAACGAAAAAAATAGTAAACTAAACATAGAAACTGCAGCTTAGTTTTATAGTTTAGTGAAAACACTGTTCTTCAAATTATACTTTAAATAAATATGACCAAATGGCAATAACAGGTAATTATAAAATATTTAAGCAAATTCTTGTTGGTATGCTTATAGAGCGCATTGATTTTATATTATTCCGTGTTTTAAAGGTTTTTTTTTTTACAGTTTCCCAAAACCTATTGAACCATGAGCCCTTGACAACAGAACCTTAAAATTGTTGCGTGGGGCACCACTCGATTTCTGTTTATCCATGTCTTTCAAAATGGAATGTACATACCTACAAAAAAAATGCTTAACAACTACGATGTCTACGTGCCCCTGACATCCCCATCCTCGGGCGCCTTTGTTTTATGTGCACTTCACTTTCAGGAGAAGTTTGTTGGGTCGTAAAATAATGCAAAATGCATGGCTGTTTTCTCTTGTTTTTTAATTTGGCGCACGTGCCTCAACGTTGTCAACACTTTAGTTTTTCTATTTTTTCTTTTTTTTTTTAACTTAATAAAGCAAAACTTTAAAAGTGGTTTTGTGGTAATTTATATTCATAATTAATTTAATAATAATAAATTTATGCTTGCTTTAAATATATATATTTACTGATCTAAGGTGTTTTTTTTTATACAGTACAAACATAATCGACGTCAAAAAAAAAAACATGTCATGTCTATGGAACATAAAAGTTCTTGTATAGAAATAAAATAAATTGAATAAAGAAAGTGTCCTCAAAAAATAATTGTTTTCATTTCAAAAAAACATTTAGCTAGCGATTTGGTTAACACTTAGGTACTTACGTCGGCAATGCCCTCGCGTATGTGGCGCCAAATCAATGGATCCGTTTGAATGTAGAGCGAGCAGGTATTCTTGTTGTCTTCGCGGCCCCGTCCTGGTCCTCCGGATGAGCCTCCGCTCCCTCCGCCACCGTTGTCGGTGGCCCGACGCACCCGCTCGTGGACGAGCTGATGCCAGTCGGCCACGTTGGCGGATGAGCCCAGGCGACGTCCGGTCGATGGATCGTAGAACGCACCCTCGGCGGCGAAGTTCGCCTCCTTCGTGTACTTCTGGTGGGGATACTTGAAATCTTCATCGCCGCTGATGTATTTCTTGGGCGGATGGGGCTGCTGTTGTTGCTGCTGCTGTGGGGCGGACTTTTTGTGCAGCTGCTTCCGGTGGAGCTTTTGGTAGTCCTTTGACATGGGCTCCGGCAGCTCTTCGACGGCTGAATTTTGTATGTTCTCCATCCACTGAGAGACCTCATCCGTGATGCCACAGCCGGCCACGTGGCCTGCAAGGAAGAACAAAGGCGGAGAATGAATGCGGGAAGTAAGTTGGTAGTACAAAAAATTTAAAACAAAAATCGAAAAGCAGACTGAGGAATGTTAATTTGCTGATGCAGTCCAGCATTTGGGCTTCCCTATCCCATTTAATTCAATGGTAAAATTATTTATGACCCACCAAGTGAAAACCACAAAAATGTAATTAAAAGCATACCCGCGCAGATGCGAAATGCAAAAAATTTTAATGCAAATGCCAAAGTCAAATATTTAAGTAAATGGTGCAAATGAAAAGAGTGAAGTTTTGAAAAATTGCAGCGGAAAGGTGTGTGGCTTACTTTGCTCCTTTGCTGCTGCTGCTGCACTTTAAAAGTGTATCAACAATTATATTTACAGTTTTGCCGGGCTCCTGGCGGAGCATTGTCTTGGCCACCGGAAACTGTTAATAGCCGCGAGCCGGTAATGAAAATTTATTGTTTTATTGTTTAAGCGCAGTCACAGAAACGCGGTCTGCTGCTTCTGCTTTTTTTTTTGTCCACAATACGAGGACGCGTTTTGCACGCGATTCGCTAGCGTTTTTACCCCTCTCATCGCGATTGTCAACATTAAATAAACCAAAAGGGGAATGCAACAGGGCGGAATGGGGAATGAAGTACTGCACCACAGAGTGGCGCACATTTTAAAAGCTGCGAAAGTTTTATGGTCTCAGCCATTTACATTCATTTTCAGAATAATCTTCTGAGTTACGAGAGCTGGACAGAATCTGGGGCAGTGAAACGAATTTTTAAGTTAAGCGACTAATGAATAAAAACTTAACGAGAAATGCTATTCTTTATTTTGTTAAAGTAACGAGGGATTTTCTTCACTTGACTGGTTGAATAAAGAGAGATTTACTATTGCGTGCTTTATATAACTTTTATTTTATTATTACTTATATTTATTTATTTTTTTTAATTTTAATATCTAAAGTTTTTTTTTTTCGAGATGTATTTTCTTTAAAAACCTTTGAAATAGTGGTGAAGGGGCATTTATTTTAATAATTTTAATGTTTAAAAATTTAAAAGCTTATTTTATGTTTAAATTAAAGTATCTTCTTAAGTATACGTTGATAAACAATTTATTTAAAAAAAGACCTTTTTTCTTTGGATAAATAATATTGTCCAGTTACTTTTCACACGATTAAAAAGAGAGTAAAACAAAATTTTGGATAAACTCTGCACTTTTCATTTAGCCATGTCAATCGGACTATAATTAGTAAAATAGTTTGGATAATAGAGTGATTCCCTCTCTGGTTTAAGTGAATGTATCAAGTAACTTTAAACACATTTAAGTGGGGAATTTAACTGTTTTTATCTTCGAAGACACTCTGCACTTTTCATTAAACATCATTCATGCTGTTCGCTTGGCTGCCACTTAAACACCTTCTCCACTGCACTCCACTCCACCGCATTCCACCAGTCCCTCCCTATTGATACCCTCCTCTCAGCCAGCTAGCCAGCCAGAAACGAATCGCTCGAAAGTCATAACAAGGCAACAGGGTTTCCCGCTTCGCCAGGACATCTTCTTGGCAGAGGAGGATATTCATCCTGGCGCCAGGAGGACAAGGAGCGCTGTCCAGTCAGCTCGTAGGTCCCGTTCCCCATGGCAACGTTGCAGCAGCTTTCAGTGGAGCTATAAATTTTTATTTGGCTGATGCCATTGTGTCAAGGAAGCGGGGGCAGAATGGCGTTGGCGGGTTCTGTTGTTGCCATTACCATTATGCATTTGCTTATTCTTCTTCGTTTTCTTCGCGCTCGCTTTTTATTTGCCCATTCCAAACTGTTTGTCTTTATTACAAGCATTTTGGCGGTGTTGTCGTACTTCATTCAGTGCAGGACGGCAACGTTGCCGGCCAAGCACGCGACCTACACCAAATTCAGTGCACTGAACAAAGCCACAGGTTTCAAATTTAAAATTTTAAGTAATTAAGAAGGAAAGGTTAAAATAGAAAGGTAGATTTATTCATCTTTGATGATAACTTGGATATTTTAATAACAAACAATACTCCTACTGATTGGTAACACCTACTATTAAAAAAATAAGGTAAAATGGGTAACGTTTAAGTAACTATTATGGTTTTTTATTTTAGTGTACGATATCAGGACTTGATTAAAACGTTTCCTATTTAGTCAAAACTCACAAATGCACAAAACAAAATTAAGGAAACAGATTTAAACATTTATTTAGAAAATGTAAATCCTTGATTACTTTTTTAAAAACGTTCTGAATATTATCTCTTAAATATACAAAGGACAAAATAATAAAAAAAAAATATTAAGAGTGTTACTTACTTTAAAAATAGTTTAATTTACGTAAAATCAATTCAAATCATCCAGTCAGTCAATTTTAAGCTATAAGATTTTAATCTTATGTTTTACTTTTAACATAAGTAAATAGTGCTTTTGATTATGGGTAATTCAGCAATAATTAAAGCTCATCTCATTAATATAAAATTGTTCGCTGGGTATTTTCTTTTACTTTCTTTAAATTTTCGCCGGTGCAACGGGTCGTGGAGCAGGTGGAATGTTTCTCCAGGAAAAGCCGAGGCCATAGTCATAGGAGGGAGCCACTAAATACGTAAACCCCAGAGAAGCCAGGAAAGCCGCAGCAAACACAGCTTCCGCAAAGGTCCCGCCCCCTTGGAAGGGCCCACAAAATCCACAGTGGCATGCAATTTGCATATCAAAGGCACAACCCCTCGAGTACGCTGCCTTCCATATCCCCCGCTATGTTTTATTTTGTTGCATGCCGCTTCTTACTCCAATGACCCGTTTTTATTTCATTTTTGCTGCATCGCCTTCTGCTTGAATTTTCTTTTCGTTTTTCCCACTTTTAGGGCCAGCAGCTTTATTGTTGCTGCCACTCTTATGAGTTTTCGAGTGTGTGTGTGGGGGCTGCTGCATTCAATCGGTATCTGATGCTGCCTAGCCTACCCTAAGATGTTGTCTGATTTTTGGTCTTTATGCTGTGCCAGCTCCCTCGCTTTGACCATCCAAGAACCATCCAAGCCGAAGCCCAAACCCAAATCCCACCCCATCCCATTTCCCATTTCAATCAACAGCTGTTGAGTCGCCATCGCCAGCGTAATAAAGAGCGCGTCTCCTGCACATTTCATTTTTTCAATTTCTCTGTGGCACTCAACGACTGCTTCTTGCCCTGTGCCTCTCTTCCCAGCCCCATGTCACCCATTTTGTACACAGGCCTTGCTCCTATGCTCCACGACTTATACTTTTCCTACAGAGAGGAAACTACTTTCAAATCGGAATATGGAATACACCAGTCAAAAAAGTTTTTCAAAAAAACACACTATCTTCATTCTGTAAGATAAAAAAAAATTTAAAACTAAAAAAAAAAGAAGGAATTTATTATTTCTAAGTTTGTTTTTGGAATATTAACCGATTGTAATTAAAATAACTAATTATATATCTTTAAGAAATAAAAAAAATTCATCAAGGTCTCATTTAAAATTCGAAAAAAGTCAGATCTTAACTTAAAACTTTCGAAATCTACTAGGTTTTTAAGGAACAAATAGAATATATTTTATTAGTCAATATATTAACCCTTCTGGTAAGATGGGTTATAAATTATATGTCTTTAATAGGATAAGAGAAATCTCTCTTACTACATTTCAACACAAAAAGAATGAAAAAGAAAATGTAATAGAATTTATATTTTAAAAATAAAATGTAATAATTTAATATAGGTCCACCGTTGCGAATCGCAATCTTGTATTTCTGAGTGCACTCGACACTGGCTTCATTTGCTGTCACACATTCCTTGGCCCATCCTTGCGGATCCTTTAACCCCTTTTCACACCCCCCTTGGCGACACTTCAATCATATTTCGCTTTAGCTTTGGCTGCCTCGTCGAGATTTCTGCACAAAGATTAAAGTGCACTTTTGTGTTATCTTTTTACTGGAGTTCAGATCAACGCTTGCACTTGTACAAGATTTTCACTGCGTCTTCGATGTTTTACGTGCTTTTTTTCTTGAATTTTTATTTGATTTTATTTGTATTATTTTGTCCTCTTTTCTTGCTGCGCCAATTGAACAAAAGCCACGCGCTCGCTCGCTCGACTTATGAATTTTACAACTTCCGCTGCCAGTCGAGCTCAGGGCAGCTTGGGTTTTGTCGTCCTGGCAGCCTTACATCAAAAAAAAAAAATAAAGAAGGCTTTTGTCGAAAGGTCAAACTATAAAATACCCGGTATGTACAGAACGATGGTATATCATTTGACCTACATCAAGGCATTTTCTTTGACTAAAACCAAGGCTTAGGTTTTATGCTAGACGCAAATTAAATTAACTACGGTTTGTTTTTTATGTTTTCTAAAATCCAGGTGTTTATATCTTGATTGACAATCAACCCTGGTATACATATATGTACATAAATTGTTTTAAAAGACTTCTTATCGGTGTTACACAAAATATACCCGCTGCACTGTACGATTACTGGGTATGAAAAAAGCCCTGTAGCCGGAAAAATTCAGCTTGAGTCGGAGACAAACGACGTTCAGACATGCAAGCGGCTTTCGTAGCTCGGCTTTTGCCTCAAACTCTCTCATTCGATCCTCTTTGCCACTCCACCACCACCCACCACCCCACAACCCACCGCCCTCCACCCACTTTGCACTCCCAATTACGGGCATGGACCCATTCAGGCCACTTGTGGCCTTTGCTCTCTGTGTGTGAGTTTGAGATGCGCAAGCAAAAATGAAAAATAATCCCAAATTCAATTGCAAATGAAATTGAGGGCGAAAGACGCCATAAATACACACACTCTGGCATACAAAGAAGCATTCAAGCCCACCCCCAAGGAACCCCAAACTGAATCAGCACCCCAAAAGGCCATAACAGACGCTTTACACAATTTCGACGCTTTAAAAGCAAAAGAAAATACAAAAAAAAAAGAGGGAAGTGTAACTGAATAAGGAGCACCAAATATTTGAACCAACAAAAGTTTACCCACACAGTTGCAGCCAAAATGTTGAATACTCTCACAAAAGAAATTATTTTAATAGGAAATACTTTGGTCATTTTCAGTTATTTTGCAAGAATTTAAATTTAATTAAAATCTTTACATCCTTGATCATTGATAAACCAAAATGAAGTAGGTACGTCAAAAATAAGTAAATTCTTGTGCCCTCCTTCTATTAATGATTTATTTTTGAATAATTTTAAAATTATGTAATTGAAAATGTTATGACACCTTGGTTCAGGATGATTAAACTAAATAATATGAAGTTAAATAAAAGGAGTCCCTTGAAATTAAATTTAGACCACTTAAATATTTTCGATATTCTGTCATTTCAACAAATCTTTGCCGATATTAAAAAAAAATAATATGGTTATGTTCTTATGAAAAACACACAAAAATTATATAGCATACAACTGGGCGCAATAAAT
The DNA here is from genome assembly GCA_018150695.1 of Drosophila oshimai. NCBI lineage: Eukaryota > Metazoa > Arthropoda > Insecta > Diptera > Drosophilidae > Drosophila > Drosophila oshimai. The sequence continues at coordinate 1,271,597 of JAECWM010000225.1, read as the reverse complement.
GCTGCGGGCCAAGTCGAGGGCGTACATTAAATGGGCGTGGCATGTGCGTGTTTGCTGCTGGCGTTGCTTTTAAATTAACAAGTGAAAATCATCGCAAAATGTTCACTGCTGCTTCTGCTGTTGATGCGTGGATGTCGGGAGAGCACAATTCATACAATTTTCCCTAATTTGCTTTTATTTTGTAAATGATTTGATTACCACGTTGTTACCGTTCCCGCTGCTGTTTATTTATTTAACGATTTCTTCCTTTGTTTATTCAGCCCCTGTCCTCATGAGCACCGCCGTCAGCGAGAGCTGTTCACCAGTTTAGTCTTAATTTGTTTACACGACAATTATTACGATTTTTATATTTGCCTTAATTAAAAATGTTTTAATTAGTGCAATTGTTTTGGCAGCGAATTTTTGTAGGGTCTATAATAAAATTTCAGGCCCCGTTTCTGTGTTGCCTTTTCAACCATTTTCCTCAAATTAATTGTGGAAAAATAAAGTATTTGTTGTGGAAAAAAAAGATAAAAATTTGGAAACCTCTTGACAACAAACAAGACAAGTGATCTTAAATATTGTAATTGTTTTTAGAAAACATTCCAAGTGGGTAATTAGTGCTTAAGGGGTTTCAACACTTAGGGACTTTGTGTAAATCTTTTAAGGCCACATCCATGACCTTTCACCCATATGGATAACTAATGTCTTCTGCCCGTGGCGACAGCCTTCCGTTGTTGTCACACTTTTGCAGAAAAACTGTCGCCGTCATCGTCGTCACCTGCGCTTTGACACTTTCGCATAAAGCCACACTCACAGAACCCACGTTGGCCAAGAAACAGATTACGCATTTTGGCCGCGTCCATGGCGAAAGCAAAACAAAACGTCCGACAGAACGAATGTCCGTCCGTTGGCGACACCCGCTGCCTTCCGCATACAAATTAGTTTTTCTGATGCGGCCTTTTGCCCTTCTGCTGAATGGAACACCCCTAGCTCCGCCCACCCTTGAATACGATTCTCATTTCCGTACTTTTTTTTTCCTCTAGCCTTACAAGAACACATTAATATTAAATACATTGATCAAAATAGTGATACATATGCATGTGGTTTTGTGTTTGAGTTCTACATATGTTTAGTGACTTGGAACTTTTTGGATATAAGGAAATGCGTCCTTGAATGTTAAGTAATCAAGGCAACAGATTTCTGGTAAGTAGTTATATATGTTTGCTCAAAGTTAAGGCCTTTAATAATTTTTTTAAGGTTGTTATAGAGCTAACGCTTATAATAACCCACCATTAAAGGGTTTAATAAAATATTTTAATATTATTTCATTTAAGCAGAATGTTTTTGGGCACAGCTTTTGGCCAGCATTTTCTTGATTGTTAGTTTTGAAGAAAAAATATAAAGTAGTATTTAAATACACTATAACCTAAAATATTTCAAAACAAGTGTGAATTTCAGTTTTTCACTTGACTCTTTTTATTTTTATTTGAAACAATTCTAAAAAAAACATTCGCTTAAATTTATTGAAAGCACTATAAGAAATTGTTAACGAAAACCAAAAAAAAAATTAATCTGGCCAACAAATCTCTATTGAAATGTATTGAGAAGCCCACAAACTGTCACACAATCAACTCAAATCAAGTTATTCAATGCAGGACTTAAGGACGATAGGACCAAAGGACATCGGATGGCAGGCAGGTAGAAGTCTAATTGTCGCAGCTGTTAAGACCCCAGCCATCCGCAATCTCCAACCCCAGACATCCGTAACTTTGCACTCAGCTCAACTCAAGTGCCAGCAAAAGATAAACAAAATTTGTATCTGTGCGAATGGACGTTGACGTCGACCGACAAAAGCTTAGTTAGAAGGCAAAAGCAAATGGTAGCCAAGCAATTTGTGGTCGAGTGCAAACTGAAGGCGACCGATGACAGGGAAGATGATGATGGTGATGATGATGATGACGACGAGGATGAGGATGGCTCCTGGAATGACTTTGGAGGCAATGGAAAAGAAAAGTTCCTAAACGACGCCTGCGTGCAAATGGGCTAGAAATAAGCCAAATGTATAGGCCCCTTTCTGTATCGGGCACTAATTAACGACAGAATAATTTCCCATGGAAACGAGCCAAAGGATTCGGTCTGGCCGATTGGTCCTCCTGTGGATGAGGTAGAATGGTTAGTGGCTCTGGCTCTGCTCATGGAATTAGAAAAGTTCATTCGGCAGTGCAACTGTTTGGCTTTTGACCTGCTCCTTTGCTGCTCCTACTGCTCCTTGTAGGCAGCGTTTTGCATGCAAGGCAAAGTGCAATATCAACAAGAGCTGGTGGGTAGAACGGGGTCCCTGAAAAGCAAGAGAAATATGTCGACTTGTCACACAAAGCACAAACTTCTACTGACATTGAACACACCCACACACGCCTACAGGAGTGCACATAGTGAATACGGTACGGAATTTTAAACTAAAGTATGTTCAGAGCTCTGCACCCAAGGCTGGCACTGATAAGACAGCCAAGAATGCTCTCAAACGTGGGGATATTGAACCACCACCCAATCTAGAGGAGAATGTGGACTCCTAGCTCTGTGGGGTGGTGAAGAAGAGTGCACACCAAATTGTTGGCAATTTTCATTGCATGCAACTCGACCATAAAATAAATGGGGAAACCTTATGCGGTTGTGTATTCGAAAATCCACGCACCCACTCACCTAAATAGACAGGTGGCAGAAGAGGGCCACAAAAAACTAGTCAGGACATATGAAACTTATGGCCTAGCTGATTGTGATTGACAAAATAGAGTGTTGTGCAAAGTCAGCTAAAAAGTAAGGATGTATACCGTACAAAATAATACCTATAGAATGTTTCAGTTTTTGACTTTTCTCATTCTTTTAATTACGAAATATGCTTATATGTTGTGACACGTGCAGGAAAATTTGGTTCTGGGTACAATTCCTTTAGTATACGCCACATACTTCAAAATGTCTGCCAAAATGCTTCTAATCATTGTTATACCGCGTAACCTACTTATAGGTATAGTCACGAGAGCTCAGAGATAACGAACAAGTTGAATATATTTATACAATTTTTATACTGTTGCCCTCTTTAACTTTCAAGTTAGCTGGTCTATTAGATAAAATTGTAAGTCACTTGAAGATAACAGTGTACTGTACAAAATATCTGTAGAAGCTTCATTTCCTCAGCTGCAAACCAAAACGGAAGCAACAAATATCATCAAGCCCAATTGCATTTGTGGCCGAAAACTGGAAATATTTACTTGGCCGGATGGGTTGGAATTTCGACATTGCCTTTCGCCAGAGGGAGACGACAGATAAGCAGAAAGGAGTTTCCTGCCCATTTGGCCAAAAGAGGAGTTGCCAAGTCGAGCAGTCGAAATAAAGATGGACAGTAGAGGAGGGTGAATGTGAAGTGAGAATCTTCGTGCTGGCCCATGATAAAAGTGGTTTATGGCTGTGGTTAAGGACTGTCTATAGGTTCTCCGACGTAATCTACTGTTAAGAAGTGCATTATGCTCTTTGTCATGTTGGTAACTTTGTTAGAGGTGGCAAGTTTATGAGGTCCTGGGGCTTAACACTTAACTTGAATGGAAAGCATTTATGGTCCTGATTTTGTAGAGGGAAAATAATATAATTTTATTGAACTTTAAAGAAAATTTGTTTTATATATTTATATATATAAATATTATAAATTTATATATATAAATATTATATATTTAATGTTCAAGTCGTTTTATAATACCGATAAGGCATATGTTTTCTTTTTCATTATGTTTATCAAACAATTTAGGTTTGTATTTATAAAATAATAAAATTTAATTTCTTCTGTTTAGTTTGAAAAACTAATTTTTATAAATAACAAGAAAGAACGCTATAGTCGGGTTTCCAAAAGATTGATACATTGCCCTCTTAAAAAACACAGCCCTTCAATAATGAGCCACTTATGAATAGTTTAACGCCCAAAAAGTTCCACTTGACGCAATAAAATTTTCAATGCATTGATACACAATTTCTGAAAATGGTCAGATTTAAAAATTTTAGATATTTGGGTAGATATTTTCAATAGGAACAACATTTGTAGGGGCCACTTTTCTCAGCACTAAACACCAAGAGTTTTTCCGGTTTGTGGGCGTAAAAGGGGCGGGTCGGGGTTGAAACAAACTATCTACGTGGGGTATAGAAGTCGTGCAAAATTTGGTGGCTCTAGCTCTTAGGTTTCGAGATCTAGGAGCTCGTACGGACGGACGGACGGACGGACAGACAGACATTTGATCGTTTACAGTATTTGCTTACTCTTCGAGTATCGCAAATAAAAATTGATACGCTTTATAATCATTTCCTTATACTTCCCATCCCATAAAGTTTTCGTGAATATTACACACAAAGTCAAAAACTAGGGGAGTTTCAGGCAAATGCAAACAATTTTGAACTTGTTTCAAATTGAAACACTCGAGAGGTTGGCGTTTCCAAACCGAAGGGCACATGTGGTCGTGTTTGTGTGTTTGGCAGCAGTTACAGTCGCCTATGACAACAGAGTTGCCATCGATGTCGTTGTCATCGTCATTATCAAGTGGCTGACACCCTTCGAAAATGCCGCCCACCAATGTCCCCGAAAATAACCCGTAAAGCACTTAAAAAAGACCGCATGACAGCCAGCGGGCAACAAACCATCCCCGTCTCTTTCAGACTTTCTTTCTATCCTGCTCTGCAGCGTCTGGTTTGAGAGGTTGCCTACCATAATCGATGGTAGATGTTGCTCTTGTTGTTACAGGTTTAGTGTTGGTATTTGTACACTTGGCAAACCTAATTGCCACACTTTACTTAATTCAGACTTGATGTACTAACTTTTGTTGAAACTTATATTTAAGAAAGCGTCCTTACTCAAAACGGTTGAAACGTTATTAATCTTAGTTACAAGAAATCAAAAGATATACTTTAAGTATAGTTATAAATTTACAGAAAAATGTTGATTAAAAAAAAACGCATGATAAATCGAGGAACAAAGACAGCTTTGGCAGCTACATTTTGAACACTTCTCCTGAGCCATTGTGTAACTTGTATAAAATTAAGTTGAATTGAATCAATTGTTCCTTTAGAAACTATAATATATGTCCTTTAAATAAGGTATACATCAGAACAGCTACCTAAAATTTGATAAAGCGTTTATGTTGAATTTAATTAAAGTATCTTTAAAAAGAACAATATAATATTTAAGACATTTAAAAATAATTTAAACTTACAAACAAGTTTAATTTTGTTGACTTATTGTTTATGAATAAATTGTTTTCCTAAGTGTATGAGCTGTGCCTTTGGAGTCCCGTCCAACCGCAATTTTCACTTCAATTTAAACTTGCTGAATGAAGTGTTCATTGCCCGTTTCCCCTTCCTGTTGCTTCCCCATTTCATTCGATCTAAGGATCTCTATGCCGCGCTCCTTTGTCCCCAGATCCACCACAAGGCGGAGGAGACTGAATGCGGGAAGCATGTTAATTAGAGCCTATTGAAGGAGATGACTGCATGTGGGCTGGGACTTGAGTATTTGCTTATTCTGTCCTCAGATCAAATTCTATATTTTTGTACATATTTGTTTGCGCACGCATACGCATATTTGGCTCGGCTGTCCAACCAAATGCCCATTTTAATTAAACTCAAACATGTGCGTATTTATAGATGTCTGTGCAAACAAACAGATTCCCCAAATGGCCCATTGAGCTGACACTGCTGGGCTCCCAAGGCGGTTGGTCACTAGCAAATTTACGAGCTCAGGCAATGGCAGCAGACAGCAGACACAGCAAATATTTCCCCCACATGCACAAGGGGAAATTTAATATTTTAGCAGTTAAATTATTTGGCACTTGTAATAAAACAAACAACTTGTAGAAGCAGAAGCTCCAAAACGCTGTGGACAAGTGCAAAGTGTTAAAACGCAAAAGTTTAGGAAGCCGCAGAAACTGAAGAGGATGCAGAATGCAGAGGCAGAAGCAGAGGAAGCCCTATAATGTGGCTGGCCTGGTCTTTCTGACCAAATGTTGTTAAATAGCACAAGCAAAATGTAAATATAAATTTTCAACACAAGATTTATGCATATTTTGAAGTGTGGGTTAGAGAGAGAGCAATGTCCTTGGTCAACTGGGCGGCGGCGGTGGCATATGTGTTGTAAATTTTAAAATTGTCTAAACTTCGTCTGCTATTGCAGCTGTTGCAAGGACATCAAGTGCAGGCAGTCTTTCATGCCGGATTCCACACGAATTATGCTCCAAGACATTGGCTAAAACTTGCTGCTTCCTCTTCTTGCTGGTGTTTGTCATGTTGCATACATGCTGCCTGCACCATAATCCCACATGCACCCACCCACTGGCTGAGTCGTGTAAGCCTGGTAAAATCCATTTGCCCACATTACGCATACGCCATGTGGCCATGTGACATTATAAACTTCTGTTTAACTCTTGATTGTGAAAGTTTTGCTTTGGATTTTGCCTCCGATTGTTTATCCAGCTTGTGTTTCGAAATACATTTTACAAGAAATTTATTTGAAATGTAAAGTCAGACATATTTGCTGCATTTATCATAAACTGCGTTAAATTCTACTCCAGATTAAACATGCTTTGTTCAAACATATTTTTTGAAATTAATTAAACCAACCAATATTATTTTTAGACAAGTTATAATTAAAAAATTATTTTTCGATACGTAAATAAATTTAAATTTAATTAAAACGTTGAAGAAAATTGTAAACCAAATTTAAACTTCTCTGAAGTTTTTGAAAAATTGAATATTTCCTTTAGGTACACAAACATCGAAAGAGCAGTAATCCCATCTTAAAGTAAAGTAAATTAATTTCTACAGGAAAATCATGGGATGCAGCGTCGACCGCAACGATTAATTTAATATTTCTCGGACAGAATCACGAACGTCTCACACTCAAATTCTTGGACTGCACTCCACTCCAACGCAGCTCCATTGGGTTGCTGTCACCTGGACAGTTTGGATAAGAGAGGCAACACAGTGCTGCAACCAAACATTTGCATAAATATCTGGCAGATTCGCAGAGTGGCAGCAACCCCTACCGAAAACCAAAAATGTCCCCATTTCGTTGATGATGGAGACAGATTTTAAATACATTTTGCACTCTGCACTCGGAGTAAGGGGCCACACCCGTCGGCAACAATTATTGGTTGTACGCTGTCCGACGTCCAGGTGCCGTAGCTGCGAATGCGGCTGCAGACTCTCACGGATGGGGCATGGGACAACATGGAGCTACGGGGAAAGATTCATGGGGCATGGACCGGATTCCCCAAAATAACGAGTTTGTGGTAAATTGAATTGTTCAACATCCATACTGCCTCCCCCATTCCTGACCATCCCATTCCATCCCGTCAATAAAATCGTTGCACCGTTTTATTCCATCCTGATATGTTCGAATAACGCGGTTTTGCTTTTGGTACTCCTTACATTCGGTTCTATCAAGAGCATATAACATTGACCAACATATAAATAATTTTTTTTCTATTTAAAATTTAAATAAATTTTGAATTTTTTTGTTTTTTTACCTTATAAAACATGCACTTTTAAATATTTGTTATGAATTCCAACAATGAAAATATAAATACCTACATTTAAATTAATATATAAACCCAACAACGCACAGCTAAATTTAAAAATCCAAAAAAGGGGTACTAGGTAGTCGAAAGAAATAAGTGTTTAGCTTTTTCTTGTCATTTCCCAAATCCCTTTCTCTTTTGACCCTTCCATGTGGCAGCCTGCTGGAGCTTATGTCTACCTGTCAGTGATAAAGTTGATGGACCAACAGAGCATGGCATGGCATAGAAATTATGATGGTCATAAATTTAATTTCCGTCAATTCTTTTTATACCTCTTTGCGAGACTGAAAAAAAATGGGCAAATGTTTGAAATGGTTACTCTGTTTGTATTTAACTAGCCATCCAAAGAAATCCTAAGTTGACGTCAAATTTATTTCGAATTTTTAAACTTGTAATGCTTACTCATGAATTTATTTAAAATGTTGTACGTATTTTTTTATTTTAATCGAAACATAAAAAGATTAAGTGCTGTCAGCGACACTTTTTCCTTTAAACGAATGGAAATAAAAACTGAACTCGATGTAAACGTCAAATCGTCAGTGTTTCTAATGGCATCATAAAACATAAAGATAAATCCCACATCATTCTCAACCCCTATCGGCCGATTATGATGACAGATTGCTTCATGGGGGTATCTACTATAACAACCCAATTCGCAGACATGTTGCATTTTCGGCAAGGCAATCAAAGTGGCATGCAACACAAATGTGCAATCTAGTTGCGACCCCATCCGGAATGGCTGTTGAAAAATAAGAGCGGTCCTGGGTGAAGTGGCAGCGCAGCAATGTCGCTGCTGAGGATCCGTGTGTGGGGCTGTCATGATGATGCGAGGGCAGCTAGACAAAAAAGCCACTTAAAAGCGACTTAAATGTTGCGAAATGTTTTCACGCTATCTGCTCTGAACCGGTGAACACAAGGTGAGTGGTCCAGGTGAGAGGGCAAGGTGTTGCGACGTGCGTTGCTTATGGCACATTTTCATTTGCCCAAAGCGTTTATTAAATTTTAAAATCTAATTTGAATTTTCACGCCACACAGACTGAACAGCAGCAACAACAACAACTGGAAAAACATCAAACAAAAGGGGTACGGGTACAACAAAACCAAACGAAGTGTATCACAAGAAGCCACCGGGTGGAGGGGGAGTCAGACTGGCGAAACGAGCGGAGGAGGAAAGAGGTTCCACAAAAGCGACATTATGGATAAATCTGGAGCCCGGAGGATGACAATGCGGAGTCGAGGGCAACAGCGTGGAACTGAACATAACCCCATGGAACATATACGTGTGATAATAACGAGTGAAGTGGTTTTTTGTGCAACTAAGAAATAGTTTCAATATGATAAAACACTTAATAAAAAGAATGTTTTAGAAAAACAAGAGTTAGGATAACTAATGTTTGATAAACTGAGCTTTAACATTTTGGAACATATAGATTTAGTTTGAAAATATTATTGAAGTGGAGTAGATTCATAACCTTTAAAAAAGTTTTTAACCTATAAATTTAAACCTCACCTCTGATTGCCTTCTAAATTCTTTCTTTGCAATAAAATGTAAGCTTCTCATTGTTTTCTTTGCAGGTAAAATTCCAGGCTAAATTGCAACAGCAAATTCTGCTCTTGGAAATAAACGACAAAAACAAGTTTAAAATAGAATTTTTTTGCATTCTGAACTTCTTGGCTTATTGTTGTCAGCTTTCAGGCGCTGTGATTGTGATTTCATTTGACAAAGATTTTGTTTTCTATTTTTCATTTCATATAAATCTGTGAAAAGTTGTTTTCATTAAATTGTAGTTAGAGTCTTGAGATAGTTTAAGAGAAAACATAAAACTATGACCATGCAATATGATGTGTAAATACAAGTAGACATTTATCTTGATTTTTTACGGCCTCGTATTAACCTTTCCCAGCTGACAATGAATATAAAAACTCATTTTGGGTTGTCAGATGGAAGCAAACATGAAATATGAAAAGTTGGCATGTTGCATATCAGCGATTCATTATCCTTGGACGAATGTCAATTAAAAGTAAAGCGTAAAAATAATAAACACAGTGGACATTGTCATTTGTGAGGTGGTGCTGCTCATAAAAACAGTTCGGAGTGCCCCATAAAAAGTAACGCATAGTTGGGGGTGAGCGAGCATAAAAAGTTAGTCATGCGAGATTTTGGTTGTTGTCGTTGTCGTCGTCGTCGCTATCGCTGTTCTGCGTTGGTCAGCGCTCCGAAAACCCCATAAAACTGCAAAACTTCAATTAATTTTCACATATGGCAGCGGCGGCGGTTGGAGGGAAATTATTCCACACACAGATGGGGCAGCAGCGGTCAACGGCAGTAGCAGCTGACTCTGAACCCTGTTCAGTGAATTCAATTAACCGCAATTTCCATAGCAGCGGTGCGGGGGGGCCTCTCTCTCTATCAAATGCAATTGTTGTGCGGTTGGCAAACAACAATTTTCAGACAACTGGCAAAAAAGTGTGCGGAATACAAAATTTCCTCATGTCAGCTAAAAAAAAGAATATTAAGCAACAAAAAAAAAGAAGCGACAAGGACTCAAACATAACGACTCTGAAATATGAAAATAATTAAAACAGTTTGCTGAAATTTAATATGCATTGCAGGCAGCAACAAAACAAAATACAAAATACAACATATGCATGTTCATCTGCCAGTTTAAACTTTTTGTTCTTGCTGCCATTTGTAATTTGTCACTTCTAATTGCACTTTCTGTTGTGTCTGTGTGCACTTGATTTTTGTTGACTTTTGCATTGTAATTATGCGGTCAGATTTGAATCGAGATTCAGCAGAAGCCGATGCGACGAGCTAACGATGCATATGACCCATTTCTGGTGAGCTGGTTTGTAATTAGCTCGTCCAGTTCAGTTGATGCCCTCTCAATGTAATAGACAGGAAGCTAACTGACTGCGTTGGCAGGCTGGTTGATTTGCATGCCACCACTTGATTGGTATTGTTCGGTGAACATTCCATTGCCAGCTGAGGAGAAAGGCTTCTATTAAGGGTTAATTATTAGCCAATTGCAAGTGGCAGATAATCTCAACAGGAAGCTCGTTAATCGGACTTTTGCATATGACCGAAATTCTGAATGAGAAGCTTTATAATCAAAATTTAAAATATTAATTTACAAGATCCCTAGGGTATGATGACTTTAATAAAAAGCATAGCAAAATTTAAAAAAGGATCTATACGAGAATGAAGCAGTAATTGTGTTTTAAAAAGTAAAGATGGCAAACAATAACATTTTATTTTATTTTGTTATGGTGCACAATATTTTTCGTATAACAGTGAACGGCGAAATGCTTGAATAGTTTTAAAGTAACTAAATTTTTAAGTAAACAGGAATGAAAAAATTCTCATCCCTTTAACATTACCTTACCGACCAATTAGGCTTCGCAACTTAATTTCTGCTGTTAAACACCCTTCATGAAGTTGATAACCGAGTGACGTTCTAAAAATTGTACCCAAAGGCAAACTTGACAAGTTGAACGGTTGAATGAAAAAAAAGGAACTTTGTGAATGTTCCGTAGCACAAATTCCCCCTTAACAAATAACTGCTGACCACAGAGTCTGAAAAGTTGCGGGAGACTGTCTGTGACCACGGGTTGAATGACCAACGGTAACTTAATAGAAGTTGACACATGTCGCCACGCATGCAAAATGGATTCATCCAACCGCAGCTGGACAGCGTCGAGGGGTCAGCCACCCACGCCGTCAGGAACAGCACGAGCACGAGCATTGGGCTCAAACGCATTTGATTTCAATATCAGTGCCCTCACCGATTCCCCTTCAGAACCACTTCAGCCGGCAGCGTTGCCAATTAACATGGCCGTTGGTTGCCTCTAGTGCCACAGTCTGATTTCAATCCGATTTGATAAAAGAAAAAAATAACAAAGCCCTAGACACACTAGTTGGCTTTTAGGACTGCCAGGTACCCTCTTTTGGAATTAACTTAGCTTATTTTTGGTAAGCACTTAACAAAATAAAATAAATTGTTTTAACTCTTACTTTGCAAAAGTGACAATACAACTTTTTTTATATTTTAATGATAAACTCCTTTAACGTTTAACTATGTTGACAAATTAATGTTGTGCTCATTAACTAAGTAACAAGGAACCACCCAAAAATCTTTAGTTTTCTGTAGCAAAATAAAGAACTTAAGAAGGTTTCAGTTAAATACTTAATTTCATGTATTAGTCCATCTCCAAACTTCGCAGTCCCAGGGTATCAAAAAAACTATACAAAAGAAAGCGAGAAGACAGACAGAAGACAGAAAACGTGTTTCCGGCCACGATTGTCGCATGTCAATTTGGGCACTTTTTTGTGAATTTTATCCATCGCCCCCCTTATCAAAAGAACTTTGGGGAGCGGGGAGAAGTTTCTTGTGCAACCTTGCATGAAATTTGTTTGTTTACAATTGCAAACTCTAAACTCCTGTGAAGGAGGCGCCCTTTCTGCTTACTGCTGCTGTTGTTGCTATCAAATACCGGAAATTATTGTATGTTATGCCAGCGTCAACATAGCCCCCCGGCATCGTCATCATCGTTATCGAAACGCGGCGTAAATCCTGTATGTTATGTATTTTTGGCTGCTTATTTCATGCATCGTTGACTGATACATATTCATAACACGATACCGAGCAGAAAATTTAAATCAATTACTCTGGCTACGACGACAGTTTTCGTTGGAAATACGCTTCCCAGAATTACTTAAAATTTAAGTGAAGCTGTTGTTATCGAGCTAAATTAAAATTGGTCATCTAAAACAACTTTAAAGTTCTTTTGAACTTCATCACAAATTTTATAAATTAATTTGATTTTGTTTATCGTGTTTGAAGTATAACATAAATGGGTCATTAAACAAGTATAAATAAAGCATTGCGGCAGCTCATTACACACAACAATAATGTAATCGAAAAATCCCATATATTTAAAGTTTCAGCAACTCGCCGCAACAATTAGTCTTCCTTTTTTTTTTAAGCCCAGTTTTAACAATTCAAAATTAATTGAGTTTAAAACATCTGCGTGTCATTGACATTTATGCGCCAATGAGTTCACAGTTCAGCAGAAGTTAAAAGGCCCAAAAGGAGTGGGCAGTAAATGGGGTAGCTGTTGTGCGAGAGAGGCATTTTTCTATAAATTTGCATAGTGTTAGCAAGTGCAATCAAATAGTCGTAAATAAATGTGAGCCGCATTGCATTTATGGCACTTGCAGCGACTGCACATAAAGTTCCCACAGGCGTGGTCAATGCACTCGAGGGCCCCCGAAGGATAACCGGAAAACGGTGGTGGGAGTGGGAGTGGGAGTGGAAGTGGGCTGGAAGAAGGGGTGCGAGTGGCAGGAGTACTATACAAGGAGCAACAGTGACGCCAGCAAACAATGTGCCACTTGAGTTGCTCTCTGTTTCGCTGTGCAAAAATTATATTACAACATTGTGTATAAATTGTGATTTCCAGGCACCAGAAGCGAAGGCAGCATTCAAGCACACATTGCACTTGCGTGCACTGAGACGAAATCAAGAGAATCTTAGCAAGTTAATAAGGTATAATAATAATAAAAAATAAATGCAAAATCCTTTAGAAAAAACAGTTCAATACACTGAAAAATTAACAAACTATTTAATTTTCCGTACTATAAAAAAAAAAACAATATGAATTTAAGATTAACTCCCAATTTGTGGTCAAATTTGTTCGTGGTTAACAATTTGGTACAAAAAAAAAAATAGGTACACTTATGTTTAAGTCTATTTTTCAAAGTGTTTTGATTCATGAAAGTTTAACTGTATAACCAATCCAGTTAACCTGTTACTTTACTTGTATTTTTAAGACTGTTAATATTTAATACTGTGTCATGTTTATAACTGTTCTATCTGTTGATACTAATATTTTGACAGTGAGATGAGAAAATAATTGAAAAGTACATTTTAGTTTAAAACAAAATAGCAATGTCTACATCCAATAATAAAAGAAGGCACAGTTTGTAGTAAATTTGTGGTCAGTGTAATTGAGTACTTGTGTTGTGGTGTATGTTAACCCCTTGGCTGCTTCTGGGGTCGCTTGGCTCACGCTTCGTTACTTGGCTGCTTGCAAGTGAGTGCGACAGTGTGTCAGGGGCCCGGAGGGATTGGGATTGAATGGGAATATGAGGTGGGAAGTGGGTGTGGGAAGTGGGTTGTAGGGGCGGATAAGCAATGTGCGTGCGCCGCTTGGTCGGTTTTAACACGCACTTAATGCACCCCTTGTCGCTGCCACCACCCTCCAAATGGATGAATGAGTGTGTACACACCAACAATGTAATCTAGGGTCCGTCGACGACTGCTCATTTCCACTACAGAAGTTAATATGCTGCTAAAATGGCATTAAAAGTGTGGTGGGGAGTGTGGCGAGAGTGCTTCTCGGTGGGGGAAGGAACTCCTGATAAGTTCCGAGGCATAAACACCTCGCGACACAGTTGCGTTCTTTCCATCGCTAATAAAGTCGGACAGCCAAGGGGAAAATGCGGGTGGAAAACCAGGCGAAAAGTGTGGTCAACTTTGAACCGGAGCAGCGAAAACTCATAAATAGAAAATGAGTAAGAGAAGACCATTTTGCACTCTTCACAAATTAAAGTTTATGTAATGCCCCACGACTAAGTGACCAATGACAGCCATATGAAAACCTTTGACACTGCCATTATACTTTCCAACTTTGTCACTTTAAATGCGGGCAGTTAATTGTGGCATTTAAGAGTAGCCAGGGTTTAAAGTCACTTAATCGGTATGGCAACATAGTGTAGTTGGTGATATAAAAACTGAATTTACAAGTACTATTTGTTTAATATTATTAACCACAGCTTTTTTATTTTTATAAAATAAGTAGAATGTAACAAAGGTAAACAAAATGAAATTGAGTAAGTAAAACTGAAACACACCCTATTCAATAAGCTATAATAAATTTTAAAAATCTACTGCAGTTGCTCAATGTTCTCTATTGACATGTTTTAACATCTTTGATTTTTTTTTAAGAATGACCATTTGAAAAAAAGTCTTACTTAATTTTACTAACTGTCCAATTGCATTTCCACTAGTCGGGAAAACAAATCGAAACGCATTTTAAATTGATTGAGAGCTTCTATTAATTAGCATAATTAAGTGGGCAAGTCAAATAATGTGACATGTTTAAAAGGGGAACACTACAGGGAACACCAATATGGCGAGCTAATTAAATGTCCTCACCCTAAACGAAAATTAAACGAGACTCAGCTAATTAATAAAATTGAATACCCAGTTCCAATTCATTGTATTATTGTTCGTTTGCACATTACATCAATCAAAATGTGCAACAGAAACAAACAGCTGAACCAACTAAACTGGCAGGTGGGTGGCATGTGCATGTAAACGGCTTTTGTGTGAGCTCATTAAAGTGATTACGCCACGCCCCCAACGCACAGTAAACTTGCAACTAAGCTAAATACGCCCCTGACAATAGTTTTGTCAAGTGTTGTGTTGCATGTGTGTGTTTTTTATTTTTAGTGTGGGAATGTCAAATTGCATACAATTTTTGCGAGCAACAACAATGGTGGATTGTCCAAAAAAAATGTTGGCCAACAATGCGCTCTCCCTGTGTGTACTCAACAAAATACCCACCGTTGCTCCCATTTCAGTTGTTTAGCTATGCATTAGATTCTACATCTTTTGTTGCAACAACAGCAGCGACAACTTTATATGGGCGTGGCAGCCGCCCATTGTCTATGGGAACTTGTGCGTACACAGTAAGAAAATAGATAGATTTTTGGTTTTAACTTTAGAATTTGTGACTTCTAACTGTTGGAAATGTAGTCTTAGTTGATTTTGTTTTGGTAATTTCGTATACAAATTTTATTTTGTGTTGTTGGTTAAAATCTAGATGTGTAAAAATATGTAGTATATTATTTAAACTTAAGACTTGAACTTTATTATTTGATAAAGAAAAAAAACTTTGCATTTTTACAATTTTTCTTTATAACAAAAGATTTTATGAACATTTAGGCCTATTTTTTTATACTTTTAGAAATGTAAAAGATTTTTAATACTATACTATGAAACTTTTGGGTAGAACAAATTGAGTTTAACACTTTTAATAAACTACAAATGCAAATATTTTAAAGTTAACCATAAACAGCTACATTTATTGTGTGTTTAAATTTGAATTTCCGTTTGAGGTTTAAAATATTTTTGTTTTTTTTCAGTGCACATGTGTGAGGCAGCCGTCGGGCTGGAACCTGATGTCGTCATAGTTGCTGCTGCCTGCACAATAACAACGGCGATGCATCCGCTCTTTTTTCAGTTTGCAGTTGCAACTTTTCATTGTCAGTGTCATTGTTGCAGCGATATTACGTACGAGTGTGCGAGTCTGGGGGCACACCTTCTTTGGTTGCACCATTGTTGCCGAGTTGCATATAAAAAATTGACCATTGAACCGGGGAGAGAATATTCCTTTTTATTTTCTTCGCTTTAGTCGGCGCTTCATGCGTGGCTTGCTCTGAAAATGAAGTAGCTGGGTTGCCTTTTTGCATAAACCATGAAAAACGTTGCCACGTTGCCCGTTTTCATCGGAATGAAAGTTTTTCGGTCTCCTCTTTGTCGGCACAGCTGACGGATCAAAGTTTTCATAGCAATTGGCAGGAAAAAACTAGTGCGGTGTGCTGAGCTCTCGTTTCAAATTCAGTCCGCAAATTCTAATTGTGCACGAAAAACATTTTGCAAAAATATGTGAAATAATAACAAGTTTTACTGAAACTTAAAAACTTATTATTCATCTCACACGATTAAATTTTAAATAATAAATTTAAAAAGTTTTTAAACAAGCTCTTTTCTGCAATGAAATTAACCTAACTAAATAAGAAAGAATTATTTTCGGTCGAAATAAAAACATAAGTTTTTAAAAAAACAACCTAATCCTTTAACAATAGCTCTAAGTTTTGTCTTTATTATTTTTTTGTAACTTGTAATCTTCATACTATTATGTGTTTAGTCTCTAATCATTTTTAAAAGCGTTTGAAGTGAAGCTTCAAGCGTGACATTAGTTAAGCTCTACAGCCAGATTCCTCACAGCACCGGATAATAAAGTTGTTAAGCTCAACAACTTCTGAACCCAAGCCACTTTTGTTCTCAGTATTAGACAGTTGACAAACTGACAACCTGCACGGGAGACGAGCACACAACAGAAATGATTAGCAGCCACTCGCGACTGTCATAACTCAGGTGTCAAAACAGAAACGAAATGTTATCAAACAATTTCAAGGCTGACTTGTGTCCTCCCCAACAGAGCTGAACACTGAACTGAATCCAGAGTGTACAAAATAAAGCCAGCAACTTCCGGCGATGCCAGCCGAAAAATAAATCACATTTAACAATGTGCGAAAGAATTTTTCATTTCTGCATCAGGCAACTTACTTTGAAGATGAAGAGTGGAAAATGGAACTTATTTCGACTTACCTTCGCGCACATTTTCGTAGGCGTCCTCGACATGTGACTCCTTGTAGATAATGGAGTGAAAATCAAGTTCGTCCTCGGCATTATGCTCCTGCTCATCCTCGGAATTAACCGATGTGGGTGGTGGGAATGTTGTTGTCGACGACGACGACGATGACGATGGCGACGAGTCGGAAAGCTCTGGGAGCTGTGTCGTCGTCGTTGTGGATTCAGCAATTTTCTTTATGAAGTTTTCTGTCTTACTATCAACGGCAGTTCTGTTGTTGTTGTTGTTTCCTTGGGCCAAAGGCCGTGTTGGTTGTGTATTTTTTGTGGTGCTCCTTGGAGCCGATGTTGTTGTCGAGGATGTTGTCGGAGTTGGTGGTGTTGTCGCCGTGCGATTTGTGGGAAAATAATGTTTGGCATGTTCAACATAGTAGGCATCACGTTCCGTTATAATTTTACCCTCGAATACCCCATTGTGTATGGAACCAAATACATAACTATTACGATCCCCTATCACTTCGCCCTCATAGATATGATCCGTGGAGACATCAATGGGGCCTTTGCTATCATAAAACTGCAAATATCAAGTTGGTATGTTAAGTGTTTTTAATGGTTTTGAAATCGTAATATAAAATACTCACGTCTAACTTATTGCTAAATGTATTTAAATCACGTTTTAATCTAAGATGGAAGTCTCTTCCATGTGATGCAAACTTTAAATGTACATAATGATCTTTGGTCACTGATCGTCGCGCTCTGTTGTGACTAGCTCGGATGTGCTCGTGATCATAGTTGAGTGTTTCATAGTGGGATATGTATTCATTAAGTCGTTCATGACCTGTAATCATAGAAAAGAAAAACAAATGGTTAGAATTATTTTCCTTTAAAAAAATAAATCAGTTATACCTAAATACATTTATTCAAAAATTCATGAAACTGCTTTTATATTTTAGAAACTTTACTTTTCTAAAAAATCAAATCAAATTGAATTTGACTGCAATATTTAAAAAACAAAAAAAACAAAAGAATTCCCAAACGTTTTCTTGATAATGGGTTAAAAATCGATTGCAAGCAGAAAACCAAGAAACAATTTGATAACCGCAATTGAAATTAAATTGAAAACCGGAAATTGAAACACAACACCAGACCAGTACTCCGATGTGTTCATGTCCATCTCAGGAGGAGCCAGAGACCTGACCTCAAAGACCTCTGGAGTACTTTCATTTCCTTGTCAAGGCTCTCGGACACTACCTTCAATACTTAATACTTTTAACGTTTGATTGCATGTGTGTATGCTGGGCTGCTGCAGTTTCTCGTAATGCATTTACTGTTGCAGTGGTCCTGATGGGCAAAAGTCGTTGCACATGCCACAGCCACATCCACAGCCAACTGCCTAACTGATGGCAAGTGGCACTTGTGTGTGTGGGCGTGGCAGGATTGCTCTAGAAGAACGGGCACAAACATATTTATTTTGGCAGATGGACTGGAAAAATGGAAAGCGAGAAAGGACGACAGGGAAATGGCATGCAAGGCGTCGCTTGGGGTCGACAAAATGCCCTTCCCCTTTTCCCTTTTCCCTTTCTCCCCTTTCCACATGAAACTTGCACAACATTTTTAATGCACTTACAACGACGCACACACAGATGCACGCATAACTGCATTACTTAGGAGAGAATTTTCGTCTGCCAGTTAGGGTTAAGGACCGAGGCCATGAGGCCCGTCTGGTTACCTAATGGAGTGTGTTGCCAACTAGAGTGTGCAGGTCATGGAAAGCTGTGGTCACACAAACAGAAGGGGAACGTTCTTGTCTTATTTTGTTATTATTTTAATAATCAATTCTGTTTTTTTATGTTTTTACAACATGTTAATCGTGTGAATGGTAAGAGGATTCAGCCAACTGGCTCATAAAATACATAGATAATATTCTTTAATGCCAGCAAAAGATTCGTATGACTCAGTGGTTTCATGTGTAAAGCTAATGTTAATGTTAAACGACTGCACAGCTTTATTTAACTCAGTCCCCCTCTAGGCATTAAATTAAAAACTTGCCAACGAAAAATAATATAAAATAATAAGGACCATAAAACAGAGAGCAGGCAGGATGCGGGTACAACTTCAAAACGACGGTGGGAAAATTACACAGAACCAGAGAGTATCAGGAAAAAAAATCCTCAACAAAGTGCAAAGGTTCTAAAAACGTGTCTTATAGGGGCAGGGGTTGGGTAATTAAACTGAATGTTCAAGCAAACATTAAACAACGATTTTTTTTTTTTTTTTGGTTCTTTTTGTGCAAACTTCATGATGAATCAAGCCAGAATAAAGGGAATGGGGGAAAAAATAAGGGAGCCCTTGGAGCCCAAAGGGGTCATTTTAGTAGTTGACCCACAAAACGGTACAAAGGTTCTCCCAGCTTCAGTCCCAGTGGTTCAACAATGCGGAAAACTCTCTCAGCGACTGATTAAACAAAGCTAAAGCCCCGAGGGAAGGAAAATTGCTCGGAAAATAAGCGAAAGGTGGCATCAATAGATTTTCCGAATCCAAAGAAAATGAGAAATAGGTTGCCATGAAAACGAAATCAACAATGAAGGTTTTCATTAGAAGAGAACATAGCGCGAGCTGGGAAACCAACTTAACATTTAAGCAGCAATTATCACGTTGTATACATTGATCTTATTTTTAAATTCAGCCAATTAACTCGTCATTAGATTTGTTATTTCTGCTTTCTGTAAATGCTTCTGATTTCAACGATATTTTTTGTTACAGCCAAAGGTTAAAGGTTTTATTGCTTGCATCAATTCTAAGGTCAAATTGAACTATTGACTAAATGGAAGATTTTTATTAAGTTGGGCTAGGAAGTTATTTATTTATTTGCGTCAGCAACAAGACATCAATTCGAAATCCTAAACCTATCCCAATCAGTGACACCTTGACTTACATTATGCCTGTTGCTTTCCGGTTTTTCCGGCCCGCTCTTTTTATTCCTCATCGATCCCCGTTCCTCTGAGCTTCTCAGCTGCTGCACAACTGGCACACATAAATAGAAAATGAAAGAAGGTGGAAGAAGAAAAACCAGCTGGAAACTACTTTCGCTATTCGTTCATAGGGACAAAGGGGGAAAGGGGCGGGTGTTTGCGGAAAATTGAATATGGCCAAATGCGCTTGACCAAAGAAAAGGCCAGCATAAACATGAAGTAAACAACAAAAACCGGTGACTGGCTGTGCCCGACTTATCCAAGCTATAAAGAAAAAAAACTTTTCTTTTCAATTTTTTTTGTTTGCTGCCTCGATTTTCTTAGATACATTTGGCAAGATTGGTTTTTTTTCTCTCTCTCTCTCTCGATGCTAGTTACTAAAAGCGAAACCCAATATTACGATAAAATTGAAGAACTGGTTGCAGCTGTAGATTATGGTCCAACTAGCAACTTAAATCGCATTGACGAAAAGCAAGGAAAGAAAGAGATTTTCCTTTTTGTCTCACTTATATTCCATTAACCCAAATTCTCCCTTGCCTCATCGATCCATGTCGCCAGTGCCAGGACAAATGAGCCTTTAATGCGCTTCACTGGAGATGGAGATAAGGAGCCAGCAAACGAAAACTCTGTGACAGTCCCAGCGAAATCCCAGCAGATTTCCCAGCCAATCCCACTTGGCGTTATTCATTTTTAAACTGCATGCGATGCGTTGGAAAATGATGATTCAATTTGGTTGCACAGTGGCTCACAACAAAAACCGCTTAAAAAGCTCACAAGTTGAATATCTATAGCTTCTGGTCAGTGTTTTTGGCTATATGTGCCAGTTTTTGATTGATAGGCTGCAGAGACTTTATCCTGCGCGGATGGAAAATGATGGAGATGAGTCTCCCTTCAGTAAAATCGACATGCATTTGCTATTTGTTTACAGTTGTGCGCTTGAAATTGATGGATGTTAGCGTCATTGGCTTGGTTAAATCAATTATCTGATAAGTAATCCAAGTATTCAAAGAAACTGGACATTTTATTCAACATTTATTTTCTGTAAAACTTGTTATAAGAACAATTGTTTTTGGCCACGTGCGAAAGTAGGCAGCGTTTTAATTAAAATTTAAATCGCCTCAAGTTGAATGAAAATTAAAAATAAACATCTACCAAAGCTTTGAAAGCGGACAGAAACCGAAAGAAGATACGCTCTTTATTGATTTAAGTATCATACCCATATACCTTTTGAACTTAAAAGCCTACCTGTTTATTATTAAAAAAAAAAAAAAAATGGCAACTAAATTGTTTTTTTTTTTTTATTTTTTTTATATATTTAAAAATACACAGAGCTTAAAACCACCTTTTCGTTTGTTTAACTGCATTTTGCTTTAAGGACAAGAACTAGGTGTTACACATGCAAATTTTTATTTTGATATTTTTTTGAAGTTAATGCAATGTTCTTCTTGGTTTTTCAATCTGATAACTTAATATACATATATTTTTTGTGTTTTCTTTTTGAAGGACTTTACGCTGATAAAATGATTGCAGTGGTACGTGATTTATTGCAGTTTTCCAGGATTTTATTTGACAACCTTTCGTGCGGTTTCTTAATGCTTTATTTTCTTGTTGTAAAGCACCAAAGCCGACATTGCTGCGGTCCTCGCCCCAACACTCCCAAGTTGCAGGAAAAGTTTCGTCAGAGATTTTTTTGTGGTTGTGGGACAAGTAGAGATGTCAGCTAAGACCGTGACGTGCGTCCCATTAGGTTAGAAAATTGCAACAAAATAAAAAATTCAAATGCAGAAACTTTTAAGAAGTTGATAGTGATAAAAATAATCAAAGAAAAATCTATAAAAAAAGTGAATGTCGTGAAACTATCATTATGCGGTCCCTAAAAGTTGATTCTCATACTTGGTCCTTTAAAAAGGTTTTAATCGTTTAAGCTATGCAGATAAAAGTATTCAAAAGTATTATTCACATTAGCATCTGGCTCAAATACAATATATGTGTCCTGAAAACCTTTCATTAAATATGTTTCGAACTTTAAACTATTCTTTAAATGGAATGAACAATTTTTTCAGCTTTTTTAGTACAAGGATACATTTTCTCAATGTCAAAATGGGTGAAAATAAAGTGGAGCTATTGGTAAACAAAGAATATTTGGTCAAATAAGAATATATTAAAAGTATTTATAAAACACACATGCAATTTTTTTTAGCCCTCAGCCTTTTTCTACATTTTGTAGCACTACGCACACAAATTCGCTTTTTTCCCCTTACCACATTTTTGTTTGGATGAGTTTCAGAATATATTTATGCAGAGGTAAATACAGGCTGTACTGTGTTGGCCCAGTAAAGCGCATTAAGTCTTTAGCTTAAAGGCAACCAACTGCAGCAACATCAGAGCCGTACGAGTACAAACAAGCAAACAGCTGTAATAACAGCAATTACAGCGGCAAAGCTTCCCACCTACTCACATACACAGAACCACCTGGACTCATGTCCTTTTGTCAGAACAAAGGCTAAGAACGATGGCAGAGGCACATTAGAGCTTTCACATGGCTCTGCAAAATGTTATTGTAAACATTTAATACCTTTCGATAGGGTAACAATCTGTTGAAGTTGAACAGAGGCAAACTCAATGATCCGTAATGTTATCGACTTAAACTTGGTAAACTAAGTATCACAAATGCGTTTTAAAATATTTGTTGAACACTTTAAATATAAGAAACTATGCAAATCAATATTCCCTTAAAATTTAAAATAATAAAATAGATCAACTTGTGTCTCTGCTCTCATTTAAAGGCAAATTTCGTTGAAAAACATTTTCTTAAAAACCAAAAACTTGATGTTTTGCACTCTTCTTAAAACTTTTAAAAATATGTAACAAAGTCGATCGATTTCAAGGCGTATGACCCCACCCAGATTGGGCCAAGAAATAATTACCATATTAAATTCGAGCGGCATGTGAAACTTTGTCCGCAGTCACAGGACAAATTTGACCACAGGATGGTTTAGGCCATGGGCATGCATATCGAAAGATACCGCCCTGGGCCAAGCTGTCAGTCCGTTCGAGCAAAAGCAGTTGCATAAAACTGGCCAATAATCCCCTAGACTGAACAGAAAGGGGAATTGGGGCTGGCGAAGGGAATGTGGGCGATAACTTGGCAGCCAACTAAGGCGACGGAGGACAACAGAGCGGGCCAATAGTTGGCCAAGTCCTTGGAAAAGCGCCTTAAAGGCTGCAACAAAAACGACAGCAACAAGAACAACACGAAGATGTTCAAAAAGTTTTCCATGTAATGCATTTCAAGTAATTTCACTTGCTACCCAATACACAGGCCAACTTTGTGTGCAAACTTAAAAACCAAAGCCAGTTAACTTTTGGAAAAGAAACGCCACCAACAAAAATCCATCAGATGAACAACGAATTTCAGAAACGTGCGACGGGTCACGATTTTGTGAGCTTGCTAACTGGGTCAGACAACACGTTACCCTATTAGGTGGTATGAATTTTATTCTAAAAGTGTAACAGCTTGTTTCTGTCATAATAATTATTAAACTGTTTCTAAAACCATTCAAGTATAGTATGTTCTTATATTAACAATCGTCGTGCAAGTCAGGAAAAGAACGCTGATGATCGACATTAGCAAGCTGGTGAAACAATTGTACCTATAAAGAAGGCTCCTTGTTTTTAGCAAATATATAAAAGTATAAATGGTTTAACAAAAATGGCCTATCACCTTCACGGTTTTTTAAATTTAATAAATCGCTGACTTACGATTATCTTTGTGATACTTTTTTTTAAGGTCAATTGGTAAAATTGTTCTAAGATTTACCCAATTTTTTTAAATGTATTTAATAATGAATGCATATGACATTTGTGTGCCCACATACTCTTCAACTTTCTTTACAGCCGCGGCTTTCTTTTTTACATATCCTGTAGGCATTGTTAAGAGTTTGTTTACAATGGAAGGGAGCGCAGATAGGCGACGGAATGCTGACAATGCTGAATGCTTATTGACCGAGATTTTTTAAGTTTGTATGGGTATGAAAACGTTTTTTATCTACAGAATGGTTGGCTGAAAAGCAACCAGACGGAAGGATTGCGTTTGCATGGGACAGAATGAGATAGGGCGTGAAATGGAATAAGAATGGAATAAGTTATGATAAAAATATGTTAATATGTCAACTACAGAACAATGTTTAACAAAAATTTAATTTAGGCAATGTTAAGAAAAGTATTTTCAAGAAGAAGATAAATTATCAGTCATTCTAATAATATTTAGTACACTTTTGCAAATGACAAACAGAACGACCACACAAAAATATACCTACATATGTACATATGTACGTATAAGTGCAAATCCAAAGAAGAATAGCAAGCGGCATTGCATTTAGTTTCGAAAGGAATTTACAGTTTATCTTAGAAAACAAATAGCCTGGAAGAATAAAATGTGAGATAAGGGCAAGGAACCAACACAAGGACATCAACAACTACAGCTGGGGCACACATCAACAAGAATGTAAATGTTTGCTTGAATTGCAATTAACATGGGAATTTTGGATTTTCGATATCAAAATAAGATAAAGTAGAGATTTCCACAACTCAGCTGCATTCTAGTCGTTATCCTTGTTGGCAGCATTTTGGGCATTTAATTTGATTTGGCCAACTAGCCAAAGGGAAAATGCAGAGGAGTGACAGACACACACATCTGTAATCAATATTTAACGCATTTTTGCTTCAGGCTCTCATTTGGCTTGCAATCACAAAACTATTTGGTATATCAGCAACATAGTTGTTGGTTGTTGTTGGTGCTGACATTCTGCAAATTGAATTAAGATTCAAAGTTCCAACTCTGATGTAAGCATTTAACTGGTAATTGTTGAAATAATGTCAACTTATGAATTTAATTTATTTGAATCCGGATATCAACAAATGAATCAGCTTAAGGCAAAGTTAAATCATTTTTACTGATTTAATGAGTTTTTACATTTAGTTGTCTACTAGTTGCTTACAAATCAAACCAACTTTTGCACATGCAAATTGGAAAACATCAAAAACAACTAAGCAACGATTCAGTTTAAAAAAATAATAATAATTTTAATAACGATTAAGGAAAACCAATAGGTAATAATTAAAAAATGTTAATTGCATGTTAATGCAATATTTAAATTTGATTTAAATAAAGACTTTTGAAGCCACTTTAACAAAGGTCTTTTTTACAAATAATACCACTTGTTAAATATATGTGACGATGTCCAGGCTAATGGCACTTGGATTAGCACATAATCATCGTTGTTAGACACCAGAATTGCTCATGTGATGAAAATATTTAGACTGAACCTCCACACTCACACATTTAATACTCAGTCAGTGGAACCTTTTTAGGCGTGTGTCCGAAAATGCGGGTCAGTAGATAGCGGATAAGAAGAAAGGAAAAAATGCGAGTAAAAATAATCATAAATTGCTAACAAAGCATACGCCCCTTATTTTTTGGGCCGGTCAAGGCCCATCCAGCCGCCTCGTTAGCTCCTGTCTGTGGCAACGTTTAAAGCAACTTTGACCCTTTAGTTTGGTTTCTGGAGGCGAGTGATTTGGGTTGTTGGCAATTTTTGTTTTTGGGGGAGATTTTTGTATATGCTTTGGCTGAAACAAAACCGCAAAGGGGGGGCAGTGGGGAAAATGGAGGAGGATCTGGCCAACCGACAGCCGGCGACCACACACAAACAAACCGTCGAGCTTAACTTATGGATTATGGGCGTGCCCTGTTCTGCGGTGAAACAACTAAAGTGTAGTCTACATTTGGGCGTTCCAAAAACAAGAGCGCGTAAAACCGAAGGCAACGTCAAAACGGCATTAGCACCCAAGAACGTGTGTGCATGTGGGCTTGTGTGTTAGCTGCGGTCACAGCTTCGGTATAGTCCTCTTTCAAAGCCATTTCCTTTCCCTATTTAGCCTTGAAAGCGAAGCGTCTCATTAGGTAAGTGCAAAGAGATGGAAATCGGGCTAAAAAAAAGGAATATTTTTGCAGAAAGCTGAGCACTGGGTAGTTTAGCACGTATGAAGAGAATATAATTCTGCCGGCGCAAAGTAGCTTAAGCCCTTGGGCGAGTCTCATAATTAAAATGGCTTAAAAAACACACCTTAAAAACAATATCAATTTTAAGGACTTGTCTTTAAAAAAACCAACCATTCAAACAAATTGTAATATTGTTTTAGTTAAATTTAAGAACAACAACCATAGTACGAAACTATAATCTGAAATCTTAACCCACTTGATACACTTAAGGCGAACTCTTCCCCTATAAATGTAGCCACAAAAGCTGACATTAATGGGCAAAAGCTGTGGGTGTATTTTTGCATAACAAATTAACTTGAAGTAGCGCTCCGCCACTCACACTCACAAAGCTAATCCACTTTCAGCAGAGGAAGCCCACGCTAGTCCGGTCAAGATAGCCATATAATGGATGTCCAGGCAGGTTCAAATTAAGGAAAATTAAAAAGTGACAGGATGAGGTGAACAAAAAAAAAAAAAAGAAGAAAACCAACGCTGCGCGTTATAAACTAAATGAAGCAAGCTATAAAGTAATTTGAGCTTCGCCACGCCCCCTTCAAACCGCCACCGCCCACGCCCCCAATGAAACAATTTCCATACTCCGGGAATGGAAGAGAAGCGAAAATCTCGTTAAATGCGAAAAAGGTAGCAAGTTTCCTGAAACGAGTGACTATTTTTATTTGCAGGATATCGGGCGGGGACAACGGGCGTGGCATGGCCATTGTTCATCGGCTGTCGACGCCAATCATTCAACTGATTAGTTTGATTTTCCCGCTGCGCTCTTTCCGTAGACAAAGGCGAAAGACAATACCAACTGATGTGTCAGTAATTTGGGTGGACACGAATCCACGAATAAAAGGTTGAACCGGACTTCAGCGGATATGACCATTGGGGAACTCAACCAGGAACTCAACCCCACCACAAACGTAACTTGTTCACTAATTGCTTCACCAGCTCTCGATTTACGGAGAATGCTGTCACATCTATAGCTTTATTGTATTTCGCTTAATTAAATTATCGATTGTGCTATTTTTGGGCTGAAAGAGGAAGAATTATTGAAAGCATTACGGGATTTAAAAAAAAATATATATTTTACATTGAAAATCATAGATTTAGGTTTTACTTAATTCGTGAATAAATGTCAAGCTTTTATATGTTCTTAACATTTTTTTAAATAAATATCAGTCATCCATTCTTTTGAACTAAAATCGAAAACACAAGAAAAAAAAGGTTCAAAACTAAAATTTCTCAATTTTTAAGATGGATACCAGAGATTCGTTTGTAAAGTTATTAAAAGTTACCGTTTTTTTAGAGAAAACTGGTTCCTTAAAAAGGAAATTAATTTTACCTATCGATAAAATACACATGTTTACTCTTAACTCAACCCAATAAAATATGAATAAATTTATCAGTTGATAACATATAATTTTTGCACAAGAGACCCAATTTAAGAGACCTAACCGCCCATTTCATTCAAACGAGCTCATTGTACTGAAATGAATACTTAGTCCACAAAATCGCAAACCAAATATTCAGCATTTAGCAGACATTGCAGCTCATAAACCAAAATTTTAATGAGCTACAAAACCGCAACAGAAGAGCACACACAATCAAGGCAACCATTTCAGTTCGTAGCTAAATCCATTGAGTGCAGCCAAATCTACTTGAGACGTAGGCAAACAAACTCAAATATGAAAACAATTATGGATGTTTGCTAATTTTAGTAGAATTTCAGACGGAAGCGATGAAGAGAAAGGAAGAGATATTTCCGATGATGACAGACAGGTGAGGAGTAATCATTTCACATAGCGTCAATGCTGTTGCATTAGACTTGCAATTTATAATTAAGGAAATGTATTTCAATTTGCTGGAGAACCGACTCTCGTCCATCTAATTGTACGAACTGGCTCAATAAATTAACATACTTTGCTTTAGGAAAATAATAATTTCAAATAAGAAGCTACTAGGCATTCCTAAGCAATAAAATATTGGACTTTGTAACGAAATGGTTCAGCTTCCTCTAAAAAACATCGGTGCACATTACACAATTTAGAGACTACGATTTTTTGTATTTTTGTGTGTGTTAAAACTATACTAAAAAAAATATAAATATTACTTTATTTCCCTTTTCTAGCCATTTATAAAACATATATCTATATGTTTGTGGATTAAAATAACTATACTTACATACATTTAAAAAACAATATGCTATGAATAAAACATAAAGAGTCAGACTAAGCGGATCTAAACAAAAAGAGTCAAAGGGCCAAAAAAAAAAAAATGCCTGGAAAATACTGGGGTAACTAAAAAATGTTCTCGATATAAACTTCAATTGATTTTTTCTTTTTTTTGTTCTCCGTAAGTTGCCATCAAAGTGGCACAATAAGTTCCTCATGAATGGGCCGTGGGCCAAGAAACTTAAAATGGCAACTGCGAAACTATTTAATAGTTGCACGTTGCAACACTTATCAGTAGAGTGGAAGGGAACTGAAAGCTTTGCTCGACTATGTTGCAGGAAAATCGGGCAACAATGTGACATGCTAAGAAATTGTTGGGCATACGCAATACAAGCCTCGCAGCCATGCCAACAACCCAACCTAAGCCAACGAAAAATGCCTTTCAATCACAAAACTGAAGAGTTTTCACAGGCCAAGGACGAAAGGCAACCTCAAGGTTCCTCCGATTGGGCTTGGGAAAGGAAAATATGCTAGTTGCTAAAATATGAGAAAAACAAGAGAAAATAACAAATACGAGGATGCTTCACTTAGCAACAAAAATCGTCAACAACAAGCTAAAAGGCAGAACAAAACTTTCCTCAATTCGAAACAAGTGGCATGCTGACAGAGCAGTGACATAGAAAGGCACGAAAAAAATTTAAAATACTGTCGAGCAAGTTGAATGGATGGATATATGTACATTATTAACATAAAGAAAAAGTTTCGATTATTCTTGAAAATATGGTAAACAGTTTTGTTGTCAAGCATTGGGTGAGATAAAGCAAGAGCTACCAAAAATAATTTAAGCTAAAAAAAAATAAAAATAAATGATATAACTAAAAACAAAAATAATAAAGCTTTCATTGGGGTAAACAAATTAACAAAAAACGAACTAAAACTAAAACATTTTCCTTTGAGCACATGGTTTCTAAAACCGAAACAAGTTTAAACATAAAATTGAGTAAAACATGATACAAATGCATCATGTTTTACTCAATTTTATTGAAGCAAAAAAAAATTTAGAAGTTATATTAAGAAATACTTTGCTTTTTTATATGTCAGCATGAAAAAGTCAAATATATTTCCTCCCTGAAACAAAAAAAATGATTAAATTCAAAAAGCACTCATTTTCTAGTTGTCAAATAATAAAACCTTGACTTCACTTTGAGTCCTGCCTTATTTCCTTCCTTTTTTCCCATCTCCTGTGACTGATGTATTTTTTTAATGAACTTTAAATAACATGAAAAATGTATGGAGCCTCATAAAATATTTCTCTCTTTCCATGGCCTTTACTGTCATATATTTTATCGCGGACCTTACTCAACGTCAGTTACTGCCCAGTGAGTGGGTGGTGAATGGGTGGAGCAGGAGAGGAGTTAAAGGAGGCGTGGCATGCGCGGAATAATTGAAGGATTCGTTTATTTTTTTTTTTTTTTTGTGAGAGCTTACTCACATAAAGTGGGTCAATGTATCGGTGGCGATACAAAGTAAACAAAAAAAAACCAGGAATGAAAACGCCGAAGATCCTATTGACGTTTTAACTTAACATCCCCACACCCAGTTGCAAGCCGAGTTTTAATCTCTGATTTTTAGGAATGTATCGGCCCGGAAAAAACAATTTTAAAAAATTCTTTAAATTGACAATCCAACAGATTTTAAAAGCAACTTTTTCAATGCCGTTGATCATTGAAATGCTTAGTAAATATTGATTAATCTGGATTGCAAACACAGTTTGTGTTAAACAAAGAGAGGGAAAACCAGATACGTTTTTTTTCTATGTACAAATTTCAATAACATCAACTGAAATAAATTAAATCCAAAGTATACATACTAATATAATTTTGGTTGCTTTTTATACCAATGGAAATCTCCAGTGATTTAAAATCATAGACATAGACAGGTGTCAAAAAAAGGGGCAATTATTTATGCTAATCCTGTGCAAACAATTTTTTTGTATGATGTCAGAATTTCAATTTGAACAGTATTTTTTTTACAAAGCCGAATCAACATGATTAAACTAATATATTATACAAACAAATAATTAAAATCCGATATGTATCTGTACATTTTGTTTAAATACTACGCTTAAACCCTGATTAAGAACATGAAATTTAGGCTTTTTAAGTTAACTGAAATTTAACCGAAGAAGTCAAGTTGCTATTGAACAAGTTTTAAGGAAAAGTGTTTGTAAGAACTCAAAACCGAAATGAGCAATTATAGTTAGTTCCCATGGAACACTGAACAGGAGTTTGACCCCAAAACGAAGGAAAAGAGAAAAATTAATATAATACTGCACTGAACTGACCTGACCTGCATTTCTGGGCTAGAACGGATAAAACCTGACGAAGCTACAAAGGAAGTCGAAACGGAAATGAGCAAAAATGTTAGCAACAGGGGGAACTGTGGGCGCAGAGTATTGGTGGACTGGAGCGGAGCGGAGTGAAGCGGTGATTGAAAGCATAAGCCGTAGCGGATAGCAGGAAAAAGTTTTTCACAAAAGTAACCTAACTTAGACATGAAAACAAACAAACAAAACAATCCCAGTCAAGCCAAAACCGAAGCGAAGCAAAATGAACCACACCGAACCGAACCGAACTGAACTGAACCTAGGGAAAAGTTTTTGGCCCTTCGCACTCTATAGGTAAACAGAGCCCAGGCGGAGAGAAGTAGTTGGTTGTAGGTGGAGTAGTAGGTGGGCTATGGTGGAGTACGAGGTGCTGAGAATGGAATTGAAAATGAAAGACAACTTGACGGCGACTTCATTTCATGATTAAGTTGCCCATATCGATTTCCTTTCAACAGACTTTATGATGATGAAAATGGAAGCCCTTCTTTGGTTAGGCCACCGCAAGGACCTGCGCCTGCGGTTGTCAAAACCCACCGAACTCCCATCCTGTTATCCACCCACCAGCACCACACATGTGACTGACTCACTCACATTCAAAACAATAGATGACGACGACGAGGGCGAAGGCAAAGTAAAAAAAAAAAGGTTGCAAAGCATACATAAATTGTGAGGCAAATGTAATTGTTAGGGACATCTTGGGACTGTTCTGGGTAGCCAAGTAGTCGGGTAAACAAAAATAAAAAAACCCAAAGATGGCAACAGCAGTGGTCTCATGGAAACAGGAAGTGGGTTATTCCAAAGGCACACTGTTTTTACACATATGGTTGATGTGACGAGCTAAGTGCTTTTAATATGGAAAAAATGGAAAGAGAAAAAAATATATATAATTTATAACTCTAATAGCATAACAGACTTTGAATTCTTTTTGTTAAAAAACCATCTAAATTAGAGCTGACCTAATGGGACTTGTGCTACGATTGTTGACGTAAAAAATAAAACAAAATACTACATTAAAAACCAGCGATAAAATCTTCAGAATCTTAATTAACTGATCTCAAAATATAAGCGGAAGTCGCAGGAGTATCGGGAAATCTAAGAAATGCTGCTTTCTATGTGCCCAGATTTGCTATTAACCTTGGTATTCCTGCCAGATTTGGAAAATGTATTTATATAATATGGTTGTTAATAAAAAAAAAATGTCGAGGCTGCAATGAAAAAAGGGTCTTAGTGTTTTTAAAACTAAGCGCCTTTGTTTGGTAGTAATTGTAAATGTTCGGTACTGTTGTGAAAACAGTGTATTAGCAACAGTTTGTTCAAAATTGCAAGTTAACTTTAAGTATAAAAGCATGGCAGATGTGTCACCACAGCCTGAATGGGGCATCAAACTGTCAAAATTCTTCGTCGTACCCCAGCGTTGGATTCTGGCCATCATGGGATTCTTTGCAATCTTCAACGCGTACACTATGCGCGTTTGTCTTTCGCAGGCGATCAATGTGTTGGTGGTAAAGAAGAACCTAACGAACGTCGACTACTCTGAAGCTGTTTGCGAGCCGGACGAGGATCACCAAATTCCACCCGACCGACCAGGAGGTGATTACGAGTGGTCCGAGGAAAAACAGGGATTGATTCTTGCATCCTTCTACATTGGGTACATATTTACTCATTTGCCTGGTGGTGTTTTGGCCGACAAGTTTGGAGGAAAGTGGACTCTGAGCATTGGAATCTTGTTAACGGCAATATTTACAGCTCTGACACCGTTGTGCATCAATTGGGGTGGAGCGGATGCGTTGATCGTGCTCCGAGTGCTGATGGGACTGGGTGAGGGCACCACCTTTCCCGCTTTGAGTTGCCTGCTGGCCTCCTGGGTTCCGGCGAGCGAACGTGGAATGCTGGGCGCCCTGGTGCTCGGTGGCGGTCAAGTGGGCAGCATCATTGGCAACGTGCTGTCCGGTTTTATACTCGACTCAATGGACTGGCCCTGGTTGTTCTATGTCTTCGCAGCCATAGCAATCGTCTGGTTCATACTGTTTACGCTAATGTGTTTCAGTAGTCCCGCAACACATCCGTATATTAAGCCTTCGGAGCGAGAGTTCCTGGTAAATGAGATACCGCCGAAGGACAAGAACCGACCGAAGACTCCCTGGAAGGCCATTTTCACAAACGTGCCCATGTATGCGCTAATTAGCGCCCAAATCGGTCACGACTGGGGCTTCTACATCATGGTAACCGATTTGCCCAAGTACATGCACGATGTGTTGCGGTTCTCGATCAAGTCCAACGGGCTGTACTCATCTTTGCCGTATGTGACGATGTGGATTATGTCACTTACAAGCGGTTGCGTTGCCGATCAAATGATCAAACGCAATTGCATGAGCACAACGAACACACGGAAGCTTATGACGGGCTTAGCCGCCTTTGCACCCGCCATCTTCATGGTGGGCGCCTCCTATGCCGGCTGCAATCGTGCCCTGGTCGTTGCCCTATTCACCATCGCCATGGGTCTGATGGGCACCTACTATGCCGGAATGAAGCTTACACCTCTAGACTTGAGCCCAAACTACGCTGGCATTCTGATGGCCATCACGAATGGAATTGGAGCGATCACGGGCGTAATTTCACCCTATTTGGTGGGTGTATTGACTCCAAATGCTTCCATGCTGGAGTGGCGCCTGGTTCTCTGGGTGGCCTTTGGCGTGCTGTTCATCACGGCGATTATCTACTGCATCTGGGCCTCCGGAGACGTACAAAGATTCAATGACGGCACCAACTCTAACAAAAAGCCAGATCCCGCCGCTAAATAGGCGATATTCTAACCCAGTTATTTTGACAAAATTCTTTTACTACGTGTAAACTATCCAACAAAGAATTTTAAAGCGATGAAGTTCGTCTTTTTTTTCCGTTACGGAGTAACGTTTATACTGTGAACGTTGCAAATGTCTGTCTGTCTAACTGTCCTTACGAGCGTCGAGATTTCGGGAACTACGAGAGCATCAGACAGACATCTTTATACCCCATGCAAATCAAGCGCCCACGCCCCTAAACGCCTACAAGCCGCGAAACTCTGTGGGGCCCACATTTCTAATGCTAGAGAAAAGTGGCCTCAACAAATGATTGTATTAAAAATATCTACACAGGTATCCAAAAATTGTCCCAATCTAATATTTAATTAACAATTATTTATAACAATAACAATTATTTAATTATTTTTAAAACAAAACTTAAAAAAATACGGTCCCTGTATTTTGCTTTTCTTTTAAAGATTTTCCTTACTTTCTTTAATGTGTAATAATGTAATAATACTTTTACTAATATTGTTATAACTCGTTTTAAAATATCTTAGTTGCTCTGAAAAAAGTGTCTTATTGTTTAAAACCAAGAAAACCAAGACTCCGTTTTGAAGTGATTGTAAATTTTCGGTACTGTTGTGAAAACGGTGCATTAGCATCAGTTTGTTCAAAATTGCAAGTAAACTTTGGTACATAGCATGGCAGATGTGTCACCACAGCCTGAATGGGGCATCAAACTGTCAAAATTCTTCATCGTACCCCAGCGTTGGGTTCTAGCCATCATGGGATTCTTTGCCATCGTCAATGCGTACACCATGCGCCTTTGTCTTTCGCAGGCGATCAATGTGTTGGTGGTAAAGAAGAACCTTACGAACGTTGATTACTCTGAAGCCGTTTGCGAGCCGGACGAGGATTACCAAGCTTCAGGCAGCCGATCAGGAGGCGAATACGAGTGGTCAGAGGAGAAGCAGGGGTTGATTCTTGCCTCCTTCTACATTGGGTACATATTTACTCACTTGCCTGGTGGTGTTTTGGCCGACAACTTTGGAGGAAAGTGGACTCTGAGCATTGGAATATTTTTAACGGCGATATTTACGGCTCTGACTCCGTTATGCATCAATTGGGGTGGAGCGGATGCGTTGATCGTGCTCCGAGTGCTGATGGGGCTGGGTGAGGGCACCACCTTTCCCGCTTTAAGTTGCCTGCTGGCCGCCTGGGTGCCGGCGAGCGAACGTGGAATGCTGGGCGCCCTGGTTCTCGGCGGCAGCCAGGTCGGCAGCATCATTGGCAACTTGCTGTCCGGTTTAATACTCGACTGCATGGACTGGGCCTGGGTGTTCTACGTCTTCGCAGCCCTAGCCATCGTCTGGTTTATACTGTTCACGCTGCTGTGTTTCAGTAGTCCCGCAACACATCCGTATATCAAGCCTTCGGAGCGAGAGTTCCTGATGAACGAGATACCGCCGAAGGACAAGAACCGACCGAAGACTCCCTGGAAGGCCATTTTCACAAACGTACCCATGTATGCGCTGGTTACCGCCCAAATCGGTCACGACTGGGGCTTCTTCATCATGGTGACCGATTTGCCCAAGTACATGAACGATGTGTTGCGGTTCTCGATCAAGTCCAACGGACTGTACTCCTCTTTGCCGTATGTGACGATGTGGATTGTGTCACTTTCAAGCGGTTGCATTGCTGATCAAATGATCAAACGCAATTGCATGAGCACAACGAACACACGGAAAATTATGACAGCCATAGCCGCCTTTGGACCCGCCATCTTCATGGTGGGCGCCTCCTATGCCGGCTGCAATCGTGCACTGGTCGTTGCCCTATTCACCATCGCCATGGGTCTGATGGGCACCTACTATGCCGGAATGAAGCTTACACCTCTTGACTTGAGCCCCAACTACGCTGGCACTCTGATGGCTTTCACAAATGGATTTGCAGCGATCACGGGCGTAATTGCACCCTATTTGGTGGG
Organism: Drosophila oshimai; assembly: GCA_018150695.1. Taxonomy (NCBI): domain Eukaryota; kingdom Metazoa; phylum Arthropoda; class Insecta; order Diptera; family Drosophilidae; genus Drosophila; species Drosophila oshimai. Next base: position 1,236,220 of record JAECWM010000225.1, on the reverse strand, counting down.
TGTAATGACTCCGAACGCTTCCATGCTGGAGTGGCGCGTGGTTCTCTGGGTGGCCTTTGGCGTGCTGGTCGTCACGGTAATTGTCTATTGCATCTGGGCCTCCGGGGAAGTACAGAGATTCAATGACGGCACCAACTCTAACAAGAAGCCAGAAGACGACGCCAAATAGGCGATAATGTACCCCATATAACTATGTTTTAAAATCTTTTTTTGTCTTTTAAACAAAGTAAACGATAATTTATTTAAATCTATACTGTTATAAAAGATGAGAGTTTCTTTAAATATATACCCTTACAACAAACGTTATATTATGCTGCTAAATATTTTTTTAATTACTATTCTCAAAGAGATCATATTGATATTTTCGAAAATTAGACAACAAAAAGTTTGTCCTCATTTCATACACATATTTGGTTGTACTTTTTATAGATTTAAAGACTTTTGAAAATAGAAATTTTTCAAAATGATAAACAGCAGTGGCACAGAGAAAAAACAACAGAGAATTCTAAGCATTATTCAATGAAAAAAATTACCTTTAAGCAAAGAAAACCTCACAATAAGTTGCACATTTATTTTAATATGCAAGTTCATATATGTATACCCTGGTATAATTTTTTTTCAGTTTAGTCTTTCTGTTATACGTATTACACGAGATAAAAATGAAATAATATTTTAATTAAAGCGGGTAAGAAAAAGTCCGTCAAATTCGACTATAGCTTTTTTTTCTTGTCAAATAAAAGCTCTTTGTGTTAGCCACATTATTTATTTGCTTCTCTATTTTGAAACTAAATATACTTTATATGCGCTATTATTTACCCAGCTTTTATTTTGAGATTTTAGAATGCATTTATTTGTTTTATTTTGTGTTGATAATACGAAATTTGCATACATTATAAGCCATGCTGGTGTCCTGGGCAGTCAACCGCACCCCACACTCCTCTTATCCACCCTTTTAAGCGCTTCGTTTGTAGTCAACACGAAAATTAAATCAATTATTTATGCATTCATTTCGTTCGACAACGCATGAAATATTTTGTGGGCCTGGGCAGCCGTCCATGATGTTTGCTTTGCAACTCTTTGTATCGATTTAATTGTGCGCAGATTTTGCTTCTCCTTACGTGGCCTGGTGTGGTGCGGTGTGAGCAATTAATAAATAATTTCCGTTTTGTATATACAACTCATGATAGATAGCGATTCCAGTTGCTCTTTGACCCGACTCTTCCAGTAGTTGGTCTCTTGATTATGATATCTTTTAAATGAATGGCTTTTGGTCATCGGTCAGCCAGCAATGACAGTTTGGCTTGTTTACTTTTCCTGAACTAAATCCTTTAAGTTGGTCCAGCAACTCAAGATTTTACACTGCTTTATTAAATTTTCTTGCTAATTGGTAGTTTATTTTGGTTAATTAAGAAGTAGTTTAAAAGAAATTCATGAATATTTTTGATGTAATTTAATAAGGGGATAATTAATGTATTTGTGAATGTTTAAGTTTGTCCAAGTATGAATTCCTGTTCTCCAAACACGCTTAGCCAAAAGTTAACGATTTTTTACCTTTTACTTTTCCGGTAAAAACATATTTTACTATGAGATTTACATTGAAAGTAGAGAAAAATAAAAAAGAGTTAGTTAACTTGTTCAAACATGGGTAATGGTAACCTAGGCATAAGCATTCGCTGTCAAGGAATAAAAACTTCCCAAGGAAAAAATATCATTGCCTACTTTTGTGGGCCACTGCATGAGCACTTGAATTATGCTGTCGGCTCTCAACTGTCAACTAAAAAGCCATAAAATTTGTCTTTAAATACCAGAACTCACATTATAAATTTACCTCACCCAGTGAAAACACCTTTTACACTCGGCCACATGGGGCGGGAAGCTCGTTAAGAGCAAGTTCGTGTCCCAAGAAAAAAATTGGATGGAAGAGGACAAGAAGTAAAAGCCCAAGGAAGACGTAAAAGACAAAGCCAAAAAAGCGAAACGAAGAAAATCGCACATGCAAGACACACACTTAGTCAGTCCCGGAGAGCAAAAAGGTAATAAATAAACAACAGGTATAAAGCGGACTTAGGAAACCCAAAAGGAAATGTAGTGGGGTTATAAAAATGCAATCTCTTTTAGATATTTCTGTACGAATGTATCAGACGCTACTTACATCCATGCAGATATATAAATATGTAGGGTATGAAAATAAATACCAATAGAACAAGCTGAAAGCCGCTTTAGCCGAAATAACAAATGTCTATGCAATTTGTTTTGAGGCCAACACCAAAAGAGTAATATATGTGCATACATGATTTTGAGAAGGAAAAGTGAAAATCTACCAAGCAAAGAGGTGGCGCTGGCCCCAAAGGTGAGTTCTGAAGCAATTTCTTTTCATTTTGCATTTCCTAGTCTTTCTTTTTTTTGCTTTTGCCAACAAAAGGCTCAAACAAGGACGCGTAAATTGCAGTCGGGATGCCCCAGGAGCCGAGTGGAAAAAGTGCAAACAATTGCAGGCTTTTCCTGGCGCAACGCTCAAAAGTATGCATTGCAAAAATGTACAGCTGAAATTGAAAGGCAGTTCGTCAGACTGCGGGCGTGGCCAGCTATTCCCACCGTGTTCTGGGCGTGAAATGTGTGAAAGGATAAAGCCGCCAGCTGAGAAAAGAATTATTGCACCTTCGTTGAAATGTTTCTGAACAAGAAGGTAAGAAAACCAACCCTAACAGTAGGTAAATAAACGAGAAAAAACAAATCACTTTTAAAGGAGAATAGAAAATCGTTTCTCAAAATGCAAGCTCATCAGTGCTAAGCGTGAACTAGTTTTAAAAAACAGAGAGTTTTCAAAATCACAACATCTCTGGTTTAAAACAATGCTCTGTCTATTTTGTGGGCAAATATAAGTTAGGTTAAAAATTATTATGAAACAAATGAAAATCATTGAAAATTGTATCGCATATAAGTTTTAAAACTAAAGCTAATAAATATTAGGTGCTTTTATGTTACTCTTGCAAATCAACTTATTTTTAATGCAGACAGTTTCCCTTCTTTGCTAACATAATATATTAGCCTAATGTCACATTTCATATTCCTTTTTTATTACTTTGAAGACGTCGATTAAATCGGAAAGAGCCAATTTTTATGTTTTAACGTTAAACATTTAATTCAAGATTAGTGAAATACATTTGATGCTAGAAACAAGATATCTTAAAAGGCACTTATTATCGCCTTCAACCCGATTTCGCATGTGTTTTTTGAAAATATTTATATTAATATTATTATTTATATTAATATTTTAAAATCAACACTTGTTTTAGGAAAGCATCAAGCTTTAATTATAAGAATTTATGTAAATGTAAACTTCAAAGCCACAACAATCAGCCTACTGCAAACATTAAGTTGCAAAAAAAACTTTAAGTTTAAGCTAAAACATAACAAAGTTGTGAAAAGTTAACATTTTACACCATGATGATAAAATCTCCCACATAGAAGAATATATGGAGCGCTATTAAGAATACTAATTGAATTTGTTAGTTGATGCTGTCTTTATGTTAATACGAGTTTTTGTGCAATGTAAAGTGTTCCCTACTTGAGGAACTCCCCTCGGTCGTTGCCTTGCCAAAGAAGATGTGCTTGCTCAACAGTTTGCTCTGCCATTAAACTATCGCCTCATTGTTGGCTCGCTCTTCTTTTTTAAGGCAAACAGAGGAGCTGAGGGCTGAATGCGCGTTGGCCTTTATCTGCCCTGCATATCAAATGAGCCAAGACGGCGCAAGGAGCCGGGGGACTTGACTTGGACTCGTCGCAGCCCCAGTTTATGGCATTTCTTTAGCAACATCTTGATAATGACCAGTGACCCCAATACGTTGGCACCGAGAGCCAGAGCCGTCCCACACACTTTCACTTCCTGTGCCGACCACGAGTCCTGTCCTGACCCACCACATCCACATCTACATTCACAAATGGGCACAGAAGTGTGCAAAAGCAAAAGATTCTCTCGGCAACACTTTCGCTTCCATGTGTATGCATTTAATGTAAATTTTTCACACTAAACACATGCATAAATCATCAGCGGGCCCAGAGCTCAACTTTTGCTCAAGGCTAAGTTTGTTGCTGTTACCTCACTCTTCTTCCGCAGTAATGTCACCTGCACATTGAGGCCAGGCTAGATGAATAAAGTCGACTAAGAAGCTCCAACACAGGTAACTCCCTTTACACATAGAAAAATATTGGTAAGTTCTTAAATATTTTTCAACATAGTTTATATGTATTTGATATTCCTGAGAGGATATAGCCTTTATGGTGATGTATATCTTAATTTTGTTTATTCCTGAATTTAACAGACGTTAAAAACGAAAAACTTAAAATTCAAGCATCTAACAATCCTTTCTAGAAGCAATGTCTTTGTTTCAGTGCATAGAAATGCATAGAAAATAATAATTATAATGCACATGCAACCTGGCAGAATGTCGCACACCCTGGATACTTGTCCTGATTATGTGGCATCGCAGTAGCAGCAGGCACGGGGACATCAGCATAACCACCAAAGGACAGTCACAGTTGGTGGTTGCAACCAGCAGCTGCAACTTGCAATATTGCAGTTGCCCTGCATTCTGTGCTCCTCCTGGCAAACATTTGTTTTGACAGACTGGCTGGATGGGAATGGAAATGGGAATGGGAATGGGGAGAGGATGCGGGGATGCGGTATTGTGGGCAGGGAGACACTGACTGCAAGCTGAGGCCCTTAGCCATTTAAATTTATGTCTATTTGTGTTGCCGTCTGGCAATTTCCCATGAATATCGTCGAGCCCTAAAGGGGTTTGAAATCGTCCTTAATGATACTCAAAATTGTTATCTGGGCGTTGATGTGTTTATCGTTATATTTATGCTAAAATGTCGAGCTGTCTATTAATTTACACAAATTATGCGAAGACCTTTGAAGACATTGGCATCTAAGGCATTTTAAGGGATACTGTTTATGTTATATTAGAAATGTAAAAGGCTTTAAAACAGGTTTAATAAATTATTACAAAAAACTATGTTGAAATTTGATTAATGTCTTTCTTTATTAATCATGGATATCTTTAATTTTGTAAAAACATTCTGCTTTCTTTATTTAAGTACAGTTTTCACCACTTTTAATTTTTTTTAAATTTAAATAAGTTGCTATTATTTTTCAAGCTAATTTCCTAGACTCTCTTTCTTTTGCAACAAAAATCTAATTAGCCTGATCTTCGCCAAATATGTTTACCTAAAATAAATTGAAAAACTTTTATACTTCAGCGGCCAAACATCTGGGGCAGTTGCTGCCAAAAATTTAGCTCGTCCTCCTCAGATGCTTCTCAGGCAAAAACTTAAAACTTTAATTAGCCACTCCAAAGTTGAAAGGATCCCCGGGCTTTATTTAGGATTTTTATGTTCTATTCTTCTTTAGCAGCTTAGCCAGCACTTGAATACACTTTGAGATAATTAGCCACATTGGCCATTGAGTAATTTTAAAAATTAATCAGCCAACAGGCTACTGAGTACATGTGTTCGTTGCAGGACGGACTGGGTGCGCTGGGTGATAAAATACAAGTAACCCAATTAGCACTTAACACATAGCAGCAAACAGTTAGGTAAATAAATGGCAACAGAAGCTCAATTGATGGCAGAAGCACGTGTCCTGGCATTACGTTAAATGTTTTCCGAAGAAGGAAAGGCAAGACTTTCAATTTCCAAGGCAGCCAAAAAGCCAGACATCAGCGAAAAAGGCAGCAGGCAACTTGGAAACTAGCACAAGGACGTGTGCCAAAGCTCCACACAAACAAACAAACAAAAACACACACTTACAAAGGGCTATATATATACATTTATATATACATTTTTCTATATATATATGAATGAAGAAGAAAGGGCGTACGAGTCGCTTAACCCACCATCACTTCATCCTTCAGCCTATTTGGTCCTCTGCGAAATCCAAGCGCTCAAGTGGCGCACGTGCTTTGCGCGAAATCAATATTTACACCCAGTCAGAAAAAACAAAAGTTTCTGCCATTGGATCCAAACTGTCAGATATCGGGAATTTTTCTTCTCGAGGGGAAACTCATACACAGGATTTATTTCACTAGTAGCTCAACTCCAATTAGCCATTGGGAATTGAGTAATAAAGTAAACTTAAATAACAAAAAAAAAAGTTTGTTAATAAACCTAAAGTGATAGGGAAACTTAAATGTATTAAATTTATTAGTACAATTTTTTATTTTATTATATTTAGTCCAGTCTAATAAAATCCCCACATTAACTTTGATTAAATTCAACCAAATCGTGCAAATAAAAATGGGCCACTTGACCAGTGGAATTCGCATAGGAAACTGAATGCAGCCATGGGGAAAATCAAGTGGAAAACGTATATTGGGAAAATCAACTATTGGCAGGCAGCTGTCAGCTGCAACCAAAAGGGAAAAGCACAAGGAGCGACTGGAATAAAAAGTAAGACGGAGACGGTTGCTCAAACAAGAAAAACAAAGGAAGGAAAACGTTCTGTCCAAAAGGGAAAACTGTCTAGAAAAGCAACTTCTCTTCAAACAAGGGACTCTCGCTTCTTGAAGAAGAAGGAGTACGAGTGAGATATAGCGGAGCTTATAAAAACATTACATCATAAGCAGTTTCCGTAGAATGGGGAAAAATAGCGCGAGTATCCTCCGATTGTCTGGCCATGACGCCACAACTTCTGACAGTGAAATGCGCTTCTGGCAAAATATTTGCCAAAATCTAATAAATTACACACAGTCGGAGGCAAACAAAAGCATCGTCGAGGTCTGTTTGAGCACTTAGCTTCTCCTGACATTTTTTGAAAGTGTTTCTCAATTGCACTCCCTCATTTGCGCACGTTTTTAATGACTTTTTAAAAAAGAATCACTTTTATTTAGGTTCTTACTTAATCGTACTGGTTTAAATACTATTTATTCAGCCCTCGGATATGCCACCCTTTAATTTGATTGTTGTTTTAGCGCCAGACGTTCTAGGTCGTAAAGAATTTAAGCCATCAAGGCACAAATCACTTTAATTAGATGAAAGCAAGTCGGGTAGTTGAAAGAGATTTGTGGAACTTGGACAGAGAATTTGCGTAATTAAAAACTTTAGAGTGAACGAACTTTCTATATAAAAAGGTTTGCATAAGTGAAAAATATACTGAATACACAACAACGAATCGCTTATTCCTATAGAACATCTACACAAATCAATAGTTCAAACCATTTACGAACACGTATACAGCAACATATGTGTGTCTTAAATACCTATTAATAATAAAAACAATGTAAGTGATCAAAAATTCATAAAAATAAATGTAATAATTTTTTTAAGATGCGTCATTTTGGTCAACTCATATAACGGAGGGACGGATGGACAGACAGACATTTGTAACGTTCACAGTATTTGCTTACTTTTTGAGTATCGAAAATAAAAACGAGCACGTTTTTGAAATACTTGCTAAATTTAATAGGTTTCACTTTAGTTTCCGAATTTCCAGTAAAAACTTGACTTTCAGCACTCAATTTATCCACCCCTTGTCTGGAATTGAAAAGTTTGACGCACAGAAAACTATGCTGGTTCAACTCAAACTCATCTCTGTCAATATTTCATTATGTTTACTTCAATGAACAAGTTGCAACTATCTGTAGCCCAAGTTGTCGCTCAGTTTAATTCAAACAGCAGAACGAACTTTTGGCTCATTAAGCATATTTTCTACTCTTTCTTCACTGTTTGTTATTATAAAAGTTAATGGTTCAAATGCTGGCAGCTTTATGATATTTCAAAGGTTATTAGTTTTGATGAAAGTTTTGTCTAGTCGGAGTATCTATTGCCCAGCAGACAGCATCTTTGTCATTCGTTTCGTCCTGGGCAAGGACAAAGTTTCAACTCCGTACATATATATTTATTGAAATTGTTTTGTGATTTTGTAAGGTGGCAGCGCGCGGTATTCGGCAATATGTTCAGAAATAAAGAAACTTTTCAACAGCAGTCATATGCAAAACTTCCAACCGACCCAAACCCAAAAGTTAACAATAATTTGGTTCAATTTGAGTGCCAAGGCCTCAATGGAGGGAAGTTTTGCAGATGAGTTACTAATATGTTAATAATATTCGCATAATTCGGGCGTGTTTCAGTCACAACACGCGGGTGTAAGTGCCACAGTGCGTTAACTGAGTAAACTAGAAATGGGACTCGGAAAGAAAAACTTTTTTAATTGAGAAAAGTTTAAGGAAAGGGTGACCTGAAGTTGACTAAGTGCAAAATGACGTGAAGTAGGTTATGTGGGAGCGGTCTCCCAGTCGAAAAAGTCAAAGCAAGTATTTTCAATTATAAAACTTCGACAGCCAGCACCTTTTGTGAATGACTCTCCAAAGTAATTACAAATTGAAAACGTTTTTTTTTGTAAATTTCAAATAATTAAAAATTTAAAAGTAACTGATGTAAACAGTCAACTAATTATTAAAAATATTTGTTTACATTTACGTGTTTTAACATTATTCATAAACAGTTTTAGTTATTTTACTGAAACACATCAAAATTTAATTATTACTTTTATAATGGTTTTAATTAATTTTTTTAATTATAAATTACCCAGCCCATTACTTTCACAGAAGTTGAAAAACATTGCCCGAAACTTTTTTTCCCCCCCAAATTCTTATTACACAGATTTATTTGCATAACAAAAACTTACCTAAACTAGGCTTCATTTAACTAACGATTTCACCGCCGCAACCTTAGCGAGCACACCCGCCCACACAACTAGCTCCAAAAACCACATCCACATCCACCCAACCACTTGGCAAGCAGACCAAGAGCCAGAGCCACATCATGTCAAGTACAAAATTGCCTTCACCACTTTAGAAACTTTATGCGCTCTTCGAGTGCAACATAAATTGCCAACAGTTAGGCGGGCGAACTGGTCAAACTCAACGAGACTTGTAATTAAAAGTCCGTCTCCCGAAAAAATAAATTAGGAAAAAGTGGTATAATTAAAAACTTTACAGGCAAATGCAAAACTAGCTTCGTGGAAACTTTGAACATGTGGTTATTCCATAAAGGCTACCAAAGCAAACTAATTATATCCAAGAATATTACAGGTGTGGCACTGATAAGATATACATAAGTATTATTTCTAAGCCTCAGCGAATATTCAACCATACTTGACCTGTGTTTGTGTTTGTATAAGCGCCTTTGTTGTGAAATAATTAGGTTTATATATGTTCTGCATACTGTGATTATACTGCGGAGCATAGAAAATATCAAAGAGTGCATATTAAATATTTGTTTTATTTTATGTACCCATCAAAAAGTTATTTCATCAGCGAATTTTAATATTGGCTATTATTTACAACACGCTCTTTCTGTGCTCTTTAATAGGGAATTTTCCTAATATATACCGTTTCTAAAATTATATTTATTTCATAACAAGAAATATAAATGTTAAATAATTGAGTTCGTTAGAAAGGGAAACAAAAATGTGTAGGTACTCGTGTTTTTAAATGTTTAAAACCTTAATGGGTTTAAGAGTGAAATCTTTTCTTCTTTATTAATTTACACATACATGTGATTTTTCTTTGTTGACGTAACAGAAAGGCGTTGACTGTATAAGTACTAAGAGAAGCTGCTTTCAGTTAAGTTTAGTTGCTTGTTTTCCATTTAAAGTGGGGTGAAGACGTCAGCTTAGCACCAACTACTCACTAGGAGAAAAAGTAATAAGAAGTTAGTAAAACAAAAAATAAACAACAACACGAAGCTCGACTGAAAAAAAAAGATTTAGCTTTAACTGGCGAAAACACCCTACAAGTTAACAATCAAAATAAATTTATTTGATAAATTCTTTAACATTTTTAAATACTTTAAAAGCATTAGCTTTTAAATTTTTAACTATAATGTTTTACTTGAATCAAGGGGTCTCATTTTTAATTTGTATTTGGTATTATTAAAAAATTTATAAAAAACATATTATAACATTTAAATCATGGTTTTTCTGAAGTACAATTTGTATTATTTGTTGAGGAATATTTTAAAAGGCAGGGTATATGATATTCTCTGAGTTAGCTAAAGTTTTTTTTCTTACTTTTATTGTTTGTTGTGGGTGTCGAAGCGCATGATGGCTGAAAGCGTGTGAGAGTGTGTATTGTGAGCTTAAAGTACGGGAAACTGGGTTAATAATGTCATTTACTGCACTAGAGGGCACAACAGCGATGTTGGCAACAACACCACGAACATGAGCCATGAGCGTTTGGGCATTAGGATTTAAAACATTCTATTTAACATCGAGTCCCATGAAAGCTACTTTAATGGCCAGTATTCCTGCACTCATTTCCGTTTTCCATTTGTTGGCTGCATTTGCTGAGTGCTGTTGACAAAAGCCGAATGCAATTGACATTATACGTTCGTCGGTTAATCGAATGCGTTTTGTTGCACCATTAGACACTTGGAATTATCCCATCTCCCTCGTGGCTACTCTGTACTTAAATTTTGCAATCTAATCACATGATGGGAAAATGAGAAAACCTAAACTTAAGTTGCTTACATATGGGACGTTCCATATCAACCCGGCCACCCCACTTTTTTTTTTTTTTTAAATCGAAAATTTGTATTTGGGGTGTTGAGCCCCTCATCATTTACACACACGCTCATACTTAATTTTCAAAAACGACCACTCATTCGCCCAAGAATCGCAACTGAAGGTTTACTCCAAAACAATTAAATCTTACGAACGGAAGACTCTATAACCATGAATCAAAAACAATTTGATCTGATTTTCAATACCCTATTAGCAAAAAAAAATTGTCTTAGGTCAGACCATTGATGACCAAGCTATCGAGTTTTTAAAGTCTAAAAACGGAATAGCAGCCAAGGGCCAGTGTGAAATTGACCAATTATATTTTTCACACACAGCTCCCATAAAGACATATTTAAATTCACTTGTTTCAGGGTGGGCCGTCTTTTGAGTAATTAGTAGCGATTTTTTAAGCGTTTCTTATCAGTATTTTCCAAAGCACATTCGATTGTAAGTCTCTGATTTTTAAATGCTTACAAATTTTCTCTATGAAAATATTACAAACAATCGAATGTGCCATGGAAAAAATTGATAAGAAACGCTTAAAAAATCGCTACTAATTACTCAAAAGACGGCCCACCCTGAAACAAGTGAATTTAAATATGTCTTTATGGGAGCTGTGTGTGAAAAATATAATTGGTCAATTTCACACTGGCCCTTGGCTGCTATTCCGTTTTTAGACTTTAAAAACTCGATAGCTTGGTCATCAATGGTCTGACCTAAGACAATTTTTTTTTGCTAATAGGGTATTGAAAATCAGATCGATTTGTTTTTGATTCATGGTTATAGAGTCTTCCGTTCGTAAGATTTAATTGTTTTGGAGTAAACCTTCAGTTGCGATTCTTGGGCGAACGAGTGGTCATATTGGCAAAATAAGTATGAGGTAAAATATAACTAGTTTAGTGCCCAAAACTCCAAATAAAAATTTTTGATTTAAAAAAAAAAAAAAAAAAGTGGGGTGGCCGGGTTGATATGGAACGTCCCATATATGCTTACTCAAAACATTCGTTGCACAAGTACAACATGACCCTTATTATCTACGATCACCACGTTTAATTAGCTTAAACAAATATAATTATCCGCAGGCTGTTTTTATAAATCATCGGATAGCGGGTATCTTTTGATTACGCTGATAAGTCGTCTCAGTTTATTTTATCTTATTGTGTATTTTAATGACTCACTCAAAAATCACTAAGCACATTTTTATCACATTTTTGTTTTAAAGCGATACAGATAAAAAAAACAAACGAGATGCCCACAAATTTCAGTATTAACGTTTTGTTATTTTGGAACACCCTTCTTTAAGCAAAAAACGAACGTTTTCAATTAAATTTATTTACAAATTTATGAAGGCAGCGCTGTAACAAAGAGTTCAGTCTGACCTAGGAAGCCCTAAAACATATTTCATAGTCAAAAGCAATGAATAACCTAGAAAAGGGGTTTGTGGTACATGTAACCGCTTGCCTCCCCTTTCCACAACCCACTCCATTTACCCTCCCCGCACATCCGCATATGCAATTTTTCACATATGGCACATATGCAAATATCAATACTGATGCCATTGCCATATATAAACCAGAATCTGGGTTATGTGCAAACCGAGAAGTCCACTTCGAATGTGTTCCACTCGCATATTTTGTAACAATTCGTTGCGATACACTTGATCTCTGTCGTCCCCCTGTTTTGTTTTCTAACCCAGATTCCTTCTGAAAAGGGGTTTTGAAACGCTTCTTATTAAAGCCTACAAGCTTTCAGGGATGAAACGTCTCCTAAAACGCAAGAAACTAGAAAAACTATCAAATAACGTAATAAAAACGTAAACCAAATCATGGAAAGTCAGAAATAAATAATATTATTTAATAAATTTTGTTTTGTGCTTGTTCTCTTTATTATTTCTGCTACCTAAAACTAACTTAATGGATTAAATTTCAGTTTGTTTATATTTACTTTATTACAATCGGAAAAAAAAGCCTACCTAATTATATTATAAAATATACATTTCCTCTCCTACTCCAATGCCTATATTTCTGGTATATATTTAAATTTAATCAAAATTGATTGAGTAGGTATCTAGCTCAATTTACCTATGAAATGGCTCAATTAATTTACTGCTAATGCTTTATAAAATTTATTTAATTTCTCTTCAATCGATCGATCTACATTAAATATGTATAAACTAAATAATAAATAAGGCAATTCAAACGGAATCGTAGGCCACTTTGCCCGCTTTCAATTTTTCCAAGAAATTCATTTTTAAATTGTTAATGAGCCTGCCAGCGTTTAGCACGTTTCCAGTGCTTGGCTGAGCGTGTTAACTAAGCCATGACAGCTAGACCCCAACTCCGCTTCGGTTCCATCAGCAGCCCGGTTTACATAGGGATTTTGTTTCATACATAAATAAGGAATCCATTATCAAATGGCGTTGCTAATATAGCAACAGCCCCCAACAAAAAACCACAGCAGCTGGGTAACCATGCCTATGTCTATGGCAACACCAACAAAAAGGCATAAAAAACAAGAGACAATGCGCGGAGAGCATTATAAAAGTTCTGCCTTCCCGTTTTGCATACGACTGACTTTGAAGAAGAAAAAAATAATACAAAAAAAATAAAACTTGTACATACATATCTTTAATGTATGTAGATGAAAAAGTATGTGAATATTCTTACATACTTATGCTTTATAAAGCACTGCACATTTATAATAAGCATATTGCCAAAGCAGAACTAAGTAAAACGCGACGGAAAAGAACTAAGTTTGAACAGTGGGTCAAGAAAAAAAATCGTGCGTACAATTATTAAATTAAAAATAAACAAAATATATTCAAAAATGTACTAAATCTCTCCATTTATTTTTAAGTACCTACCTACATTTTAAATTTTTTTAAATAATTTATATATATACCTTTCACTGTAAAATTTTTGGACACAGCCGTACAGATTCACCCTTGTTATATAAAATTTAACTTAACTTTCCCTAACTTAATCATTATTAATTCATCATATTTTTATATTGTTTACCATTCGAGTACGCTCCATTTTCGAGCCCACTGTACGGTAAACAGTTCGAAACTTTTTCATTATGCTGATGGTTCTGCTCCCTGGCAGAGTTTTCTATGTACCAGGTAACTTAACTACGAGCCTGAGTACCCCCACGAGTTTCAACAGGCCCAATGCTGTCTAAAAGTTAAACAAAAAACCAAAAATAAAAAAAAACTATGAACCGTAGTTGGGAATTGTCGTCGTCTGGAAGTTGGCAAACGGTTTGTGACGATGACGACAGCGCCGACACTAGCAATTAAAAAATGTTTCACAAAAAGTTGCAGGCATTGAGTCAAGTCAGCGCCGCCCACTTTTGGCACTGAAAACGTGGCAGCAACAGCGCGGCAGCCACAAACTTATTAATTTTACAATTACAAAATAAATTGTGAGTGCGCCAATTAATTTGCGGTCGGTAAAGATACACACACAAAGGAGGGCAGGGGGAGCTGGGGACAATTTGGAAGAAAGATGGAAAAGTCGTCAGCATCATTAAGAGACGTTTGTGTTCCCTGCCATTGACGTTAATTGGTAAGAAGCTGGGCTGGAGTAGGCCGGGCTCGTCTGGTTGGCCAAGAAAAATGTTTTCGGAGGCAGGGAAACTCCTATTAACTGAGAGCTCGCCATAATTGCTGTTGATTGTTTGCCAAAAATGGCGGCCGACGGCCAAAAATGCCCATCAATAATAAGAAGGATGAGTGCAAAAAAGTAAGGAGAAAAATTCAAGATAGGGGTTTGCTAGGATCTTTAAGAATTTATATAAAATTTTGTATACTAGACAATTTATTGAACTAAATTAAACAATTAATAATTTAAATAGTTTTAAAAAACTAAAAAAAACGCTTTCCGTAATTATCGGTAAAAAAAAACAAGTTGGCAGGCCTGCATGCAAACCAAAAAGTGTTACGCAGCCAGCCAGCCAGCCAGATAGCCACAAGTGAAACTTATATAAAGCGTTTAAAAATAAAACTAGTTAAAGCAAACATAACCAAAAGTCCTTTAAAAAAAATGTCTGTAAACCGCTAAAATCTTAATGTGATGCACACTCGAGTAAAATAAATATATTTACAGTTGACCTCTGGTGTAATTTAACCATCCTGAACTATAAAAAGTCCTGGAGAAACTATCAAGCATGTGGGACAGCTAGAGACAAACAACAACAAAACCATTAACATGAAATTACAAAGAATAAATAAAGTAGATTCCTGTTTGGGGCAGGATGGGGAGCTTCCTCGGTTTCGGAAGCCGACCAAATTTATAGGCAACATAAAATGAGAGCAGACAATGCCAATAACAATAAACGCAAATAAAGTTTATGACCGTGCTAAACACATTGGCGAGTCAAAAAGGACCCAACAAAACTATGGACGAACAGATATAGATTATGGTCGCATTTTTGTCAACGCTAGTGTAGGGTCCGGAATTGAAACTGGCCTTTAACAATTGCCTCTCGGACAAAGAAAAGTACACAAAAATTGAAGCTTTACAAGGCTTGGTAACCTCGTCTTTATCATCATCCCTGTAATCATTTTAGCAATCTGTGACGAACCTACAAGTGACGTGCAACAAATACCGTATATATGAGTATAATAATAAGAGTATAAATAACTAGAATTAAGGGCTTTCTCAAGTCGAAGCCTTTAACACCCTTAAATATAATATTTATGTGTGAATAGTCGAAAATTATTTCAGAATTTTTAAAATATTTTATTATCTTAAAATTTTAGTTTCTTAGAATTGAGTCTTAAATAAATTAAATTAAAATACACGTTTTACTTATTTACGGTTGGAATTTTGTATCAAAAAAAGCTTTCTGATGTTAAATTCAGAATATATAAATTAACAAATGTTTTAATTGCTATAAATAAGAAGAAAACTCATTCCTTTTCTAGTAAACTCCGATTAACCCTTAGCACTTGTAAAATTGACTGACATGTGTACCTCAACAAACTGGCAAGACAACATCGCGAAAATATTGTTGAAGGGAAGTGTTTTGATGTACACGCAATCAGGAGGGCCACAGGCTAGAAGGTCTCTCAAAGTGTAGCATACACATGAGGGCTTCCTTTATCTGAGTGGGTGGTGATGGTGGTGGTGGTGGTGGTGGTGATGATGTGGTTACGCCAAAGTTTGTTGTTCTATTCGATTCGTTTTGCGCCTCAGTATTATTTACGTTTCACTTGCTCAGTTATGGGATAGCCCGTCGTCATCGTCCTTCCCCTCCATTTGCCCCCGCTGTCAGGATGATGTAGCACAATGTGCAGACTTTCGAGTTGTGCCCAAGGAGCGAGCTTGTCATGTTACACGTAACGACATTTTGAATTAACGAAGCATGAGATTTGATTATATAAACTGCAACCAGATAGCCAACAACAACATAGACAGAAGCAGGAGCAGCCGCTCCAACAATGACAACGCACAACATGGACGGTCGCAAATGCCCGTATGGAGCCAACTTGCGGACTGATGTCAATGCAAACGCGTAGCTAGAACCTCTTCGGATCCCTCCAACCACCACTGTGTACCACTGTCATAGTAATCGCCATAATCATCATCGTCATCCTCGATTGTCGCAGCATTGCTCTTCCGCTCCCTGCACTTGCTACATTTCCCATTGCGACAACTCGTACTCCATTCTCAAGGGTCTGTGGATGCGTGTTCATTATTGCGATTATAAACATTATAATGTTGAGGGCCGGATGCGAGAACCGGCAGTGGCATTGTTCTAGTGAATAATTTATTTAAACTCAATCATATCCAATGGTTGAATCTAAGCAGATAGTGTTAATTAACCATCGACTTGTTAAGTTTTTATCATTTTGTTTTTGGTTAAGAGGTTGTTTTACAAAATGTTGCAGAATTTCTAATTAGGTACATTGTTTTAAACCAAATATAATTGGTTTATTTTTTGTTTTAAATTATTATTACCACAAACGAGGGTTAAAGACTTTAACTAAAAGTTGGCTTATAAGAACTTTAAAGTTGATATAAAACGTCTAAAAAAACTAGAATTTAACAAAATTGTAAGACATTGAATTTAATGAATAATTTATTTAATGCCTGTAAGGCATAAAGTTATGATTTTTAAAATAAAAACAGATTTAGATAGCCGATTTTAAAAAAACAAAACTGTACATTTTCTTTGACATAACAGTTATTCATGATTTTATAATAAAAATCAAAAACTTAGCTTGATTTTATTTACAAACAGTTATCATATTTTATTATAAAACCAAAATAAAAATCAAATGGAATAACTTCGAACCAAGTAAAATAAATAAACGGGAATGCACATAATAAGAACCTACTTATTCAAAGCAATGCCATAATGAGCAATAATTAGTTAGCCCACCTTGCACGCGAAGGCAACTCAATTCGTAAGACTCATTTGGCAGCTAAAAAACATCAGGTTTTACATACGTTATTCTATGTAAAAAAAACCTATTCCTACAACCTTGTTTTAAACACTGGCATTGTAAGTTAACGGTTGGTTGGCTTTGGATTCGTTTTTAGCTATAAGCTAGTTTCACAATCTCATACGATTTCATTCTTAGATTATTTTTGTTTTGTTGAGTTTAACCATTAATCTTAAGCGGGAACTTGGGAAGGCCTAATTAAAAAAACATCCAATATAATCACAACAGACAAAAGAACATTTTTCATTTTAACAACAAATTTCATTATATTGTTGGCCAACTCCATAGTTGTTACCTTGAACTTGCTCGTGTCCTGTGACAAGGACATAGAAAGGCTAATTTTGTTTTCTTTCACGTTGTTTTGTCTAACTTGGCAATTTAATGGCTGCTGATTGTCAATAAATACAATATAAATATATATGTATTTTTTTTGTGCCGCTTTTCAATACCAAAATGGTAGAACCTTTTTGCCTATTGTGTTTTTACGCCTAAATTATGGGCGCATGATGACATTTTTGGCTTTCCCAATTCCAGCAGAAACTTTTTATGGCTTTTATGGGCAAGCACTTTTCGCTTTTTTCTTTTGTCGACTTTTGTTGTTTGTTTCTTGCTATTCATTTATTTTTTTGGCGTATAAAGGCCTGCCTTTAAGGCAATTATTAAATGGATGTCATTATTATTTACAGCAACCTGAAAATTTAGGAATTTAAAATTTATTGTACAATTAAATAACAAATTTAAATGAAAACTAAATACCAAATCCTGTTGATGCAAATTAAAAGTTTATGACATAATTATTTAAAAGTGCAATTTACTATGCCTGTCTGTACACGGTTAATTATTTCCTGTATTTTCATAAAATAAACTAAAATAAAGCTTGCGTGCACAGTGTACACATTGGGCATATATGAAACTATAAAACTTTGTTTAACTTCACGCTCATTTTGCTCACAACAGAGGTAGAGTTACTAATGAGTAGTGTAAAATGAAACTCGGCCGTGCCATAATCAGGCTGGTTCTGGCTCCTCTTATTTTCGCTGCAGCTAAATTAATTGCATACAAATTATTTAACAGTAATAAACATAATAAAACAGGCGTGGGCGATGAGTGGGTGGATTCGGCGGCACTTGTAATGCCAATGGCAACGACCAGGCCGGCAAAAATGCATAATGAGCATTAAAATGCTTCGGGTAGAGCCATGAAAGCAAAATGAAACTGCAATGGCACTGCCACGGCTATGTTTCTACATACATATAAGTATGTAGTGCGGAATTATACACAAAAACACACGTGCATAAATTTGCACACTAGTCAAGGTAGCAAAAATGAGTTTGGATTGGGCAGCCTTTTTTCCCTTACACACATTTTCCTGCTACTCACGTTCTATTTGCTTAAAATTCTAAACGAATCCTTTTCATTAGCAAAGCAAATGGGGAGAACAGTCTTTAATCCTGCGAAACTGCAGATGCTCTAACAGGGAATGTATAATATAACACATTACTCAAAGAAACTGTATAAAATAGATGAAAATAGTATAATTGTGGTTTTAGCTTTTATAGATTGTAAAATAAGAATTTTCTTAAGGAAATACCTTTGTGCAATTACGATATTCCCCTTTTACTATAAAGGTAAAAGGTATATTTAATATTTTGTTACATTTTTGTAGCTTGTAGCTTTAAAGTCATTGAACATGTTTATTTTTGGATTACCAATTCCCTTACAGTCTGTAACCAATAAGCCTGGCCATACACTTATTTGTTTGTATTTCAAAGTGTGGAACTAGTTGGCCGCACAAACATGGCCAAATGGCGCCATGGAAATTCCCTGCTAAAAATTGGCGCATGAAAAAACCCAGAGCCTGAAATAAAATGCAATTGCACTTTACACAAAAGTTCAACGCATTCAGTGAGCTATCCATTAATCCAATGCTCTTCTCGCCCGTCCTTTTTTCAGTCACTCCACAACCCATTTATCCATCCATCCTTCGCTCTCTGTCTGCCATGCATATATAGTATACTATAGTATAGTATGGCAAATGCGAATGCAAACTCGAAATCAAAGAGCAAACGGCAAACGGGCAGCAAACTCGCAACTCAATGACGGAAGTTTGCATTTTCGCAACGAATTCATAATCATGCTGAATACTCCCTGAATCCGACAGCGCATCTAAGCCTACGGAGCACGGAGGAGCGGGAGGATTGGATGGCAGCTGAAAGCACAGTTTATCCTTTTTGATTTGCAGCCAGTGACGTTGGGGAGAACTCTGCCATGTTTTTGGTCCCTGCTGTTCACTCCGCTCCGCTCTGCAGGCCGTAAATATTATTTCGTTTCCAGCAAATAAAAATGCCATACACACGTACACGACTACAAAAAAATTCACTGCTGGGTTTGCATGAAAAAATACTAATGATAAAATTTTGAATAAAACAACAAATAAGACAAAGCTATCAGTATGTTTACTTCGTAAAAATCCCAAACTTATACCGAACAAAGGATAACAATTGGTTATATACCCTTAAAAAGATTGATTTATAGTTAAAATAAGTAAACCTTTAGACTTTTCTCCACCTTATTTGTTTAAACGCAATGTTTATAACCAAATATATATTTTAGCAACTAGCTTTAAAAAAAAAAATAATTCTTGTATGTATCAAAAAGGTTTCTGTGTAAAATAGTTGAATTATTATTGTTTGATCGATCAATTCACATTTATACCACCAATTATGTTGAACGCCAATGCATTTGGTTGCTCAAAGCTGGGCGAACTTAAAATTAGATTATGTTAATTGACAAAAACCAAAAGCAGAGGAAATTGCAATTATCCTTTCAGGCGACTTTGCTGAAACACACCCACATAAATCCACACGCAGGCGGACAGACATTATGAATGCCGTTGGGGAAGGTCAGGGCAAAGTGGGAGGATGACGGCAAAGGTTCCTAAATGCCGCATATCTAAAGCACATGCACGCTGCTGAAGGACCCAGGAGATTTCTGCATAATTTACACGGCCTGCCCACAGAAGTGCTGCTAACAATTTTACATCGTTATGTGCCAAATGCAACATTTAATTTTAAATTATAAAAGAAAACATGGAACGCAGAGTAAGAGAGGCCGATGCAGGAGCAGCAGAACACAATAGCGATTATTTATGTGGCCATCGTTGGAAAGGAGAGAAGGAAATGAGGTGCGGTGGTGGTATTCAGGCACTAAAAAAGAAACCAGTCATCCTCGTCTACTGTTGTCCCTGTCGTGTCTGATAATAAAAGCAAACTTTACCTGGAGCAGCGAACTCCGTTTTTATGGAGTACACCTTCATCGTTACCAGCTGAGCACTCACCTGTAAAGAGAAGACGAAAAATAAACATTACAATATATTTGATTATGCTTTATTATGACATTGTCTGCTTAAGGCTCAGGACATGAAGACTAAGCGGACAATAAATTATTAAAAATTGTCAAGGGAAAATCTTCTTAAACTCTTGTGGATTATTCTTAAACCCTTATTTTCTTTTACAGCAAGAAATATGTTTTTGTATTCAGCTAAATCCAATAAAGGCTGTGTTTTGAATTTTGCATTTTAGTTTATTGAATTATTAATAAATAGTTTATAGATTTATATATAGACTTTTAATAGAATGTAATGCAAACTCATAGCAATGCTATATATTTAAGAAAGTTTTAAAGTTTGGTTGTTTGCTTAAATACATTTTGTATTTCAAATACAAATTTAACATTTAAAACATCTACCTATCTACTGAATAATCAATCTTATTGGTGTCTAAATATGCAAAATACTAATTTAAAAGACAGTTTGACGAGGGTAAGTGTCCCAACAAGTGCACACATTTCCCAGTCCCATCTTTTTCTACATCTTGAACTGCCTACGCTAAATGTTCGCATTTTCAAAAAGACAATGATCATAGAGGGTCGGGTGGTACTCAGAGACAGCAACAACTTACTTGTACATATGTGTGTTTTACATTTTTTAATGGCATTTTATCAAATGCAATTAATCGTAATTGCTCGTTTATCCAAACAGCCCACATATGGCAGCCCAGAGGCAAAAAATACAAAATAAAAGAAAAAGAAAGTAAAGTAGGCACCAGTGCTCACACATCAACGCCCCCACAGTCCTCCTATCCGCAAAATGCTTCAACGTTTACTTCAAGTGCCGCAGCGAAACAAGAACAAGAACAAGGGAGTCGACTCTCGGCACATTAACATTTTAGAATTTCTTTATTTCTTGCTCCTTCTTGGCAACGTGACAAATGTGTACAAAAAATAAAACAGAAACATACAAAATTACACTTAAATGGGCGAGCAAAAAAAAAAAAAGGAAAGGGGCGAACATGCACTGCGCACATACATCAAATTACACATGAAAAGTAAAAATTGTTGCATCCCACCCCCCCTAAAGGCCCACCAAACCACACCACACCACACCCCCTTTTTCCGCCCACCGACCCCACCGAGTTGAGAATACTTTATGAGGTCAATTACCTGTCATTTGCATGACGGGGATAGGCAGAAAAAGGGGGGCTAGATGGCAACGGAAATGGAAGGTTGTATTTGGGTGTCAGTTTCCATCGGTTGGTTGGGTGGCTTGGGCAATTTGCATCTGAACTTTAAGCGAAGGTCATCGGTCTTGTCTCTCTTCTGCTCTCGTTTTACTTTTGATTTCGTTCTTCGTTTTTCACTTTGTTAATTCTCCTTTTCCGTTTCCTTTTTTTGCAGGCCATGTTGCCACTGGTCGGTCGGTCAGGCAATGAACCCGATTAATTAGGGGCATTGACATATGTTTGCCCTCTTCTTCCGCTTCTCTGCTGTGAGTGTGTATGTGCACTGCATGCTAAGTTCAGATGTCAAGTTGGCAAATTAATGGCCAATTTCTAATCGATTTAAACGGAGTTATACGCAGTCAGCTCAACATGAACTTATTGGTATTATTTCCAATTGTCACAAGTTTTTTCAATCGTTTTTAATTTACCATAAAAGACTTTAACGATGCTTATGCATCATAAAAGTTTATATTTAGCACAATTCTGATTGCAGAACATTCTCCGCAAAGATTTAACAAACAGAAGCTTCAAGTTGAGCTGTTTATAAACAAGAAGCAAACGCTTCACTCCCTGCCGGTCAATTTATATTATGCCCCCACCAGCAATAAACGCGTTCAACTGATAAGAAATACAGAAAACCACACATAAATACGCCATGAGCTGAGAGGCAAGCGATAGATGCGGTCCCAGTGGCAGAGCCACAGTAGCCTCCATATGGGAGTATGCTGGCTTCTGTGTCCAAGTTTATCTGCAAGTGCACTGAGTCACTAAGTTCGTACCCAATTCTCATTGCAGACTTGGGTATGTTGTATTCCAGATAATGCCTTTAAACTTTCGAATAAAAACCACCACACACACAAATCATTAATCCATTTAAAGCAAGCGATCTACATATGTACGTTTTAATTGAGTTAAAGAAACAATTGGATTATTTTTAAATTTTTAGTGTCTTTTGTCTACCAGGGAAAACATTAATTTTGAGCAATTAAAACAAAATTTTCATGTAATAAAAAAATGTAACTCTAAAAACGTCATGATGCAATCAATGTTTGACGAATTATGCAAATATAAAGAAAATAAATTTAACAAGTAATTAAGAAATAAAAAATTTAAATGAAGGTAAACACAAGCTATTGGGGGGAAAAATTGGATATACATTCATTAAATCACTTTCCAGCATTCATTTTTTTTTTTTTTATATATTTTTTGAGGTTATGGAGGTAGTTTTTTGCTTGGTACATTTTATTTATAATTGTATTAATAACTATTTACTTTTCAGCATATTGAGCAAGCAAAATCAAGCGCACCGTTGACCTGAGAAATTACTCATTAATTTATTTTAGCTGATAAGCGTGTTTTTTTAAAAGATTTTTTTTCAACAGATGACAGTGATAAGTGCACAAATTATTGAACCTTTAACGCTGCACTTTGTCAAAATAAATGTACAATAGTATCACAAATTTAAAGCAAATTCTGTTGGACAAATAGACAGGGAATAATAAATTCATAGACTCATGCTGAGAGCTTGGCTACAACATTTTTGTAACCTAGCCAACGACATCATACAGATAGCGAGCTCACAGTACAATGGACAACAGCCAAAACTAATAAAAGTGCAAAGCACACACGATTCTGACTGCATTTTATGTTGGGGGAAAAAGGAACCAAAACAAAGGGCAAAAGCACTAAAATCAAATAAAAGTGCAGGGAAAAAGGGACAGCAGAACGGAACCTATCCGGTCCAGGTCCAGCCAAGAATGCGGAATTATCTTTTCAAATGAGGAAAGCAGAGAGGCAGCACCTCGGTTAGCAGCAGCTGGGCAAATGGAACTGGAACGCAAAGCGGGGTTGAACATTTTGGATGCACGTAGCAAAGCCCATCAAGCCAACCCAACCACCCTGTTCCAAATTCCCCCCCCATCCAACCCAATCTCTGTGGGGTTGTCAAGCAGCAGCTGCATGGGGATTGGGATTTTGGTTCGCCGTTGCATTAACATGTTGAGCAGGTTGCTATGACCATAACGGAAGTCCACTTCCATCCCTTTCCAACTACCCACCAATGCACTGTGGTGCTGAAAATGCCTTCACTTACTCCTCACATTAATGTGTTATTTTGAAATTTTCAAAAATACTAATGTGTTTTCAATGTGTAATTACACAGGCCGACAAAATTTCGACAACTTCATGTTGACTAAATGATGGTAGCCGATTCTTATAGGATTTTCGCCGTAGAATCCGATTCTGACCTTGAAATCAAATGAGTTAAACCAAAACTGATTTTTTACACTTTTGAACAGCTAAAAAAAAAATGGCCTATAATTAAAAGGATTCTACGGCAAAATCCTATAAGAATCGGCACCATCATTTAGTCAAGAAAATTTGTCGGCCTGTGTTATTATTATATTACTTTTTTTATCCGAGTCTATTTAAAATTAGCTTGAACGCATGCTTCTAAATTTATGATATGTGGTTCAATATTTATTGACGGACTTCAACAAAATTTCTAATAGACAGGATTAAGTTAATTTATTTATCAGTTTTTTTTACGTTGTTTATGTGACGCCTACAAGACGAAATTTTTATTCAAACTTGTATTCAAACTTTTGTTGGGTTCAATGTGATTTTATTGAAGTATTTATCAGATGTTCTGAAAATCGTATAATTAAAAAAGTTAAACAGTAGGGTGTGTTTTTTCCTTGAAAAAAATAGTTAAAAGTTCTAAGAATTGCTTTATCTATATCAGAATCGTTGGACTCCAAATTTGAATATACTCCACACCACAGTGGATAATTTTCCAGTGGGGTGTGGGTGGTGGAAGGGTGGAGGCCTTGGGCATTCTCGCTAATGCACACGCACAATGAACGTGCACAATGCAGAATGCAGTTGCAGTTGGCGTTGTCGTTGCGCTAGTTAATGAAATGCGGCATTCAACTGCCGACAAGACGTCGCCATTTGGTGCGTGGGGCACCCAGCTTCACGTTTTGGGCAGGAGGGTTGGGTGGGTTATGGTCACGTGTGTGTATATGGAGGCATTGGCATCCATCCCGCGCATGCCAATCAAAAACAGGTCTCAGCCCAGGGGGATGGGTATGGTATGGGTTCCGACAGTTACGAAGGACAACAACGGCGTTAACTAGCGTACACACTCACACAGAGCGGTGCCAGTAAAGTCAGTCCAGAGTCATCGTCGCCATCAAAGGTTCTCCCTATGTCCGGCTCCCTTATCCAACCAACGCTTACCTTTAATTACCGGGTTGATGCAACATTCGGTTTAACGGTCAATGCTGACCAAGTCACGTAACTTGGGAAATTGGACGAAGGGGTTGTCACCAGCATATGGTTCAGATATGTTGGCAACTGGCTTTTCCCTATGGTCTGGTCATAGATAATTTAACTAAATAGCATTAATTAATTTTAAGATACATTTCTGGACTTTAATTACAGTATACTGAATTTACAGAATAAATAAAATATAAAGCAGATGTATTTTGTAGAGTACGAGTTAATGGTTTTCCAATTTTAAACATATATTTAAACACCTTGTTTTACTTTTAAGCTTAAACATGTACGTGTTATAAAACGTTAAAATTATTATCCAGAAAAACATTTTTTTTTTTAATTTAAACAAAGTCTTATGGCAAAATATAGCTTACAAAAGAAGTGGACATTCTTTTCATAAAATCAAAAATCATTAAATAAAGTCATATTACGAAAAGGACAATTTAATAAAAGATGAATAATCCCAGATAAACTTTTTTTGTTGCATAAATTAACGCAACTTTCACTTTTTATTATATTCTCTTTTTTTTTGCTTTTTACTATTGTTTCCATTAGCTTACATTGTGCTGCAGTAGCCTTTGTATTTGAGCTTTATTTTTTTGTGGCACGTTTAACAAAAAATAATTATAATAATTGCATTTTGCCAGCACATGACGGCAAAATTGCTCGTACCAAGGCTGCCAAGTGTCGAGTCGTGCGATGCCAAGTGTTGCAAAAACACACATAGATAGAGGGAACCCATAGATGCGTATTTCGGATTCAAAATTTTCACGGGGCGGGGGAAGCGGAAGGGGAAGGGGTAGGCTAGGAAAGGAAATGAGTTACGCCTCGCGCACACGTTGAGTTATGAAAATTATAAACAAATTAGCAACGCGGTCCGGATTATGCGGTGTGGCATTGTTGGCCTTGCATAAATTAGTGCCATCAAGTGCGCCAAGTTCGCAACACTTCAAAGTTGGAGAGTAACCACCCAAACACCCAACCACCGAAAACCTCCCACACTAATTCACACCACCCCCGCCACAGCATCCAACCTAATTTGTAATCTGCGCTAAATCTGCTTGTAATATGTTTAAAATAATTGGAGCGATGGGCATTAACGGTGGCAGCAAAGCGTTATAATAGGGCTTATTAGGGTTACCGACAATGGGCAACGCAGGAGTAGAACCAACCCGTCATGGCACCAGATTAGCATAACAAAAGTAAATGACGACTGCTAAATGTGTCAATTTTGCGACATGGCAACAGCGCAAAGTGAGCACAAATTCTGGGGTACAAAAAAAAAGGAAAAGTGACGGAAAATAGTTAAAAGCATAGTAACAAGAAATTCACAAATTTTATAACTTTAAATTTGACAACCCAATAACCTTTTAAAGTTATTTGCTTTTATTTTAATATTATTATTTTATATAAAATAATTGTTTTAATCGCACACACAATTTTTGAACTTAAGTTTGAAAAAAAGTATAAATTCTTCAAACTTTTAAATAAAAAGCTTTTTATTTATTATAAGTTGTAAATTATTGGTTAAATTTAACAACCTTTTCATGTTTAGAACGGTTTTTGCCATAGTTTGGCAAATGACATTTGTAATCTAGAAATATTTCTTCACATCCTTCCTTACCCACAAACACTTCCAATTCATTAAACATTCAACAAATGTTCGTCTCGCAAAACATTGTGATATATTTCAGCAGCTTAAAATGTCGTGCTAGCTAAATCCGCCGCTCGAATTTATGAATTTTATGCGTGTTTATCAGCAAAACATGCCATTGGGCTCGGCTCAGAGTTTCCCGCTGGGAGAAGGCAAGCAAGCGGCCCTATCCCAATCCCCCCGAGCGAACTCAAAACACAAAAGCTCAATGGACATGTAGCGCAGTCGAGATAACATACACAGACCCACAAGCCATTCGGCCAGTCACACAGATACAGGAGCAGAAATTGCGACATGTACTGGGAAAACAAATGAAATTCTCAAAACAGTAGTTGCAGCTCAAAAGCGAAACGCAACGAAACTTAACCAAACGAGGCGTGAAAATCGCCAACAAATCATGCAAAAAAAGCCAAGAATAAACGCAATACTCGATTTTTAGATACCCTGCAAAAATTAATTAAAATCTTTCAAATGGGTTTCAAAAAATAAATTACATTTTTTATTTATTCATTTTGCAAATACTATAACTTAACATCATTGTCAATAGAAGAAGCTGAAAACAGTATAAGCTGTTAAGCACCATTATTTGGGAGGTCGGTTTTACCCCACTCAAATTTAAATTTTGGTAACTTTAACTAATCTCTATATTATTTACATAGATTACGATCTTAACCACTAAAGTTTGCCACAACACCGGGGAATTCTGTTAACATTTATATTCTTTGTGTCTGCAAACATTTAATATACCCTTGTCCCCATGAGTACCGGGGTATAAAAAGCGCAACAAGAAAATTCTGTGTGCAGAACACACACACATGCATACACATGCAAATCAAGGAAAACGTCAGAGGGGGTGGCAATGGGGTAACGGGGTAGGGGGGTTAGGGGACTGGTGACGAGAAATGATTCATGGTTGTGTTTATCAACAAACACGTTTCACGAGGCGTTCTCAGCTGCTAAGGAAGCCAAATGGGCACATGACAATAAATAAGCCAAAGTCAAGTCTGCTCTCAGTTTTAGTTGTAGTTGTGTTGCCACAAAGTGGGCGAAGGGGGTGGAAGGATTTGGGGGTGGTCTTCCATGGGAGGTGAATTTAGCCGACAAACATAAACAAGTGCATGGAACCTGACACATGTTTCAAATGCCATTTTGTTGTGCCTTGCATGCAAGACTTTGCCGGACGCCCGAGGTTGGTTCAAAATGTTAAAGGATTTATTGAATTTAATTCAATTATGTTATAAAACAGCATTTAAAATTTAAACTTTTGAATTTTTAAAAGTCTCGTAGTGAAAAAGGTAGAAATACTGAAGTAAAGCTTAGATTCCAAAAAAAAAACAATTAACACTTTTGGAGTAAAGTTCTTTGAGCGTTTAAGAGTTATGAATTATAACAGGTTTTTTTACAGCTTATCATATAACGCTACATTAAAGTTAACCAAAGCGTGACTCTTGTATAATTTTTTAAAAAATCCGTAGCCATGAAAGGGTTTCAATACTTTTTCTTCTAGCCTCGTAAAGGTCTCAGTTTGTATAAAACCATATACAAGTTCTGCACATATGTAAGGCTGTATGCATCGAGGATGCATATATAGGAGGCGCTAATCAAATGCAGCTGGCGATGAGGATATACATATATAACAAACATGGAGGAAAACTGAAGCCTTCTCCTGCTGCGTTTGGGCGTGTTCAGGGTGGACCTAAGTACAACTAAAAAAAATCTAGAGATTTAAACAGTGCTGCAGCTCAGTAATACTTTATTTATGACACAAGTATCTTAAAATAATAACACCATTAACTCCTACTACTCCCAAGCATAGTTGTCAAAAATTACAAGATAAGTAAACAACTTTTCAAGGCTAATAGCCTAAGTTCAAACTTTACCTTTACTGAGAAATAATGCAACAACTCCCACTTGTTATTCCGATATGTAAATAAGTTACCGTGCTGTTCACGTTCCACCTGCTTGCAGACAGAAAACCAAATTCGGCGAAAAGTTTTTCAAGTTCAAATGTAGTTTGGTTCATCCCAATCGTGATGGTGCACATGTGTGCATTTGACACTCGCTTTTGGCCCCTCAGTGTTTATGACTCATTTGGGCAAACGAGTTCTCTGCTCCTCGCCTTTTGCTTTTGCTTTTGGCCAACAAAATGCAAACAAGGCTGGAGCTGAGTTGTCGCAGTTGGGAGCCGATGGAGTCGGGAGAGTCTTTGTGTTAGTTTCAAGTAATTTATATGAATTTTAAATGCGATTGCATCAATCTCAATTATATTGTGCTTGAGGCAAACTCCAGTCCTGCGTATGTGTGACATGCAATATTAATTAAGGTTTTTATTTAGGTAATTGCTTTGAACCAAGGCAGAGAAAACTTCAGGAAGTTTGTGCTTGGTTTGTCTTGACGTCAATATCGAAAGACATCGTTTCATAATCTGCTTGTTTGTGCAGTTCAAGGGTTCAATGACCAGAGCAACTAAAGTCAATTTAAAGGACGATTTCAGGGCAGGGTAAGTGCCAGCATAAAGTGATTCCTACTCAAAAATATACAGCCTGCAGTTGTGCCCATAAAAAGGTTAAGATGCTTATCCCTATCAATGTCTGGAATGGCAGTCAGTAAATTCATCAATTAAAACGAAGCACGAATGGATGGGGCTCTTTTCAGTTCAGTTGAGCGAAGTGGAGGGCAGATTGAGCAACGTCAGAAAGAAACGACAAGAAAAATCAATTTAAATGATTACAAATTGAAGGAGACAAATAGTCGGACAAACGTCAGGCAAAGACAAAGATTTCAAGATATGCCAGATGTTTACTCAGAATTCACTGAGAACAATCGTTAAAATGGTGCCTTGAAGCTGAATATTTTTGGAAATATTAAAAATTACCATTAAGTGTTATGAGAGATAATTTCTCATTGTAGATTAAGTGTCCCTAGTAAAGTTAAATAATATTTTGTTGTAAGTAGAGCTTAAATTCTCACAACACAATATTCCTCTGTGTAATTGCTTTTGGATAAGGAAAATACAGTAATATGTATACAAACCCACACGCACAGAAAATGGTGAGCCACGTAAACAAATTTTAATTTTATTTAGCTCGGCAGTCATCACCAGCAGCAGAAATGACAAAACTGACAAAACAAGAGAGAACCTTCTTCAACCCAATCCCAATCTCGATCCCAGTTTGAAATCCGACAACTTCTCCCCCGAACACAAAGTGCACTAACTGACTGACTGACTGACTGACTGAGTCAGCTTCTTCGACAGGCACTTCATCTTTATTTCATGTTTCAGACTTAATTTATTTTCTCCTTTTTCGGGGACCCAACAATTTCAGTTCTGTGTCGCACAACTGGCGAATGCCTGCTCGTTTGCGCCAAGAGAATTGTGGAATTGGAAATCCGAAATCCTGGGCTCTTCTACATCTGACACTTTGGATATATCCTGAAGCCTGAGCCGGTTTCTAGTGCCTTTCTATTCTGCCCTGTTCTGTTCTGTTGGACGACAACAGAACATTTCACTGGGATGCGCTTCAATACTTTTTTGCTTTTTCCCTGCTTCTTGTCCCGACAATATTGCTTTTTTCTGTTTCAAGTTTCCTTACTTTTTTCGTTCAGCTTTGACTGAATAAACAATGGGGAGCGGCGGTCCTGAATAATAGATTTTTAGCTTTTGATTGTATTTGGTGGCGATATTTTTGCGCAACCCTAAAAATGGAAAAATCATGAACTGCAACCGGTGACGGCTTAAAAATTAAATTGTTCAAAACACAAATTGAAATTGCCCAGGCGGCATTAACGTGACTTTTGTGGGTGTTTTCTCCCCTTTTTTATTTGTTTTTCTCTTCGTGTTTTATTGGCTTTTCGCAGGCAATCCTGAAAAATTGGCTGATTGCAAAAAATTGTGGGGTTTTCGGGGGAAAATCGACCAAAACGAAGTTAAAATTAGAGCAAAGGGAATGCATGAAACGAAAAATTAAAGGTGCAAAAACTCTTGAATTTTTAACTATACGGAGTTGCAAAACTAACGGATTAGATTTTCATAAAATAAATGAGTAAACTTACCACAAAAAAACAAAGGATAAAAAAATAAAAGAAAATGTTTGAAAACACTGCTTACAAATTTGCTAATGGTTTGCATTAACGAATTGAAAAACGATTTTGCAACACTCATCGCATGTTATCCGCTATTTTCAACTAATTGGATATATCTTTGCACAGTTTAATTTAGTCTGTAGCCCATCGTTGAGTGGCTTTGATTGTAATTTATCGATCTTTCAAATTCAAACTCTCTGTCCGGGGTTAATAACATGCAGCATAGCACAATGAACACAGCGAATGCTCCAACGAACCGAAAACAAAAAGAAAGAGGGTGAGCTACAGATTGCAAAACGGACAGCAATGAACGCAAAAACAAGTGGACGATGAAATTGTGAAAATAAAACTCAAAACAAAGAAAAAACACTGTTCAATTGCAGGAGAAAAACTGCCGCAGACGAAAAACACATCAACGGAATATATTGCACTATAATATTGTGTATTTATAATATTACAAAAGCGTTTAACAAATAGTTTTCTCTGCAAGCTTTTGAATAAGAAAAACTGATTTATTTAACTAATTTTATTTTTTCTGCAAGCTTTGAATAAAATAAACCTGTTTTATTTTACGGACTATTCGAACATTATTTTTAAATAAATATACAAAACTTAATGTCCTGCATTTTAAAGTATAAAAATTTCTTTATCTACCAAGAATTTAAATAAAACCAAGAAATGGCTATGTGAAACCCATTTATTTGCTATGCTTACGGCTTTGCTCTACTTTCGTTTTTGCTTCTGTTTTGAGAGGAATCTTTTCTAAAGATTTTTATTCATTAAAGATGCGTTAACTTATCCCCCCACAGTCGAGACATCTCCTGTCTGGAGGCCATTATTTATATTGAGCATCCCATACATAAGTCTGCAATTTTCCTTTGATAATTAAGTTGTGTACATTAGTTCGCTTGCGTGTTTGTTTGCGCCCCACTGCGTGAGCCGTCCTCTTCTCTATGCCCTTTTCTGACCCCCAACGCCTCTGTCCGGCCCTTTTTTACTCATTTGTGGAGGCGGGGCGGTCCTGCAGTGGAACGCTTATATTAGCAGGCTTGTGTCTGATAACTGAGTTATTCGTGGGTGGGACATGTGGTCCACCCCGTTGGCATTGCGAACATCCTAATTACCCAACATAAAAACGTTTGCTGGCCCTGTGCGTGTGCCTTTGATTAGCGTTGGGTAATGAGTTTTCAGATTGTCGTAGAGAAGTTGTCTGGGATGATATTTCCTTAATGGAATGGGACCACATTTGTGATGAAAGTGCGTAGGCTAATAATGATTATCTTCATTTTGCCCTACATCTTGATTTGGTAGGTTAAGTTAAGTGGGCCAAAACTGTTGATATGTAGATATATGAGTACATGCGTAAGTACTACTTATTTTGGGGGTATCAAAAATATAACTCTGAATCAGTTTATTTACATTTCCGAATTCAACTATTAGTGAGCCTTATAAGGTGATGCCGTATTCTATTATTTTATTCTCCAATAGATGGTCCAATGTTGGTGATAACAATGAACACGCCATAAAAAGGAAATATCCACGGTGGCATTGAAAAGCTCAGAAAGGGGCTCATAAAGCGCAAAACCGAGACCAGACCGTGGCATGCAATAAAACGCAATTTAAGAACCTTTTAACAAGCCGATAGATGGCAAGGGTAGGACCGAAATGGAATGGGATTTGCAGTCGGAACCAGGCATTTATGCCTCGAATTTGGTAATCAATGTTCCCAATACCAAACAGGGGCATTCAATAGCACAGCACACAAAATGAAATGAAAATCCTGTTGGCTCACAGAAAGGGTCTTCGGCTTAGGCAGGGCGCAAAGCTTCTTGAATAAAAGGATGGGTCAGAGACTTGGCTGCAAAAATGAACAATAAAATAAAGTTGATTAAATCCCCGGCGACAAAGTTTATTAGCGAAAATGCTGGCAACGTGTTTTGGTGAGCCGATTTAGAATATATACCTTCAGATGTATATACATTTCTGCAGTAAATATGTATTGCAAAGGAGATAGAAGCTTATCCGTCGTTTTTTGCCAAACATTCGCCAGACAATGCCAGCCAAGCCCAGACAGCATGCTTTTTAAGAATATTAAAAAGCAACTTACACTATTCAACGTTTTACGGTAAATTAAGATTTATGGACTTTATGGACTAAAAAAATATTTATTTAAATGCACAGACAACAAAGATAAATACAAGGGTTCAGTTTAAACTTGTTTTAACAAAGAAACAAAACATATCTTAGATTTTCATACTCTACTATAAATCAGTAGCGAATACTAAGCATCTTAAAACTAACAAAACAATTCTGGAACGGTAAAATAACTTTAAAAGTAAATTACTCTTAATCGTTGCTATGAAATTTTTTTAAAGATATAATCCTGTTTCGAGTTGGCCAGTGTAATCATGAGCGAAATGCACAAATATCGCTCTACCCCGTGCCAACAACTTGCCTAGCTACTCAGCTCCCAGTTCGCGTATTCCAGTCTAGGAACACAACGGATATGAATATACCCTAAAGCTATCAGACAGCGTAAATGAGCGTGTATTGAAGATAAAAATGGCTGCAAAGAGAATCGGAACACACTGAAGGAGGAAAACACTGGGATAAATAGAGGATGGCAGCGCTCTCAAACTGCACCGAAGCACAAAACAAACAAAACATGGCTAAATAGCAGGATGGCTATGGGAACAGCGAAAGCTAACCCATCTATGTAGCTCCCTCTCTTCCACCACTTCACCATTCAGCTCAAACTCCAGAAATGTCTGCTGTGTCTCTGATACGGGCAAATCTGTTTGGCAACAAAAAAAAAAAGGGGAAAATTAAAAAAAGAAAATGCACAATACCCAGCAACAGGAAAGTTTTTCAAGCGCAATGTTTGCAGCTCTTTAGTTCGTGGAGGATTGCAATCCGCTTCAGAAAAGCCTGATGTGGCTGTGAAGCACAGGAAGCAGATGAAAATGGGCAGCGAACAAAGAAAATCAAAATGGTCGACCGATTATTATTGTGCTGCATATGATCAAAAATTTATTTCTAAAAAATTTCATTGCATTTACATGTAAACTGATTCTCTTACTTAAAGAAGTAATTGGATTATATCAAGAACGTTCGGTTAGTTAACACATCCATTATGTACTACAAAAAATTTAGACCGCAAAATTTTTATAACTTTTGTCAAATTTAGTAAAGTTTAAGGGGAACCTTTTTGTTTGTTTGTTTATTTTGGATCCCTAGAAAAGGTTTTGTTTTTTTGTAACAACAGTAAAAAAAAGTCTTGATTTTGTCATTTTTTTTTTTTTATTTTTAGGTATTTTGAAATTAATGTTTTATTGTTTTGGTTACAGTATATGAATCTTATATTATGAAGTAACCCGATCACATGCTTTGACACTTTTTTTATTCACTTTCAGTACTCAGGAGCAGCGAAGCGAAAACTATTCAGTCCGTCAACAAATCTTCATACGCATTCGTTTTCATGTTTTTCATTCATGTAACCCTTTCATCTTTGAAGATAATTTTCGCTCTCCCAACTGTCTCTTCCCTCTTTTTGCCCCCAATTTTTGTCCATCCGGTGGTGCAATCAACTGTTTTTGCTTCCCTCATTTTCCTTGCCGTAAAAAACTGCATAACTTCATGTCCATTCCGTTCGCAGGGGTAGATACATAGCTCCACAGACAAAATAAAAAACAAAGGGGCAGAAGCTGTTGCACACACACTCACTTGAACATTGTGTCGATTGCGTGGGCGTAACCGGGGGGAAACGCTATTAACTGGTCATACCCCACGGAATAGCAAAGTTTTCTCTGCTTTTTTATGACCCCTCGCTTCAAGGCGCATGGATATATGCTATTTCATTCCCATTCGGTTTTTTTACCCCGTCTAGAAGGCCGCCACATAATCGTATCAGTAGAAGATTTGTAATATGAAGCGGAAAAATGGACGATAGTTTGTTGGCCGCACACGGTTTTTTTTACCAGTTGAGTGATAAATACACCGTCAATGTTGGCCGAATAATGTTTCAAATGCGATTTGTATGGCAAGGTGGTATCGTTTTATGCTTGCCTAGAATATTTTTAAATGGTGAGAACGTTCAGCGATTTTAACAATTGGGCAATTAGATTTAGCATTTAAAATTGTTTCCCATTCAAATAATAAACAAATTAACGATTAATCTTAAGTTTAACAAAAAGTACGCATGATTTAACGATTTATTTCATTCTTGGTTTGGGGTGACACATAAATTTGAGTATTATTTAATAAATATAAACGTGGTCAATGTTTATCCTTTCTAGATAAACTACGGCTTTCAACGCATTGAAATCAATAGGATTTATGATCAAATTTATTTATTATTGCATACTTTTAAAAACATTGTCTTCATCGAATTTATTAAAAGCTTTTTTATGTATTTTTTTGAAAAACTATGATTTAAACATTGGTTTTTGTGACAATAAATTCATGGATACAAAATGTGAATTATCATATTAACTATACCATCATTGTCGAAACCTAGTTAGGTCAATAAATTTAAAATTCTATTCTATTAAGGGGAATATACAATAAAAAATTTATTTATTTCGAAAAAATTTGTTTTGTCTTAATGTACTCTAAATATGTCTGGGAATAAGCCTTTAAAAGCATAAAGCCGTCCGGTACTTATTTTCAAAGTAATACGCAATTAAGTGAGTGCTTTTCACCTTACCTTTTCACAAAGGTAAACTTTAAACGCTTCTACTGAAAAGTCGTGTTTTCAAAGTCGCCGTGCAATGTACAGGTCAGAGATTTCATTTTAATCGAATGCGGTTTTCTGCTTTGTGTTTGAAATGAAATTCTCCACAACATGAATGAAAGGATTTTTCATATTTGTTTGTTATAAATTGTTTTTTTTACGAACAAAGTCGAAAAAAAGTGTGTTTTTTTTAAAAAAAATTTTCAACTTCAAATTTTTCATGGAAAAACCATTTTTTACATATGAAATAATTCATGTTTTGCGCTGTACCTCTAAGTTTAATGCCCAGTTGCTGTTTTTTGTTTTAGACGTGATCCTGGGCCTGGAGACTGCACGGCGCAAAGTTCATCCCTAAAAACACGACTCCACATTATTGATCATAAATGGGCTTAATTACATTATTTTTCGAAAAACTTGACTGATTTTCATTGCCCAATAATTTCCTAATAACATGCAAAAAGAATCGCTAAGATTCATTTAATTCCCTACTTGCAATCCACTCCCAAAGATAGGCCTCATTTTAGGCCTTTTAATTGTATTTCCCCCCTTAAACACTTTTGTAAACAATTTTAAAATTGAACTTTGCCTATAATATATTACAAACATCTAGGACACTAAATAAGACAGCTCACTTCCCTCTAACTTTTTTAATTTTTTTCTGTTGTTGCCTGTGTAAACGCACAGGGGCAAAGTTAAAGCTCCGGCCGCAAAAAATAAAAACGGTCAGAGGAAAGTTTGCTGATTTAACCAATTTTAAAACACACACAAACCCAGACAAGCAAACAGACAGACAGCGTGGAGGCAGACACAAAAAGCCATTCCATTGACCGCAACAGAAAAAACAACACCCAAAGTGCTGAAATAAAAAAAACTAGAGGAGGAGGAGGAGGAGGTCTGAAAAGGTGTGCGCGGCAGCATCTGCAGCTGTAAACTGGCGACCACAGCTCCCTTGGCCAAGTAAAAACTCATCAAACTATATTTTCAATAAATAATGACAATCGTCGGGGCGAGGGAGCTACAAAATGGCGGCCATTTTCCCCATGACCTCCCACCCAATTCCACCCAAGCCCCACAGCTTCATTGATTTTATGCCATTTGGCCAGGAACAACCACAACCGCTACAAGCATACAATTGAATCATAAAAATCGAATACTAACATATATATAAATTTAATACATGTGTGAGCTGGAAAAACAAAACGGAATAAAAAGCACTACTTTTTTTTCTATTTTTTTGTCCGTCAGTCAACTGACAAGTCAACAGCGATGCAACCTGCAAACCAAGGGCTGCAAAAAAAAGTGACAAAGGTGGAGAAATGGTGGAGAAACGTGGCCGAGATGGGTTTCGAGTGGCTTGGGCGGCAGAAAAGAGTGGAACAGGACGGCCTAAACGAATTCTAGAGCTACTCGACGTCGGGCATTTTTCCAACTACTCTTTTTTCGACTTCCTTTGTCGGCACATATTATAAATTGCACTACGGGGAGCCGTGCCGAAGTGCCGGCGTGTGAATGGGCCAAATGCGCGGGCCTCTAAAAACTGCACAAATGTGAAAAGATTGAGGTTAGAGTCTGTCCACTGAGGGAAAGAACGCGAGAAGTGGTTGCAACTTTTCGCTTTTCAGACCCAACGTTTAGCAGCCTTAAATCACCAAGGATGGAAGTTGAATGCGGATGCATATCAACATTATATTCAATCAGGGCATAAAAACACAATTATCCAACCAGAAAGAAAAACATATTGTCATTTAACAATAAAACTAAGAGATTAAAAAATTAAATTTAAAAAAAATTTAGCAACCAGCTAAAAACTTTATCCATTTCTTACCTCTTTTAACTCCAGAAATATCTTTTGCGTAACCTGGAAAGAAAAACAAAATTTAAAACTTTAGTAAAATGTACAAGTTTATTAATTACGTTTCTCTGGTATTTTTTAATATTTTGTTAAAATGTTCAAGGACTGAAATATGCAAGCACGACGAAGTAACAAAACCGGAAAAGCACTAAGGAGACCCCGCTCATTCAGATTTGTTCGCTTTTGTTAAAAGGGGGTAAGTTGCAGTAGAAAACACGCAAAAGTATTCAAATTAAAATCCACTCCAGTAAGCAGAGTGCAGGTTTTTGGTGAGGGGCAGAGTGAAATGGGGATGGCAAAATGTTTCCTTCCTGACAGGCCAAAAGGCAAAGGGAAAACGTGTTGAGTGTTCGGGTTTGGGTTTCTTTAGAGGTCATTTTGTTATGACTGACGGAATGAAAATCTTACAAAACAAAGGTAAACCCAACTGACATTTAAAAAAAAAAAAACATTGTGGGCAATATTATTTTTTATGATCATGGTTTTTAAAAATAACACAAAACATTTTTACTTTTATATTTTTCTTAAACCTGCATCATAAACAAATCATTTGTTTAACTCAATTACGTTGCTAAAAATCAATACATTTTTGGTTTTTGGATTCCATTTATATGCCCGTGCTCATTTAAATATTTTGTTGGCGAGGTAATACATTTTCATGCACAAATATAGTTCTATCCAAAAGTCCTTTTTTTTGGCAGCCAATTATTTTCATTTGGCTTTCACAATGTTACACACACCGTAAATGTTGGAATTGTT
The DNA here is from genome assembly GCA_018150695.1 of Drosophila oshimai. Classification (NCBI taxonomy): domain Eukaryota; kingdom Metazoa; phylum Arthropoda; class Insecta; order Diptera; family Drosophilidae; genus Drosophila; species Drosophila oshimai. The sequence continues at coordinate 1,198,287 of JAECWM010000225.1, read as the reverse complement.
TCTGTTAGAATTTGGCAACACGTACAATTAACGATAAACAAAAAAGTTATTTTCCAAAAGTTGCACAACAAATTGGGAAATCCTGGTTTTTAATTAGAAGAAAACATTTAAGTGCAGTAAAAAATCTTTAAATAACTTAAATATGCAATATAACATGAAGCTATAAAATAAATAAATACTTACCAGGGTAATTGAAAGCTTAAAGTTAAAAACAAAGCTTTAGGGTTATGTACTTGGTTTTGTGCATAAAACAAAATGTTTTTTAGACTTCAAGAACAAGCAAATGAATACATTTTTAACCTAACCTATTTTTAGCCACCCAAAAAAATTATTTTGCAACTTATTGTACACTATTATTTCTCCTTACAAATCTTCCATCTCCAGGTCTGTTTTTTCTAAAAAATATTCCTTTGATCTTGCACATACGCTTTCAGTAAAGACATTATATTCGAGCACAAAGCGAGTGCCATGCCAACGGCTATAAAATCGTTGGTTGAATAGTAGTTGAATGCATTTCATAATTTAATTCATTAGATTCTTACCGTCAGCTTTGAGCAGTAAGACAAAAGCGACTTTCTATTGTTTTTTCTAAGGACATTTTTTTCAGCTCAAGGCACATTAATCTCCCCACAACAACCAATGCTCAAAACCTGTAAAAAAAAAAAAAAAAAAAAGTTGGTATGGAAAATGTATTTCCACCAAGTTTACTATTGACTTAGTTTATTAAACTTTATTACAAGCCGCTCATCTCGATTCTTTGTACATATATTTGAAATCGAGTTGCTCGCGGTCTATTTGTTAGTTTGTGTATAATTTTAATGGATTAGACGAAAATGTCATAAACTGAAATTTATATTTTGGGTTAATTTTAAGGGTGAGTTTCTTGGTGGTGTTCCGCAGCTCAAGCAAAGTGTTTCCAAAGGGTTGAATTTTGTTATTTAAATATAAACTGGGTTCAATCACGAAACGAATATTCATTACAATTCGTTACTTAAATGCTTCCACCCTTTGTTAGTAACAGCTTGCAATAGTTTAATTTTATATAAACAGTTTTCCATACTTCTTTTATGCAAATGTATTTACAAGTAACACAGTTTCCTCTTATAACCGATGCATGACGTTATAAAAATTGTGCAATCTAAAAAAAAAAAAAACTAAAAAAAAAGACTAAAAAAACGATAGCAATCATAGTAATCTACAAACTACACGCACTTTGAAGGAAACGCCACTCAAATTTTTAAACTTTTTTTTTTCTTTCATTATGATTTCCACATGACCACATCACCCATGACACCGCCATTTGTGGTACACAAATCACATTTAAATGAACTGAAGCATAGCTAGTACAACTGCCTCTAACGTTGTCTGTTCATTGACTTAATGGCATTTGGTACGATTTTAGTAGTTTTTCTTTTTGAATAAATATACGTATGTAAAATAGTTTCCGTAAAAGGAAACATTTTTGTAAAAATTTGCAGTGTCTCCGTAATATGATTTCATCAATTTTATTTGGTTCAACAAATCCTAAACCAATATTCAGATAAACGAGCCAACGGATCGGAATAATTTAATTCGTGTATCTATTAATCTGGCTGGCTGACAAAATCAATTCCATGGAATAAATTGCAGATAAATCTATCAATGAAGAGGACTTATTTAGGCAAGGATTTTTCATTTTGGCAAAAGTCTTACACAAAATAAAACTTATAAAAAATCATACAATAATATGAAAATTCTTGAATTTCCAACTAATTACATCATCTGTTCCAGCTATTGAACCCAGACAATGTAACTTTTATTCCACTTTCATTATGTTATGTCTGTCTGTCAGTTTAATCAATTTGTAAATATTCACTGCTCGCCCCAATGTCAAGTGTTATAAAATATGAATTCAGATGGGACTCATGTGTCTGAATTCTCTGGTAAGCGAAATAAATACTTTGGTCCCGCCGGTGCCACATGTTCGAAGGTTTTAGAAAGTCTAAACGATGACGAGTTCTCAACACATCTGATGATATTGTGGTTTCTAAATTTTTATATAATGATTTTATTCAATATTAGAGTACATATAAATAAAAAGCAAATGATTCTGTTGAGTATTTTAAACATGCACTTACTTGAAAATATATTTGAATGAAAGATCAATTTTAAATAGAATGTAAAAATTTGTGAACGGATATCAAAAAGGTTGCCTACTGTTTAAAACCAACAGATTATAAATGTTATTTCTGATTGAGGACTAGGATGACATTGACATATCTTTTATTCAGCAAAATATAATTATTTTTCGAACTCTTTTTGGACAATGCCTGATATTTGTTTGCTGCATATCAATCCAGTTTTATTTGCAAGAAAAAATGCAAAAAATGGTATATCATATTGAAAAGCTGAAAAAGCGCTGCAACTATTTGATGTTGCATTTGCCAAAATATACATACACACGTACACATGTACACATTTATTTATGCACAATCCTTTTGGAGTGCAATATTTCCATTTTGCCAGTAAAACAAATAATACAACCATTAAGAGAATTAAAAAGAGGGCTCGGAAAAAAGTATGCAGTTGTTGAAATGTTTTAATAAAAATTATTCAAATATTTAAAGATTCAAAATCCAGCTTTAAAGTTATATGAACCAAAACTATTTTAAAGCGATCAATAATTTTTGTTGTTTGTTCTTTAGCTTTCATAGTTATTTTTATTATTCTTAAATTTATCATGTTTCACTAAGTACAGTAATATTAGTAATTCTCACTTTTCTGGTTCAATCAAAACAAATAGCTCTCATATATGAGAAAACTTTCCATATCCATATGCATTCCTCTGCATATCTGAGTCCCGGAATGGCAAATGAAATATTTAACCGCACACTGGCACACACAACTCTTTGCCCAAAAGTTTGCCTTTATTGGCAGCAATATGCGTGCGCGGTGTGTCTGCGATATGTGTGTAGTATGTGCCCCACAGGCAGGGAAAACAGATAGACAGAGATTCCAGACACAGACAGACAGACCGAACATAATGAGCGGCATTAAAACTAATGAAAATCAACTTTGGCACACCGACGAAAAACGCCGGGGAAGCCGACGATGGGGCGAATCCAAAAAGGGGATGATAATGCCCCCCAAAGAGCGCGCAGCATAAAAATGTCGACTTCTGTGGCAGAGTGGAGACACAATAAAAATAAAAGCAAACGCCGCCCCATCATCGACCTCCCCACAACCCGTTGCCACCCAACTTTAGCCGTCGTAACCCCGACCAACAATAAGAAAATTGCGAGACAGACAAAGTGGAAAAACGCATAAAGATGAAGACGGAACAATGAGGGAAATTGAAGGCAGAAACATCTCAAAAGCCGAATTTATATTTTCCTCAAAGGCGCACAGTAAAATGAGGGGTTAAAAACGAAAAATCCCATATCCTAAATATGATTTACAAATTAAATTTTTTTAAAGCCTTTAGTCAAATAATTTTATTAAGTTTCAGTAAATCTATTCATTGTTTTTAAATTATTAAAACTGGTAAGAAGGCTACAGTTGGATACAAATAAGGAAAGTATAAGGGTAATTATTTGCGATACTCGAAGAGTAAGCAAATACTGTAAACGTTGAAATGTCTGTCTGTCCGTCTGTCTGTCTGTCTGTTTTTTATGTAAATATGTTGAGGTTTTTGATCTAGTTCAAAAATTTGGTTGCTCTAATTAAAAAAAAAAATATAACTTAATACATTTAAAATTACCTATTTTCTCTTTTTGGTGTAACTAGAGAATATGTCTCGACTTATATTGCTTGTCAAAAATAAATGCATTTTAAAGGTTCGGAAACCATTTATTACCTTTTACTAACATTGTAAGGAATCTCGTATTCAATAAAAATCGCTGCAAATATAAAAAATACATTTTGAAAACGTACCTACTTTAAAAAAGTAACCGAGCCAATATAATTTTACACAATTTAAGTAAGTTGAAAACGTCTTAACGTTGAGAAGGTTTCGCTTACTACATAGCCTGGTAGTTGGTTGCAGGTTTTCATATTTCATTTATTAAAATGTGGGAAAATGTGGGAAAAGGCAGGAAAACGCTGGGAAAACACACCTTTTCATTCGTCCAAAAGGACGAAACTGTATATGTATGTGGAGATGTATGTACGCTTGTGTTCACGTGTATATGTATATGCACATAATTTTGTGCCCGAGTCAAATGAATGTGAATCTGCACTTGAATGCGAATGCGAAAAGCGAACGCCAACACGAAAATGTGCTTTGACTTGGACTTGTTCTTCTTAGTTTTCTCCTTTATCTGCGCTTCCCCGTTTCGTTTGGTTTTTGTTTGTTTTTCTGTTCGTTTGTTTGGTGTATCTTGTATCTGTAGCTGCGTCTGTGCATAATGTATCTGCGTCTTGGCGAATCGTTTGCCTCCGTTTGTTTATGCTTCGCAACTTGACTCGGAAAAAAAGAAAGAAATGGCAAGGGAAAAGAAAAGAAAAGTTTTTATGCCTTTGTCTGATGCTCGTCTGTTTGTTTATGTATACCACTGTATCTCTGTGGCTTACCGCGTAACTTTAATAATTTAATTAAATTTTACCACCCCGCCCTTGTGTGTCATGCGAGAAGTCCCGCTTTGATTGTTATTTAGGCCATTTGGCATAATGAGGCAGCATAATTCTCACATAAAATCCAATTTAAGCGCATTTTTAGTAGCCAACTCTGGGCTCCGTGATTGAATTCAAGGCTACACAAACGGAACATTAACCAGGGTGTTAAAGGAACTAAAATCCTTAATGTAACATATTTTAGAGAGCCTCAGTAGTTCTGAAAAGCTTCCACATATCATATTGTACAATAAATATGGAAAGCCCGTTTTCCTTTTCTGCAGCTCCAAAAGAACGATTCACGATGATGATGAAAAAAAAACATTTTCATCTTTTTATGACTGCTTTCAGCTTTTGCCTATTATACTTATTTATTTAACCAGAACTAAAGCGGAAATATGAATTTATTTATTACGTGTACATCTGATACGTTTCTTGTGGTCTGCCTGAAGTTCTGAAAAGGCTTTATTAAATATATTTTTTCTCACAATATTCCATTTCCATCATACCGCATACCAAGCTTATTTATCTAAAGGATATGTGAAGCTCAGCTTAACAGTATGAAAAATAAATTTAGTATATTTTAATTTTCAATTTCAAATATAACGAACGGATTACAAGGCAAAACACATTTAAAGATGTTAAAAACTTTTAATTAAAACTTATTAAGAAGAAAGATGATATTTTGAAAATAAAGAGAGATAGAGTACATGAAAAATAATTTCATTTTATAGTAGAATTAAAATTACAAACATGTTGGTTATGATAATGAATTGAATGCTTATATGCGCACGCATTAACTTTTAAGTCGGTTAGGAAAATGGGCGAATGGGAAATTACAAACGGGTGTTTCACCTGCCAGGACAACGCTTCAATTTCCCCATTTACCCTCCGCAAAGCCATTTACATTTCTCTGCATGTGCAGCACCCTAGAAGGCAATTTACATCAAGTCACGCCCTTTCATTAAAGCTACTCATCAATTTGAAGTGCCATGCGCTTGACTCATTCAACAAGCTTAAGGGATTTATCCGCCACATGTACATTCGCATATAAATACATGAATGTATTTTTTTATTACATATATTTTTTCGGTTGCCACTCGGCAAACAATAAATGTCAGTCGCATGCCTGGCGAATGGTGATAGTAACACATTTTGCAATAAAAGATACATTTGTATCTGGCAGATACGACACCAAATACAGGACAAGCCCGTCTATCATCTGGCCCAGAATTTTTAAATAACGCATACAGTTTTTAGGTCATATTATGTTTGTTATAAAAAAAGGCACGAAATTCTTCATTCGCGAACACGATGTCATCTCTAGTTTTGATGGTGGCTTCATTATTTGTTTGTTTACTATGTTGCACTTGGCACGTACGGGAAATAAAGCAAAGGAAAATTGCATAAATGCCCAGGCCAAGTGTCCATTGTTCTGGGCCCTATCATCCTACATCCCTACCTCCTGCCCCTGACCACATCATATATGATTTATGACAGTTTTTTGCTCGGCTGAAATTGTATTTGAACGAACTTTTAGTCAACAGCTTATCAATAATAATAAAAACCAGAAAAAGCCAGCTGTGACTAGAGAAATTCGTTTTAGTTGCAAGTAACTTAAGTGTCTAGAACAAAAACTTTTACCAAATCTTGAGACTTGCATAATTTTCGCTAAACCAAAACTAAGGAGATGCATATAAAGTTACGTAAAGGGTAGCAATACTCTTTGGCTTATTCTGAGATACATTTACGAGTGTTTGTTGCTTAAGTATCTTTATCTTAATACCGAGCTGTATCTCGTATCTCTATCACAAAACTGTTGCTCTCTATATATATAACATTTTTTTTCTTTCGTTTCCGCTGCTTCTTTGTGGGAGAAAAACTTTTTCCTGATAGCTGTTGCATATTTATTTTTATAATTTTTTATTTTGCATTTATACATGTCGGGTGCCCAGACAGATAATGTCGAGACATTGACCTTTTTTTTCTCTGAAACCCAAGAACTTGTCGCTCTTTTTTTGACTAAGCGCAATTTTTCGTTTCTTTCCTACTCTATTCAGTTTCTGTTCTCGGTTCTTTGTTGTCAGATTAGCCGGCCAAGTGGATAAACCAGTTTTCGTTTCTGCCTCTCAGCCATCTTCTCCATCTGTTTCTTGGCCCTCTCTGTGTGCCCATGTTCATGTTGCTTGACTTTGGCTAATTAGCCAAGAGTGGCTGTTGTTTTGGTTGTGGTTGTGAGCCCAGCCCTGCCTCGAATTTCGTAATGTTGGACTTAGGAAAATCTTGCCAAGCAAACAAATTAGTTGAAGTGGCAAAAAAAAAACGTTCGCAGGCATATTAAGGCCTTTAAATTATTTAATATTTTATCCCTGAACAAATTTTAAAATACTTAAACAAAGAGGTCAATGGTGCAAGTCCTCCAATGTTTTTTGTTTCGGCAAAAGTGTCAAGTTATTTTATAACAGCTATTTTATAACAGCTATTTTATAAATTTAAAACTATATCAAGCTTAACATTTCCTTTTTCAGTGACATCATAAACTGCGCTTTGAAGGCAATATTTAATTCTTATGTTTGCCTTTCATAAGAATCAAATGAATTCATATATTTGGTTGGCTTTTTCTTAAAACATAATAATAATTTTTTTTTTTTGTAAACCCCTTAAGATTCACCGTACCTGTCGATTTCACAATAAAAATGGATGAGTCCCCAGAGGTTTTACTTGGTTTTTTCATGACTCACCCTATGCCTTACTACCTTTTTCGCTCTTTCTGCCTCAGCTCAACAATGGATTTGCTTTGTTGAAATAAATAAGTAGAATCTGAATCCGATATATACATGTAAATGAGTAGCCAACTCATGTGAAAAGTATACAAAGTACAGGTATATTGTTATTAGAGTCGGGTAAATTGGAAACCTTGGCACCTGCAGGTGAGCGGAGAAGTAAGTGGCAACAAGACTGACTGATATAACGAAAAATATGCTCTGGCTCATTAGCACAAAGTATTCTGTCGATTCATTTGATGTGACAATAGCGAAATTAATTAAATAATCATAACAAAAACCCATTTGTTTAAAAACAAAACACACCCAGAGAAAAATTATCGGGGAGAAAGCTTAGATACAATTACCAAAATTGTCTACTTAAATTATAAGAGACCCTTCGTCGTTCCACCCTTAAAATAATATCCTCCCAGAAATACTCCTCTCGTCAATTATCCTCGCAAAGTACGTAATTATTATTGTTGCTTGGAGGGTTCTGGGTGAAAATGTTAACTTTGCTTCTGCCTGATTGAGCATTTATTTCAATGTTATTGTCTATGGGTCATTTGCACCCACCACCCCCGCCGTTGTTAATTTTAAGCTCTGATTGTTGTGGTTTCTTTTGTTTCTTGTAAGTCAAGTGCACAATAAAACACTGAACTACTTAATTTTTTTATTAGTATTACATTGTAACCTGTTTTAAAAAAAAGAACTTTTCTTTGATTGTTTATCGATAATTATTTATTTATACTTTTCATAGCTTATATTTTTTAAGCACATCTTTAATGTTACTTAACTTCCAATTCTACTAATAAATTTAATTAGAGATTCAAACAAAACATTTGACAACTTGAAGTAAAACAAAAAAATAAATTTTACAAATATAAATATGAAATGTCTGTTGTGGTTAGTAAATTAATTTGTTTAAATTAATATTTAGCCAACTATAAATGAACATTTGTGTAACGTTTTAAAGAAACCCACAAACGGATTTATTGAATTTTAAGTTCGTTCTTCTAGGGATAAAATAGTTAAATGTTTTTTAACTTACCATTTACGATGATGATGAAAATTATCGATACGAATACAATGTTGAAAGCACATTTTGATGACATTATATGCGATGGGGATCCAACGTGGATGGTGTCGACTAAACAGAATTAGCACAAATTTCTGTTTGCTTAATTTTTAGGTCGTCGATTTGTTTCCTTTTGTAGTTTATTTTTTTTTGGCAGTAGTTGGTGGCGTTTATGGCACCCCGCGCTCCTCACTCCGGGACTTTTTAATCAGAGCTTTGCACTCGCCATGCCATTTACCAATTTAGCACTCGCACTTTTTGCATGGGCCATAAAACTCTGCAGCGCTTTTTCGCACGCACGAATTATTTTTGCCAATTTTTTTTCACTTTTTTTACAGCTCTTGTCACGTACACTTTTTCTCTTATTTTATATTTTTTTAATATTTTCTCGCTAACAAATTAAAACCGAAAATAAAAAACTAACTTTTTTCGCTGTTTTAAGTATTTTGCGAGATTTTTAGTTGCTGAGGGAGAAGAAACCAACGGGTTATTTGTATTTGTTTTCATTTTTGCTTTTTGTTTAAAATGACTGTTATTTATTTTAACTCGTATGTTTATCTTAACACGTTCTCTTGTTGCATTTTATTAAATTTTTTTTTCGTTGAAACGAAAAACCAAAACAAAAATTTAAGCAAAAGAAAGAAACACAAAAAAATACAAACAAACTGAAAATCACAACACAGCAAAGACAAGAACAGCTCTATTGGCCTCTCGCTCGCACTTGGTAAAAAGCAATGGGCAAGCGCAGAGGGAGAGAGCGAGTGCAAAGGAACTAACAGAGAGCAAAGAGTGAGAGCGAGAGAGAAAGAGAGAGACAGCTGCGGCGCAAACGCAACGAAATGCATTAAATAAAATATTGTTGCTTTTCAGGCTGCTGTTGCAACAACATAAAAGAGAATCCACAAAAAAAAATACACAATTTCAAAATAACAAACAAAACACTTTTTGGATGCATTTTTTTAAGTAAACTGTAAAACATTCATCTGTTTTGCTGGGCTAATTTACCACTTTTTTTGCATGTTTACTTTTTTTGTGTGATTCTCCCTGTCTCCGCTTCGCTCTCTACCTCTCTCTCTTTTATGCTTTGTGTGTTATGTTCTCCTCCTCTGCTTCTTCCGCTTTGTGTTGCGTTGCCGTAAATTAAATGCGTTGAAATGCAGCCATTTTGTCTCCGCAATTGGCACTCACTTGAACTCCCGTCGAGTTTTCTGTTTAGCCAGAACTCTCAATTGGCCAGAAACGGGGGCATATTATTTGATTAGCGCACATTTCCCAAGCCTGGCCTGGCAATTTATTTATTTATATTCCGCTCACTCGCTCGCACACTCACACACAGGCACTCGCACGACGCACACTCACGCAGCGAACACGCGTCAACCGATAACTCCCACGGCGTTCCGATCCGTTAGAAAAAGGTACGCGTCCAACACGTTCGAATGGCTTTGGATTTTTGGACGCGAGAACGAGAGAGCGCAATAGCGATGGCACTATCGCCGCATCGATAGTTTGCAGAGACTATCGTATGCGCCAGGCGTTAGTGTGTTTTTTTATTTTAAATAATAAATTAACAAAGAAATTAATAATTTGAACAGAAATGTTACGGAAGTACAAAGTTGTTCCCAAGGGACAGCTACAACACGAGCTGGAAAAAAATTTTATTATGAACTAAACTTTGAAAGTTTAGCAATACATCGATACTAATTTTGGGAATCGATTAAGCTCGCCTTGCGTATTTTTGCAGTAAACTTTCTCGTGTGCGTCCGTTTATGTCTAATTAATTTTTCTTAATAACTTTTATGACCGTCATTACCATAAAAAAAATTTATAAAAAATATTTTGTGATTTTTTATACAACTAATTTATTTATGGCTAGAAAATATGTCAAGAAACTGAAAATAAGCCATGGATAAAGTATAGGAAAAACAACAATTATAATTTTTAATAACAAACATACAAAAGGTATAAAACGCTAAAATACAGTAAAATCTAAAAAAAAATGTTAAAGTTTAAAGTTTAATCTTGCTAATATATTTGTAGACATCGGTTTATTTTCAGCTCTAGTTATTGCCAACTTCAAATTCTCAGGGCTGAGTACCCTCAACAAAACTATCGATAGCATCGAAGTCTCACTGCAAACACATTTACCATCTCTAACGGACAAACATAAACAAATAATAAATATATAAAATCTGGACAAAAATAACGAACAAATGGAACCAATTGGACTTGCCACCGTATATAACGAGGTTACACCTCCGACTCAAGCTGCAGTTTTTCGGGAAGGGTGCTCACCACACCCAGACCTCGGAGCTGAATCTGGAGACCTGCCTTCAAAGTTTTCACCATTTCCCAGAGCAGAGCACAGCCAATGACCTGGTCCAAAGGCTCTGGAATCAAGTTTTATATGGTTAAGGAACTTAACCCTGACTTCAAGCCGCCCAGAAGCCATTCTGTCCCATGAAAAACTGGAATGCTGTCGAGTAGCTGAAAGAGGAGGAAGTGACCAAGGATGATGGCACCATCTACGAGGTTGGTGAGGACATCCTAGATACCCTCAAGAAACCAATGAATAATGCAGCAGCATGCTAAGAAGATTGTGGCGAGATTGTGGGATCCTCAACGAGGAGTACAGCTTGAGCGTTTCTTTGCTGGCTGCTTTACAGAATCCCCGGGATCCATAAGCTCTGGGAGAGGATTCTATACTGCTTGTCAGCCAGCACTTAAAGCACTTCAGCCCACTCACATACCATATGAACTTTAATCTTTTTCCTAAAAGATTATATGGTTTTTCGCTTTTTTGAGCTAGTTGAAGTCAAGCTTTGTATTTAGAGATTCACTTTAATTTAAAACAACAACAATGAAACCAAGATGTTATCATTTAAACATAAAGAATGTAGTCTTCCGATCAGTAAAAATGTTCGAGTTATCGAAATATTGAGTAATAGATTTGGTTTTACAAGCATTTATAGTCTTTGTTGCCAATGAAACATGTTTTGGGAAAACATATGTATGTATGTAGTCGGAATCAAAGTATTGACACTGAACACAGTCAACCTGACGAAACATAAACCAAAATCTGCATCTGCAAAAAGCTAAACACAATCAACACAACGCAATGATTTCATCTGGGGATTCCAGTTCCTCCGCTAGCGTGGAAAAAACGGAGTACACTCCACAAGAGTACAGCAAGAAGATCAACAGCCTGTTTCCGCTGCCATCGAAGCCGGATGAAATGTGCCACGATGCGTTTGTCAAAAGGCTCCTAGAGCCATATGTCCTGGAGGGCAAGGCCAAGAAGGAGAACCGCGAAGTGATGATGGCCCGCACTTCTTCAAGCAGCTTTGAAATGGATTCGGACGAGGCGTTCCGCGCGAAATTGTACAAGACGGACTACACCGCAAGGGCTACTGTGTACATGTCCAAGGCATTTAATACCAGGACCAGCTCAATCCTCAGTGCCAAGCAGCGGGACTCGGCAGCCTTGACCACGCAAATGTTTAAGGTTCGCTTCGCCAATCTGATTTCCGACTTCCGGAACGTGTGCATCATCTACCAGCTGCTACAGCTGCAGGAAATACTCAACGTGATGAGAGAGTATCCGCCGGCTGGCACCAATCCCAATGACACCATTTTTGGTTGGTCCTACAAGGAGAATCTAAAGCGGTTTGAGCAGCAAACTAACACCGTTTATGTGGACATTCTGGAAAAGAACAAAACAGAGGCCACGCTCGATGACCTAAAATTCTACGTGGATTTAGGGGAACTAATCAATCTGGTGCAGTCCCTGCTGGATGATGTGATCCATGACAGGGATCTTTGTGATGGCTTTATGGAACTTCTCAAGTGAGTGATGTTAAATAAAATATATGTAGGTGTAAGCTATATTTTGCTAATAAACTAGATATGTATGTAGTTATAATTATAGTAAGTGCTGAAGAAAGAATAATAAAAAATGTAATCCTCAGAGACACCCAGGTGGACATCGACCAGTTGATCGCCGTGCCCTACGAGACAATAATGGCCGAACATGACTCTTTAGTTGAGGAGGATGCGAAGAAAAACCGGGTTGGAAAGTTCCACAATCCAAAGTTGGTGGCCAAACAACACGGTCTTAACAAGGAGCGGTACCAGATTGACTGTAAATATTCTTAACGTTACTCTTGAATTTCTTTCTTAAATTTCTTTCTTACATTTTTGATTGTTCATTTTGTTGCACAGATGTAAGCCCCATAGAGTCACGCTATAAAGTTAACTGGATCTACGAAATTGTGGAGCAAAAACAACACGTTGATTACCTTGCCTGTAAGGTTTGTGCTTTCTTAAAATATCTCATGAGTAGACATCGGATTTTAGGTTTTTTTTTGTTTGCGGTCCAAAAAAAGTGAAATTTTGGAAATAGACTAATAAAAATAGTAGGTTTCAGAATATATCGGCATATCATAAATATGCTAATTTTTAGGTCAAAAAAGGTTAAGGAATATGCTCAGCATATTTTGACCTATTTTTAGGTCAAAATAGGTCAAAAAAGGTTTTGTTTAGGTTTTTAGGTTTCTTGGAGGTTTGCGATCTAAAAATCGTGAAATTTTGGAAATAGATTAATAAAAATAGTAGCTTTCAGACTGTTTTGGCATATTAGCAAAAAAGAGGTGGACTTAGGTCAAAAAAGGCCGAGTTTAAATATCTATTCAGAAGTTCAATGATTTACCGTTTTAAGAACAATTTTTAACTAAGACACAAGGGAATTAAATTGGCATTTGGTACTTACAGCCAAACGAAAGATTTGTATTTGTTTAAAATAAAGATTTCTCTGTGCAACAGCCCTAAAAGAACAATAATGGAACAATACTGGTCTTATAGATCTCGGTGTTCTGAAATCGACCTCATCCTTCTCCATTGGGCAAAGATTTCAAGAAATCCAATATCAAAGGGCCGAAAAACACCTTTAAACCTTTCCCGGACGTAATAATCAATATTTTTATACAAAAATTTTTATTTATGTTTTGTTATTTGTTTTATACAAATTGTGTAAAATAGTTTAAAAAAGTATTTGTGTGTTTAATAATTTAGTTATAGTTTTGTTTACAATATATAATTATAAGTTTTTCCATGTTTGTTGGTGTTAGTTTTTGTCTTTTTCCGAATGTATAAGCTTGTATGCTGAAAAGCTTCGCTCCACGTCGCATGAAGTAAGTGGCGAGTAAGTGTACTTAACAACACTTTCCTTGGCAATGTTAGGCACTGAGTATGTGTAATTGTTTATTGATGTGTTGATGGCTTGAATTGTAGAAAAGTCTGGATTTCGGTGTAATACATTTTTAAGTTTTTCCTGTACGTCTCTTCCGATTTTTCCTGGTACGCTCTTTATTAAAGTGTCGGCCTTTTCAAATGTTTGCATCGTATCCTTCAACGTCATCCCTGATTTTCCAAAGAAGTGATGTAGTGTGGCAGTGTTTCAAAATATTTTTGATAAATATAAGATTTGATTGAAGGCTTGATTTTTCAAACACTCCCGCGCTAATTTTATTGAGACAGCATCTTCTGGATTAAAGGACTCCAGAACCTGCAGTTATTTAAAAATAGGCTTTTAACTTAATATTTTAAGATGTTAAATACATACAGTTTTTATGCCTGAGAAGTTTTCGGCGTGAAAGGTTACCGCTTTAATCCAGGTTCCCCATCTTGTTAATATAGGTTCTGGTGGCAACATAATGTTCAGGCACTCTTTGTACTTTTTAGCTCGGATCGGGGACTTCAAAAAAACCTTTTTACGCTGGACACATATTGATTTACGTCTGGGAAAGCTGACCGAACGGTTTCCGCGATCCGGTGTAGAGCGTGTGCCAGACATGTTATGTGTATTATGTTTGGGTAAAATATTTTGAGTTGCTGTCCTGCCTTTATCATGTAAGCCGCAGCATCTGTCAATAAAAGCAACACTTTGTTCTCCATTTCGTTTGGCCAAATACTATTAAGTGTACTGTTCACAAAACGACTTATTGCAGCACTGTCCACTTTCTCAATTTCCTTACAAGCTATTAGGTATGGCGTAGTTTTGGTGTTTTCCTCCAGTGTTCCAACAATTAAATTTGCAATAAACTTTCCTGTCCTGTCTGTTGTTTCGTCTATTGATATCCATATGCAGTGTTTTCCAATGGCTTCCTTGATTTCATTAATTTTATGCAAGAAGCAGTTATCCAAATAGTTTTTCGTATTGTGCTTTCGCTGGGAATATTGTGGGTAGTGTATTTTTCCAAAAAGTTGTTGAATGTTGGGTTGTTTAAAGTGTTGAATGGTATATTGGCTGCTATCATTGCTTGGCACAAATCTAAATTAAAATCATCTCCTCTTCCTGTGTTACCTTCTGGATGTTGTTTTTGCTTGTTGTTTATGTGCATGTTAGTTATAATATGCTGCTGCAGCTGTGACTTTTTGTTTACAATCATCTTAAGAAAAAAATTACATTGATTTATTAACTGATAGACAAAAAACGCATATTAGAATATTTACTTACATATTTGTTGCATGCTGCGCAAAAATTTTTTCTTCTACAAGTTTTATTGGCTCACTTTTAAACTCCTCCAGCCACTTCATGCGATGGTCCTTTTTGTTTGCCTTCGCCATTTTAAAAATCACTTGAGAAAACACAGCGCACGACTGAGAAATGTTTTTAGACATAAACAGTTTGGATCGAACACGCCTACTAAGGAGCATATTTTCCAGTAGAAATAGGTAAAAAAGGTAGAAAAAGGTTGACATATTCCGAAATATGCTTTTTCGGTTCAAAATATGTAAAAAGGTCGAATATGCAAAAAAACTAGGTGCCAAAAAAATCTTTTTATCTGAAACGCATTTGTCTGCAAACGAAAATTTTTTTGGACAACGCAATCGTAATATGCAAAAAACCTAAAATCCGATGTCTACTCATGAGGGATTGGTATTCACTGATTCGACATTTGTACATTTATTTGCTCTTGATTATCTGCCCTATTTGAATTTTTTTTCGCATGGACTAATTTTTCAGTTCCTCATTTAGCAAAATGGTTCGGTTTGCATAAGAAAGAAGTTCATATTTTCTTTAAGGAGCTAAACAAAATGATTATAATTTTTTCCCAATATGAATTGATTTTCTAGTGAATAACGTTTTAATTGGGGGTGCCACAGAAACCGTTCCACCCAAATTCCAACCGAATGTCCAACCCCTTCTCTATGTAAATTCAAACCTACTTGGGTTGGAACGGTTTCTGTGGCACCCCCGTATAAGAGCTGTAAATCTTAAATATTTTGACGTGGTTCCGTTTGGAACTCGCACAAGATAAAATAAAACTAAACTTACTCGTTAAATATGCAGAAACTCGAGTTTAATTGATTCCTTGTTCTGACAAATTGCAAAAATATCACAATTTATCACTAAGAAAAAAAAATCCCCTTTACTTGTAGGTGTTCTCCGATGAGTTGGAAGAAATTGAAGAGCTTACTCTTAAGGACACTCTTGTGTGGATGAGCTGCAAATTGCAATATGTGAACCTGATCGAACATTACAAAAACCGTATTATTGTGGTCCAACAGTCCTACGACGAGGATATGGAAACTGCCGAGAACATGGTGACGGCCACCCTAAATAAGGTGAACAAGTGCAAGGAAGACTTGAAGGTGTACGAAGAGAAGGTGGAAATGTTTCAAAAGAAAGTCCAAGAGGTGCGCGATAAGATAGCCATAGAGGCGGAGATTGAACGTGCACGGATGTCAGCGGTGCGTTATACAAAGACAACAAACTAATATTCCAGTTAAAATATTTCCGACTTTACAGGCCCGTCCTTCGAAACGAATGTCCAGGGTTTTAGCAAAACAGAAAGCAGAACAAAAAGCTGCCAAGAAACGGGAAAAACTAGAAAAAAGGCTGGCTAAGCGAAACAAGCCTGAAGATTAATATGCCCAAAACTTTTCACTTTAACAAATTAGATATGCAATTACCTTACTAAAAAATGCTATAAAAAATGAAAAGCAGTTGTATTTGTTTTTAACTTTTTGCCTACAATAAAATTTATTAATTCCAGAAACTAAATTTGTATATAGATATATGTTGTATATAGTTCTGTAATCTGTTTAAATTTCTTTGCTTGACATAAAATAGTTGTTCTATATAGATCAAATATCATTCGCCCAAGTTCTGTCTGTCTCTCTGTCTTACTTTCTAACACATTGCCCTGTTTACAGCATTTCGGTCTCACTAATTTATAGATAAACATATACATAACTCTATACTAGATACATTATATTCCATTTTGTTGTTTGTTTTGGAAGAAAGGGGTCCATTTAGAAACTAAAACTTTATACACATGGTTTATACACAAAGAAATTAGCGCATGAAAACTGTAACTTAGATTATTAACTAGGACTAACAAATGACTTAGTCTAGGAGTAAACGTTAATTATAATAACCAACTAGTTTTGCATAATATCAAAATGAAAACCGCTCACAAAGTTAACACATAAAACACATGGGTTTTTACACACAATTTGGTTAGGTCTGTTACTAAAACTAAACATTAATCAAGCTTAGGATTGGGGTGTGGGTATCCGAGGGAACTGCTCCTTAATTGTTGGCGTGCGCCGTGCGCAGCTTGGCCCGCACATTGAGATACTCGGGATTCACATACTGCCGCTCCTCGGCGTCCTCCTGATCCTGTTTTTGAACCGCTGCCTCGTGCTTTTGCGCCCGCTCCATGATCACCCTGCCGAGTTCTCCTTTCAGGCCCGGAATCCCGCCTACGATTTCTGCATCTGGCGAGAGTTGCTCGGCAGCAGCATGTCGCTCCTTCTGCTTGTCGTAGGCACGTTGCAGTTCCGACTTCTGGTTCAGCACGCTCTTGCCACTAAAATAACAAGGGTGGTAAAATAAATGTAAAGTTAGGGTAAGCGAATTTAATTTTATTTTATAGACATCACTACTTACACTCTGGCATTAAACTTGAGTTCCCGATGCAGCTCCTTGCGATCGATATTCTCCATGCAGGGATTGATGAGCTTCTTGGGTAGGATCAACCCATCGGAGTCCGTCTGGACGCCGGTGGGAGTGGGCGGCGGGGAACTGCTCATGGACATCATCGTTCCGGCCTCGTTCTCAGACTCCGCCAGACTGTGTCTGAAAGCTGTATCTGAAAGATAGATGCAGAGAGTTCAGCGGTTAGTGAATGGATTCGAATTCTTCTTCCCTCTTTAACTGCACGGAAAAAAATTATAACGAAAATACTATTTTTTTAACGCCAAAATTCATAGTTCATAGCATTTTTTAAGTTTATGAAGAAATCTTTTTGATATCGATTTCGGTCTGTTAGATAGAAGGTAAATCGTAGTCTTTTAATGTACAAGAAAAGATCAAAAACATTTCTAGTGATTTATAAGGGGTGGCTATAAGATTTAAAGGTAGTTTTTTCGATATGCAAACTCCGACTTCTTACAAACATTTCATTGCTTACTTTTAGGGTTCGTGGAACTAATCAAAATATATTTGTGCCAAGCTCAGGTAAAATTATGTTAATTATAATCATATGGTTTTTTTAAAACCCCCACTTGTAAACACTCCTACAAAATTAATAAATATCTTTTTTCCTGTGTACCTCTGGTCGATGTCCCCTTGTTTGACTGTGCCAAAGTTTAATTGGCACTTGGCCTTCCTCTCACAAATCAGTTTGGGCCTTAACCACCCAACAATGCACACAACAACAGCTCGAGAACGCAAGAAAACCAAACAAAAGACGTCTAAAGCGACGTTGTCTTCGTCGTTTATTAAGGTTAAATATTTCTCCCCATTCATGTCATTGTCAATTTGTTATTACAAAAAAAAAAGGCCAGCAAACAACAACAGCTGTAAAACCGTAAAAAAAAATTATGAGAGGCAGAGGAACAGAAACTCGATTCAAGTCAGCGGTAAAGTTCTCTGTGTCGTTCTGGTTCTGCTGTTCTTTTTGTAAATTTTTTACTGAACCGTCACCAGCGATGAACTTCTTTTGTTCACCCATCATATTAACCCACATCGCGGCGAACTAGTTAGTTGCTCGAAGCCCAAAACCTAAACTAGATTAATAGGCGATGATAAGGGACAGAGTGAAAATAAATGAAAAAGAAACAGCGCTAAAAGGGCAATGACATTGCTGAAATGGCTTCGAAACTGAGATGAAAATTGCTATGAATTCAATGGGTTAAATTTGTAGCAGAATTTGCTGACTGGCTGCATCGGGGATCTGTGCCAAAAAGTCGCCATCTTAATGGGATTAAATTTGAATAAGTCAGTGATAATTTATCAAATGGAGATGGGGACATCTTGACAAGTTTGTCAACCATTGAAGATAATTAGGTTGGATTACAGCCAAAAGTCTATTAAAATAAATTAACTTTTTAATTGGAAAGCCAAACGCTGTAAAGTATTTTGAGTAAGAATTAACTGAATTTAAAAAGTAACTCCCTCAACGTGAAAAATCATTCATGTTCTACTTTTGAATACCTCAATTGAACCATTAACTTTACTTACAAAACTTTCGGACAACATAACTTAAATTGGCAAACTAGTTCACACGAGTCTGAACATTTTTTCAAGAGGGTTAACCAACCTTAATTG
The DNA here is from genome assembly GCA_018150695.1 of Drosophila oshimai. Classification (NCBI taxonomy): domain Eukaryota; kingdom Metazoa; phylum Arthropoda; class Insecta; order Diptera; family Drosophilidae; genus Drosophila; species Drosophila oshimai. The sequence goes on along the minus strand of JAECWM010000225.1, from coordinate 1,179,242 downwards.
GCATCTTCACTCAGAGTTCGCGTTCGACAATCAATCAATCAATTTCATCGGTCATCTTAGACAATTCCACCAAATTATGGCTGATTCAATGGAAAAACATTCAAGATTTGAACAAGAAAATACAAAATGTCTTGTTTGCCGACTTTAATGGCCATGAAAATACCAGTCTTCGGTCTTCAGCCTTTAACATTTCGAAGCCCTCGGGAAAAATATGACGAAACCAGCTTTATCAGCGCCCGCATTATGCTAATCATAATGTCCCATATGTGGCCCAATCGGAAATCGAATGCAAATCCGTTTTGATTGATTTTTCTTCGATTTCAAATAGAAATTTGCATTCGCCGACTCTGCACTCGTAATTTGCATTTACATTTGCAGCGATGTCTGGTCTGGGATATTTTCATATATAGTTTAGCTTGGATTGACCCAATGCATCCAAAAAGGGAAAGGGAGGAAATCCGGGAGACAATTCTAGACAATTCGGAATTGGTATACCCTTTTAGTTTACTTATTCTTGGATTTTTACTCTTATTTAACTAATTTTCCAACTAGTTCGAAACTCTTCATTTTATGTGATGTTATACAATTTTGATAAGGAAATGATTTCAAGTTTTTTTACATAATAAAGGTTGTCACGACATAAAAGTGAAATCTGTAGAAATTTTAAGTAGAATGAAAAAAAGCTTCAAAAAGTTTTCTCTCTAAAAATTTTAAACAAGGATTTCAAAACCAACGTTGGATTTCCAAAAAAAATTAAAATGTAATTTAATATTTTTCTACACTTTTTAGAACGACTTTCAACTATCAAAAATTGCAATGTCTCTTTAAGTTTCAATCAAATTAGAATACCCAAAGTTGCGAGGGTATCTTTGTCAGTTCCAGACGGGGCTTCACTTCATTTACGGTGTCCATCGTCGCCCAACAAGTTTTCACTTGCGCAATCGAGTGGTTCGACTTGCCAGACCCCCTCCTTAACCCACTCACGCCCCACACTCCGTTAGAAAATGGTGTGCAACTCGCTTCCATGTGGGTTAATGAGCTGCACATGTGTGGTGGGGTTTTGGGTGTGAAATTAACGCAAATGAAATAAATAGCGGGGACTTTATAAGGGAGCCAGCCCAAGAGACTACCCCGTCTGCGGACAGCCCACTTCACCCAGGCTAATTATATGCAATTTGTTTTCAACGAATGCCCGGTGGCGACCCACTCTAACCACTTCAACATAAATCAAGACAACATTGAAGTGCATTGTGTACACGGTTTATGATAGGGCATAGGGCTCTGAATTATTATCCAGTGCGGTCCCCAAACGAAAGTTTTCTTTGCAGACAGCCTAGCCATTTAACCAGGTTACGGGACCAACAAGCCGTGACAGCACAGTTAAAGGCAAACCATTGTCATGGGGGGTTAACTAGCTCAAACCATACGATTTGTATCACTGGGGCAATTTACTGGGATTTAAGTAAGGTTCCAATTCAGAAAGGGTTTAAAATTTTGGCTGTTGCGTTTTTTTTCTTTTTATGTCTCGACTAAATTTTAAGCGAAAACCTAGAATTTCGTAGGTATAAAGAGCATTTTTTATTTCACTATGAATCTATTCCATACTATTTAAGCACCAAAATAAGTTCATTACTTTAAGTTCCAAAAGATCGGTTTTTTAATATTTAAGTGTTTTTTTTTTGTTTCTTAATAAATCCGTGGATAAAATTTGAGTTTCTTTTAGAACAAAAATTTCTTTATTTTATAAATTGTTCCTAAAATATTTTTGAATTCTTAAGTCAATTTATCACAGTTTCAAATATTTTTTTTTTCATAAATTCATTCCAGACCTTTGGGCGCCTTTCAACCTTATCAGTCATGTGTGATGGCATGTCTTTTCCGAATTTTCTACACTTTTACCCGTGTTCAGTGGCAGTAGCACTTAATCATTTTACACCATCGTTGAAAGCCAAGTCAGTGGAAAACCGAAACAAAAAGAAATAGCCACGATTTCACCGACTCAGAGAAGTCTCTACGTCTTTTGTCTGCCTACAAGAATGGCTTGAATGGAGCGATGAATAAATGAACGAATGTGTGAATATGTAAGCAAATAAATTATTCACGCAGCAGACTTTTCTTGACTCACTTTCAAAGATGGACATGCGGTTCATGATGTTACTGGAGATATTCGATGTGGGTCGCTGCATTTTGGTTATATTTTTTTTGGTTATCAAATGGCACTTTTTATATACACTTGAATTTTTTATTAAATTGAAAATTTAGTTTTCCTCAGGGTATTTAGTAGTACTCTTCAGTTTTCTTTAATTTATTTTATTTGATCTGTTTTAAAAGCAAATCAATCGATTGTTGCTGGGGTTTGTATATTCTTTAAACAGCTAAGTTGCTGCTGGTGGTAAGAGTGCTGCAGCTGGTGGAAATTGTGGTTCACATCTTATTAACACAGTAACTTTCGCTTTCCTCGACGTTCTTATCAACGCAACAAACGGCTAAAAACTGTGAGCCAAGAAGGAAAATGTTGGTAACCGGACCCCTGCAATCGATTGCTGCTGCTGCTGCTGATGTCGCTGCTATGGCTGTTGCTGCTGCTGCAACTTTGTGCAGTGCAACGCCAACACGTAACGCGTTTGGCTCGCTATTTTAGGCTTCCTCATTTGCAGCAGCTAACCAAACACGGCAGGGTTGGAAAACGGGGTTGGGTTTTGGGGTTGGGATGGGGATGGGGGTTTTTTCATGCTGCCGGACTGGCTTATGCAAGCAAACGAACAAACGACCAAACAACAGCTGACCCAGATATGCATTTCAGCCACGAACAGAACAAAATACTTAGAACGAAACACAGCCAGCGGTGAACTAAAGCCAAAACGGATTAAATCCTTCGAAAAGTGAAAGCTCTTTGTTCTCAATCAAAAACCCCAACCACCGACTGCAAACACACACTCGTTTGAGCCTTTTATGTATTTGACAAAAAAAATGTATCACTAACACCTTACTAAGTCGGAGCCTTAAATACTCTGTATTTGCTGTTATAACTTTATAAATATAAAAGTTTTTTTTAATTTAAATAATTTCCATAACAAAAATAAATCATTTGAAATTTGGAAGTGAATTGATTTACTAGTACTAGTGAAGACAGAAACGATTTGAATATTTAAAATAATTAAAATTCTGTGCACAAAAAAAGTTAAATATTCAAATTTTATTTGTTTGTAGTATAAAAATGTTATTAACACAAAGTTCATTGTTTTCATTTCAGTTCATGGTTTTCCCTTCAGTTCATTTTAAACCAATAAAAAAAAAAGGACAAAAAGCAAGCTTTAAAAATTTTTTTAACAAATCTTTAAATTAATATTCTGATGTTTTTTCATCAATATAGGTAGGTACATAGCTAACAAAATAAAATGTATTTTAATAAAATATAAACAAGTGGAAGTTACTTAAAATTTGTTATTGACATTTTTTAAACCTTTAAGTTCTTCGTTTCAAAAGGCCACCCGAATACTACGAAATGGTGCATTGATTTATAATACCCTTCTTTATTTTTATAGCGCATTGTGTCAGCTGCCACAAGGATGTTGCATGTTGGATGTGGCATTTGGCAGTGGCAGCTGGGGGTGGTAGCCTTGACCCGACGCTCCCGCCCGTCTGCACAAGGGACACACGTGTGCAGGATAACAAAGCACGCTTAAAGGGGAGCGGGGCAGCATCCTCCGTGCAGAAGCTTTTCCGGAAGCTTCACTCTCGCCTTCTCTTTCGGTATCCATCTCTCGGGTATTTTGTAGGAGCATCGGCAGCCTCCTCCTGGGGAAGAAAATGGAAAATCGACAGCCAAACGGCGAGCGTTTTCCAGCTTCCGTTTCCTGGCCGCCTGGTGCTAATTGGCTCCATGGAGAAAATGGCCGCTCCACACACAACACAAACAAAAGCGGGGGCCCCACCACCTCCTCAGCCCCCTTTTCCCGCATTTTCCGACCCCTTCGTAAGATGGAAGTCTAAGACGTGGACCAACTTCTTGGTTGGCCGAAAAAATAAGTGGTAAAACACAGCAGGGGAAGTTGCAGCCACTCCAGTATTTCTCCAGCCGTTAAAAGGGGCGGTTGGTTGCAGGTGGGTGGCGGTCGGTTCAGCGGGTGGGGGGTGGTGGGGCCAAAGGGGCGGAACAGGGAGCCCGCCATTGAGCAACTCTAACTCAAATACTCCGCCTCAAATCAACCGGCGAGCAGCAAAAGGTACAAGCTGGATGCCAGACAGGAGCAACAGGAGTCGCCAAACAGGAGCTATGACGTCAGCAACAGGATAAGACAAGGACGGAGAGAGAGTACGAGCGAGAGGATAGTGAAGGAGTGGGCACTAGACGTCAAAAGCTAATGCACAGAGAAAAAAAATGTTTTTAAACTGAATCGACAACAATTTTAAACATTACCAAATTGTTTTTAACAATAATTAAGTATAATTTTGTTTTAAGGCGTATATTTTTCTTAAGGAATATTTCGGAACTAAAAGTCTTTAACCAAACACATTTAAAATTTAGTCAATTTGTTTAGGTTATTTTGTACATAAAACGTAGTTAGTCGAAAATTAGAAGTAGTAATGGTAAAATTAAAAAAAATATATATGAATGGCATAAAATATTAACTCGAATGACTTTAAAAACTGTATTCTATTTACAATACTATATGTAACCTATTAAAAAGTAAAACAAGTTAATGGTTAAAATGTGGTAAGTGAAAAGTAACATTATTAAAAATCTAACTCCTCTTATTTAATTATTATTACATCATATATTTTATTTTTTTTTTGTGTGCAGACAGCTTTTACTTGCCTCAAAAGCTTTTGTCAACCCAACCAGCACTGAATTTTGGCTCTCTGTCTCGCTCTGCATACCTTCTCCATCTGTGATGTCATATATTCATCGACCCTTGGGGAACCCTCAGTAGTCTTTCTCTCTCGCTCTCGCCTTGGGTTTGTGCGAAAAACATCAATAAATAGATTTCCCTGATTTTTTAACAGGATAGCAGCAATGGCAGCAGACCTCAGCAAACAAACAATCGGTAGTCTCTAACACAAAACACCACCCAAACCTCCCCCTGATGCATAAACATTCGCTACAGCCATAAAAGCTTTGGGTGTTGTATTTCTAGCAGGGGGCTCGTCGGGTGTCTTTCTGCGGCTTGCGGCTGGTTATGGGTTAATCAGCTGTGCGTGTAGTCAGGGGTTAAGAGGTTGCCTCGCTAATTTCCATTGGAGTTTTTCATTCTTTTTGTTTGGCCAACAAAAAATGGGGGTTGTCTCTGTATCCATTTGTTTACCACCAAGTGAGTGTGTTTGCCTGCTGTAAATATTTGCACAGCTAGGCCAGAAATAACAGAAATTGAAACAGGCCAAAACAGTTCAATAAATAAACTAGCAATTGAAACTAGTGTTTTTGCTAAAAGCAAATTTCTGTATATTGGGGATTTTATCAAAAAGTTTTTGCAACCCTCAGCTAGTTTTAAATCATGTTTAACGTGCTTAAAAATAGTTACAGTCTTTTGTCACCAGAAAAACTACAAGTTTTCTTACTACTTAACAGCTTTCTTTTGTGTGCAAACTTAGTTCGTTAGAACTTGTGTGGGTCAAGTTCTTGTGGTTATTGGTTTGAAAGTACAAACATAAGAAAACTGCTCAAAGGAATAAAATAAGATTTTCTAATAAAATATATAATACTAAGAAAATACTATTTTCAAAATGGAATTAACTTAAATTTGGTATAATAAAGAACATTTGCAATGCAATTTCTTAAGGCAGGTTCTCACCTTGTGGTTGGAAAAAAAATTTTTTTTTTTTTATCTTTTAAATCGGGTGTATAACCCTTAAAGAGTATATTCTACAAATTTGATGTTCGAATTCCAAGTACTTTGTAAGTTACACGAGTTCAAAGTTGCCAGTTTACTCTACGCGCCCTACGTCGCCTGGGAAACAAACGCGTTTATCTCAGAACCAAGTTTTCGGACCTTACGGAAGTGATTGAAGGCGCTGGGATGAACCAATCGCCACCAATTTTTTTTAAATGTTTGTAAGGGTCCTTTCTAACAAATGAACTAGAATCAGCCAAAAATATTGAAAACTTTTTTTTTTAAAAGAACCAGTGAAAAAAAACATGCAAAAATCAAAATTTTTTTCAAAGCTTCATAACTTTTGTAATTTTTATTTTTTTATGATTCTAGTTCATTTTATAGATAATACAATTCAGATTGAAAATGTGTTTCAATTTTGTGTTTCGGATCACGCGTTTTGACGGCATCACTTCCGGTAGCGGGACACCTTTTCAAAAAATTTCGACTTTGATGGACGCCCCTCCCCCACTTTTTTTTTTACTCAATTTAAAACATTGTATTGCTTAAATAAATGTGTTTTCTTATCCGTAATGAACTTTCAGCATTGTACCTTTAACCGTATCCTCAAAAAATTTTTTTTTCAAAAGTGCCATTTTTAGGGCCTACAAGGTGAGAACCTGCCTTAAACAAGCAAATTAAACACACAATAGGAATATTATTAAAGGTTTTTCTTTAAAGATGATTAACAAATCAAAACACAATTTGTAAGTAAATGATTATATCAAAATTTCTTTTAATAAACTCTTAAAATAAATAAAATATATATATTTTAAAAGTTCAAATGCAAATTAAGAACATCTTTTTAAAAATGTTGTTATAATATTTTGTTTTTTATAAAATCTCTCTTTGAACCCCTTTACAATACATTGCTTATTAATTTGTTGAAACCAAATTTTACAATTAAGTAGGTCGTCTTACTTATTATTATTGTATTTATTTTCAAACTATTTAATTTTTACTTTCTTGCTCAATTTTCTTATTTTTTTATGACCTTACTTTTTTTGATTTTTCGCACTTAGGTCACGAAACCCTGTTGTCGATAGTCTCGGTTTCGGTTAAATAAAAACCGACAAAATTCTCCTCATTGTAGGCGCGTGTTAGTCATAGAAATTTTATATTTACTATTTATTTGTGTTTGGCACATCGACTTGTGTTTGTCTGCGAACAAAGAGCACGCAAGGCTGTCTCTATTGACTACCCGCCACCACCCCCATTTTGTTTGAAGTTCCTCCTATAACCATTCCCTCTTCCCTCGCCTGTTCGAAATTTATTTTTTTCCTTTAATTTAAATGGCGTGTCAGAATTTATTGGCCACGTTTAGCCGGCCGTTTGCGCCCCACACCCATTGCTAATTATCCGGCAGGTGAGTCATGAAATTAGCTAATCTGCCACTCCCTCCAACCGCCTATTTTTTTGTGGTCAATCACCCAGCGGGAGATGCAACCACAGGAAGTCGTCCAAGTGGCCAAAGGCATTCGGCAATGTAAGTCAATGTAAATCGTTCCCCAGCTGCAAAGTGGCTTACCGGCTTTCACCTGCCCCGCCCCCTTGTCACACACCGCCCACCCCTCCCCAAAAAACTCCCCGCCTCAGTCACTCACTCATTCAGTCATTCATTTACTCGCAGCCACTAATTTTCCGCGTCGACATCGTTTGTCGTCTTGTACGCGCTTTTAATAACAATTTTCAGTTTAATTCGTTGTGCTTTTTTCTCTTTTTTAAATTTTTGCTTTTTGGTTAAGCGGCTTGACAAGTGGACAAAAAGAAAATAAAAATACAAAAACCGGTCAAAGTCCAGTCAAAGTCCACAAACCGAAAACAGTTGGCATTGCGCAATGGGAAAGCCTCAAAAAAATAAAACCTGGGAACGGGACTCTAAATGGTTACTGGGAATTGGGGAGGGAAACATAGTGGAAAAACTCCCCAAACACAAACTCCCTGAAAAACTGACCTTTCCCTGGAACCCGCTTTGGCCCCACACCGAGAACCATTCCGAGAAATCGGAACCCAGGCAGAAAATGCATTTCTAAATCTAAACAGCGATTTGCTTTATAAACAGAACAACTCAACGGCCCCACACATGTGGCATTCCAGATTCAACATTCCGCATAAACAATAACACATACAATTTGGCCGACCCCCACACCATAGACAGAATTTTTGAACACTAAACAGAAAATTTGTTTTTGCCGCAAGTCGAAAAACGTTTATAGTTCAAATAAATACAAGTCAATATGATGAAAGATTCGACTACAAGATACCTGGGATGTTTTATGTCTATCTTTAATGTATACTCTTTTTTGAAATAGTTTGTTAGATGTTTTTAGAATAAACTGAAATACTTAACAAAATAATATAAACAGTAAATATATTTAAAATACCTTTATTTATACATTGGTAAACACATCACACCCCACAACAAGATCACAGGGTAATAAGCATGGGGCGCTGAGCGAGTCCATTAAAAGAATTTCGTAATCGAAATCCCGCATCGAGCCAATCAAGCTAAAAATTCTGAACTCATACCATGCGGGTACAAAACGCTTATCAGCTGGAATAATAATAGCTGGGACAAAAACAAAAACCAGATGAAATAAATTTAATAAACATTTTTATGATTGCTCCTCATTTCTGCGCTTTGGCTTTAGAGCTTTATGGAAATTTGTTACTTTTTGATTTAGCTAAATTTATCTCAAGTTCTTTTAGGGGATAAGCGATTATATTAAGGCAAATATTTGACCATGAATGAGCATTAAACGTCGACGTCATATTAGATAAAAAGTTCTTAAAGAACTTTTTATCCATATCATAGGACTTAAGAAATCATAAAAGATTATATTCACATGGCAAAATGTTGGAAACTTAAATTGGTTTTAGTGTAAAACTTATGGCTGTACTTTGTAAATATCATTAGATTTTATGCCTCAATTTACAAACGGAATGTTGAAAGTTTATTTTGTGTATTTTATTGATACTAAATACAGCACATAAAAATTGTTTTTTATGGAGGCTTTTAAAATTTGTATATTTAGACATTCTTAAGAATCGAGGTCTTTTAAGATAATATCATATTTGAAGAACAAAAAACCATTTAAAGCTTTTTAACACGGGTAAATGAAGCGTTTAAAGAAAAACATGTACTTATATTTTATAAATTATATGTATTTAATTCCTGTGTCATTCATTAAAATTGTATAATGAATCATTACCTATTTTCCTTAAAATTACCTAATTATTAAGTCTCTGTTAACTAAAACGAACTGAATAAATTAATAACTTGCGGTTTATGCCAAATATCTTATAATAGCTCAGCCAACACATTTGAAATGATGAGTTGGTTTCTTAAAATAGCCCAAGCATCACACCTGATGATTTCATTTCTTTCATATTCTTTCCAAAATCAGATTTCTATATGAATATGGTTATTGGCTGCATTTATGACACAATTTAAGAGTCATTCAAGTCGAATGCCTTCGCTGCCGTTTATCACAAAGGGTCGTTAATGCGGTTAGTTAATATCCAATAGACACAATGAAATTTCACTGGCGGCGACTTAACAAGAAATGGCTTTAAACCACAATGCGTGTAAATGAGCATTACAACAAAATGGCCTTGACTTGCCGAAAACCAGCAACAACAAAGGCCACGACTACAGACATCAAATTAGCCAATCAAAAACATTTCACGCGTTCGCAGACAGTAATAATCATTTCAAAAAAGTAAGATAAACAAGTTTAAATACACTTATATAAGCCACCAGACGCTGAAGAAATTGCAGCACTTAACGAATAAAAATCTGTGTTTTACCAACCGGCTTAAAAAAGCTTTAAACAATTAAAAGCGCTAAAACACATTCCGAACCTTTCACTCTTTTTTTCACTTATCTTTCATGACCAAGCAAAATTATTTGCCTAGCCGAAACTCATAAAAAAAACGTCAATTGAATTTTTTTATTTCTTGATAACTTCATTTAAACCTCTACAACAGCAAATCAATCAGTTGCGGAAACGGAACAAAATGCGCAAAGCGAACGAAATCAAATGGAACCAATCAAAGGAAAGTATAACAAATTTGCATAAAAATAAATAAAAAAAAGAAGAAAGATTTATTGAGGCAACTGTAGTTGCACTGTTTTAATTGAGGACTAAACATATGAAAATATAAAAATAATAGTTTTATGTTTACCTTGTGTTTATGTTATCTTTATCTTGTTTTCTAGTTAAATTTTTTTTAAGAGGAAGGTAAGTTAACAACAAAAAGAAAATAAACTTAATATTCCTAATTGAAGCCATTAAATCAGAAAATAACCATATTCCTCGACCGCTTACGTCACTCCAAGGAATTCCAAGAAAATTATACTTATTTATCGTTATTTCCATGTTTTTCTGGTTCTCGATTCTTATACTTTTGTTCTCTTTAAGACTCTCTTTTGGTCTGTGTGTTTATTTTTCCTTTTTGCTCTTTTTTTTGTATCGCATGCAACAAGTTCCTTGCGTTGAAATATCAAAAATGTTCACAGGAAACCATCAAAATGTGCAGCGCGCGAAGTTGAATATCGAAAGAGGCTCTCTTTCTCTGTGTATCTCTTTCTCTGTTTTGCCCCTCAAGTGGGTGTATGTTCGGGGTGTTGAGTTTATATGTACACGTATTGCCCTCTGCTCTCTGCTCTTTTCTCCGCTCTTTTCCCCATTTTCTCCACTTTTCCTCTGACTATGAGAGGCCCCGCGTCATTGCACTTCGAATACTTGTTGTTGCTGCGAAAAGGGGGGGCCATTTGGGTGGTGGTGGAAAATCAACACAAACATGGATGTACCCCCAATTTTCGGGAGTGGGAAATGCGTCACGGGGTTGCCAATGGCAGGGAGCAAAAAAAAATAATAGGAAAATATAATTATTGGGGGTGGCTTCCGAACAGTGGGGCATGGAAATTATCCAAACCCAAAAACTCAATGTGCGATGAATTGCAGTAAACTGTCAATTATGCCTGTTAGATAATTCAATTTTTCCATAAATGAACAAGTGCGAGTTTTTCTTTTTGCACTTACACATGTAATTTTTTAAATTTATTGAACTCTGAAGATTAAAAAAAAAATTGTATAACCTGCTGTATGTTTTGATATCTTCAATAAAACTATAAACAAAACTTGGTGCATGCTAAAGAATAAAATAATAAAACATTTTAAATAATAAGTAGCGTCAATGATTTTGCTTAATAATTTGTATGATAAATTAAACAAATATGTGCAATTATTATAGTCTAATGTCATGATATTATTCTTTTAAAAAACATGAGTCTTGTTTATTTTGAAATTCTACGACCAAAAAGTAAGTCAAGCGAGCAGACTTTGCCACAACAAGTGTTCATTTGTTTTTGGGCGTCTTTAACATTAAACTTGAAGCTTGAAACATTGTTAATTGGCTAGCCCAAAAAATCATCAAGGGGTAACCATAGATCGACCTTGAAGATAGACAACACAGTACATCATCAGGCGGACCTATGGGTGTAACCAATTTCCATACTCAATGCGATTCGGCACACTGTGACTGCGACTCACACTGCTACTGTGACCGATGACGAGATCGCAATATACTATACTACTTATAAGACAACAGACCACGATGAAGATGGAGGAAAACAAGACAATTCGACTGTCGACGGTTGCCGCGGTTGAAAAGTCAAAGTCAAACGCAAGACATAATACAATAAAAACAAAACAACAAGAAAGCAGAGCAGCAACAACGGACGAACATTAATCGCAGAAAGGAAAACAAGTTTTCACTTTTATATATTTTTGAGTTACTCGGGTTGCCTCTCCTCGATGGTGGGGGTATTCATTTCCAAACGCGATTCAATTGCAGCTGCTTGTTGTTGTTGTTGTTGGTTGTCGCTTGGGCAAATTGTGGCCATAATGATGAATTGCATAAGCCGGAATTGTAATTGCAATCAGTGACTACGACCGCCTCAGTTGCTCATCCGCTTTTGGTCATACAGTCCAACTTCATAAAGTTGAAAAAATAAATATAACATTTTCTTGCTCATACTAACGAATAAATATGATTTCTTTTAATCAGCCGTCAAATCAAAACATTTAAAAAGTAACTTAAAAAATGTTGAAGTTAATTTTATGATAACAAAATCCTTAAATTTTTTTTGAAATACGGGATTTGAAATGATTTCCTCAAATAACGGTACTAAATGTATACATTACTAGATTATAAAATATAAAAATAATAAAAAAAAACGAGCTATTTTTATTTATCTCGTAGCCCCTACATCCTGTAACTGGAGTAACACGTAAATCTTATCTAAATCGTGGATGTAAGATAGGATCATACTAAAAAAAGGTCTTATGTTAGCCAAGTTTTCCTGTGTTTGACACTCGCGTGGATCAGGCGAAAACCTGATCTCACACTCCTTATCTCTAGCTCCCCACCTTTCTCCGCTGATTTTCGCGGGAGCTGTAGCTTATTTTTTTTTTGGGGAGCTAGCTTATCGGGCAGGCTATTTACGCGCATTTAAAAATCTCCACACAAAGTATGACCATATAAGGAGTCGCATGGCAACCCAAATAAAAAAAAAAAACATCAACGAAACATACACAATTTGCTATTTGTGGCGACGCAAAACAACAACGAAAAGTGCGATGATTACGTATCAAGCACATGGCCGACGACGCCCCTCCTTATTTGCACCCTCTGCCATACAATTATTGCCCCACCCCAAACATTCAAAAAACTTTTCATTCATTCACCCAACGCCTGCCTGCTCCCATTTTACACTTATTTTGATGGATATATCAACTTTTTAGTGTTGCTTAAGATTTTTCTATATGGTAACAACCGTTGGTCAACTAACCTTTATCAATTAGATAAGATGGAAGTAACTGAGGAGTAATGGCTGATTAGGTTATAATTAGGTTATCTCTTTTCTTTCTTTCTTATGATAACTCCAGGAAAAAAGAATAAAATAAAGTGAAAACTCTGAACACAAGGAAGTAAAAAAAGTAAAGTAAGAGTATTCCCAAATCGGGTTCAACCCATTTCCTTCTGTTCTTTTTCACTTTGATAGCTCGTTTGTGTGGCCTTGCTGCCTTTTATTTTTTGTATCACTTTTTTTTTGCAAATCTAATCCAAATGGGAAGCGAATACCAGAAATGGGAATGTGTTTTCAACTGGAATTTACATGTTATGCTATGTAGTTGACCTAATCGTAATTTGAGCAAATAAATGTAAAGCGCAAATAGTAACTATCTGCTACAATGACGATAAATTTAAAGCATGATATTTTTCAGGGCTTGTGCATGGCAATGAATTAATTAAAGTGTTTTATATATTAGTCAGTTAAATGCTGTTGTGTGCTGAATTTTATAAAGACTTCTAAGACCATCTGGGCAAATTTCAAATAATCAACATCTGCTGGGATTTTGGCGGTGCATGCAAAAATCTCACTCGAATTAAAAATTTTGATGTGTCAGGAGGTTATGAGCGGTCCATCAATCAAGCCAAGATTAATAGCATGCAATCGCGGTTAATATTCTTTTGGGTGTCTGAGCTCATCAGCGACAATTTATCAATCGTTAACCCAACCCAAATGGGCAGCCATGTGATGAGGCCAAGGGTTATTAACGTAAAGGGGACAAAAAATAACCAGTAATTAGAAATTCATAGATAAAAATCAAGTGAAATATGAAGCCCAAATGTATGGTATGTATGTAAATACATATGTGCATACATAAGAGGGAGTGAATGAGAGAGAGAGACCCCAAAAAGGGCTCTTGGATCCACATAACCATCCCCATGCGAGTGAGGGAGAAAGTCCGAGTGGGCATGCTAATCACGAACACAACGAAACGAAATGAACAAAACAAAGCCGAAAAGAACGAGAGAACACAACCCACAAATAAAACCCGAATCGACAGAAATCCACTGCCTGCTGGATTTTCTTGGCGCCTGTTCAAATAAGTTTCAAATTTTGACAAATAAAACCATGGTTTTGTAATTTACGAGCGTTCCGAGCTATTTTCATAATGATTGAGCGCGCGTTGAGTGGAGTGTTTGCAGTTCTCGACTCTTGACTCTCGGTTCTCGGTTCCCAGGGGAGCAAAATAAAAAAAAACGAAATAAGGACCTCTCTATGTCTCTTATTTATTCTGTTTCTCTTTCAGTCTCCAGCCTCACAAGCCTTGCAATAAAACGGGATTATGTACAAGTGTGTTTTCGGTGTCTACTGTTTGTTTGTGTTCAACCATTTACAGTAGGACCTCCGTAAGTCAAACTTATTAGTTCCCTCAATCTGTTCTAAAATTAAGTGTGTATAAGAGCCCTGCATGAATCATCAGTATGAATGTTACTACTCTGCTTCCCAGTTTCGAGATACGAATACTCCGAATACTCTTCAAACGATTCGAATCATCAAAACACAGTAAAAATTGTATTGCTTACAGTAAAATCGAAAATATTTAGTCAAAATTTTCTCAAAAACTATAAATTTCAAAAATATATTTGTTACATTCAAGAATTTTTAATAATTCCAATCACATTTGAATACAAAAAATAATACTTCTTTTAGGGGCAGTGTGGTGTTGGACACACAGAACTTTGACTGTAGTTAGGGAGCCTTTTTTTAACCAGTTGGTAGGGACAGAGAGGTTGCTTCGGGTGCAGGCTGGAGGGGTTGTTGTCGCTGGTGTGCCTAAAGAAGCTGCAACGACGGACGGAATGTGTCTAGACATTTGATTACCGGGACAGACGCAGACGCAGATGCCGCGAGGTCGTGGCACAGTGGACTTAAACCGAAGTTTAAGCGGGGCTCTAATCGTAATTGCCCTCGATTTTGTATGCCACTTTATTGGTTTTTTGGGCTTGGCTTGACTCGAATTCATATACAGTGTTTGCTTATCAGCTCTTTTTCTGTTCCCAGGCGGTCATTAATGATGTGACGGTCGGTCGGACGGTCTTGTCATCGATGACACAGTGGTGTGAAGCAGATAATGGGATAAGTGCGAAAATGGGTGGGTAATTAGGCTGGGAATTTATGGCAGCAGGTTCGATGACGATTAGGCACTATTACAAATATTACTCAGGCTCCATAATGTTGATACTTGGGTATGCACAGAATCCGGTTTTTATTCTTTGCAAGTAACCACCAAAACTGGTTTCGAAGAATACTTTTGAACAGCATTAAATAACAATGTGTACAACAACTTTAAATTTTTTAAATAAAAGCGTTTTTTCTTAGCTTTAACAAGTTTTTAAAGAATTTTTGTAGAATCATCCTATATTCCGTAGATTTTGATAGCAAAATTAGCTTAAAGAGGTAAGTTGTAAATTACTAAAAAAAAAAAAAAAAACAAATTTAAAAATCTGAATTCTTGGACAAACTGAGTATATCTTAATCTTAAAGTTCATAAGAACACAAAGAATCCATTTAGGGATCATTTAGAAAAAAGGAAACCCAAATAACAACCTAATATATTATATCCGGTTTATAGGCTTCAAAAGATTATTAGAAAACAAGGATCTAACGTAACAAATCCGGTTTAAGGATTACGCCATCAATCTGGTTTAAGAACCCGGTTCTGGCCCAAATGCTCGAATCGCACACACGATCGGTTTTGGGTTCTCGATTCTCAAGGTAACTGCTCGATGCTACCCGATTCCCGTCACAGGAAAGAAGGCACGTAATCTCGTTCGGGGTTGTTGGCAATCGGAATCTGGCTCTTTTCTACCTGACTACATTCGACATTTGCGCATATTATTCGAAACGTCAGTTTTACCCATTTCGTCACAGTGCATTAATCAGCATTGTGTTACCCTTTGTTTTATTGTGCGCATTTCAAATCCAATATTTCACCATGGATAGAAAGGTATTTAAATTGCTCAATTCCTTGGAGATTGCAAATAAGAGTTAAGGGGTTGATAAAAATCAAATCATTGCACATCAAATTCATACAAAAAGATGTATAAACTCTAGTATTTTGTTATTCACAATAAGCATTCAACAAAATTTTTAGTTTACTATATTTCCTAAACTTTTACATATATCTATTAAAACAAAATAAATATTATTATCAGGTGTCAATTTAAATTACAGAAAATTAACGATTTTTAACAAAAATACTCAAGTAAGAAACTCAAGTAGAAAACTTTATTTATTTATTTATTTCTATTTATATAACAAAAATACATATATGTAATTTTAATAATTTATTGTTGATATATGGTTCACTGTGACTGCAGTTTTAGAACCTATGACAACCACTGTGTCTACAAAAATCAAGGACTCTCGATGGTTGAGCTCAATTTTTTGCACATTTGCGGGTTACTTTTTTTCGCACAAAGGTCAAAGAGGCGCAGCAAATCAAAAGGAGAGCCATTGAACGGGGGCCTTGACTTTTGCACTTTTGCCAAATGTTTGCTGCAGGACATTGAACAAACGGACGAAGGAAGGACAAACATAGAAAAGAAGAAGAAGAAGCAAATACCAAAAGGCTGGCCAACTCACCACGAATGCCACAAGAGCCTGCTCAAGTGTGGTGGGTTCCCGAGCGCAGGGGGGTGGGGGTGGATAAACTGGAATTTCTGCCTCTCGCCGATGTTTTGATTTTTCGTTATCGCTATCTCCCTCCCTCTCTCGCTTGCTCGCTCAGCTGCTTCTGCTTTTTGGTTTGTTTATGTGTAATCCTTTTGTTTCTTTCGCATTTGGCGCGCAATTTTTCGTTGTTTTTGTTGTTGCTGCTGCTGCTGGGCAATTTGCAATGCAATTTTTCAACACACGCGAAACCGTTTTGTTGTTGTCTTTGTTATTGTTGCGTTGGCCGTGTGATTGCGGTTATTGTTGCTGCTGCTGTTGTTGTTGTTAGTTGCTTTTGTTTCTTTTGCAATTTTTTTCTCAATTTGCATTTCACGTTTTTCGCAGCAGCTTCGACGACTTTGACTTTGTTGCCACACACAAGTACACTCGAAAAACACACACACTAACAAACCGAAAACAACAACAAAACAATCCGAGGAAGCTGCTGTCTTTTTGCTTTGATTTTCCCAAGACTACAATCCGATTTTACTGCCTGATTTATTGTAACGGCGGGATTTTATTGTTATTTCCGCCGCCAGTCATTCGATAGCAAAAATGCGGACAGAAATTATGCTAACATTAATAATAGCATAATATAAATATTAGCTTTTTGAGAAGTCAAATATCATCTCGTGTTATTTTGCGCGACAAATCGGTTTTCGACGTTTGCTTATTTACTTTTTTTTGGCTCGAAAAATTACAGATTGTGATGTTGTGGAGTTGCTTTTATAGATTTCCAATGTTGCTGAAGCATGTTGCTGTGCTCTTATATCTTTTTCAAGCTCTCATCCACGCTCTCTCAACATTAGCGAATTCATGAACCATAAATTTTGTTATTAAAGTACTTATATAATAAGCTAAGCATCATTTAAAAAAATTACTTGAAATGTCAACTTGAGCCATTAACAAAGGCGTTATCTTAAAAGTATAAGTTTAAGTTACATTTTTTTAAATAAATATACATGTATTGCAATAAAGACTTAAATACGTCTTGATTTAAGCTTGTAAGCCTCACTTTCACAACATTTTATAACTATTTTAATAAGGATTTCTTAAAATTTGTGAAAAACATGATTTCCGTTGTAAGCATAAAATTTGAAAAACTTACAAACTTTAGAAGCGATGACACAAACCATGTTAATGAAAGCTATCGATAACAAAAAGATGAGATGCCACCAAAGTTGCAGCAGCATGTTGCAAAAACCTTGGAAACATTTCTCTTGCTCTCTCACCACCTTCTCTCTCTTTTTGTTTAACCGCTCTAGCTATTTTATCACTTTTTATTTCAAAAGAAACAAATTTTAGTTAGAATATTTGTAACATGAATTATAATAAGCTCTGACAGGTAAAAATCTATTTAAGTCAGTTCAGTTTTCTTGGGTATAAAACAAACAAGAGTCTAGGTGATTTTTAATATTTATGATATATTTTTTGTTTACAGCTATTTTTGTAGTTGGGGCAACACTGGTGGCAGTTTTGGTTGTGCTTTTTAGAGTGACCAAAAACAAAAACGGTTAAAACACCCATGTAGCTTAAACCGATTAGTAATACACTTTCAAAAACCGATAGGTGCGCCTCATTTAAAATTCCACCTGCAAAAGCTTTTAGATGAGCTTTCATTTTGGCATGCAACAAAAGCGAGTTTTCCAGTTAGCCATTCTCTCACTAACAAGACGGTTGTTGGATTCTTCTCTCGCGCGTTTGTTTATGTTGCTTCGTGTCGTTGTGTTTATTACAATAACAACAAGTGATTATTACTTGAAGCTAATTTTTTTAGTGGCTAAGCATATGGCTAAAATCTAAAGGATCCCCTCTTTTTTTGCCCAAATTAAAGAGAGTTCCTGGTGCATTGATGTGGATTCATTTCGGGTTATTATTTTGACCACCTCCCAGTCTCTGCTTTTGTCCCCCGCCCACTCTTCCTTTTCCGCGGCGCCAGAATGGTGCGGTGGAGTGCTCAGTCGCGACGCCAGGCGCGGCAGGATAAAGTGGAGCTGTTGGCCAGCCACAACAGAGTGAATGGCGAGGACGATACGTCCGAAAACGGTAGGTTCCACTGGTGTCAGCCAAAGAGGGGTAATAACAGTCGAAATACCGCCAAGAGTCCGTAGTTTTATTTAAGCTTAATTTAGTTTAACTTAAAACAATGTTTATATACAATGCTCCATAATAAAGTTCGTAATATCCACTTAAAAAATTAAAATAATAACTATTATAAAAGCTGTTTTTCTTTATGTAAACAAAGCATTACTAGTTCATATAAAGCTTTTAAAAGGTAAACAATTTTTAAATACAATTTTTGGAAAGCTCAAGATATGATTGTATTGTTTAAAACAAAATCGTTCAATGATTTGGCTATTTAATTGTCTTGGATTGATATGAACAAGGAAAGCTTAACTGTCTTAGAGAAACCTGTTTATATTAAATATAAAAGGTATTTCTTTATTTCTTCTGAGTTCAACACAAAACGTCACAAACTTGTTTGATTTCTTTTAGATTTTTTTTTTAAATTTTAAGTTAAGTTAACAAATAGTTATTTATGTTAATGATTTTTTTTTAATGATGTGGGTTAATATGTTTGAAAAATCCCTTTATTAAAAATCGTATATGCGCCCGTGTGTGCTAAATCATAAACCTAACATTAAGCTGCCAAAACGATTGTCACTTCGTCCGCTTGTGATTGCAATTTTACGACTTTGGTTAATCTTAAACACTTTCCTTTTGTTGAAGCCGCCTTCCGCAACTCGACGGACTTATCCGACCACGATGAGATCTTCCTCAAGGGTTTATTGCGTAGCAATCCCAGCACGCCCCACAAGGAACTGATGGTAAGTAGACCAGAACACGTAAGCGTAAAAAGTCAAGAAAAAATAACTCGGTACGATTTCTGACCCACTTATTTGCCTTCGAGCATCTGCTTAGAGGTGTCAAACTACCGGTGGCACTATCGATAGTATCGATGGTTTGGATTCAGCTTGCACTATCGGTAGTTAAAAAACCAATCGCGATAGTATATTCCCCAAATTTTTTTCTCGTCACTACTTTCTAGAAATAAATCACTACTTTACTAGAAATAAACACGAGATACCAAAACTGAAAAATTGTCTCACTATTTTTATTACTTTTAAATTATTACCATATTAAATCATTAATCTTAAAATCTTTATCAAACTAATAAGGAATACCCTTAACTTGTTTGAGTATTTTATTAGGTGAACACCCCTTTTTTTTAATAAAATTGTATAGGCCGGTACTATCGCGATAGTACCGATAGTTTGCGAAAAAACTACCGAAACTACCGATAGTGCGAATACCGGTAATTTGACATCTCTACATCTGCTCAATAAGAAAAATTGCGCATACGTTTTTCCACACATTTTCCATTCACACTGACACACACACAGGCCCACTCTGTGTTTACTTTATCGATGGCATTGCATGCTGATTTTCGGTCTAGATAGAATTTTCTGTGTGGGCATGTGTGTGTGCTTTCTTTATTACATCATTTTCTTTGCCTCCCACGAGTAAAAAAAATCAAACCCTTCTGTGTACAAATTTATTTCCTCGGCTAAGCCATATACACTTGACTTGCTTTCAATCTCTTTCGTCTTTTGAGGCAATTATTATGGCCCATTAACACTGGCATTTGGCTTTATGCCTTTCCACTTGTGTGTTTTCGCACTAAACTTGACCTCTATTGCTTTGGCAGATGAGTTTGCCTTTATGCAGATGGAAAGAGATTTTTATTAGATCATCGTGATATAACCATTGCAGTGGAACTGTCTTGACCTCAAACCATTTTCTTTTCCTCAACGCCTCTTTCTAGTTGGCTTGTAGCTGAAAATTAGCCTGAAAGTTTGTAACTTAATCAAATACTTACTAATTTTTGCTGTTTATGTGGCAAACACGCGAAAAAGTATGAAAACAATGAGGGGAGAATATCATAACAATGAAAACGAACTTTGTGTGCTCTGTTAAGAATTCGTAACAAATAAATAACCTAATCATACACTTACGAATTTTTTGTTCCTTTTAATAAATTTAAATTTGTCTAAAAAAATACCTGCCCTCCTGCTTACGTTTTTTTTTTTAACGTAACACAGAAAATAACTTAATTTTAGTTATTGAAAAAATATGTACATAGGTACCTCAAGCTGTAAAGAAAAAAAAAAATAGGTAGGTATATTTTTAAATTTTCAAATATATTGCCCTAGGTAATAGGCTTAAACACAAAGTTATTAAAGCCTTAAACAAGCATTGGAAAAACCAAACAAACTAAAAATACAGCAAAATAATGGAAAGCGCCATCGCGTGACGCGGATAATTAGAATCCAACATTTTCCGAGGTATTTTCTTGGGCAGGTTTATACGATTGTGGCTTTTATGCTGCGGTTAGTGGCTGTTGAGAAAGGCAGTGAAAGTAATTAAACCTTCGAGTCACGAGATAAGAAAATATGAAATGTCACTTACCATTTTCCCAATTTCAATTCCCCCAACTCGCTTGTCGTCACCGCTCCTTTGAACACTCCCCCATTTTATGTAGATTACATAAAATAAGGTCCAAGTTGCCGTGTCAACTCTTTGACATCAACGCCCCACAGACGTCTTGTGTGTGTATTTGAGTGTGAATAAGAAAACCGGTTTGAAAACATTTTTCAACGTAAATACAAATAACACATGCCAGTGTCGACGCTTTTTATGTTACCTGAGCTCGAAAACGATGCACAAAAAGCGCTTAACTTGTTGGCCTACTAATGCAGCTGCGGTTGGGAGTACGAGAAACTCGTAGAGGGTAAAAAAGAGCGAAAAGCTTTGCAGATAAGATTGAATTGAGATCCATATGCTGTTAAGACCACCAAAGTTGGTAACAACGTTAAGAAAAGGGACTGTTGTAAAGTCTATGCTTTCAGGTGCTTAAAATCACTGTTTAACCAGATCCATGGTTAAATAAGATTATTATTAAATAAATTAATAAAAAAAAAAAAAAAATAATTTATTATTCAACATTTAAAATACTAATTTTGTTTTTGTAATCAACGATTAAAGTTACATAACGAAAAAATTATACACCAGAAAAGCTTGAAATAGAACTCAATTTTAAAATACAATAATGGCACAAAGGAGTCCAAGTTTACACCTTTGGTTGCAAAGCCGACTTAATCAAAAAATAGCACAAAAATCAAAAAATGTTAAAAATTTGTATCTTCCAACTGCTAATAACGGATTAACATTGTCATCGCAAATCAATAGATTATCTCATTGAAACTATGGCTTAAAACTTTGTAACTATTTCGGTTTAACAGATCCAAGTACCAAACAAAATCTTTTTCAAACTAAAACATAAACAGATCAAAACAGACGAAGTGTTTGTTTAAAAACACTTTTTCTTGCCATAATTGTTAATTTATTTTGTGTGCCCAAAATGTTTGCACTTAATTGTTAAAAACCAAATTACATGGCGTTTCTTTTGGTTTTATGTACAACACAAAAATATTTGTTTCTGTGTACATGTTTAACATCGCTTCCACAGAAAGAGAGGCCAACTCGCTGTACCGTGTGCTTAGCATTTTGAGCCACTGTTGTAAGTTAGTTAGCATTAAGTTAACAGCACTGTGTACAGTTGTAACTTGGTCCGCGCCACGACGAGCTTTTCACGGCTAGCCAGCTAGCGAGCGAGAGAGAGAGACGGAGACACTTAGCGCTAGGCCTAGCTTGCTCACTAACTCTCGAGAGCTTGTGAGTCAGTTACTTGCGAGCAGTTCTAAGGTGAGGTTGGTTCAAATCCGGTTTGAAACGCGCGCTTCGGTTTGTTGGCCCTCTTGACTATATGGGTGTTCATGTGTGCGGGAGAGCGTGGCTTAAACGGGGCGGCTTCGTTTTGAGCCAAAAAGCAACAGTTAGTTGGCTCTCTGGCCTCTCTTGTTCGCTCTCTGCAAACGCTTTTCCCATTTTAATCAAATAATAACCTGTGAATTTAGAAAACCCAGAAAAATGTGTAATTAAAAAGCCGATCAATAATGTTGTGGTAACGGAAAAGTGGAACAGTTATAAGTGTGTTGTGTTAGTGCCTTGGTTACCCCGTTGTGAAAAGCTTTGCTGAGCTTAAATTGATGACGTAGTCGCCGAGAATTGTTTTGTAACCTGGCCAACACAGTCTTGGCCATGTTTTGGCATTTCCAAAAAACCCAAAACTCCATACTATCAAACTTTTCAAACTTCCAAACACAAAGAGAGGCTCTCTCTGCACACACACACACAATGCCATCCGCTCACTCTTGGCTTTAACCGCTCACTCGCGTTTTGGGAGTGGCTCCCCAAAAACAAAAAAATAAAAAAAATATATATATAAAAAGCTAATAACAACATAACCAACTGTTAATGTAATATAAAAATGTAATGGCCTTAAAAAGTAAATAACTTAATCAAGCATTTGTTGGCCAATTTTATTTTATAGGTTACAAATTCCCATGCTTTTTTCAGCCTTTGAAAACTAAAACAAATTCCGTTGTTGTTTACGTGTTTTTTTCGTGTGTGTGTCTAATTAACAGTTTGCTTAATTAGTAAGCACCTGTTGCGGTACATTATATTTTGAAGCAATTTTAAACTGACGTTGTCATGACGAAAACATTTTGTTGAGTGGAGGTGAAAGCCCTTAGCCAAAGTATCAATAACAATTGTGGGTGTGTGTGAAAAAAGGGTGGGGATTACTAGTCGCGTGGGGCTTCTTCAGTCTTTTTCATACGGAAAAAGTGCTGAGCTTAAAAGAATCCACCGGAAATAGGATCTTCGACAGCTCAAATTAGTAAATAAATAAACA
Organism: Drosophila oshimai; assembly: GCA_018150695.1. Taxonomy (NCBI): domain Eukaryota; kingdom Metazoa; phylum Arthropoda; class Insecta; order Diptera; family Drosophilidae; genus Drosophila; species Drosophila oshimai. Next base: position 1,155,979 of record JAECWM010000225.1, on the reverse strand, counting down.
GAAGGCAAAAGGATTACTCATCGAGGATGTGGGAAGCTGACCATGCTAAAATATATTTAAAAGCTTGACACTATAAAGCAGTTCACATAAAGTTTAGGGAGTATTAGGTAGAACTAAATATTTAATGAAAATATTTTGAATTTTCTATATTTTAAGGCGATTAAATAATCGGGTTTCCTTTTACCACAGCTTATTATTATTATTATTAGTTATAATTTTAACAAATTGCTCAATACTAGATTTTAAAATTTATTTATTTATTCATACATATTTACTATTTATTGTTATTTATACTGAAGTGTGATTAACAATTAAGTGTTAAAAATATAATCAACAGTATTTAACTGATTAAATACCCATAGTTCCTTAAAAAACAGCAAAGATTAAGTAAATAATTTAAAACAAATTTCATTAAATTCTTTACAATCCTTTACATTTCTCGAAGATAAACATAGAAATGTTTCCCAGAATAGAGTTCCAATAGAGAATGCAATTTTCTTAGCTATTCGCTTATAAAATGCGATAGTATTTCTCATCAATTTGCAGAGAGCGAAAGAGAAAAGCACTCCCACAAGAAAAACACATACTATAAATATTGCATGAGTTGACGTTGACTCAACTCAGATGACTTTCCCATCGTGGGCGGAAACTGCCGATGGGCCAGAATAATAAATACGAGATTCAAGAGAATAACAAAGACGGTAGATAGGGAACAAATTATGCCGGAAGACGAAATTATATGCAATTAAAGCTGAAAATTCACTTTCCATGCGACCCAAATTCAAATGGCAAGCGACCTAATTTTTGACCTCAGACTCCAAATATTTTGTTGTCAGCTCAGGGTTCAACGCGGGTTAAATGGCAAAACGATGAGTGTGAGATGAAGAAGGGGCTGCCCAAAAAAGCTTGGACCAATTAACGCACTCAATTAAGCCGGAGGCATCATAACTTGACCTAGGGCAGGCACGCCCCAGACAAAGCACAGAATTTAATTAGGCGTACATGACAAAGTCTTCACATTTTGTCTCTTTTTGCAGCTGAATTCGACCGAACCACAGCCAGTGCCACTCTTCCTGCCCGCTCATCTGAACAACAAGCCGATCTGCGACGACATCATCCGCAAGTTCTCACCGTCGAGGCGTCTGGAGTCGCGAGAGCTCGCCAAGCTTCTCGCCCAACCACATTTTCGTGTAAGTAGTTAGGGAGAGTGGATGAGAAAGCCTTTTCTTACTTTCACTATTAAATATCAACTAAAAAATAGGTAGGAAATAGTTCGAAACCGTTCTCCCTGTATCACACTTATGGGATTCTGTCAACAGAACTTTCGTTAACCTTTACTGGAAATTTCAAAATAAATTATTAAGTACTCCTTCGTCAATATCTGTTTTTATTCAGCAGTTTGTTTCACACCTTTTAAAGTTTTCACGTTTTTTAAATTTATTTTTAAAATAATTTTTGACAAACTAGAATATTTAATATTTATATAATTTTTACTGATCAAACATTTTAAAACCCATTTTGTTCTTTAAGGCCCTTTTGCGCGCCCATGATGAGATAGGTCAGTTGTACGAGCAACGACTTAAAGCAGCCGGAGGGTCGACCACCCAACTAGAGTTCGCCAGCCAACGTCAATCGGGTGGCTACCTGTTCACCGAAGACATCCTCAGCACCAAGATGCCAGTGGAGACCATCAAGATGGTGGGCCTGCGCCGCGATCCCAGCAAACCGCTGGGCCTGACCGTCGAACTGGATGAGTTTAAGCAACTGGTGGTGGCCAGAATCCTAGCTGGCGGCGTGATCGATAAGCAGAGCATGCTGCATGTAGGCGATGTGATTCTGGAGGTGAATGGTACACCAGTTCGTAGCCCCGAGGAGCTGCAGGTGGAGGTGTCGAGGGCTAAGGAGAATCTTACCATGAAGATTGGACCCAATGTCGACGAGGAGATCAAGAGCGGTCGCTATACTGTGAGTGGGGGTCAGGTAAAACAGAATGGCATCGCGGGTCTCGAGACGGGCAAAAAACTGACGGTAAGTTCGATGTTAGCTTAAAGATTTCTTCCCAAAGATTGCTGCTTGCTTGCATGAATTTTGACTAGCTGGGAAAAGATTTTCTGTTGTTGAGCTTGAAATATTTAATAAGTAGTTCAGTGAGAGTTCAAAAAATGAAATAAGAGCATACAAATTTAACTTAAGTAAACGCTTTATTTCTAATATTAATTTTTAAGGTTTATTTGGTTTTTGTTTTAGAAATAGTAAAAATCTTAGTTTGCTTTGCTTGCTGTTCTATACTTTTAGTTTAATAATTATAATAATAATTATTTAAAGGAAATTAAATTAAGATTAAAGGTGTTTCCTTATTTTAATATTGTTCATGATCTCAGAAATCTCATGTGTTATTCATATTTACCTTATTTTTGTATGCCCAAAAATGTTAATATCTATATTAGTCAATCTTAGAACATCAAAATTCTCGAATCGCTAGCAACTAAGTAAGTAAATCTTGGCTAAACAACCATAAACTTATCAACATTATGACGCAAGTTATTAAATGAATTATATTTTATCAATAGTGCTATATGCGTGCCCTCTTCACATACAATCCTTCGGAGGATTCTTTGCTGCCATGCAGGGACATTGGATTGCCCTTTAAATCCGGTGACATTTTGCAGGTGAGTTGGACTATGAAGAATGAAATTTCCATACATATTATATTACGTAAACCTCTTTCAATAAAGATAATCAATGTCAAAGACCCCAACTGGTGGCAGGCCAAGAACATCACTGCCGAGTCTGAAAAGATTGGCCTTATTCCATCTCAAGAGCTTGAGGAGAGGCGCAAAGCTTTTGTGGCTCCCGAGGCGGATTATGTGCACAAAATTGGAATCTGTGGGACCAGGGTTAGTTCTTGTAAACCTCATCAAATTGGTTTCAATTGAATTTAATAATTCTTTAAAATAGATTTCAAAACGAAAGCGAAAGACCATGTACCGATCTGTGGCCAATTGTGAGTTCGACAAGGCGGAACTGCTGCTTTATGAGGAGGTCACCCGGATGCCACCGTTCCGCAGGAAAACTTTGGTCCTCATCGGCGTTTCCGGAGTGGGAAGACGCACGCTCAAGAATCGGCTGATCAACAGTGATGTGGATAAGTTCGGAGCCGTCATTCCACGTAAGTTAACGCTAACAAACATTTGTTAAAATTTCAATATTAAGTTATAATAATCCAACATTAAATGAATTGGTACTTAATAACATTTAATTAATATACCTCTTCACTTTAGACACCAGCCGCCCCAAGCGCGCTTTGGAGGAGAATGGAACGAGCTATTGGTTCATGGACCGCGAGGAGATGGACGAGGCCGTGAAGCAGAACGAGTTTTTGGAGTATGGAGAGCACAATGGCAATCTGTACGGCACCCACTTGCAGTCCATCAAGGATGTGATCAACAGCGGTCGCATGTGCATTCTGGACTGTGCTCCGAATGCCCTGAAGATCCTGCACAACAGCCAGGAACTGATGCCATTCGTTATATTTGTGGCAGCCCCGGGCATGGAACAACTGAAGACGATCTATGCGGATCGCAGGGCCACGGGCTCCAATAGGAATCTATCTGTATGTTTGACGTAGACCCCTTTTAGATTAGGCACACCTTTAATCCAAGCACGTTTTCCACAGTTTGACCGCCAGAGTTCCATAAGATTCAGTTCCAGACGCGCCCGTACGCTCGAGTCCCTAGCATCGCTCTATGAGGTAAAGTGTTGCCTGACCCTTCTACGAACTAAATGCCTATAAAACGTGATCAAATCACTCATCCGCTTGCCGCACGTAGGCCACCCTAGTAGCCCTCTTAGATCTCTGCCTGAATACCCAGACATTGCTTAACACATTCGATTTGTATGGTCCCTTTCAACAGGACGACGACCTGGTGGCCACCGTGGAGGAGAGCAGCTTTGTGCAGCGCAAATACGAGAAATACTTTGACATGGTCATTGTGAACGAGGACTTCGATGAGACGTTCCGGCAGGTGGTGGAAACTCTGGATCAGATGAGCCACGAGGAGCAGTGGGTGCCTGTCAATTGGATCTACTAAAAACAAAACTCTACCCATAAGCTATTGCAAATTCGCCTTCTTGCATATAGAGAAAATATATACAGCAAAAATCTATTGCCTAGCATCACAATAAAAGGGATTATTCCAGTAATTGAGTTAAAAATCTTAAGGCACAATACGCACTCTACAAGAAGCACTAAAACGCATACATTTTCAGTACTATTTCTTGTTGATTCAAGGTTTTTTTGTAAAGAGCGTATTGGGTTTCTAAAAGTTACTTCCAAATCAATTACTGCTATTTTCCTTTTGGAATATCAATTATGTATATATGCAATTTTGTATAATTTGAAATGCGCCCTCCGTTTACAATTCAGTTTTCCTTAAGTCTAAGCCTAATTTTACGAAACGCATTCGTCCATTTTGAAATCTCTTATTGTTTTAATTATACGAGTATTTACGTATCCTCTACTGATTTATGTCGATGCATATCTCTTCAATTTTTTAATTCTAACGAATCTCCTCAGTACAACAATCCTTTCTGCCAACATTTCTTGTAGTTTTTAGACTTGTTTGAATAAAATGTATAAGTTTAACGAACTAGTTAAATATTGATGTGGAGTAAAACAAATAAAATACAAATAAATTTGGCTCAAAGAAATTTGAGATTTTGTTATCCTTTAGCCAGGGCACAAAAATAAACTTTATTTTCTGAATTTAAACTCTTAGAATGTGTGTGTTGAATGCCAAGCATTTAAGCAACTATCTTTATGAGGATTTATTGGTAAATGCCCATTGATTTCTCCACCACAGCGTGGGGCTGACGCATTTGCTCGCTGTACTCCGGCAGATTCATAAAGTCCTCAAAACCGATGGTGTCACAGCGGCCAGTCAGAACATCGTCCATGAAGTTGCTAAACGGAAAATATAAATATATGAGATTAAAATATCAATTTTTGAATGAAGACTTACAATAATAAATACAAAAATATGTGGATCAATTAAAAATGAACAGCATTCAGTTTTACAAATATTTTTGGTAGCACATATCGATCTTTAGATACTATGAATTATTATTGGAAAGCCAAGCGATACTCGTTTTAAGTATTTTTGTAGAGACGGATAAATTTTATGATAATAAACTGTTCTGCATACCCAATGGTTTAGTTTTAAAATCAGTTCAATATAAAGTTTTTACTGCACTTCCACAAGTTGAAATTTATGTACCAGGCAATAGTTCTTTTAACACTGAATAACTGGGCAGGGTCTTGGGAAGCAGGTGTGTTTGGGAAAGACACATACATAAGTGTGTGTGCGGAACTTTAACTTGCAAATCCAACGAATGGACTTGAGCCGTAGATTAAAAAGATTGGTTATTGAAGGTTTAATGGGAATGGGATACTGTTTGGTAATGTAGGAGTCCCCTAAAATGATTCACCTGGAGGGAAGGAAGGGCAGACGGCCCACCTGGCGGGCAGCGAAGCGCTCCATGCCCATCTTAAGGGGGACTCCGAGGCCCTCGCGGTTACGCAGCATCTGCATGTTGAGGTTGTACTGGTGCTCGTTGTAGTTCAGCTCCGAGTCGCGCAGCCGGTGGACGTGGGCCAGTTGGTTGAAGCAGTTGGCCTCCGTGGGCATTCCAACTCGGCCGGTGGCATTCAGCACGGTCACCTCCGCGGGCTGCACTTTCAGGGATGGCTGGTACTGCTCGGCAGGGGATTTCAACTTTGTTAGCATTGGACTTGGCTGGGCTTCCTTATGTACTTACCATTTTGTCTCTACTTTTGTGGATTTCAGAGATTTCGAAGGGAAATCGAGTGAATTACTAAATTTCTTGTTGAATGACAAACAAATTCCGTATTAAAGCGTGTGACCAGAGGTTTTTTTTTTGAAAGCCCCCGTATGGAATTATAAAAGTAATAAAAATGCCAGTACTAAATAATCCAGAAATTGGAAAACTGTGATAAATACTTAGCGGAGCCCCAAACCCGAATGGTTCCGATATTGGTATTATTTTACTTCGACAGAAGGAAGATTTAAAATTTTACAAAATGGTCGACGCAGAAGCCATTTTTTTTATTCTTGCCTGTTAAGAAACCGTTTTTTGCCTGTTAAGAAACCATTTGTGTTGTGCTTAGCAATGATAAGCACTACCCAAAGATACGATATACCATCATTTTGGCAATATAAATAAATTATTTTGTATAACCTTCAAGACTTCTTTAATTTGATGTATGCAGCGCATTAAATAAATATGTACTATTGTTCAACGTCATCAGACGATTTACAGTAAACGCAACGCATAATCGGACACCTGTTTTCCTAACATTAAACTTATCTTAAATCATACAAAAATACGTTAATCACACAGTTTTTTCGCTCTTATTGAGCATTTATAATGTTACCTATTAATATTTTCAACTGATACATCTTAACATTTAAACAAAAACAAAAAAACCTCAGTATTTAAAGCACAACTCATAGTCGGAGAGGCAAGAACAGTATTACAAAATTTAATAGTTCCCAGCATATTTGAAATTGAAATACTTTATATTTAAGCTCTACATAGCTGTCTATCACATTATTTAGCCTTATTGGCATTGGTGCCGCTAACGTTGTTGCTGTTCTCGGCAATATAACACATCACCCCTTATAAGAAGCACTTCTGTGTGTTTTGTTTTTGTTAAAAAAATGATTGTTTTTAACATTATTTTTTAAAAATTACATTTTATTTCAGATACCGGTTACCGGTGATGTCGGGAGACAAAATCATAGCTTAGGGATACTTGTAGACAGGGCCGCAGAGAGAAAATCAGGGCCCGGGGGTATCCATGAAATTTATTAGTCTGAGATGGCCCAGCAAGAAGCAGATCCGATTCCGGACAGGAAAATAAAGTTTTCTTCGACTATGACCCAAAGTGCAGTCAAGGAAGCATGTGTTGAGCTAGTTACTGTCGAAAAAATGCCATTTGCTGTTCTGGACTCCAAAGCATTTAAAACGTTGACTGAGCAAACTTTTTCCGGTCTGAATATGCCTGCCGTAATTTCCAGAAATGATATGAATGTGGTTGCAGAGAAATATGAAAAGATTAAGGAAAAACTCACAAGCACAATGAGAAACAAAATTATTTGCTTGAAAATGGATACAGCCACTCGATGTAATCGTGGCATTCTTGGAGTCAATGCTCAATTTTATAATGGAGGTGAAATTTTTGTATGCACTTTGGGACTCATAGAGCTCAATAACAAGCATACGAGCCAAAATTTGTGTAAAAAGGTAACTTCCATTTTGAACAGCTTTGGCCTAACTAAAAACCAAATATACGCCGTAACCACAGACAACGGGCGTAACATGACAAAAGCAGTTGATCTTTTGAGCCAGTCGGTCATTGCTGTTGAAGAAGACGACCTTGATCCGTTTTTTGAGGATGAAGATGAAAGTGAGCAATGGTTGGATGATGAAAACCTTCTTAGGGGCATACGGATACACTCTATTCAAGCAGTTAAGTGTGCTGCACACACATTACAGCTCGCTATCAAAGACTTTTTTCAAAAGCTGGAGTCACTCGCTGTTATAAACAAGGCCCGACGCCTTTAATTAAGGAAAAGTCCCTGCCACATCCTCAGCTTGATGTTCCTACGCGCTGGAACTCATCTCATTCGATGCTCAAGAAGTTGTTAAGTTTTGAACAGTTTTGTGAAGATCACTTTGCCCCTAATCTAAACCTAAAATGTAGCGAATGAGAGGAACTGAAAGTATTAGTGAATATTCTGGAGCCAGCTTGTATTGCCACGCAAAAACTACAAAGCACCCAACTATAAATGGGTGAGTTTTACAAGCTGTGGTTAGAGCTAAAACTGACAATTGGCACAGTAAGCCATAGAAATAGCAACATTTTGAAGTCGTGCATTGAAACTCGAGAAGAAGCTCTGTAAGGGAACAACGCTGTCGTCTGCAGTGTTTATTTGGACCCCCGAATAAGAAGGGTTTTGGTAAAAAATCCAATAAGTTTGATGCTGGCTAAAGCTCAACTTAAACTTTTAATAGTTCAAATTCTCAACATAGAGCAACAGGTAAGAAAATATAAAACCATAATACTTAAAAGGGAACCTTATTTACAATTTTGTTGATAGGTTTCCCTGTCGTGCAGCGATAGTCCTCAACCATCCACAAGTTCGCAAATAAGAGTACAAAATGCGCAACCGCTCGAGGAATCAAATACTTGTTCGCTCTTAAGTGAGTTTCTTAATACTATTGATGTTGGCTCAGGCGACGAAGACGCAGAAAACAGCTATAGTGAACTCGCTAAGGCTGCTCACCGAGAGATCGACAACTACAACCCAAAGCCAGTTGACGTCAACATGAACATTATGGAATATTGGGAGACAAAAAAGTTTGCCTACCCATATTTATTCATGCTGGCAAAAGTTGTTCACGCCGTGCCAGCAACTCTAGTGAGCGTGGAAAGATCGTTTTCAGCCCTTAAATTAGTTCTAACTGGTTTAAGATGCAATCTTTCTGCAGATTCGTTCCAAAAGCTGCTTTTTGTCATATTAAATAAATAAATCTTTGATTTATAAATGATTATTGTTTTTCTTAAAATTAGTTCTTTGGGTTCGTCGAGGCTTTCCTTATAAAATTGAGCATTAATTTTTTTTGAAGAAACCTCTGAGAAGAGAATATTGCACAATAAGCGATATTTTGAGCGAAAAAATAAATTAAAAATAAACTATTAAATATATATAAAAAAATATTTTTTTAACTTTTTTTTCAAATCTAAAAATTGGTTTTTTGGGTTCGTCGAAGTTCACTTTATAATGCTGCGTAAAAATTTTTCCAAAGAAACCTCTGAGAAAAAAGATATCGCACTTTGATAGATTTTTTGATCGATATTTTTTTCGCTCAGAATAATAATAATTATTCTTTGAGCGATTGAAAAAAACTCAACCAGTAATTATTAAAATGGAGTAAAATTTATAAAAATCAAGAAGTAAAAAATCATTGCGGATATAGAAAGAGCATACAAATATGTACATGAAATATTGTTACTCAGTATATGGAAGTCAACTTTTATAAAAATTAATAGGCGAATAAAATATATTCATAAAGTAACCTTTTAACAAACAAAAATCGGGGGATTTTAAATTTCTCAATATACTAGCATGGTCAAAAGTATTTACATAGCGTGTATTTTCTGGATGATCCACAAATGAGGCCCTGTATTTCTGGTGGGGAAGGTGCAAGGGGAAACAAAACTGTGTTCTTGCAAAGCCTGGTCTATGCAGAACAAAATGCAAAAAGAATGAAAAGAATAACTGATCATGGACCAAAAGTAGACTCATTTGAACTGATGGCTCTCATACTATTACTATGGTAATGCTATGCATTTCATGTCATGAAGACGAATGCATGAAATGGTATAAGCCACAGTGGCCAGACTGTTAGAATTAGGACACACGATTTGCAAACAGATGTTATTAATAAACTAACTAATTGGAAACAGCTAACTAATTGGAAATCGTTTTAAATTAAAAGCAGAACTTGTTTTTAACTTCGCTAAGTGAAGGCACAAACCTCAAAAGCCCAGTCAATTCTTGTAGACAGGTGGCAAGGGCTACAACTGCATGGACTTACCCTTAAGAGTTTGAAATTAGGCTTTGAGACGAGGTTTTTCCGATTTATTACCCCTCCAAGACATCACTGTCTGTCACCAGCGTAAGGTGCTCATTGACTTTAACATCCATCTTCAACAAATTTAGCTGTTTTGGCTTAAATTAGCTCAATTTGTTCAATTTAAGCCACCGGCGTTGCCTCCTAATTTTTAAACGTTAAGTTGGTTGCGCCTCACCATCGGTAAGTAGCACAAAATTGTGATTTAATGTATTTAATACACCCTCTTTAAGTAGGAAAAAATGGACAACGGCTTGCGGAGGAGCGAGAGAATCCGCCTCCAAAGGGAGCGCGCTAGGAGCGCCTCGGACGCGCAGGATCATGCGGATCGGCTAAGGACAATGTTGGGCTTTTCGAGACCTGAAAGTCGCGGAAGGAACTCTACGCCTGCGCGTGTGCTTTTTCCGGACTCAGCAACAGTGGCTAATTTTCGCCGGATAAGAAACTCCCCGGATTTTATCTCAGCGTTGCTCAGCTTGGCTTTTGCCGTGGATCCATCGGCGCTGAACCAAATCATCCTTCATCCGCGCAGATGGACACGACATCTCTTGCGCATTGCAAATTATTTCCTTGATTAGATACAGTTTGCTGAACTTTTTTTTTAGAAATATGTTGTTAAAAAAAAAGTTAAAAATAAATTGATAGAAACGTTCCTGAAAACATTTTTTTTTTAAAGTGGAATAAAATGATAAAGTATGTACAAAGGACTTATTTGGTGCGAAGAATAAGTGATATGTGGACAAAAATATGATGTATATATTTTTAAAGTTAATCTCTCCAACGGCGATTACCACTCATACATAGAAATGCATATTTTTTTTGTAGTAGCCGATTGGTATAATTGTTTGTTTATACGGCTTTTCCAAGTGGATGATTTTTATTTGCGATACTCGAAGAGTAAGCAAATACTGTAAACGATCAAATGTCTGTCTGTCCGTCCGTCCGTCCGTCCGTCCGCACAAACATCGAGATCTCGGGAACTATAAGAGCTAAAGCCACCAAATTTTGCACACAGACTTCTATAAGCAAAGCGCAGATCAAGTTTGTTTCAAAACCTGACCACGCCCCTTTTTACGCCCACAAACCGGAAAAAACTCTGTGGTGTCCACATTTTTGATGCTAGAGAAAAGTGGCCCTTATAAATGTTGTTTGTATTGAAAATATCTACCCAAATATCTAAAAATTTTGACCATTTTCAAGAAATTGCGTATACAAGTGCGTTGAAAATTTTTATTGCGCTCGAAAGTAGGCAAGACATTTTTAAAGAGGGCGCTAAAAATTGATTGCGCCCGAAAGTAGGCTAAACTTTTTTGAAGAGGGCTAGCTAGCTGTTTTTAAAGAGGGCAATGAGTATCGCAAATCTTATAGTCGGGAAACCCGACTAAAGCGTTCTTTCTTGTTTTGTTTGAAAATTACATCGATAATCATTATTTACGGTCCCTAATTATAGCTGTTCAAATTATTTCAAAATTATTTATGCTAAACGATTCCACTCTTTATTTTCTTATAAAAATAAAACAGGTAAAGTTTGCCAAGCTCGGTGGAAGTACATACGAGATCGGTTTGTCCGGGAGGTCCACAAGCCCAACCACTCGAGCAGTGGCCTGCGGTTTGTTGAGAAGCTCGACTTCCTCATGGAGCACATTAGTGAACGGTAATATTATTTAAAGTTGCTTATGGAAAATGTGTTCTTTAATATAGATATATTACAGAAGAAGGGACAGTCCAGAAGAAGAACAAACAACGGCAGAACCCCAGCAGGATCCCTTCTATCCACTACTGGATTGTATTTTAAGTCGAGTCACTGAACAGAACCGCAGGGACATACAAGTAAAGCTTCTAAGCTTGGCAAACGAGGAAGTAAGGAAGTTAGAAAGTTAGTTATAAATAAAAAATAAATAAAAAAAAAAAATGTGTTTACAGAATTGATTTTTGGGGGCTTCAGTTGGGATTAGTGTATGGAGGAGACGGAGCAGGAGCACAGCCGCCACCACTCATCACGGGCTCTGGAGCCTTTGGTGCTCCACAGCATCCTCCAGCTGAAGGTGCTTGCTTGGCGGCCGCACCACCTCCGCAGCAACCGCCGATGCCGGAGGAGCTAGCGCTGCCAATGAAAGCCAGGTTTTGCAGCAGCAAAGCAACATCCTCGATGTTCTGGTTCATTTCCGTTCGTTCAGCAGCGACTCGGTCTCAATGTTCTTCTCGTTGTCAAAGCCGTCCTGCTTGAGGAGCTCGTCTATGTTTTGTTGGTTCAACTCCAAAGTGGCAACGAAGGTGGAGTGGAATCCACTTCCATGGTCTCCGCTTGAAGATCACCCATGTTGCCGCTCACTGCATTGCCGAATGCGTTTTTAGTGCGTTTAACGCGTTTTCGGTGCGTTTGACGCGTTTTGGGTGCGTTTATAGCGCATTTTTTTTTAGAAAAAAATATCAAAATGATATTTGATATATCATAAAATCGATATATCCGATATTTTTGTTTTATTTTATTTTTTTAATTTTATGCTGCATAAGCAATGATCATTAAACATTAACCCACATACGTTCTTAAATTATATTTTTATAATTAGTTTATATTAATTAATAAGTGAAAGAAAACAATATTTATTTTTGCTTTCATAAAGTTTATTTATTTATAAAATTTAAATCAAATAGAACAAAATCAATAGAACAAAAAAGTTGAGTTTGTTGCGTTCTTGACCCGAAAAGCAGTGTTAAAAAAGACTTAAGGCTTGTCAGCTGTTTGACAGCACTTGTGTTTGTTTTTTTGCCGCGGCGTACGAATTTTCTGCAACACAATGGATTCCTTCGACGAGTTACTTATTAAAAGCGTCCAGTGCAAAATTTGTCTATACGACAAAAAAAAAGCAGACCACACGCGTGCAGACAGGGCGCAGGCTTGGCAAGCAGTTGCCAATGAGTGCCAAAAATCAAGTAAGTATATCAATCTTAAGCACATTAATGTAGAAGTTTAACTTGTAGTGCTAGGAAGTTAAATATATAAACAACCAATTTATGCTAAACGATTCCACTCTTTATTTTCTTATAAAAATAAAACAGGTAAAGTTTGCCAAGCTCGGTGGAAGTACATACGAGATCGGTTTGTCCGGGAGGTCCACAAGCCCAACCACTCGAGCAGTGGCCTGCGGTTTGTTGAGAAGCTCGACTTCCTCATGGAGCACATTAGTGAACGGTAATATTATTTAAAGTTGCTTATGGAAAATGTGTTCTTTAATATAGATATATTACAGAAGAAGGGACAGTCCAGAAGAAGAACAAGGAACGGCAGAACCCCAGCTCCAGGATCCCTTCTATCCACTACTGGATTCTATTTTAAGTCGAGTCACTGAACAGAACCGCAGGGACATACAAGTAAAGCTTCTAAGCTTGGCAAACGAGGAAGTAAGGAAGTTAGAAAGTTAGTTATAAATAAAAAATAAATAAAAATAAATAAAAAAAAAAAATGTGTTTACAGAATTGATTTTTGGGGGCTTCAGTTGGGATTAGTGTATGGAGGAGACGGAGCAGGAGCACAGCCGCCACCACTCATCACGGGCTCTGGAGCCTTTGGTGCTCCACAGCATCCTCCAGCTGAAGGTGCTTGCTTGGCGGCCGCACCACCTCCGCAGCAACCGCCGATGCCGGAGGAGCTAGCGCTGCCAATGAAAGCCAGGTTTTGCAGCAGCAAAGCAACATCCTCGATGTTCTGGTTCATTTCCGTTCGTTCAGCAGCGACTCGGTCTCAATGTTCTTCTCGTTGTCAAAGCCGTCCTGCTTGAGGAGCTCGTCTATGTTTTGTTGGTTCAACTCCAAAGTGGCAACGAAGGTGGAGTGGAATCCACTTCCATGGTCTCCGCTTGAAGATCACCCATGTTGCCGCTCACTGCATTGCCGAATGCGTTTTTAGTGCGTTTAACGCGTTTTCGGTGCGTTTGACGCGTTTTGGGTGCGTTTATAGCGCATTTTTTTTTTAGAAAAAAATATCAAAATGATATTTGATATATCATAAAATCGATATATCCGATATTTTTGTTTTATTTTATTTTTTTTAATTTTATGCTGCATAAGCAATGATCATTAAACATTAACCCACATACGTTCTTAAATTATATTTTTATAATTAGTTTATATTAATTAATAAGTGAAAGAAAACAATATTTATTTTTGCTTTCATAAAGTTTATTTATTTATAAAATTTAAATCAAATAGAACAAAATCAATAGAACAAAAAAGTTGAGTTTGTTGCGTTCTTGACCCGAAAAGCAGTGTTAAAAAAGACTTAAGGCTTGTCAGCTGTTTGACAGCACTTGTGTTTGTTTTTTTGCCGCGGCGTACGAATTTTCTGCAACACAATGGATTCCTTCGACGAGTTACTTATTAAAAGCGTCCAGTGCAAAATTTGTCTATACGACAAAAAAAAAGCAGACCACACGCGTGCAGACAGGGCGCAGGCTTGGCAAGCAGTTGCCAATGAGTGCCAAAAATCAAGTAAGTATATCAATCTTAAGCACATTAATGTAGAAGTTTAACTTGTAGTGCTAGGAAGTTAAATATATAAACAACCAATTTATGCTAAACGATTCCACTCTTTATTTTCTTATAAAAATAAAACAGGTAAAGTTTGCCAAGCTCGGTGGAAGTACATACGAGATCGGTTTGTCCGGGAGGTCCACAAGCCCAACCACTCGAGCAGTGGCCTGCGGTTTATTGAGAAGCTCGACTTCCTAATGGAGCACATTAGTGAACGGTAATATTATTTAAAGTTGCTTAATGAAAATGTGTTCTTTAATATAGATATATTACAGAAGAAGGGACCGTCCAGAAGAAGAGCAAGGAACGGCAGAACCCCAGCTCCAGGATGGATTCTATCCACTGCTGGATTCTATTTTAATCCGCGTCGATGAACCGAACCGCAGGGACATACAAGTAAAGCTTCTAAGCTTGGCAAACGAGGAAGTAAGGAAGCTAGAAAGTTAGGTTTAAATAAAGGTAAAAAAAAAAAAATTGTTTACAGAGTTGATTTTTGGGGGTTTCAGTAGGGATTAGTGTATGGAGGAGACGGAGCAGGAGCACAGCCGCAACCACTCATCACGGACTCTGGAGCCTTTGGTGCTCCACAGCATCCTCCAGCTGAAGGTGCTTGCTTGGCGGCCGCACCACCTCCGCAGCAACCGCCGATGCCGGAGGAGCTAGCGCTGCCAATGAAAGCCAGGTTTTGCAGCAGCAAAGCAACATCCTCGATGTTCTGGTTCATTTCCGTTCGTTCAGCAGCGACTCGGTCTCAATGTTCTTCTCGTTGTCAAAGCCGTCCTGCTTGAGGAGCTCGTCTATGTTTTGTTGGTTCAACTCCAAAGTGGCAACGAAGGTGGAGTGGAATCCACTTCCATGGTCTCCGCTTGAAGATCACCCATGTTGCCGCTCACTGCATTGCCGAATGCGTTTTTAGTGCGTTTAACGCGTTTTCGGTGCGTTTGACGCGTTTTGCGTGCGTTTATAGCGCATTTTTTTTTTAGAAAAAAATATCAAAATGATATTTGATATATCATAAAATCGATATATCCGATATTTTTGTTTTATTTTATTTTTTTTAATTTTATGCTGCATAAGCAATGATCATTAAACATTAACCCACATACGTTCTTAAATTATATTTTTATAATTAGTTTATATTAATTAATAAGTGAAAGAAAACAATATTTATTTTTGCTTTCATAAAGTTTATTTATTTATAAAATTTAAATCAAATAGAACAAAATCAATAGAACAAAAAAGTTGAGTTTGTTGCGTTCTTGACCCGAAAAGCAGTGTTAAAAAAGACTTAAGGCTTGTCAGCTGTTTGACAGCACTTGTGTTTGTTTTTTTGCCGCGGCGTACGAATTTTCTGCAACACAATGGATTCCTTAGACGAGTTACTCATAAAAAGCATCCAGTGCAAAATTTGTCTATACGACAAAAAAATAAGCAGACTACTCGCGTGCAGACAGGGCGCAGGCTTGGGAAGCAGTTGCCAATGAGCACCACGCTTAGTCTCCACAAAAACTATTGTGCCATCAGCACCCTCGCGCAATGTTTCCATAAGCTTGTTTCGCTCGCTGAACTTTTCAACTTCGTGCACTTATGTATTAACAGAAGCTAGTTCAAAAACATTTTTTTAAAATAATTTTAAAAATGAAATATGTAGCTAATTTAGAAAAAACTAATGATAGTATAAATTCAAGTAAGTTAAGTAAGATAATCTTACTAAGATTTATAAAATTGAATTAAAAAAACTTTGTCAAGTAATAGAGTATGGGTCTCCCGTCTGGAGTCCCCAATACGGAGTACATATAGATCGCATTGAATCTGTACAGAAAAACTTTTTAATTTTTGCTTTACGGCGCCTCAACTGGGATGCAAACCTTAACTTACCTTCTTATACTAGCAGATTACTTTTAATTAATTTACCCTCCCTAGCTAACCGTAGAACGATGCTTGGTACTATTTTTATTTATAATCTTATTCGTGGTGATATTGACAGTGCCGACTTGGTTGGTCGGCTTAACTTTTCTGTGCCAAGTAGATTAACTAGAAATTATATACCCTTAACATTAAACCACTGTAGATCTAACTATGACTTGCATGAGCCTTTCAGAGTATTATGTTCTGACTATAATAGACTTTATCCTATAATCTCAAATTCTGACTCTCTGCCGCTCTTAAAACGACTTATACTAACTTCGTTAGCACAAAATTAGATCCTACTTTTTTCCTCGGACTTTGCCTATACTTTCATAACTCGCGTCTATCTTCTCGCGAATCGTGCCGTACGATACACGGCTGCGCCCCCCGGTCGGTTGGGCGGGTAAGTGGGCCGTGGGACTACGCGCGAAAAAAAAAAAAAAAAAAAAAAAAAAAATATAACTTTACTCAAAATACGTGTGGAAGAGAATTCTTCGCGCTTGAGCAGGTTGCTAGAAACTGGAAAATGGTGTTGCACAAGCTTTGGCTAAAACTTCGTTGGCCCAGAAGCTGCAGCACGGATCACATTTTTATCCCAGGATGTGTGGGATTTTGGCGCTTTTCAAAAGCCGCTAAAACAAATTTTTTTTTCACCAGCACTTTTAAAATGGCTTTTAGCCCGTGGAAAATTCCACGTTGGGCTCTTGGCCCGTGGAAAAAAAATCTTAAATTTCATTTAAAGAAATACTAAAACGATAGATAGATTGTAACGATCCTGCTGTGCTTACGTAGCTCAACGGTGTCCAGGTGTTCGTTCCAACATTTATTTATGGAAATGACTCTGCAGACTCCCAGACAAGTGCTACATGGTGCCCAAGGTAGGCTTACCTCACCCGACCACTGTCGGTCGCAGAGTGAATCTGAATGGGCAATCTGCGCCCTTTTTAAACGCTTTATATAAGTTTCACTTGTGGCTATCTGGCTGGCTGGCTGGCTGTCTGGCTGGCTGTCTGGCTGCGTAACTCTTTTTGGTTCGCATGCAGGCCTGCCAACTTGTTTTTTTTACCGATAATTTATCGATATCTATAAAAGAGCGCGCTCTTTTAAACCGGGAAAGCGTTTCTTTAAGTTTTTTAAAACTATTAATATTATTATATCGTTTTGGGCCGTGATTAGTGTGGCCGTCTTGTGTCTTGCAACTTAACACGTGTGGCTAGTGTTACCAGTGGTCAGTGTGACCAGTCTTCCTTTAGCGCGCCCGCCTTAAGATTCAAATTCGAATTTTATATATATATATCGAATATATATATCGAATTATTTAATATAAATGTTAATGTTAACTCTAAGAATCCGTTGTATTTTTAAATTTGTAGTTGTGACTAGTGCCTTAATAATAAGAAACAAAATACAGTAATTTAAATATTTTAGCAAATAGTAAAAGCGAAAACACAACTAAATTAAAATAACAATAAATAACCCTTTAGAGATATTCACTTGCTCTCCCTCCACGGCCTCTGTGGAGCCGGAAAACTAGTCGGTGCCTGCACAAAGGTTAAGAGCCTGACTTGCCTGCCAAATCTTCTGCTGCTTGCACATTTCACTAAGCACCTTCTTAATCTTGTCCTGCGCCTGCGACGCATCGTTGGAGTCTCGAGCGTCGTTTACGTTAACTTGGTCTTTACGTGTTGAGCGCCACTTGACAGCGAAGTCTAAAGGTCCATCATCTCATTGCGCTCGTCGATATTCGTGCAAGTGGAAGCGAACGAAAATCTGTTTGAGTTCCCTTGCTCTGCAATTTTAAAACGAGATTATAAATATAAATGTGTGGGTTTGATTGGAATACCGAATTTATATTGAACATTAACTTTAAACTTTGCCAAACAAATAATACTATAACAAATATAATCGCATATTATAGCATAAATCTTAACAAATCTTAATGGAAGGCATCACTAAATAATATTAAAAAAAAAAAAATTGGCAAGGAGCAGGGACTTCAGTGCCCGGCAGATCACAAGTTTGTAGTTTAAAGTCATTTTATTTTGTATGACCTTTTAAAATTTATAAAATCAATGCAAATGTCCATTTTAATATACAAATCGATTCAGTAATGTACAGTTATTTGTTCATTGAACGCTTATCTGGGAACGAACTAATTGCTAACATTTGTAAGCAATTTTAAGCCTCTTAATTGTCGGTATCATCGACTTCGATTTAGGCGCAAACAACGACCTAGGACAACCCACTGTGCAGTTTAACAAAACCCTAATTGAAGTATACATGCTAATCAAGTGGGCGTGAAAACTGTCGAAAGTGTGTGGCAATAGTGAATTTATAAATCATCGACATTGGCGGGTTCTCTGTTCAAATTGGGATATAAATAAAGGCCAAAGACGAGACCATTAACAGTAGACCATTCAACATGGCAGCAAAAAGGAAAACTGAAGCAGTTAAACAGCTGGAAAAATCGGAATCGATTCCACTGAAGAGCTTCCTGAAGTATGTCAACGTTTTCTGTCTTTCGATTGGAATGCTGGCCTACGATCAAAAAGATGTTGGTAAAAGGAAGGAGCTTTTTCTCCGTGGGATCTTTTTCTTTCACATGGTGAATCTGAATGCAGGCTTGCTTGTGCAAATGATATACGTGTTCCTGTCGATCAGTACGGGAAGCAACTTTGAGGAGGCCACTATGAGTTTGTCGATCATAGGTTTTGTGATTCTGGCGGACCTTAAAATCTGGAACACTTGGCGACAGAGAAAGAAACTCACCGAAGTGATTAGCGAAATGGAACAATTGCATCCGAAGCGGTTGGATCAACAGAATCAATACAATGTTAAGTATCATTTAAACGGCCACAGCCGCCGTAGCTTCTTCTACTTTGGCATGCATATGGTGCTAGTCTGGACCTACAACCTCTACTGGGCAGTTTACTATCTGGTCTGTGATTTCTGGCTGGGAATACGTACGTTTAAGAGGATGCTGCCGTACTCTTGCTGGGTGCCCTGGGATTGGAGTACTGGATCCATTTACTACTTCATGTACGCTTCACAGAATTTAGCTGGACAGACGTGTTTCTCTGGTCAGCTGGCAGCTGATATGCTGTTGTGCGCCTTGGTCTCCCTACTGGTAATGCACTTTCTTCGCCTAGCCGAGCAAATAGAGGAACACGTGGCGGGGATTGCATCACCTCAACGGGACATGGAGTTTCTTCAGGCAATGGTGACTTATCATCAGCGGCTGCTGCTTCTTTGCCAGGACGTCAACGAGATCTTCGGTGTGTCGCTACTGAGCAACTTCGTCTCCTCCCCGCTCATTATCTGCATCGTGGGATTTCAGATGACCATCGGTGGCGCGATCGACAACCTAGTGATGCTCGTTCTCTTTCTCTTCTGCTCCATGGTGCAGGTGTTCTTGATATCCATACACGCCCAGCGGCTGATTGATGCGGTGGGTTGCCTTATTCAGATTCAGATTAACCAGAAAGAAATACCAGATACCTGTTACCAGTTTTCAGGTGCTTAATAACGCTCCCCGTCTTAAAAAAAGTGTAGCCTACTTTCAGGCGCAATACATTATTAGCGCACTTCAATTTCTTGAAACTGGCCAGAAAATGTTGAAAATCAAGCCAGTTTTAAGAAATTGTGTATACAAATAATTGCCCAAATAAATGTTTTTTGTATTGCAAATATCTACAGTTTCAAGAAGTTTTGTATACAAGTGCGTTAAAAATGTATTGCGCTTGAAAGCAGGCAACTTTTTTTTTTTTAAAGGGAACTAGTGATTTCAGCGTTTTTTCTTGTTTTGTTTTTTAAAAAGGGGAATGAGTATCACAAATCTGATAGTCGGGAAACCCGACTACAGCGTTCTTTCTTGTTTTTTTTTTTAATACCCACATATGTACATCACATTTCAGAGCGAGCACATAGGGCAAGCGGTCTACAACCACGACTGGTTCCGCGCGGATTTACGCTACCGTAAAATGCTAGTCCTTATTGTTAAGCGGGCTCAAAAATCCAGCCGTCTGAAGGCCACAATTTTCTTGAATGTGTCTCTGGTCTCCGTGACTGATGTAAGTCGGAAAAATTTATTTTTAATAGGATTCATAGTATCTATTTTGACCTATTTTAGCTTTTGCAACTATCCTACAAATTCTTTGCACTTCTGCGCACAATGTATAGTAAGTAAAGAAAATGGCTTCTGTGATTATAGCCACGATTTAACAGCATGCAGATTGTGCAGTGATTATTCGTAGAAGAAAGAGGGAAAATTATCGCCGACCACTTAAAATAAGTTGTGTCATCTTTATATATATGTGTTTCTTGAGGCTCATTTAAAAATAATATTAAGTTTCTTTTTGAGGAAAGTTTGCCACGAATTGGAAATTGATCGATCTAAATGGAAAACACTAACAACAGATTACGAAAACAATATGAAAGCACACGTTCACTTGTAGGACACGGCAAATACATTCTTGATTTGCTCTAAAATTTCACCTGGTGAAGGGCGCTATACTCACAAATGATTGCGACAATCACGACCCGAGAATAAAATTTAAACTAACTTTTTAAACTTATTTCCACCGGAGTTTTGTAAGTTCGCTGCTCTCAGCCACGCCAGAAACATTGTGTCATTCCAATGGTTCCTGAAAATTAGAAAAAACTACAAGCGACAAAAATTTTTTTTAATTGTACTCAGTCACTGCTCATCCCATAAATAACTCAAATACCTGAAACAACAACGACTTACTAGACTATTGATAACATTAAAATGTTTTCGTTCATATAAAAGCAACTGGTTTTAAATTTGAGGCTGAATAAAAACGAATTTGCAATTTCATAATTGGTTCTTTCGAACTAAAATTACTTTAAGGTATTTACTTAATTTAAACAGGGGAAAGAAGAGGGCCGCTAGGGGCCGGAGAGACAATTAACAATGTCCTCCCCCCGTAGCCAACAGCCGTAGGCAGCTGAAATGCCTACAAGCGAATCTCCACCATGCAAAAGCTGCCTCGGACGTGCTCAGCAGGAGATTCACCAAAGAACTCCTGGACGTTGCCTTCATTCAAGAGCCATGGCAGCGTTCAGGACAAATTCTCGGGCTCAACGCAACCCACGGTAAAGTAATTTACGCCAATAACCAACAACGCCCCAGAGCGGCGCTGATGGTTAACAATAACATTAATTTCGTCCCTCTCTCGCAGTTTATCAGTGAGGACCTAGTGGCAATTTGGGCAAGAATGCCCACATCAAAAGGCTCGGTGGAAATCATTCTGGCTTCCGCCTATCTACCAGGGGACAGCGAAGCAGCACCAACTGAGGCCGTCAACGACCTCATCGACCACTGCAAACGCTGCAACCTGCGCTGGATTATAGCCTGTGATGCGAATGCCCACCACACTGTATGGGGAAGTACGGATATCAACACAAGAGGTGAGTGCCTTCTTGAATACATTTATAAAAATCATATTTCAGTACTAAACAGGGGAAACGAACCAACATTTAGGAATGCAATCTGAGGGGAAGTTCTTGACCTAACTCTTTGCAGTCTTAATATGCTCGACTTTGTTTCAAACTGGCACGTCTCAGACGAAGTCTCCATGTCAGATCATCAACACATAAGATTTGACGTGGGGTCTATCGTGACGTGCTCTTTAGTAAACAGGAACCCACGCAAGACAAACTGGGATCTTTACAGAAGTACGCTTGAGAACAATGTAAACCACTCCACTCTTCAAATAACTAACAAAGAAGAGCTGGAATTTGAAGCAAATGAGCTTCACCAGGCAATTGAAACAGCATTTCACGCCAGCTGCCCTCAAAAGGTCCGAAAGCTCAACAGAAACGTTCCTTGGTGGAACGAATCTGTTGCAAAACGGCAAAGAGAGGCAAGAAATCTGTTCAACAGGGCAAAAAGAGGCCAAGTTACATGGGCCTCATACAAAAGCGCCCTTACACTCTACAACAAGGAGCTGAGAAAGGCTAAAAGGGCCACGTGGAGAAATCACTGCGGGGAGATTTCTACTCTCCCCGAAGCGATCCGACTGCAAAAGGCACTTGCAAAAGACCACTCAAACGGTATCTGCACTCTCAAAAAACCAGATGGTACATACACAAACACTCCCGAGGAAACTAGCTCTCTTTTGCTAGAGACCCACTTCCCGGGATGTGTGATTGCGGACAATTTCAGCTCGGATGAGGTGGACACAACCAACTTAACCGCAGCAGAAAGAAGTACGCCGTACAAAGTATTCCATCAAAATAGTGTACTTTGGGCTATCAAGAACATGAGCCCCTACAAATCCCCCGGACCTGATGGGATTTACCCTTGCCTTCTTCAACAAGGCGCTTCGCTTATTACGCGAGCCATGGTCCGCATATTCAGAGCTAGTCATTCACTTGGCAACTTGCCAACCGAGTAGACTGATGTAAGGGTCGTATTAATACCAAAGGCAGGGAGAAAAGACTCACAATTACCTAAATCATACAGACCAATCAGCCTCAGTTCATTCCTTCTTAAAACAATGGAAAAAGTATTGGACCAGTTTATTAGCGATAATCATCTCAAGCTACATCCCTTACACAAGCTCCAATTTGCCTATCAATCAGGCAAGTCCACCGAGACAGCTATTCATTGCCTAACTACCAAAATAGAAAAGGCACTTAGCAGCCAACAAATAGCTCTCTGTGTCTTTATGGACATTTCAGGTGCCTTCGATAACACCTCCTACGAGGCCATTTCAAATGCACTGATCCGTAAAGGGATCAATACACCCATTATCAATTGGATCCTCTTGATGCTGAAATCAAGAACGATCTCTCTAGACCTGGGGGGAAACACCAAGTCCATAACAGCCACAAGGGGTTGCCCCCAAGGGGGTGTACTCTCTCCCCTTCTGTGGACCTTAGTAATTGATGAGCTTATCTACAGGCTCAACGATCAGGGCTTTTCCACTCAGGGCTATGCTGATGACATTGTCATCTGCATCTCGGGCTCGCATGAATCCACAATCAGTGAACGAATGCAAAGTGCCCTAAACATTACATACAACTGGTGTCTTGACAAGGGACTCAGTTTAAACCCAACGAAAACTATAGTAGTTCCATTCACGAGGAAAAGATGTCTAAGTCTAGAAAGACCAACTCTGATAGGAACCACTTTAGAATTCTCCACTGAAGCCAAATATCTTGGAGTCATTTTTGACTCCAAGCTGACGTGGAACTCTCACCTACACTACGCCATAAATAAAGCCACAAGAGCACACTTTGCTTGTAACAGGCTTTTTGGCAAGACTTGGGGTCTGAATCCCAAGATGGTGTACTGGTCCTTCTCTACTGTCATAAAACCCATACTCACGTATGCAGCCATCGCTTGGTGGCCTAAGGTCTCTCAGAGAACTGCAGTCAGAGAACTAAGCAAACTACAGCGCCTAATATGCGTTGGTATAACAGGAGCCATGCGCACTTGTCCGACCGACGCGTTAGGGATTATCACCGGCGTATCGCCACTTCCCATCTTAATTAGAAGGGAAGCTTACCTTGGAGCTATTCGCCTCAACAAGATATACAGCTTCAAACCTGGAGATCTTACGGGGCACCTAGAGATACTCAGTTCTCAAAGAAACAGCCCAACCTTAAACCTTTCCGACACACAGGAACAACTCGTTCAGTTCGACAGAAACTTCATCGTGGAAATCCACGGCAGAGATATCTGGAGAACAGAAACACCCAGCGTACCAAACGGTTCTCAAATCTGGTACACTGATGGATCCAAATTGGAAGATGGTAGCACGGGTGCAGGAATCTACGGGCCACGGAAAACATCCCACCATCTTCCAAGCGGAAGTACACGCCATTGAAATCTGTGCCAGAGAATGTCTTCGCAGGAACATGCGAGGGGCACAGATTTACATACTGTCCGATAGCCAAGCAGCTCTTCGAGCTTTGAAATCATACTCAATCGCATCTAGGCTAGTCAAGGACTGTTTCCAGCTTCTCAATGAACTCGGAACCCATAACACCGTCAAGCTATGGTGGGTGCCGGGTCATGAGGGACACGCAGGAAACGAAATGGCCGATGATCTTGCCAAATCTGGGGCAAGCATGCCATTCATCAGCCCTGAACCCTTCTGTGGACTCTCAAAAGGACACACTATGGAGGAGATCAGAAATTGGGAAAAGAGGGAAATAGAAAAACACTGGACAAACAGCGTAGGCCAAAGACAGGCAAAAAGATTCCTCATTCCGGACAAAAACAAGTCCCTAAAACTCCTAGAATTGAATAGGGGAGACCTACGTATCCTCACAGGATACCTCACGGGTCACTGCAAGCTCAGGTATCATCTTAAGAAACTGAGACTAGTCGACACGGACGTCTGCAGATTTTGTGAAGAGGAGCAAGAGACATCTGAACATGTCCTCTGCGAATGCCCTGCACTTTTCAACAGACGACTGCAACACCTTGGCAACACATGTGTGCCACCTTTTAGAATTTGGAACATAAGGCCCAACTTAGTGCTCAATTATATAAAGAGCCTAAACATTTAGGGAACCATCCATTTTCTATTTGCCTGTACAATAGATCTCTTCTGGTCGCGGTACATAATAGGCTTACAAAAAAAAAAAAAAAAAACTTAATTTATATATGTTTACAGGACTATTAGTTTTATGTCATCCAAAAGTTGTTTGATTTGTACAACCCGAGGCGCCGCCTGCGGACAGCTCGTCGTCGTCGAACTTCAGACCACCGATCCCACGGAGGACGCTGTACAGCCGTAGCAGCACCAGGTTGAGTGCGTCGCCCTTGCGCTTCTGGCTGGAGCGATCTGTGGGGGGAAGGAAACTGAATTATGATTTCTTATCTTTTGTTTGTATTCCATATTGTCATATTGTCATTCTCGTTTTTAACAAATTAAAAGAAGATAGCAATAATCCCTGTTCTCCCTCAAAATAAATATTACCCTACTCACCAGATCTCGGGATGCTTCAGCGTGAACTTGAGCACGTACGAATTCAAGCAACAATAACTGGAAACTCGCAAATAGGAGAGAAGGAAATATTTTCAGCAATACACGCAAAGCTTTATACAAGTCGGGAAAACTATGGGGTACTCATTACGACGAAATATTAAAAATGAAGAAATAAATAAATAAATAATTTTATAATTAATAAAAAAATCAACAACCTTAATAAAATTATCAAAACAGTTTATTATTTTAATTAATAATATCAGAAAAGTTAGTTTTTGAAGTGAAATTTCTATAAGCGCGTTATGGATTTTCGGGGACGGAGTAAAACCGATTCATGACCGTCACGAAAATTGCACATGTCCCTGTCCCTCTCTCACCGCTAACGAATGTTCTCTCTATCCTCTTCTTTGCTCTCTTCGCTCTCAGCGCGCTCGCACAAAGTTGAGAGCCTAAAAATCTAAAAATAGAATGCGCTTGCTTGTGAAAAAAAGAGAAATAAAATTATAAGAGGGAATACTAGAAGTTTCACTTCTTTCGTACGTAGGCTGGAGACACCCCTTTTTTTAAACTTTAGGTTAATGTTGAATTAGTTTGAAACAATTCATCTTAGTTCTTTAAACCATAATAATGTGAGTGGTACTGCAGCCGCGAGTGCCAGCTAAGCGCATGGGAGGCCCACCATTATCAAAACTGTGGACGAAAATAAGGACAATTTAAAATAAATTTTATTTAATTATATTCAAATATATTTATTTACTTCCAATTTGTCAAGAAATATTTATTTATCAGACAGATGTCTGCCACGCATACACAGATAAAAAAAATATCAATTTCGATTTGATATGCGCAGGTCAAATAGATATTTACATTAAAAATGCCGTTTTGATGACTGAAAAAGATCAAATAGATATTATTTTCGCATTTTTAAATTTCCCGCTTTCCGAAAACTCTACGAAGCGGAGAATGCAACCTTGGAGTAAGAGAGAGCGAATGATTATTATAAGGGGGAACGACATAGATAAGTTTTCGCATATCGAAACCTAAACGAGTGCGACAGAGATCGATGTTCGAACTCGCGTATTTCGAACATACTGTCTCGCTCGCTCTGTCTCTCTTTCCACTCGACCATGCTTTACAAGGTGGTCTTAACTCAAGAGCTGCTCTCTTTTGAGGACGTTATTTGTGCCACTCTTTATCTAGGTATCTCTTTCTATCGCTTGAGAGAGACAGAGAAGTAAGCATATTACCGTCCTCGGCAGAGCAGACTATTGCGCATCGTGAGTTGCCAATAGTTCTGAGGAAAGAGGTAAGTAAAGTGCAAGTGAAGTTAAAGTGCAAGTGAAAAAAAATGCACGTGTTTGTGTGTGCTATATTCTATTTTCTATAAATTTCTAAGTGTCGTTTGTGTCGGTATAAGAGAAGGGTACTATAGTACCCAGCGAAATGTGGTGTTATAGCAGGGGGAGAGAGCGAGATCCGAAAAACACAGAATCGTAGATGTTTTAAAAGCAATATTCCAAAAATTGATGAACAAATTTTTTCCAATAAAAATAAAACAAAATGGCGGCTCCAGCCCTCACTTAACCAAATAAATGTAGTGTAAATTCTCTAAACAATACGGAAGTTCGTGGTAAAAAAAAGTATAGGTACAAATGTCGACCAAAATGACGCCGCAGAGCCGGAAGCTGTTGAAATATCGCGTCATTGAATATCGCATCATTACATATCGCATCAGTTGAAACAGTTTATTTCATTTTGACAAAACTATTATAATTATATATGTAAGTTATCGATAATGCATTTTTAGGATTTTTCTGAAACACAGCTTACTTTTGAACTCAGTTTTCACTTCCTCTTTTGATCTTAAATGTGAATACAATAAAACGTGTCTCTCTCTGCTACAACTTATTTCCCGCCTCGTGTTTCATTGAAATAAGAAGAAATTACTGGAACGTGATATTGGATTGGATAAAGGAACATAAAGGGAACGAAGTTGCTGTTATTAAATACAAATATCTCTACGGATTAATCTGATTAAGTCGGATTTTCTTCAGGTTATGGGCCCAGGTCCCCACCGCAGATAAGTACACTTTGTGATTAATAAATATAACATGGAGAAAGGAAAACGAAATATTAAGCCGTTCGACGGTGAAAAATATGCAATTTGGAAATTTCGAGTTCGAGCGCTTTTAAGCGAAAATGATGCCATTAAAGTGATTGATGAAACTGGTGATGATTCTGAAGAGTGGAAAAAGTTTGAAAAATTAGCTAAAAATACAATTATTGAATATTTAAGTGATTCTTTTTTGAGTTTTGTCACAAGTGAGTGCAGTGCTAAAGAAATTTTTAATAACTTAGACTCAATATATGAACGCAAAAGCTTCGCTACTCAGTTGTCCGTCCGAAAACAGTTAATTTCTTTAAAATTAAAAGGTGATGTGGATTTAATAGATCATTTTAATATTTTTGATGATCTTATTACGGAACTAACTGCATCTGGTGCGAAATTAGATGAGATGGACAAGGTCAGCCATCTTTTGCTTTCTCTGCCTGTTTCGTATGACGGAGTTATTACCGCCATTGAAACACTCGCAGAAAATAGTTTGACTTTAGCCTTTGTTAAAAATAGACTTCTTGATCATGAAATTAAATTAAAGCAAAAATCAAAAGACACAAGTTTAAAAGTATTACAAGCTGTGAATAAAATAAATAAAGACAAAAACACCTTGTTGCTTGAAAAATTTCTTACCTACTCTTACGAAAAGACTCAGAGAGCAACCGATTAGGGTTCAAGACCGCCGCCAGAGCGAAACCGTTTTTCTATTCTGTTTGTTTCGGTTGTCCAAGACCCTTTGTCGCGGCCAGAAGAAAACGGTCTTTGCGTATGATGGGTATGGTATACATTCACACGCATAGGCAAGCAAATCGTTTATGTGTCTGTTTGCAGCCGAAATGTATTAATTGCGATCGCGAATTCAGTGGAAGTAGGAAATATTTGTTGCAAAATGGAAAAGACATTAATAAAAAGTGCACCAATTCTTTCAATTTAATTTAATTTGTTCCATTAAAAAATTATATTATTTTTTCCCACAACAACGAAAATAAATGTAAAGACCGTTTGCATTGAGTTTTCGGTCAATCGGTCTTTGCTGACTCTCATGGTGCGAGCGGTTCTCGTTTCGCTCTTACGAACTGCTCATGAAAACCGACACACAAAGAGCTCAACAAAAGCCTCAACAAAAACATAAAAGAAGACAGCAAGAGTCTCTGCTCAGAGCGAACGAGAGGGTATGATCTTTTCGGTTGTGCTCGCAACAAGACCGCAAGATGAAAAACGGTCGACAGTTATTTGCGAGCTCTGAAATAAAGTAAATAACTTTCAAAATAGAAATAATAATTTTCAAAATAAATATAATAAGTTTCAAGATAAAGTCCAATTTAAATCAAAATTCAAATTTAATAAACAAAAATGTTTTTACTGTGGCAAGTTAGGGCACTTAAAAAAGGATTGCTATAAGTATAAGAAAGAGAAAGAAAATGAGAATAATAAAGAAAAACAAGCACACTTGGCTCAAGGGCAAAAAGAAACAGAAAGATCTGGTTTTGCATTTATGCTCAAACGTCACAATAATATTAGTGATGGGCATATTTCTTTCTTATTGGATTCGGGTGCATCTGATCACTTGATAAACAACGAAAATCTACTCTCAAACGTTTGTCATCTTGAATCACCAATAAAAATCGCTGTTGCAAAGTCAGATGAATTTATATTTGCAACTAAAAAGGGAACAATGGAACTGCTAACCGATACTTTAACCAACGTTACCCTAAACGATGTATTATTTTGTCCTGATGTATCGCAAAACCTTATATCTGTTAAAAAGATGCAAGATGCTGGTTTTACAATTGTATTTCATCCAGGAGGTGTGCTTGTGAGTAAAGAAAAAATAAATATAATGAATGCACATTTTAATGATAATGTCCCTTCTGTAAGATTTACAATTCCTAGAATAGCATGTGTATCAAATAAAATAAGTTACGACATATGGCATGAGAGGTTAGGGCATATAAGTCAGGGAAAATTTATTGAAATTAAAAATAATAATTTATTTGAAGATACTAATATACTAACTAATGTTAATCCAATTTATGCGAAGCCTGCATAAAAGGAAAACAAACTAGACTTCGTTTTGAAAAGGTTAAAAATAAAGATCACATAGATAGGCCATTATTTGTAGTACATTCTGATGTCTGTGGTCCGATATCACCCCCAACAATAAATAAAAAGAATTACTATGTTGTTTTCATAGATCAATATACACATTACTGTGTAACATATTTGTTAACTTACAAGTCAGATGTTTTTGCTGCATTTAGGGATTTTATTTCAAAAAGCGAAGCACATTTCAATCTAAAAGTAGTAAATCTATACATAGATAATGGGAGAGAATATTTATCGAATGAAATGCGAGAATTTTGTGTTGAAAAAGGCATCAGCTACCATTTAACAGTTCCACACACACCTCAGCAAAATGGTGTATCCGAAAGGATGATAAGGTCTATAACTGAAAAAGCTCGTGCTTTAGTTATAGGAGCCGACCTACAGAAAAGTTTCTGGGGTGAAGCTGTTTTAACAGCGACTTATTTAATAAATAGAAGTCCAAGTAATGCACTTAAAGATTTATTAAAAATACACCATATGAAATGTGGCATAACAAAAAGCCAAGTTAAACTACGAAAAAGAAAGTTTGATGAAAAGTCATGGAAGGGTATACTTGTGGGGTATGAACCAAATGGGTACAAAGTGTGGAGTGTTGGAAAAGAAATATTTGTAACAGCAAGAGATGTTGTTGTTGATGAAACAAATATGATAAAATCTAGAGCTGTGGTTGAGGAGGAAATGCATCTTAATAATGAAGATGGTGAAAGTATTCAGTCAAATGATGATAATGAAAACGTCCTCAGTAAAAATGAGAAATCTGATCAAGCAGATAAACAGCCTAGTGATATGGTAGAATTCGAGAATGCCGATCCAGAAATGTCTGGTGAAAAGTCTTATGAAAAAGAAGACTTGGAATCGCAGATAAATATTAGAAAAAGTGATCGAATTAAAAATAAGCCCAAAGTATCTTATCAAGATTTAATAAATAATTGTGTAATGAATACTCAATCTGTAATCTATTCTATACCAAATAAATTTGTCGAGGTTAAGTTTAGTAAAGATAGAACATATTGGGAGGAAGCTATAAAAGAAGAACTAGATTCACATTTGTTAAACAAAACCTGGTCAATTGTACAAAAGCCTATAAATAAAAATATAGTAGATTGTAAATGGGTTTTTACAATTAAACAAAATGAATTCGGTGAACCAACAAAATACAAAGCCAGACTTGTTGCTCGCGGTTTTACTCAAGAATACTTAGTTGACTATAATGATACATTTGCACCTGTAGCAAGAATCTCGAGTTTTAGATTGATTATGTCCATAGCAAATCAATATGACCTTTTAGTTCATCATATGGATGTTAAAACAGCATTTTTAAATGGTATATTAAAAGAAGAAATATATATGCAAATACCAGAAGGTCTAATATGTAGAGAAAATGAAGTTTGTAGATTAAATAAAGCAATTTATGGTCTCAAACAAGCTGCAAGGTGTTGGTTTGAAACATTCGAGAAAGCATTGATAGAAATAGGCTTTGTAAATTCACCAGTAGATCGTTGTATATATCTTCTCGATAAGGGGGATATATTCTCTAATATATATGTTCTTTTATATGTAGATGATTTAGTAATATCTACCAAAAATAAACAAGTAATGAATGATTTTAAATTATATTTAATGAACAAATTTAGAATGACTGATTTAAATGAAATTAAATTTTTCTTAGGTATAAAAGTTGACAGAAGTGATGGTCAAATAAGTCTTAGTCAGTCCGCTTATATAAAGTCTATAATTTTAAAATATAACATGGATAATTGCAATCCGGTTAACTGTCCTCTTCCAACTAAACTTAATCATATTGCTTTAAGCTCAGATGATAAGTGTGATGCCCCATGTAGAAATGTAATAGGATGTTTAATGTACATCATGTTATGTACAAGACCTGATTTGAGTATAGCCGTTAATCTTTTAAGTCGTTATTGCGAAAAGAATAACACAGAACTTTGGCAGTGCCTGAAGAAAGTTTTAAGGTACCTAAAGGGTACAGTTGATTTAAAGTTATCTTTTCAGAAAAACTCAAATTTTAATGAGTTTTTGGTCGGCTATGTAGATTCAGATTGGGGTGGAAGTGAATCAGATAGAAAAAGTACTACAGGGTACTTATTTAAAATGTTTGATTCTAATGTAATTTGTTGGAATACAAGGAAGCAACATTCAGTAGCAGCCTCATCAACAGAAGCTGAGTATATGGCCTTGTTCGAGGCAGTTAGAGAAGCTATGTGGCTAAAATCATTACTAGAAAGCTTAAAGATTAAAGTTATTAATCCAATTAAATTATATGAAGATAACCAAGGATGTATAAGTATTGCCAATAACCCCTCATGTCATAAACGTTCAAAACATATAGATATAAAATATCATTTTACAAGAGAACAGGTTGAAAAGAACCTAATTGAAATTTTGTATATTCCCACAGGTAAACAAATCGCAGATATGCTGACTAAATCATTGCCAGCGCAACGTTTTTGTGATCTACGAGATCAAATGAATTTGAGAAACTAAACAAGGAAAATAAATGGAACAAAACGGATCTCATGGAAAATCGAGAGGCTATTCCAACTTTAAGTTAATTTTTTATTGATATTTGATTTGATATGAAATATTGTTTAACGTAAATGATAATCTTAATTTTTCAAACAGTCTGATTGGGTTTTTGTGGGTTTTCCCCAATCCGTGCAACAAATGTTGGACTGCAATTGTACAACTCCCCACTATAGCAGATTCTGAGACTTTTCTGATATTAAGCTAATTGCTAAGAATATATAATTATAATATTTTGAGGAGGTGTGTTGAAATATCGCGTCATTGAATATCGCATCATTATATATCGCATCAGTTGAAACAGTTTATTTCATTTTGACAAAACTATTATAATTATATATGTAAGTTATCGATAATGCATTTTTAGGATTTTTCTGAAACACAGCTTACTTTTGAACTCAGTTTTCACTTCCTCTTTTGATCTTAAATGTGAATACAATAAAACGTGTCTCTCTCTGCTACAACTTATTTCCCGCCTCGTGTTTCATTGAAATAAGAAGAAATAACTGGAACGTGATATTGGATTGGATAAAGAAACATAAAGGGAACGAAGTTGCTGTTATTAAATACAAATATCTCTACGGATTAATCTGATTAAGTCGGATTTTCTTCAGAAGCCTTCCTCGAGCTGACCAAAAGGGGCAGGGCCTAGGAGGGGAAGGTAGAGGCTAACAACCAACTCAACCAACCCAGCCGTCGCGTGTTAGAGGCCACTCGTGTGTTTGTGGACTTTAAACTATATAAACATGCCTTTGGATGATGGAGCTAATCCAGCCCTATGCGCCTATAATATTAATGATGGAACTATTTATCCGGCCCAATGCGCTGATGATACGGATTGTTGCAGGAATTCCTCGAACCTTTTCGCAATTGGGAAGAAATCAAATGTGGTATGAGGGTGACCTCTATGCGTTAGCACGCCTGGCAACCCACCTAGCCCAGCGACGCCTCCAGATTTTGTAAGTCAAAATCTTGCTAATCAGTTGCGCTGTAAGTCTGTTAAACGCTTAATAAAGAGAAGCCATCTTGATATTCACAGTGGAAATAGTGTTTCAACTGACTCTTCTTTCGGTTAGGGTGACCAGATAGCTAAAGTGGAAAATACGGACACTTTTCTCGCCACCCCCCCCTCTCCATAGCTCCACCATATATCCAAGTAGACTGTCTACTTGAATATATGGTGGCGCAATTGTGGTGTTTTACAATTTGTTATGGAAAGTTTGCAACACGTTCGTCTACGAATTTTTAGAATTTATATGATAATTTCACGTGGTAATTGGAAAGTACTTTAAAAGCTGATGAAGTTGGGAAGATAGGATGATATATTCTACATACTCATTTCGGAAAAATTGCATGTGCAACCTGTTTTTTCGTCAAAAACGCGAAAAATACGGACATTTTACAAAAAATACGGACTAACGGACACAGAGCTGAAAATACGGACATGTCCGTATTAATACGGACGCCTGGTCACCCTACGTTCGGTCCGATTGTAAAACGATATCATGACCTTAACCGTAAAGTTACTATTAAACAACTTGCATCAGAGAATCCAACCCCTTCCAGCCAAAACTATACAGGTCAGGGCAACAGCTATGTCTTGTTTTTTCAAGGGGTACTGACTAGTTCTGGCTACATCCCCTGAATGACCTGATAATATTATATAGCCGAAAGCATTTAATATTTAATTTTATTTATTTTTCGCTGTGATGGATGCTGTAGGTGCGTCGAAACTTATCGCACCATTCCTTTTGCGGAAAAAAGTGGGACAGGCCAGAGTCAGGGTCAAATTATATTTAAAGTTTCTGCAAATCTACTTGGTGGGTGATGAGCAAAAAAACGCACGCTGCCACTACAACTATATCGAGCACATGAAGGAGATAAAAATTGTGGGTATATCATGCAGGACAACGTCTGTCGGAACTGCATGTAATAATATAAATGAAATATAAATCTACTATATAAAAATAAGTCGGGTTTTCTTTCTGACGTTATATCTTCAAAACGCACAAACCGATTTTGCATTCGTTGGAAAGGTCTCGGGCTCCGTAAGGTTTATAGCTAAGAAAATTCAGGAAAAATTTAAACAGAAAAGCGAGAAATTCCTTTTTTTACGTACAGCGCCACCTCTTGTACTACAAACCAATGTTTTAAGTAGGCTCAGTTAATTTCATGCGACAAACCGGTATTGTGTTCTCTGTGAAATTGTGAAAAAAAAATTTTTTTAAAATAAGTTATTCGTTTCCTAACCATCAACACAATCACGTGTATTGTGCAAATTCTTATTAAATTTCAACGGCAGACATTTGTCTTAAAAGTGGTTAGTTGAACTGTGTAAATTATCGTGCATTTGAGGTTTAATTCACTACTCTGTCCATAGTCCAAAATGCCTAGAGGACGACGTGTGAAAATCGGCCGCCGCACAAGACATGTAAGCCAGCAACAAGTGTATTCACATAACTTAAGCGAAGAAAGACAAAATATAATATGAGAAAGTGCCCCATTGGGACAACGCGTGAGGACACGAAGATCATTGGCATCATACAATCGCTTGGTATTCCAATATGATCCCACTGCAAACTACAGTGATGATGAAATTTTAGATATTGGGCCAATGACGATTATATGCCGATATTGCAATGCGTTAAAGTTCAAAAGAGAAACGGATAGATTGTGCTGCGCAAGTGAAAAAGCCAAACTAGATCTATTACTTACACCACCACAGCCACTGAAACCATTGTTCGATGGAAGTGATCCCGATTCCCGATTCCATTAACAATTCATTTAACTTGGCATTTTCAGGCGTATCAACAAATAATCATGATCAATAATAAGCTATTGATTCAGTTTATACATAAAACGAAGCCATCGGGTGGCGATACGGAGTTCGCCGGGCTTGCTAGTAAAGTAATATAAATTAAACAATACATTGTGCCCAAAATTTGTAAATTTGTATCGCACCATTTTTTATTTTCTGTTAGCGAGGTGTGTTCCCGAAACGATGTCAAAAATATATCAAAATATCAATAAATAGATATTTATTGCAAATAATATATATATTTGTATCTTAATACTTTTTAAGTCGAATATCAAAATGTCGATAAATTTTTTGATGTTTGCATAGACCACGAAGAACTGAAGATGTATATGAGCACACACTGAGACAGCGATGCGCTGAAATTCTCGTACTTCCAGAAAGGCAATTTACCGAATCTTTCGAGTGTGGCACTGAGCTACCTAATTACACCGGGTAGCTAAGTGTCGTCAGAGCGGTTAGCGTCGGCTATTTAGTGCGTTGTCTGCGACACAAGCAGCCGCATGACCAACCGCCATATAACCGAACGAGTTTTTTTTAAAAACCATAAGCAAAGACCAATGGAATTAATAAAACAACACACAAATTTTCAGTAAATGTATTTTAATTTTTTTTTTACAGAATTTACGTTGCTCATATGTACTTTATTTGTTTTCTGTAAAGTCTTTAATTTCCATTCTAATTTTTTTATTTTTGAAGTTAAAGATACATCCTCTGACTGATTACCAATGATTGCATTTTGAGCATTCATTTTATTTGTCAGATTTATTTATTAATAATTTCCTCATAATTGATTTCTATTTTATTGAAAAATATTATTTTTGAACATATTGTTCTGCTAATTCTAATTCTGGACTAAAATTTGTAACAGTTTAAATGTGCACTCCAAAGTTTATTGTCGAATGTGCAATTAACTACAATTAATTTTGATTCAATAGCAGCGTCTACATATATTATTGGAATTCAGGTTTATTTTTGTTTCTTGCCAATTGCTTAATGAATTGAAATGCAATGGCTCAAAACCTAACAAAAGTAAAAAAAAATGGAATAATTAATTAAAAAAATAAAAATAGCTATAGTCGAATATATTAGATTAACAATTTTCAATTTAATAATCACATTTGTTTGTTTCTTTGAAAATACACACGCACCCTGCACATTAGGGTGTATCGAAAATCAACTTTTTTCGATTTTCGATGATGGCTAGTGCGGATATGTTGTAAAACCATGTCAAATGAAAGCACAAAAAATTTCAGCCCGAAAGGATAACAGTTACTATCCCCGCAACGACTTTAAAATTTCGAAATTTTCATGAAAACTCGGAAGGATAATATTTACTATTCCCGCAATGTCCTTGAAATTTCGAATGACGTTCGAATGACGTTTGAGGTTATCCTTTCGGGCTGAAACTTTTTTGTGCTCTCATTTGACATTTTTTTACAATTTTTCCGCACTCAGCGTCATCGAAAAAAAAAAAATCGAGTTTCCATTAAAATTTCAAAATTTCAAGGACGTTGCGGGGATAGTAAACGTTATCCTTTCGGGCTGAAATTTTTTGTGCTTTCATTTGACATGGTTTAACAACATATCCGCACTAGCCATCATCGAAAATCGAAAAAAGTTGATTTTCGATACACTCTACTGCACATCATCTCGGCCGTTTAATTACGCGGGAGAAAACATTTAAAACATAGTCAAGCCGTCAGGATACCAAAATTGTAAATGTATTCACCGATTTGCCATTTTAATATTAATTAAACACAAATCACTTGTTAAATTTAATTTTAATTTTCTCAACGCTTTGGTGTGTGTTTAAAACCAGGTTCCCCTGTCGGCCATTTTGCACTTAAAACTATTGATACTTTGCGCTCAGTCAGAAAAATAAACTCTCTTATGATAAAACTCAGAAAAAACAAAGAAAATAATACTAATACTATACTAATGCAAAAGCCACAATGATGCAATACACATACATAGTATGTTGTGTGTGTGTGAGAGGGATGAAACCAAGAAGATCTTGATGAGAGAAAAAGCTCTCTCTTTCTTTCTTCTTTCCCTCCGCCTCCGAGATTTTTCTTTTCAATTAATCTTTATGCACATGCGTGCCCTTTTACTTGCTTGCAGACATCGAGAGCGTGCGGTTGTATGAAATAAAATAATTCAAAACGACAATTAAAGTGTTTGTACTGTTTGGTAAATCAGGCTGGTTTACATACCTGGAGTATATTTTATGTTTTCATATAATTAGTAATACATTATCTTTAAATTAACCGTGTCTGGGACCCATGCACAAGAAATGATATAATCAATATTATTTTGTATTTATTTACGCCTCTGTTTCTACCTAAAACCTCGCGTACAGCTGTCCTCATTATCTTTTCAAAAGTTTACAATTTACAGTAAAATACCTAAAACATAGACAACGAGTCTTCATCCCATGCATGTTCATTCTTAAATTCGGCAAGTTTTTGAGAACAGGAATTTCTCTCAAATTCTATCCCGAAGAACTTTCTTAGAGCTAGCGTTGACAAATTCATGAAGAGTTAAACTAAATGATTTTGTTAAAGTAGGGTCAAATCGTGTAGGTCGTTGTTGCATGCGTTCCTGTCCATTACAATGCACAATTGGTTTTTTTTTTAAATTACGAGTTTTAAGGTAAGACAAAATGCGCGACACCTGAGCAATGCAGTTGTGAAACACATTGCAATTCCACATTTTTCGGAAGAAACCTTTTGGAAAAAAGTATAATATGAGTTTATGTTTATGTTTAGATTGCTTCGATCCTTCCAACTTGGGGTCTGCGGTATTAGATATCTCCATCTTGTCCATCCTTGGTTTTTTTGGTTAACTAATAAATGTTGTTAACAAATAAATGAATGTGAACTAATAAAATAATTTGGTTTTGTGAATTTCTGGCTGACAGAAGTGGCTGAATCGGGGGCACCGAAACCCTTTAAAATTTTTGGTCTCTACAACACTTAAAAAAATTTAAAAATAAGAGTGATATTTTAAGGTGTCAAAAAAGTTTTAAAGTTTAAAAGTAAGATAGCTGAGAAAAAAAATTGTACAAATTTGTTTTTTTTGCCTTCTGGGGCGCAAGTACGCTTTAATGTACGCACTACTTTACAATAAATTGGTCTCATCAATGTGTGATCCTAATGGATCGCTATAATTGCGAACATGTTTATTGTTTTCGTTTCCTGCCTCCGGAAGCCGGAGCCGGAAGCTGCTGCTTGGCTTAGCTGCCTGACGCTCCTCAAGGCCCTCACCTCGTTCACCATCAGGAAGAACGGTTTGGTCATCTGCTCCAAGTTGGCAAGCCGCTCGAAGATGCAGGTTCGAACTCGCTCCGGTGGTTGTCAGACTGCAGGAGGGTAGTGGCCGCCGCAACTGCCTCCGCATGCACTCCTTCGGTTAGGTACTCCATATTTATGGTGTTCTTCGCGATCCTTACGTCCTCCGGATCCACCTCCAAATTGTAAAAATTTGTTCTTTTTGCCTTCTGGGGCGCAAGTACGCTTTAATATACTTACTATTTTACAATAAATTGGTCTCATCAATGTGTGATCCTGATGGATCGCTATAATTGCGAACATGTTTATTGTTTTCGTTTCCTGCCTCCGGAAGCCGGAGCCGGAAGCTGCTGCTCGGCTTAGCTGCCTGACGCTCCTCAAGGCCCTCACCTCGTTCACCATCAGGAAGAACGGTTTGGTCAGCTCCTCCAAGTAAGCAAGCCGCAAGAAGATGCCATCTTCGAACTCGGTCCGGTGGTTGTCAGACTGCAGGAGGGTAGTGGCCGCCGCAACTGCCTCCGCATGCACTCCTTCGGTTAGGTACTCCATATTTATGGTGTTCTTCGCAATCCTTACGTCCTCCGGATCCACCTCCAAATTGTAAAAATTTGTTATTTTTGCCTTCTGGGGCGCAAGTACGCTTTAATATACTTACTATTTTACAATAAATTGGTCTCATCAATGTGTGATCCTGATGGATCGCTATAATAGCGAACATGTTAATTGTTTTCGTTTCCTGCCTCCGGAAGCCGGAGCCGGAAGCTGCTGCTCGGCTTAGCTGCCTGACGCTCCTCAAGGCCCTCACCTCGTTCACCATCAGGAAGAACGGTTTGGTCAGCTCCTCCAAGTAAGCAAGCCGCAAAAAGATGCCATCTTCGAACTCGGTCCGGTGGTTGTCAGACTGCAGGAGGGTAGTGGCCGTCGCAACTGCCTCCGCATGCACTCCTTCGGTTAGGTACTCCATGTTTATAGTGTTCTCCTCGATCCTTACGTCCTCCGGATCTAACTCCACGTCCATGTCATCCTCAATCTCCGGCACCTCCACCTCAATCTCCAGTTCCTCGGCGTTGTTGCTCATTTTTGTTTTACTTAGTTGGTTTTACTTAAACGATCTCCTCATGCACAAATATCAAATTGGTGTATGGGCGAAAATAGGAACTATTTATGCTAGGAAGAGGCGGAGAGACGGAGGAACGGAGAAGCCGTTACTCCTAGGCGAAGTGCAAACTGCAACTCGACACTGCCGCGAAAAAGTAAGCGCCGCCTTGGCGTGAACAGTTAATATTTCTTAACATTTTGATCAAACACTTCTTATATTTGATGACCGTTAAAATTTGTAAATATTTTTATTAGAGAACTTAACAAAAAACAAAAGAAAAGCCTCTTGACATTTGAGCAAATTATATGTATAGTTGGTAAGCATCTACACTTTTTAGTGGCTTCTTGAAAATATTTAACATTTTATTATTTTAGATGTTCACAGATGCTCAGCTTATAAACTTTGGATTCAATTTATGTGGGCTAGTCCAAATTTAATGTGATCTGCATTTTATCAGATTAAGCAATTTTAGCCAAATAAAAATGCAACGTAATCAGCGAAAAGTAGGGTTGTCAAAATTAAAAAAAAGAAAAGACGCTCTGCTGTTTTTAAAATGCATTCGAATGTCCAGTACTCTTTGTTTAAAATGTAATGTTATGGCTGTGAAAGCAGTAGAGGTTCTCGATATCCGTATCTCAAGTGGTGCAGGGGAAGTTGAGTTTTGTGGCTAGTATCTCAGCCATCTGATCGATTGCTCATTTGATTGATTGCTGTTGTTTCCTTGAATGCAATTGCAAAATTGTAAACTCATTTATCTATTAATGCTTTACACTTATTTTTTACACTTTGAGGTCCTTTTTCCCAAAAACTAAGGGTGATGGAGAAATTTAAAGGACGAGATCGTGTTCAGCACAATGATTTATTAGACCTATATAGTCGCACCAATTTTTTATTTCATTTTTGAAAACTTATCAAGTTCGTCAATCATGGCCTCTTCTGTAGCTGAATTTGTGTAGGTCTGATTGGTTCCTATCTTTTTAAGGCATACTGCAGTCACTTCATAATTATGACATTTATTTTTCTGGCATAGTCCGTTAGACATTTCGTCCCAAAAGCTTCTTGTTGCTAGTTGTTTTAACAAGCTTAAATTACGTCAATATTGCTTGGTTTAAAGCTATAATGCCCGCTAACCGCTAGATCACAATTTATCCGGCATTAAGCTTTTGAAAACCGCCAGATCTAGCTGTAATAAAGCTAAATTGGCAACGCTGCTTGGTTGCTTAAAAACAACATGTTAATCGATAATTCAATCGTTAGTGCGATAGGTTCGGCACAGGGTAGCTCAGATCCAGGGCTGCGCCGTTTGGCGCGCGAATTGAATTGTGCGCGCACTTTGTTTTTAAACTTCATGTGTCGACTTTAATACACCATGCATTTTCGAATCTAATTAAAGAAGAAAGACTTGTTTTTTATAATTTTATTATTAAAATCACAGTAAACTCTAATAAAAAATCAACCTCACTTTAATTTCTTCTATTGTGTAACAGTACTTTTTGTGCGCTGAATAAGCATACCGCATTTAATATAAAGAAGAAAACTTTCAAATGTTTTTGTTTTCACTTGTTTTCCATTTACTATTGGTTGGAAAAAACTTTAGTCTGCGTGATCTATGTAAATTTGTTGTATTAGCGCGATTAGCACTTTGGTCAAGTGACGAACTTGAGTGTTGTGATTAATTACACCCTCGCTGGACCAGCAACAAAAATTCCACATACACATGTGTACATATAAATTAAATTTGACCGCAGCTCTAATCATTTTGATCAACAGAAGAGCTGCTGCCTAGGTCCAGGCGTTGTTTTCCTTTTCTCGCCCACACCTTTTAGCGGCATTTATGATCTTTTGCTCCACAGAGCAGCGATTCATTTGCATCGAGTGACAAACGCGATCGAATGCGAACCCAAAATCACACGACTAAGTTTAATTAGTGCATGGTCACTAATTAAGATTTCGGTCAGTGGATATTGTGTTAATCAAACCCCCGCACACAATAGGCGCAAACTGTCTCCGGGCGATCCGATCCTATCCAATCTGAACTTGAAACCGAAGTGCAGCCAAATAGAAACAATAACCGGTTGGATTTGTGGAATAGTTTTAAAGCTGAAAGATAGACATAATTGAGGTAAATTAAACGGGAATAATAAATTATTAAACAAAAAAGTACTCGAATTATAATTTAAAAAGTATAGGTAGACTGCTTTCCAGATATACTCCACTTATTAACCTTTAAGTTAAAACATAAATTGAAAAAGTTTATACATATAATAATTAAATACCATATGAATTAAGTTTATGGCATTGCATTACATTTATTTGGCGTAGTGATGTATTTAAAATTAGGGGCTGTCACTTCATAATCTTTATTTGAGGTATTTGTAATTATTTCTCAATAAAAATAAAAATAGTGTCTTCACAATAGTCTAATGAGATCAACAAAAAACCGCTTCTATACAAACTTGTCTTATAGCTTTTTCTTTGATAAAACCATATTTATATTATACGAAACATAGTTAAACATTTAAAACTATTTTTCTTACAGACCTTCCTTCATTTCATTCCCCTACAAATATCTTTCGACGATTGATTTATTGCTCTTACTTTCAGTTTTACAACCATTGGCCAATTAATACATAGTAAAAGAGTCTGAAGCGAATCGACTTATTTACCAGTCAAAAATACGGATGACCAAAGAGTCAACTATGTATGATAGGATGAAGATCTCAGCTCAAGAAGATCGAAATGTAAAAGTCAAATAAAAGAATAACGTTAAGAATTAACATTTTTTCACAGCAATAAAAGCATAAAAGTCAGAGATGTGTGCACACAAAAAAAAAGAGAAAGACAAGAAGGGGATCAAAAATTGTTTCAAAGAAAACCATGTGCACTGAGAAGCAAGTCTTTTAAAATCATCAATACCAAAACAAAATATATTTGAAATAATAACTTCTTTACCATTACTAGCCGTTGGATAAGGAGCTTATTGATAAAAGTTCATTGACTTATAAATGAGGCTATGCAAATAATTGAAAAACGAAACTATTTTGAAATAACCTTTTCTCTTGATTTCCTTCAGTGCACAAGTACTTCCATGCCGTGACGTATATGATACAAAATTTATAATCTTTTGCAGTCCGTCTCCGCTGGATGCTGCACATCGTTCGCCATTGTGATCGCTAATAGAGACATATATCCACTGAGAATTGATCACGGATCGAACGACGAGGAGGGTTCGTTAACAGCAGAAAAAGTTGAAATGTTGCGTTACTTTTCTCTGCAACCATAAACTTTTATGGCTGCAAGACGCAGCGGAAGACGAGGACAATGGATTGGAGTCGGGATTCTGGGATCGGTGATCAGGGAGCAGGGAACGGATAACAGGGAGCAGCTGTAAGCAGTCGTCGAAATGATTGGGCATTATGTCGGACCAGAGTCCGGGGCTATTCGGTATCTTTCTTTTTTATATCCATGGGGGTCGCAGTTGCTTTGACGACCCTCCTCCTATGGGTGCCAATTAAGATACGAGGAAGAGGACTGGAGCTGGGGCAGGGAAAACGCTCTGGACCCTATTAGCAGCCATATTGCCAGGCACTGAGAGAACTTAGACTTGAATCCAAATAAATCAAATACGTACAAATGTCTATGTTGCAAACTTCATTGCATAGGAATATTACATGGCCCGTTGTGTTCAGTGGCCGTTTTGAAAAGATATATTTGTGAACTATTTTTAACTTATTTTTTTGAATAAATTTTATTTAACCTAGGCTTAACCAATTTTAGTAATCTATTCATTGACTTCATAATTCTTTATTTCGAAAGTAGCTTAACTTTTCACAAGGAAATCATTGTGTTTCACAATAAATAAGTTTATTGATAAAGGGGAAAATAAAAAATCTTACATTAAATCAAATTTTTGTTACAAAATGTTATTTAAGACCGAAGAATGTTTTGAACATTTTATTAGGCAAGCCTTAAAACAAAAATTAGCTTTTAGTGCAAAAAACATTAATTTCGGACGAGCAAAATTTAACCTTCAGAACGTTTGACCGCAGAAGCACTTCTAGATTTTTAAAAACATACATCCCAAATATTTTTTCCTTGTGTATGAGCACCATAAAAGTGATATCCCGTTCGTGAGTGATCTGAGTAGATCGCTCTGTACTTTTTATGGCCCCCATTCGCTATGATCCCCTTCCCCGCCATTGGCCAACTGCCTTAACATGAAACCAGATACATCGAACCATAAATCAACCGGCTGAGTGAGAGATGCCCGATTCCGTGATGCATTTTATCCACTTTTGAGAATGTCAGCCATGTCCGAGAAAGAAATGGCGGACGCAAAACATAAGCTGTGAATTCGGAGTAATTTTGGCAGCGGCATGTGTAATGCAGTAGCCAAGAAAAATAGAGGGTGTACGAAAACAAAAGGCGTCGGCAAAAGTCAAAAAACCATTTCGTTACGCCAGGATGACCAAAGGCCAGCGACCAGAATGCAACGGAGAACGGGTTAAGCTGAGGAGTTTCACAAAATCGGGTATTACATATGTATGTACATATATATCTCTGCCGATCTCTGGACATGTGCATTTTGGCGTAACAGAAACAGAAACAAATGCAAACACACTGCAGTCGCCCGCTCCCAATTTGGTGTATCTTTTTTAGCGTGTAGGTGTGAAAACGTCGTCCACTTCCTTTATCGGGGGTTTCTGTTTCTGTTTCGGTTTTTTGTTTTATTTCTGCTTACTTGTCTCCACGGGTTATTTTGCATCTTCGCTTACATAAAAGTCAAAATATTTTCGGTGCGAAACAAAATAAAACCCTGACGCAGTTTTAATCTTAAAACGTTTTCCGATTCGGTCACGGTTCTCTTTGGTTGGAAACCCGTTGTATCAAAATCTGGACAGGTTGTAAATTTCTCTTCGCATTGGCTTTGACATTTCCGATTCTGCTTATATCAAGTCCTATAAATCAACCCCTCAAGAGTCCCAGCCGGGTACAACTACTTGTACTAGACTATAAGTGCTAGATGTGTACTAAATGCTCCTATCGTCTGGCACTTCAGATCGTCTTGTTTGTTGCGGCGGGCGCCAAATGAATGGACTGTTGCATTCCAAACAAGAGACCGGGATTTTTTTTCAATTCCATAATTTATGGGCAAAATAAAATTTTAATTTAAAAAGTGTCAAAAACCGTTTATCCAATTTGAACGTAAAGCTTTTCGACTAAAAATATTACTTCTAAGGCTGTCCCAGTGTACACTGGTTAGGCCAGTTAAACAACTGTTAAACAAGTAACGATTTGTTCAACAAATGTATCTTAGCAAAACATGCTTACTAAAATATGGCTATATCGACTCGTCTGGTGAAGCTGAGCAAGAGTATATGGGCAATTCTCCCAAAAAGGGGCAACCTAAAATTGAAAAGTTATCGAATCTTTTCGGCATTGATATATGTTATAGCCCTAGCGAAACTAAAAATTTTGATATGGCGTTTGGGGGGGGGGGGCGTGGCTCCCACGTTATAGGGTGTCAAAGTTTT
Organism: Drosophila oshimai; assembly: GCA_018150695.1. Taxonomy (NCBI): domain Eukaryota; kingdom Metazoa; phylum Arthropoda; class Insecta; order Diptera; family Drosophilidae; genus Drosophila; species Drosophila oshimai. Next base: position 1,111,348 of record JAECWM010000225.1, on the reverse strand, counting down.
GGGTAGTATAATTTTCAAATGTTAATAACTCTTACAAGACTAAACCGATTTGAACATACTATATGTCGATTTCATATAGAATTGTCTAAATTTTCATAAAAAAATTTTTATTTTTTTAAAATTAATTTTTTATATTTAAAATTAAAATTAAAATTTTTTTTTAATTTTGAACCCTGAATGCCCCCTTCGATTTTTTTCTAAAAAATCTCAAAATGATCCTTACTTCATTACCTAAGTACCTGCCAAGTTTCGTTTTGGGACAGCCAGAAACATGGACGCTACAGGTGATTTTGTAACGCAGGGTCAATTAAAATCGTGTCTGCTATACGGTGTGTAAGGTACTGATTTTGATGACAGTGAGCTAAAATTTGGCACACTGACTTGCTATTCAATATAGAACAAGTGGGCAACATTTTGGATTGATCAGACCACGCCTACTCTTACCGCCCATATACTTACATCATAATGATACGATGTAAGGGCGTAGCTTTCATTGAGAGTGCTCGACTACGGTAATACCATGTAATACGCACATGTAATTACACAAGAAAACGGCTGGCTATGTTAGCATTGCATCATCTCACACAACCCCCACCTCTGATTTGTGTAAAACGCTTCCAGGAAAAACTAAACTTATTTTTCGGGAGAAACTACGCAGTAGCGCTTGCAGTTGAAACCAGCCAAAAAATATTTAAACAGCCTGAGTGGAAGGAAGTCTCTGATTTAAATCTGACGAGGTGCCGACCGTGGATCGAGATACCGGCTGGTAATTTCTGCAAGGCATTCTTATCTGATTTATTTACGATTTTATTTGGTCTTTACGATTAATTTTCAACTTCTTCGGGAAGATGCCTTTTTTTAAGTGCTTTAATCCATTTAAATTTAAAGATCATAAAAATAAAAATGTTCGTAAAATCAGTACTAATACAATTATTGGAAGAAACGTACCACAAAAATTGTATTTGTGCGACAAATGTCGCAAGAAGGTTTCGACAGAAGGTTGGCCTACAATCACTCTGGCAAACAAATTTGAGTTTAACATTAAAATCGAGCCTGATTCAGATAGTTCAAATGATGCCGTTTCTGATTTTACCCAAGTTCTTGAAAAATTGAGAAATAAATTTAATGATCCGCAGAGTAGTACTTTTAAAAAGTATGAACTTATAAAGCTTGTACCAGAATCATGGAGTGAAAATAAAGTAGCTCAGACATTTGGATGTACCCGCAAAGTTGTCAAAAAAGCAAGAGAAGATAAGAGCGATAAACTGAATGGATATTCCTTACCTGATGAAATAAAAAAGTTAGTACTTAGCTTTTATGAAAACGACACAAATAGTCGTCTCTTACCAGGTAAAAAAGATTACGTTTCCGTAAAAAACAAGATGGGAAGCGAGTTCACATGCAGAAACGTTTGGTTTTATGTAATCTTTCGGAGCTTTATTATCATTTTAAAAGTGAACATTCTGATTGCAAGATAGGATTTTCCACTTTTGCTCGGTTGCGTCCAAAATATTGTGTTCTTGCAGGTTCCAGTGGAACACATTCAGTTTGTGTATGCACCTACCACGAAAATGTGTGTTTAATGATCGAGGGAGCATCCATACCAGCTTTGACTAAATCTAGCGCTATTGAACTTAGTTCTTATAAAGATTGTTTGAAAATCATGGTTTGCCAAAATGCGACACCTGATTGTCACTCTGGTGAATGTGTTCTGTGCCGAAATAATATTGAAAATATAAAAGACCATTTAAATGAGCTTTTCGAGGCTAGCGAAATTGATGAAATTAGTTTTCAAAGTTGGGAAAGCACAGACCGTTCAACACTGGAATCTCACGTTCAGGATAGAAATGAATTTGTTGAAAAATTGTGTGAAAAATTGATAGTTTTACGGAATCACGATTTTATTGCTAGACAGCAAGTTAGTTATTTGCAGCACTTGAAAGAAAATTTAAAAGATGATGAATTAATATTATTATGTGATTTTGCAGAAAATTATGCATTCGTTGCTCAAAACGCTGCTCAGTCGTTCCATTGGAACAACAATCAAGTTACTATTCAAACAGCTGTGTACTATTACTTAAAAAATGAAAAAATTCAGCATCATAGTATGGTGGTTCTCTCTGATGATCTCACACATAATACCGTGGCTGTGCATGCATTCCAAAAATTTTTATGAGACATTTAAAAGAGAAAAATTTAGCGATAAATAAAGTAATATATTTTACTGACGGAGCAGCACAGCAATATAAAAATCGCTATAATTTTGCTAATTTATTGAATCATCAGAAAGATTTTGGAGTGAGTGCTGAATGGCACTTTCATGCCACTGCCCACGGAAAAGGGCCTTGTGACGGCATAGGTGGTAATTTAAAACGATTGGCGGCACGAGCAAGCTTACAGCTACCCCCTTCTCAACAAATTCTAACAGCAAAAACTCTTTATAATTGGGCGAAGGAAAACCTTAATCAGACTTCAGTGTATTTTTCAACAAAAGTTGAACACAACTTACTCGAAAAGTCTTTAAATAACAGATTCTCCTCAGCAAAAACAATAAATGGTACCCACAGGTATCACGCATTTATACCCACCACAAATGAAGAGATGTTGATGAAAACATTCAGCTTTTCGGAAAAAATTACAGTCTTTCCACCTAAGCGCAAGTACAAAAAACAAAAAAATAAATAAAAACTAAAAAAATATAAAAAAAAATAAAAAAAATTTAAAAAAAACAACCGAAAAAAAATGGGATCATATGTCTGCTACGTCCACGTCGTTGATCCTGGGTTAGGCTAAACGCAGATAAGAACGGCTTGCAGCCGTTTACTTGTGTTAGCGTATTACATGGTATTACCGTAGTCGAGCACTCTCAATGAAAGCTACGCCCTTACATCGTATCATTATGATGTAAGTATATGGGCGGTAAGAGTAGGCGTGGTCTGATCAATCCAAAATGTTGCCCACTTGTTCTATATTGAATAGCAAGTCAGTGTGCCAAATTTTAGCTCACTGTCATCAAAATCAGTACCTTACACACCGTATAGCAGACACGATTTTAATTGACCCTGCGTTACAAAATCACCTGTAGCGTCCATGTTTCTGGCTGTCCCAAAACGAAACTTGGCAGGTACTTAGGTAATGAAGTAAGGATCATTTTGAGATTTTTTAGAAAAAAAATCGAAGGGGGCATTCAGGGTTCAAAATTAAAAAAAAATTTTAATTTTAATTTTAAATATAAAAAATTAATTTAAAAAAAAAAAAATTTTTTTATGAAAATTTAGACAATTCTATATGAAATCGACATATAGTATGTTCAAATCGGTTTAGTCTTGTAAGAGTTATTAACATTTGAAAATTATACTACCCAAAACTTTGACACCCTATAACGTGGGAGCCACGCCCCCCACCCCCCCAAACGCCATATCAAAATTTTTAGTTTCGCTAGGGCTATAACATATATCAATGCCGAAAAGATTCGATAACTTTTCAATTTTAGGTTGCCCCTTTTTGGGAGAATTGCCCATATACTTTATAGGGTCGTTACAAACACCAGACTAAAATTTTAATACCCTTCCAGGGTATTCCCAGTATAACCAGTAAAATTTCTAAACAGCCATGCACTTAGGTAATTTTACCCCTAAAACCAAGGAAGAAAACTCATTTTTGTTTTCAAAAACATTTCTTTTCAGAAAACTGTATGCACTATATGAATTAAAAATTAAATTTTTACATTTGAGCCCATGATTTTGAAAGTGGTATAAGTCATTTTTTTTTGTTTCGAGATATTTAGAGTTTTGCATTTTAAAGGATTAAAAAATATTCTTGCATTATGGATTATGATTTTTCGACAGTAAAGTAGTCCCAACAAACAAGTATTTATTATGATTGTAAAATTTATAGCCATTTTTAAAAGAAAATGTGGTTTTGAAAGGTTTAAAGGACTTGTACCACTTTCAAAATAACTGCATGACTTTATAAATTGCTTATATACCAATGAAACAATTTTATTAGTAATTAATTAATTATTAATCCATCATATTATTGGTCTAATAGTTATGTATAATGTAAGTAAATCAATATTTCCGTATATTCTAGGTCAGCGATGGGCACGAGATCTAACGGTTTGAGCAGCAGGCAGGCCAGACCAAAAAAAAACAACAACAACCACCACCGTCGCGGACGCGCCTTAAAGAATGTGCGAGCAAAGCAAAAGCAAAAAGCCAATGTATTTTTTTGTTGCAAATCTCGGGACCAAGGCGATGAGCTCGCAGAGTCTGTAGCATTGTTTTTGTTTCTTCACGGATCGCTGTCGAGCCGTCTGGCTGGCGCCTCCCGAAAAATATAACGGTTTGAGCAAGTGAGCAAATTGAGCCAGGGCGTGCCCATCTCTGGTCTAATACTTTGAATTCTGAGTTGTCATCCAAGGAAGTTTTATAAAACCTCTTATATGGGACAATTTTTAGAAATTTGATCCATTGTATTTTTAACCAAGGCACAGCTTCTCCATTGATGTTTTTCTTTCTATTATACGTTGATTCTTTAAGTTGTCTTGTAGAAATAAAATCTTTTTGATCCATTTGTACTACCGAATATGGGTTTCTCGTCTTACATGATTTTATTAAATTATAATAATGCTCAGGGATGTATAAAAAATTCGATTTTTTAAATTAAGTTTCTATCAAATTAAAATCGCGATCAATTGGCAAAAAAGAAAGGCCGGATACCATAAATTGATGTTCAATTGTTTCAACATTATTATCAGATGAGTGAACAATTTGTAACCATATTAAAGCTATGTTAATGTAATGATTTAATGACTTATACCACTATCAAAACGAACAATATCTGTATTTCAGTAAACAACTAAAAAAGAAACTAATTTTAAAGAGTTAGTTTGCATGGCATAATGCTAATCTCTTCAAATTATGGTATTTAATTAAGATTTGATAAGTAATAGCTGATAAAGTAGATTTTTTTAATTTTTGACTTATACCACTTTCAAAATCAAGGGCTCATTTATGAAGTTAATTAAAATGTTTGTAATGAAGGCTCAAGCCATTCGCCAAAAAAGCATCCTTTGATAAAACGTACATGTGCCCAGTAACAGTACACAGCCTACAAAACTTACCAAAACTAAGGAGTTTTAAGATTTTTAAAAAGATTAAATTTAATGGAACCTAACGCGGCCTGATTTTGAAAAAAACATAAAAGAACTTTTTGAAAATTTTGTTTTAATTTTTTTTTTAACATTAGAAGTTCTTCAGTCAAACTTCAATTTTTGGACACTCCAAAGCTAGATGCATTTAATTGAAATTTTATTAACTCTAACTGCAAACAAAATACAATTGTCACACGCAGTGACAGCTGACCCCAGTCGATATGCGTGAGTGCAAGCGAGCCAACCATATTACCAATAACAGTAATGGCTGAGTGGAGAGAGGCGAAGGAGTGGGCAAAGAGAAGGGGCGATTAATTGATTGACGTCCGCCGCTTTTCATGTTGGTTTTAGTAGGTGGAGCGTAGCTGTAAAAGGTTAACCCTTGTTAACCCAAGTGGCAAATTAGAACTCCCATCAATTGTTGTATTTTTTTTTTTTAATGTTTATTTTAAATAGCTAAGCACATATACACACATACATTCACAAGTTATAAATTAATTGCCGCCAAAATTGAACTAAGGAAATATGTGGGTGAAACGTTAAAATTATTTATTTATGTGGTAATTTTGCTTTTGTGCTCGAAAAATACAATACATTTACATTTAGTACAGCTAGTTTAGACTACGGCTAATTGTTATTACGATACATAAAAGTAATAAACGTTAAACTCTTTTTTTGTGGATATTTACACGGCTTGAATAATCAAATTGCGCTTTAAAATTAATTGCTTGCACTAAAATTATGATAAGTTGCTGCAAATAATTTCTTTACACGGCTGGGACGGCTGGTTTAAATTGTTTTTGTTTTTCCTGGGCAACTTAAGGACTACAACTTACGAGCTAAGCATTTACTTTAAATTACGTTGAACAAAAAACAAACATAATACATAAAATAATGGGACTTGATAGCTTGGAGGGCATTGACGTGTTAAAACCAGGAATATACAATCACAAAAATTAACAACGTGCAATATTCAGGGTGCAACGTCAAGACCTCCTTCTTTATTGGGTGTACTACATTCTTTATTTTTCTACATGCCCTTCTGGGGGGTCGGAAACAGTCTGACTGCGCGCGACCCAAGGGTTAAGCCAAGTCCAAGGCGAGAGCGGGAGCACTGTAGGAGCCGTTGCATTGCGCTCTTCCCCTATTGTTCTCTCCCAGCATCGAAAGCTGCGGCTCCATGTAGTTGTTGTCGCTGCTGCTCCCATTGTGGTTGTTGTTGCTGTTGGTGTGTTGGATGCCACTATTGCTGATGCTGTTGCCATAGCACGGATCGTGTCACATCGAGAGCGTTCCCACTGCCGCTGCAGCGGACATCTGTGCACTGTGCTGCTGCTGCAGCTGGTGTGAGTGTGCCGCTGCCGCCGCCAAGGAATGACTGTGGGCGGCCAGGTGGGGGTGCAGGCGCATAGCGGGAATATTCATCGCCATCGGGTTCATCGAGTGGGCCAGCGAGTGCGGCAAATGCAGGCCCGGCTCCAGTTTCGCCTTGGCGTCCAACAGCTGACTGTAGTCCGCATGCTGCACGCCCACACCCATCACATTCGGATCGCTGCCCTTCTTGTTCTGTTTGCGCTCCTTGGCGCGACGGTTCTGGAACCAGATCTTCACCTGGCGCTCGGACAGCGAGAGCGTCTGGGCCAATTCGCTCTTACGCCGGATGGTGATGTAACGCGACGTGCAGTACTCTTTCTCCAGTTCCAGGCGCTGGAAATCTGTGTACACCACGCGGTACTTGTCCTTAGTGCGTGTTTTTCCTATGGAAGCAAACAAAAAGAAAAACCTTTTATTAGTTGTGTTGAAAAAAACTTTATAAATGGAAATTGAAATCATGCAAACACTAAATTTCCCATCAAAGTGCAGAAAAATTAAAACTGAAAACATCAAGGCAAAAAATAAACCTATTAAGGGGGTTTAATCTTCAGGAACTATTAACATAAATATCACCCAAAAAAGTTTGAAATGATCTTCAAAAATTGTATCAAATATATTTTCAAAAAGAAATCAACTTCATGCCAAAAACCGTTGTCATAAATATTAATAACTACAAACCAAACAAAAAATTGATAATCTTAGTACAGCACACTCTTTTTAACAAAAAAATATTGGTATAAAATGCAGAACTCCGTTTTAGCAGATTTCGAAGGTCCTCAGAGATTAAATAATTAGTTGTATTATTTAATAAGTTTATTTTATTTCAATTGATAATTTTTAACGACATTTAAAATGTACCTTTTGTTTATTTACATTGAAAATTTAAGAAATACTGCAAAAATAAATTTTATGAAAAATATAAACAGCCAAAACACGGTAGCTGTAGTTACCTTAAAAGCTGAGACAAATGAAGACAAATTTAAACCTTAATTTTTGGCTAAAAAAAAAAATTTCATGAAGATCATGTGGAAGTTTTTGTCGTCAGAGGGCCGTGACTCTTGGCCAAGCTGGCAAGTTGCCAGTCGCCTCGTTCTCGGTTTAAAATGGGTGTCAACCGAGTGGAGTGACTGGCGTCAGGTGGACAAACATGTTTCTCCGCCAGGCTCATCTTGTTATAATAGACGACAATATTTAAATTATGATAGCCATAGAAGCCTGTCACATGCTGTATAACGAGATTGGAGCAACCCCAAGTCGAAGCGGTAAACATGAAAAATAAATTACAAAAAGCCGACAACGCTCTGGGTAACAGTTCTCCTTAGAATTGTAGAGTGTGGAATGTGGCGCTGAGTTGCGCAATTAGTCAATCAAAATTCAAATAAATGACAAAACCAGAAAACCCAACAAAACACTAAAATAGAAAAAAAAAAACGATAGACTTCAGAGAAGATGAGCTGCAAAGGCATGAAAAAGGCCACGAGATCGTGGCACAGTCTGCCTACGTGATAAACACACCCACACCAGCGGGAAATATTTTAAAGCAAACACCATTTCGGCTTGGGGATTTTGCTCTAATTTTTTATGTACAACGATACCGTACGTAGTGTTCTCACAATTAAAATCGAGCAAACAGGCAAACAAACAAATATTTTCACAGATGATAAAGTTCAACAGCAAAAGATAGGCAGAAGGGAGAGGGATGAACAAAGTGCAAAGAGTAAGTGTTAAAGACCTCAAGATGCCCTACGATAAATGATATATGGCTATAATATTGATTTAACATCCTTGTATTAAATTATAAGCACTGGAATTAGGTTTTATTGTTATTATTTTAAATTGCTCTCTTTTTAATTTTGAAACCTTAACCTAGGTAAGTTTTACGTGCGTAGTATCGAATGATGAAATAAGAAAAGTATTCCAACTTTGGAGGTTTCTTTTCCGTATTTTCTTATAAACCCAAGCAAAACCCCATTAAACCGTAACTTCGGGCCTCTTATCTCTCTCACTCTTTTATTTGTTCTTTACACTTTATTTAGACGTGAATATATTGCTGTCGCTCTGGCTTCTCGTTTGCTTAGTCTAATGTGGCAATCGTATAAAGAATAACTCAGAAGAAGAATAATGTTAAAACCCCGTTAAGCAAACACACTCATAATCTAGTTTTTTTTCGCTTCACATTATAAATTTAACATTTTCAGTCTGCCTTGCCATTTTTAGTACTTTCGTTGGGAAAATCTTCTTGCGCGTGTGTTTCTTGGGCCTCAAATCTACAGATAAAGTGGGCCTGGCTCCCAGAACAATCCACACACAGAAAAATAACTTGTTTAGACAGACTTGACGGATTTGAGGAAGTACACAAATAAAACCACAAAATTAAAACAACAATATTATCAGCTTTGAGGATTTACTGAGTAAATTGTAGAAAATAAAACATATTTTCAGATGATTTCGCAATTTGAGGTAAACTATGAGTAAGACGGAGATATTTTCATAGGTTTAGAGCAGCGATGGGCACGAGATCTAACGGTTTGAGCAGCAGGTCGGCCAGACCAAAAAAAAACAACAACAACCACCACCGTCTTAAAGAATGTGCGAGCAAAGCAAAAGCAAAAAGCCAATGTATTTTGTTGTTGCAAATCTCGGGACCGAGGCGAGCCGTCTGGCTGGCGCCTCCCGAAAAATATAACGGTTTGAGCAAGTGAGCAAATTGAGCCAGGGCGTGCCCATCTCTGGTTTAGAGGAAGGTACGTACAAAAATCCTTAACAAAACGATGAGGTTCGGGACAAAATAACATGTAAAGGCTAGTAGACATTTACCAAGCTTTAAAGACTTCAAATTTTTGAAAAAATTGTGAAAAGTTAAAATTTTTGGACATTGCTTTAAGTTTATACTTCCTTAACATTCCTTTCTTTGGAGTTAGAAGAGTAATATAGGAAAATGCCCTACCTAGCTTATCACATCACCCAATTCCTCTGAAATTCCGATCTCATTTCCAACATATGTATGCGGATCAGAAAACCACAGAACAACCTCCAAGAGGCTGCACCACATCGAGCGTTATCTATATCTAAGACTCTTATCTGGTTACCACTTGGAGGTTCCAATTTCTCACACCTGAAACGGAGCACAAACAAGAGCAAATCCGCACGGAATTAGGGACAAACTGGAGCACACGCTCCGCAGGGCGATGGGAGGCGGGCTGTGGGTGGTTCACAAGTGCCTGGTACCGTTGACCTTCACGGCCATAATCTAATAAATCGTACACGTATTATATGCACAACTATAAAGCCACTATCCAGCCGTACTGAGTGTTTTATTGCGTCCATAAACCAGGCAAGACAAACGCCACGAATGTGGATCAACTTGAGCTAATGCTAATGCTCCGTTGTCTGAACCTTTAAGATCTTTCCTAGGATCACCACTTTCCTCTCCCCCAGGCAGATAAGATTGTGAATGAATCGCAAAAAGAACGAAAGAAAAACCTCGTCACTTTGGCAAATAATTGTGCTTGAAAATAAGTCTGATATATATCTGGGGATATTCATGTGATATATAATGCCCTGCTTTAAGCGTATTTTATTAGCAATTAAATAAGAATTGTGCGTCAAGGTGTGACATTTTTTTACGACTTTGTCACTGGGGCCTCTCGCGTCATGAGTGAACGCTTCGTAATTTATATCGAATGGGGTTCTTCACTCGACATACTCGTATTCCTCTACACGTTTATACCATTGCCTAATTGAAAGTTTGATTCCGAACTGTTAATGCTATTGACTGGCATTTGTTTGCTCCACAATACCTCCCTCCACATGTAATGATAGATTAGTTAGCTGGCTTTGGCCGTCGGCAAAGTTCTGAAAGGTGGAGACCATACGCACCTCCTAATCCCAGTTGAGGTCTGTATCAATATCGGTGGAGTTACAAACTGTAGAGTTTGAAGCTTGGGGGTAAATCGCTGAACATTTGTCCAGATAAGCTTTAATGGTTGTTCTTCACTCATCGAGTGCGTATATAGTTAGGGTTTTCCAGGGGAGAGGTTTATGAGCTGATTGCTTTCTACGGGTTCTATATTGATTGTTACTGAAGAAGGAAACACTGTGCAAAACATTTCACAGGGTGTGAAACAGTTTGGGATGTAACCCAGCAAAACGAGTAATAACCTGAAAAACTGACAAAGCTTCTCATTTAATTACCTTTTAAACCCCCTTTTATACCCCGTATAAAAAATATATAGCACACGTGTGTCATTATCCCTTACATTTAGGGGAAAGTAGGGTAAGATGGGACGGTGGGTAAGATGGGACGCTGTATGTTTAAAGAGGAAAACATGCTGCCATCTATGTTATATTATAGTACTCAGTTGGTATTGTCATTTTAAAGAAAATTTGGTCACATTCACATGTATTTGCATTTTCTATAATTTTTCCGAATCGTTGAAAGTTTTTCGCTCTCCAGTCGTCGACTTTTTTGGCGTAAACATCAGCCTGGAATTTCGCGTTCTTCTTGAATATAAAAAAATTAATTACCTAGTCTTTTTCCGTAATCCATTAGACGTAATAATTGCGTACAATGTCAATGCTAGGTTATGTCATTATCGAATTATTGATTATTAAGTAAAAACAGTCGCCGTCGGGTAAGATGGGAATTGAATTCTCCAAATACGGCAAAGGGTGCAAAACTGAAGAGACAAGCGAGAAAAAGTGCATCGAAAGATAAGAAAAAAACGTTAAAAAAGTAAAAAACAACAAACATGTACGTTTTAACAGAATGTAAAAATAAACTTTCTGAATTTTGCAAATCGAGTGAATTTTTTCTGACTTCACAATATCGGTCCATTTAAACAACAAAAAATTGTTTAAATATACTCGGATTTATATATATTGTTGCAAGACATCATATTCTTCCCCAAAAATCAGCTGACGATTCATTTTTGCTTTATAACACAGTTTACATAGGTCAAATAACAAGCGTCCCATCTTACCCGACGATTTTTTAATACCTCGAAAAATTACAGTTTCTTAAAATTAGTAAAAACCACATAAAATTTTTTCTGATCATCATCTTTTTTCATATATTGTTACTAGAGGCTTTAGACTTCCCGAAAAACCAGCCGAGGCTTTGTTGTTTGGTTTATTGTATAATTTACAGGGATCAGAATCCAGCCGTCCCATCTTACCCTACTTTCCCCTACAATTTTTATGATTTGTTGCCGTTGAACTAGAGAGATTTCTCAGTGCATTCTCTAATTCCTGGCTAAACATCAACAATCCTACTGTCGAGTCGATTGGCCTAAGCGTGTACCATACATAACTTTAAATGCCGACAAAGGAAAACTCTTTAAACAGTGAAAATACCACCGTAACCAAGTCGATTCCATAATATCAAACACAACAGAAATAGAGCAAGAGTAAAGATCATTTGGGTAATAAATTATATCAGGTTGAGGTCTAGTCTTTTCCCTATTAGAACAGCTGTTGATTGCTGGGCAATTATGTGGTCCGCCCCCTGGGGAAAAATCAGTGGCCAAGGACAAGAGCAAGGGCAGTGGTAGTTACAGTTACAGTTAAGTAACTGATGTTACCGATGCTGCTGCGGTTAGTTACGGTCACTGGTGGAGGGTCTTCAGATGTTATGTATGGCTTACTGTTTTAGGGATGGTGGTTTTTTTTTGGCCACCCCCGCTGGGCGTTAATTTGTCACTGAGTGTTGAGCACCCCCCCTGTGACATCTTCCTTTCGGGTTGTCTCTTTTCCAAGCCATGAAAATCTATTGGGAGACATTTATTACCTGACTTCCATAAGTTAGCTCTGCTTCAATTTAAACGATTTTGTGGTTGAAGATTAAAGCTTGAAGCGAAAGTTTTGTGGCAGAAGTATATCCTCGGAAGCCAACGGCAAGAGCAATTTCATCAATGGCACTCTAGAGATTTCGAACACAGAAACCTCAACACTTGACTTTTTAACACCCCCTTTTTGGTTGAAGTTTTCCCCCGTTTTTGGCCCAACTTAAAGTCTTTGGCGAAATATTTGGGTTTTTCTTTGCTTCTATTTCTTTTTTGCACTGCTTTGTTTTGGCATTTTCCTTTGCCGTTTTCCAGCATCATAAAAGTGGGATGTTGGGTGGGGGCGCATCGGGTTTATATATGTTTGTTTGTCTCTCACCACCCAAGCGACAATATAACAATAACATTTATTTGGCATTTTGCTGCTGTTTTAGCTGCTCTTATATCGTAAATATTAGCTCAAATTACATCATAAAATCATTTGATTCGATTTGACGTTTATTTTTCCTTTTTCTTCCTTTTATGGGTTAGAGCCTACTATAAAGCTTTCTGGTCCTTGGGGGGAGGTGGGCTAAAGGGTTTTCAGAGAAATTTGGGTTTTTGGGACTTGTAAATTAAGATGACAGTACTTCCTTACAAGTTTTGTAAGGGGAATGGTTAAGGTAAATTTATGATACTCGTATCATGTAGTGGTTGAACAAATTAGTGCTCTTAAAATATAGTAATGTAAGAGATTTCTGAAAAAACTTCTGCTGTATTAACCACTTTGTAACAAAAACTTTAAAAACCCAGGCACTACGTTTTTTAAATTAAATTCAGTTTAAAGCTCCGTAACCTTAATAAAGCTTTTTATGTTACTTGAGAAACCCAATTTAATTTTTTTCAGAAAAATTTGCTACATTTTGTTATTACCAAACGTATTGCCATTTCTTCTGAGTAGTTATTTTCAACCATATAACTTTATTCGATTGTGTAATTTAGTAAATTCCCTATAATTATAGCCAAAAAATTCAACATGGCTTTTAGACCGGTTCATATATAACCATGTTATACCCACATATCAAGTTGCAGCCGTACAACGAAAATAAATTCAAAATGGCCACCATCAACATAAAACATGCGACATGCAAACACTTTATACGGCATGCAGACATATGCAAATGTAAGTTGTTCTTTGAGCTTGGAGAGACCACTCCCAGGTATAACCCCACCTCCTTTGATCGCCCAGGCACGCAGCCGTATAAAATGCCAGGAGATGGGGCAAAAAAGAAATACCAGGCGGAGTGGAAATAATAATAATATTATCAGATCGCGTGCAACAAACGAATGCCGCTCGTACGTGTTCAGATGTATGCATATACTATATCTATACCATACTATATATGTGGCACGCAACCATATAGCACGCCAATGGCAGAGATGGCTCCAAAATCCCCCCACTCCATCCACAATTTTTATTCCAAGTCTGACTCAGAGCTCGTTTTATTTATGGCTTAAACCGAAAAAAGAGGTAGAGCAAGCGAGATGGATGTGATGAAGAAAGAGAGGCCAGTACAGCCAGGAAAAAATGGCAGCCATCGGAAAAAAATGCGAGCTGCTTATGGCCTGAATGAGACGCCATTAAAGCCATAAATACTGCGAGTCAGGCAATAGAAAAAATGCAGAGAAATATACAGAAAAAAATCGAGCTCAAAAGGTAAAGAGAATAAAGCAAGGGGTGTTTTTTCAGGCCACAAAAAATTATTTTCAAATGTACGTTAATTATTTGCCACGACGACGACGCATGCAATAAAATTTATGGATATATGATGTAGAGGAATATGAGAAGGTAGAGGGGCACCTTTATGATATCCCCCACCTCAAAACTCAACCCAAAATAATTGCATGCAGCAAAAAAAACACAAAAATCGCATTAGAGCCAAAAATAAAGGAAAGTTAACTATAGTTTTCTTAGTAATAAAGGTAAGGAAAATAGGTATCCATGAATTGGACATGTCTCCTACCGCTTGCGTCCAGCAACTCACTCAGATCCTCTAAGTTGGGGGAGCTGCAAATGTCTGCGATTTGACGGGGATTTTACAAGAATTATATATGTGATTAGATTTCAATTTTTTTTTCAAGACTTACATAATTAGTTTTAAGAATATTTACAATATTAAAAAGGCACATAAAGTTGTTTTTCAAAAATATACAAGTAAGCATTATTAGCACCTTAAAATTATAAAAAAAAAATGAATCCAACATAATTATGTTTATGTTTTAACTTGAACGTCGTGTCCAAAAATGATTAACTACATTAACTCTTTTAAATGCCTAGATATTTGCATTAAGATTTATTGTTTGGTTGACAGTTATCACTCAATTTGCTTTATTTCATTATTAAATCAATAACCTAAAACAAAATGTATGAGGTAGATTTATCAAAAGTATTTATCAACGTCATTTAAAATCTATTCCAGTAGCACTGAACACACGAGAACCATAACAAAAATTTGTAAACCCACTGAAACTCACATAATTGAAAGGAAATATGTGCTTCATAAAACTATTAAACAAAATAATATGCAATAAATTCTTACGGCTCCGACCGAGGAAGCAAACTATAAATTTCCTAGGGATACCCCCTCCGTTTCTCCCTTATCTCAGTGGGTTAGCCATGGCAAACGCTGCGGGTCAGTGTGCAACAATATTGGTTTAAACTCCGAGGTGAAACTGAGCAAATGTTGCAGGCGCAAACAAAATCATGGAAATATATAGTACTACTCAGAAATACAATCCGACAAGAGAGTACCGTGCGGGGCAACAGTAATCCGCAGCTCATCAAGCGTATAATCATCCTAATCAAAGTCGGGCATAAAAATCACAAATATGGCAATCATATATATTCTCATTCACTCGTTCATTCATGGTTATGGGTCATTATATGATGGCAGGGGCATTTAATTTAGTTTTTTATAATTATTGCTACTTTATTGTATTGTTAAGCGATTAACGTTGGCCACCGGCCGTATATGAGGCATTTGGTATATGGGGAATTGCAAATCTTTCTTTCCGTTTTTGCTACCGTATCGTAAATGTTGTCACCTCATAAAAAGAATCGCCAAACAACTCGAAATGAAATCAGAATTTGTTTGGCTCGCCACTCGCGTCGCACATAGGGAAAATTTCAACATTTAGGGCGACAAAAGTCATTTTTTTAAAGTTGACCAATGAGGAAACTAATCACTGCAAAAAATAATAGACACCCGAACGAACAAAAGGTACTAATTTAATTTTTTAAAAGTGCGCCCGTGCGTCTCTGCGAGCCAGCCGAAACTTGATCTACGAGTAATCGATATAGACAAATTTAAAAATACAACTATTTAAAGTGGTGTTATTTGGTCTTTTAAGTTAAAAAAAATAATAAAAGTGATGGATTTTGAAAATACAGGCTTTTGTTTTATAGTATTTTAAGAAAACTACCTTCAATGTCTACATTTCGACCAGCTAAAGGCCGTCAAAGATACACCCAAATTTTGCTTTATTTTTTCTACTTCATTAGTGAAAATAATACCTTTCCAAGTTCGTCCAAGCTTTTATTTCTATGACAATCGATTAATAATTAAACCAGCTAACTGTCAAAAAAAATTGAGGTCCAACTTGCCCCAATTTGCGAGAAAATCAGGTGCAAAAGTTGTGTGAGCAAGTAAGTAAAGTACTATTTCTGTTATATAATATTAGGCAAAAAGCTTCTTTCGCGATGAAAAAGTAAAGATGATAACAGTTCTTAAATTAAATTGGTGCCCTGAACTCAAATCTGAAATCCGTTTGTTAAGATTGGCTCTAGTTTTCGAGATATTGGTGTCTTACTTTCTATGAACCAATACGCTTGCAAATCTTGAGTCAGAATAATTAAAGTATCAAATATGCATATTATATCGGGTTTACTACCATAATAAACAACAAAATAATTTTGTCGCCCTAAAAGTTGAAATTTTCCCTATGTGCGTCGTCCACCCGTCAATCAGTCAATCGTTTGGTTGACTTAGGCCTGGGACATTAGCAGGTGTCATCCGAACCATCATCATCGCGCACAGTTTTTTGTTGTCATAATTTAGCTCGGACCAATGTTGATTGACAATCGGATTTCGCTGTCGCTTGGCCAACTTGTCCCCTCAAAGCAAAAGTCTTTCGCCCCGGGTCCCCGATATGGACTATATCGAATCCACAGCTCGACCTGGCACTTCTCGTCCATTATGATATTATGGTTTATGGCTGAACAGGAAACGTAAGTTATAATTTACAATTTCTGGGGTCTCTTTCTCTGTTTGGTGTTTACTTTTTCATTGATAAAATTACTTGAGGAAGGACTGGGTAAAAGAAAGTTCGAAATGGAGGGAAAAATAAAACTAATTTGATTTTAATTATAGAAATGCTATATTGGAGGAACGTTGAATAAGGAAAAGCATAAAATATGATAAGTATGTTTGCCGGTAGAGCTTAGTTCCTTTAGGCTCAGAATCTTGACTTTTAGGTCAAATGAGATGAAGAAGACATTTCTTCAAGCATTGTAATATACTGTATTTGGAACACCTCAAAGACTCCTTATATCGAGGTTTTGAATTGAAATGAATCGAAAGTAATACTATTTAAAAAAGTAACCATTTTAATTTATCACTTTATTGAGTAAGCTTGCCATAACCCTAAATTAAGCTCTTAAAATCCCGGGCGCCTTCAATATAAACTCGATACACCTCGAATGGTATATCAAAATAAATCGAACAACATATACTAATGACAAGACCTACAAATATACAAATGTCTGTGTGCCCAGGGCTTTGGCAGCAACAAGACTAAAATTTCTGGTTATTACCAATATCAGAGCCAATACAAACAACACAGAAAAAAAAAACCCAAACATGATTTCGTTTTTTATTTGAACCACTAAGCCCAAAGTAAATGACACAATGGTAACAAGTCCGTGACAAATGGAGAGGGACAAGCCAGAGGGTTCTATGCTAATCCCATCATGTCAATCATCAAGCCAAACGCACACTATATAGATCCGTCCTAACCAAAATTCTACTTCATTTTTGACACATGGCCGGGGCTGGGGGAGAAAATAACTATGGACGGGGGTGGTGGAAGGGTAAATGTCATCGGCAAACATTGATAGTGCTGATAAGGAAAACGAACCATAGTTCGACTGCAGCGAGTGGCCATTTTTAATGGCTTATCTTGGGGCCTCCGGGGAAACAGACCAGCCCCAAAATCAGCCCACAAATGTATCCTATCCATATCGGGCTAAATACTACAACATTTTCAGATGCGGCGATGAAATCAATATAAATCCACGCCTTGCCATATATTCTTTCTCTTCTCTTTTGTTTTCCCTTTCTCTTTTCGATTATTTATGTGGGTAGATATAAATTTTCTGTGCATATTGACACATTAAATCTCGATGTGTCAGGTGGCATTATTTTTTTATGTCCCAGCACGGGCAATGCTGAAAATCTACAGACAATACCAGTAAGAACTCCTTGGGCGGGTAGATACATTTATTTCCTCAGAGAAATTATAACGATAATAAATTATGGGTAGCAAATAATGCTAAATTAAATTGTGTGTTTTAGTTTGAAGAGTTGGCAAATTATAAGATTAAGGAAGTTGAACAATGTTCTTGGGATTAAGGCAAGAATGGGTATTCTTTGTTTGCTAAGTAACATTTAAACTATAGTTATAAAACATAAAATGCCTAGCCTTAGCCTAAAACCTTTAAAACGCTATTTGTAAAAAAAAGCAGAATTAACTTGTAATTGCAATTGATTTTTACTGTTTCCAAACTTAATTAGAATTTCGTCAGGTATTTTAAATTCCTGGAAAACCCGTTTCACAAAGCTTGTAAAAAGACCAACAATTTAGAGAACTGAAATTTCTTGCCGTTTAATAATGATTGCATAGATTTGATCGTAAATGTCGCTATTTAGTTTTTATTGGAAGTAATACTAATTTTTATTGGTTTATGGCCCTATATTGTTTTAATCAATATGCCCGTCGGGAACGCAACGGAATCGCTTATCAACAATGCTTTTGACGTTTTAGATAACACGAAAAACGAAAAAAAAGTCATTTTTTGTGGCCACGTTTCCATATCACTTGGTACATTATTGAAGCAACAGAAAATAGAACTCGTAACCATATAGAGAATAGTACGGAACAAAACGGCAGAGAGTGGAGGAGGGTGGGAATTCAGGACTTATTGACATGGCGGGCGTTTATTTGATTTCCCCACGCTAATCTAATCGCAAAACCTGCCAGAACAGAACCACCAGCCATTGAAACAAAAGTACAAGGCATCTGGATCCACCGACAATTGTGGTTGCCGTTTTATTGCCACACCCCAAAGTTGAAGTGGGCCTTCTTTGTCGTGCCCTGCTACATGCCCCACAAACAAACAATTTTAACTTTTATAATTCTATTAAAAATCACGAAACGTTAGTCATTGCTAGTCTAGACCATGTGCAAAGATATATATAAAATAAGAAATTACACAGAGTTTTTAACGGTTTTGGTTTGTTATTTAACAAAGTTTAAAAGTCCAGAATTATTTTATCATTTACTTTAATTACACAAAACATAAACTATTTGATCAAAAAGTCGTAATTTAGTATGCATTAATTAAAAATATTACTTTTTGGGAACTTTTAATCTCCTTTTTCTTAGATCTTGTTCCTAATTTTGAATTATAGTGACATTTCCAAATTTATTTTAAATGTGTTTAAATTAATTTTAAAAATAAGAATGTGATTTTTTTAATTTAATCATTTATAAAAATGATAAACAGCTGCATATAAATTATATAAGTTTAGGTTTCACTACCATTTAAATATTTATTAAAATAAAACATTTCACTGTCCCACCAAAAAATTAAAACTAAAAGGGTAAGAGGGATTTTTGGATGACAAAAAAAGCAAACTTAAGTTGCCTTTTCGGCTTGACCAGCTGGATTAAGCGACAACAACAGCAACAAGCGGCGGCAATAAACGTTAATTGCATACCAACAGATTTTATGGGCTTAATGGATATCGGCGATATTGTCGATATCGTCGACGTCGTCCTCTTCTTCTTGACATGCGCCCTGGGGTCATAAATCGTAAGCAAATGTGTGAGTGTGTGTTTGTGAGCGCTGCATTGACATTTGCATTGCTTTTGCTTATTTTCTCGCTTTGTTTTTTTTAAGGTGTGGGAATAATGTAAACATAACGCAAAGAACCCCAAATAATTGCACGAAATTTGCATAAAGAGCGGGAGATAAAAAACTATAGCAGAAATCGAGAAAAAACAAGTTTTATACAATTTAACTTTACTTGTAAACCACAGTAAAATAGAAAAACCAACATGAAATGTACATTAACAGTAGAAAAGTATTATAAACGAAAAAATAAGTTTAGTTTCTAGTATTTCAAAAGTTACAGAAATTAATTAAGTTGTTCTCTTATTTTTTTTGTTGCATTCGCTAACACTCACCAGTTAATCACTGTAAATAACAAAATGATTACATTCGGGACCTTTGGTCATTGTCACAATTTCGTTTTCAATAAAAAAAATAAAAACAGATCTCAAAAATATTCCACACCTTAAAAATAACTCCAATTAGACACTCCACACAACGCTAATTGCTGTGAGATCGGTTCTGTTCTCCCTGATCTTTCTGCGCACTCCATTCATTCTCCTTTGTGGTTCCCCACTTTGTTTAGGTTTTCTATTAAGTATTGGAAGGCTTTTGAAAAACGTTGATCAAACCATTTAGAAATTTTTATAGTTAAATTGATTTACGATACAAAATTAGTCAATAGAATCGGCCGAGTCAGAGTCAAACAAACACAAACAGTCATTCGGCTGGTGTAAGGCATGCCCATAAATCAAGGCGTCGAATCGGGGATCTCGCGACCCCAACTGAATATCATAAAACTGGAGCTTGAACAGAATTTGATTTTTATGAGCTAATTGGCCATTGGACTTGGATCCGCGGCAGGTAAACGATTTCTTATAAAATCCTATGTAGACAGAGTGCGACATGAGAGGGAGAAGCGCGAACAGCACGAGCTTGACGAAGAGACAATGCACTGCACTGTGCCGGGTGATATGGAATTTCAAAATTCGGAATGTGACGAGGCGGATGCGGGAGAAACCCAAAAGCAGCGAAGGAGGACCCGAAGGTAACACCAATTTCAGTTATACACAAATTGATCGGAGTGACTAAGAAGCTGGGTACACAAAAAGTGCGAGGCAGAAAGATTGAGGTTTTTATAATTGATTAACAGTAACCATTTTTTGTCGATTCTACGGTTTTGTGTTTGGTCCATAAGAAACCTTTTTATTCTAATTTAGTATTAAATAACAGAGTTTTACTTTATAATTCTAAACTTCTTTATCGGATTTAACAAACAATTCAACATGCCGAAAAATTAGTCAAACTTAAGCTACACAAAAACTATCATTTGAAAGTAATTTTAGTCAGAACGTACTCATGTTCCAAACGTTTTAAAGAATTATAAAAATATACATGAGTTGTATTTATATTTTCATACACTTAAAAAGTTTAATTTCACTTTGCAAAAATATATATGATATTATCTTGAAAGGAATATTTGCTGATTTCAAATGACCCCTGGTTTCTTGTACAACTCAAAACTCATAAGACCATATAATACAAGCTATGATGCACTAGGATAAGAGCTCAAGTCAAAGCATCTCTTAATATTAAATCTTTCAGATTTTTGTTCCTTATTTTGTTCTCAAGCACTTTATAGTATATAATGTTTTTAAGTCCCTATGAAAGTCATACTAAAATAACACCTTCTCAGTTATATCGGAATTCAAACATTTTTAAACTTTATGCAGTGTTTCTATAAAAGGTTTCCTACGCAAATAAAAAATCACTGATCGAAGGAAAGTGTTTGTTTTGAGTTCCTGAATTTCTCAAAAGCACTCATTTTAGGAATAATCCCATGATTTTTTAAGAACTCACCTGGCTGGGGCTGTGCTGGATAGGCGGGCTTCTTCATCCACTCGTAGTACTGCGGTTTCGATGGCGATGTCCTGTTGTTATTGTTATTGTTCACACTGTTGTTGTTGTTATTGTTGTTGTTGTGTGTGGAGGGACTATTATTGTTGTTGCCAGCGGCAGCGGAACTCAGGTGATGGGCCAAATGATGGTGCGGCGACGAAGCTGAAGTTGGAGCCCCCGGACTGGAGATCTCCGACCCCGAGACGGTAATCGGTGGCGATGGCAGTCCCTCGGCGATGTGTTGCTGCTGCTGGTGGTTGGGTGGTGCAGAGCCGCCTGCCTCAGTGGCTCCACCACCACCACCTCCTCCTCCAATGCTGCTGTTGGTTTCATTAAGCTGAGGGGCTCCTCCAGGACCGCTACTGCTGCTGCCCGAGCTAGCGGAACTGCTCGAGGCATGGGCATGATGATGGTGGTGGTGCTGCTGCATCAACTGATGGGCCGAGGTGGGCACATTCTGGACAAAGTTATCCGCTGTGCTGGAGGCCGGCGAGTGCCAGTCACCCGCACTGGCCGCCGCCGCCGAATGGAACATGTGATGGGAGTTGTAGTACATCTGGTGGGCAGCAGCCGCATGGTGAGCCGCATGAGAGGAGTCCACATCGCCCAGGAACTGATGATTGGGCGGTGTGTGGTGGTAGTTTGGGGTCCAGTTCCAGGGTTGACCCGCTGCCGAGGCGTAGGCCAAATTAGCAGCGCTGTGCTTTTGCGTGTAGGGCAGCGTATTGTAGTAGTGCGAAACCATGTTTGAGGTTATACCAGTTGGGGTCCGTTGCTTGAAAGTAATCACTTCTATCTCACGTATATGGTAAATCCTTCTTTGCGTCTTTTCCTTCTCCACTTGTTTTCCAGTTTTTAATTGCACATTTTCTGGAGTTTTTCGAAGTGACTTTTCGTTTTCTTTATTTTTCTTTGTCAATTTTTACAGCTATCACTGTGCTGGTGATGTGTTTTCAAGCCACACACACACATACGGGATATCGATACTTATTTGAACCAATTATTTGTTAGCACTCACTCACGCGCTTGAATTTTGGATATAACTGATTTTATTTGAAAATTGTATTCCGTTATTCCGGCGACGTCAAGTCAGTATGCAAGTCGAACACGTACTGAAACTGAAACGTAAAGCAAACTCGACTGATAAAAAACCCAAAGCAACGGAATCAGATAAACAGGCAGAGAGGCTCAAACAAAAACAACCACCGAGAGGAGGAGAGCTCGCTCTGACCGTCTCTTTCTGGCCCATGCAAACGGCCATAAGGTGGCATTTTTTAACCCTCATTTCCGTTGCACGTTCGAAAATTCAAGATGGCTTGTGTTTGACCTGCCATCTCTCTCGCGCTGATGTTCGGTCTCTTTTTGGCCGCTGTGCGATGGCTGGCGGATCAAATAGACCACGCCCCTTTGAGCCAGGTAGGCAATTTGTGGTAATTTCTTGGCCAAGAAAAACCCCTTTTCCTTTATGGCCCGCTTTCGATTTGTAAGTACTTTAATTGCAATTGCCGTTGGCCAATTAAGTAATTGCATAGATGCGTGTATTATGCAATTAGTGGCTGTAAAATTATGTTTCCACGGTCGTAACAACGTATGTATATTGCTCT
Source organism: Drosophila oshimai (assembly GCA_018150695.1). NCBI lineage: Eukaryota > Metazoa > Arthropoda > Insecta > Diptera > Drosophilidae > Drosophila > Drosophila oshimai. The sequence continues at coordinate 1,088,383 of JAECWM010000225.1, read as the reverse complement.
ATCTGGAGAACCCCAATCAATCTTACCCTCCTGATATAATTATCCAAATACATAAACCATATTGAGTTTGTCCACATTTTATGTGGTTAGTGCGCTATTGTCCAGATATTTGTTGTTTGCCAAGCAATGGTCGTTTATATGGGCGCCTCGAAATAATCATAGCGCATATTGTTACAGTTGTAAAGCTATCGCTATAATTGCCATGTACGCAATGATATTAAGTTGCCTAGGAAAGCCGAAGAAGTCAGCCTTCGTTAGGTATAACATGTAATATTTACTTTTAATGAAGTATGGTTGAAAATGGTTGACGGAAACTTTATAAATAACTGTTTAATTTTTTTCTTATTTTAGTTGAAAAAACCATAGACCCAAGATAGCACTAAAAAAAAGGATGCAAATCTTTCAATACGGTTTTTTTTTTCATTGCATTTAATTTAAAAGATCATATACTAAGGATATCACTAAAATAAAGAGAAAAAAATATTCAATCCGGCTTTTGCATATCCGCGATGACAACTTTCTTAAAAATGGACAGATTTGTAAAATTTTAAAATATTTGTGCAGATTTTTTCAATACAAACAAGACTGACTTTAACCAGAATTGGTCAAATTTTGATCTTGATCTGCGCGAAACAAACAAAGTATGGTGGTTCTAGCTCTGAAAGATCCCGAGATCTCGACGTTCATCCTGAAAGACAGACATTTTTAGCGTTCCCGGTATTTCCATTAATCTACGAGAAACGGATATAATAAACCTTTTTTAGAGATTATAACACAACAAATCATTATTATGCAAACACTCCAAAGTTTTTTAGTTTTTTAATATTACAAAAAAAGTTTATGACTTGAACATGTTCAATATAAAGCAATTGAACGATGTCAGCCTTCAACGAATAACATGAATATTATTATGAAAAGAAAATCTTGCAGGTCAAGTTACTCAAGTTTTGACCTGTTCCGAGTTCTATGCGGTAACTACAATGAACTTAATACACAAATTAGAATGCATGTTTTTCAGCACCATTCCACTTATACAGCTATTCTGCTTCTGCTTTACACAATTACAAGAGCTACATTTGACCCACAAAAAAAGAAGTATCATTAATATATCCTCATTGTTAATAAATTAAACAGCTTTTAATATTCCCTACAACCACCAAAATAAAAACGCTTTAGTTTTATTTAGAAAATAATAACTTCCCCAATTTTTTACCCAAAGTGCTTGAAAACCTCTAAACATAATTTGAGGTAAGTAATATTCAGAAATCTCCCACCTGGTTTAAGGCTTTAAAGGCTATATTCGTTTTCACTTGATATTATCATTTAAGAAGTAAAAAAGCAATTTAAAACAGTCAAAGACAGCTAATCTCAGTAAAAAATATCTTAATTTCTTAAGAAACCATCGATTTATTTAACCAAGATCAGTTTTTAAATATTTTAATAATACGTAGTATACTTTAGTTTTATTTCGAAATATAATAGATTCCCCAATTTTTTTTTTATTTTTTTTGTACCCACAGAAAAAAATTTATGAATTTTAACAGTTTTGACTTCTCAATTGTGATAATTCAAAACCAGATACACCCATATCAAAACGATATGATTTGAAACAACGCAGATTCTGAAATTATTTAAAAAAAATAAACATCGTGAACATTCAAATGTACATATCATTTAAAAAATAAAAAAGATTTCATATTCTAAATTATCGAATTCAAAGCTGAAATTTAAAAAAAAAAATATATGTATGTTTGGAAAAAAATTATTTTGCAATTCAAATACATAATTCTTAATCCATAAGTATATCTTCAATAATTGCTTGTACATATAATATAAAGCTGTGATAGATATACAAAAGAAAAACGACACTTAATCAATGTAAAAGAGATTTACAATGTAAATATCTTTTTGACCAGCGCATATCAAATCAAAATGGAATTTTTTTATCTGTGCATAGTTGTTCTTCGAAATAAAGGAACGCAATGTATCCTTTTTTCTACCATTCTTGTAAATTTTTCTTTTGAAGAAGCCCCTCCCTCGCTAATCCCAATTGTAATCCCAAGCAAGAAGCACTAAGCTCGCGCCGATTGAGTAATCCCTGAGGATCGAGAAACCCTCCTTCTACGTAGAAAGTTCTATAAAAAATACATTCATTGATCGCCGAGATGGTCGTCAGTCGAGGGCCCGTAAAAGTGCAAATGTCGCGTCAAATAATTAGAAATGAATGCAGCTGACACAATGGAAAAGAATCGAGATCCCTGAAAAGGACACGGAGAACAGAAGCATCCTAGGCAGTTGGCCTCGCGAGGGAGGTACTTAAAACTCACTTATTAACGCTGAACTACCAGAAACTGGTTCGGGATCGTGTCCAAACAAAAAACCCCTTAATGTCCGTAAGACAAAACATATCGTAAAACAATCGAAAGGGCCCGCGGACGAAAGGCCGATTTTATGATTGCGCGAACCTAACCTGAAGACTAGAATTGAGGATCACAATCCGTACGTAACGGTCGCACGGGGACACCAAACAAGGCTTGTAATTTAAGGTGGTGCTGGAGGGCTGACCTGCCCATCGATCGGATCGGGCCCATAAAGTTCACACAACAATTAGGCAGCCACAGCCCAGATTTTGCTTTTTTTCGCAAACCGTCAACAATTCGGCGAAATTTACTGCGTGGGCTGGGTTTTAGGGGAAGGGTAGGTCCCGTGGGTTCTATAAGGTTGGTTCTCCCAGGCACGGGCAAGTCATGTAACAGTCTATGATGTTACCTGGAAGTCATTAGGGGCTCACAAAAAAGGCTAATCCCTCAAATGAGGAATGTAAACACATGGTAAATCCATTTTAGACGAGATCCAGATCAATCGAGATATTTTTGGGTGGATCGTACATTAATATCAAGAAAATGTAAGTGGCTTTATTGGAACTAGCTTGTGAACTTTTTTTTTTACTACTTGCAGTCCTAATCTAAGTGCCTTTTTTAGGATACGCTTCTTGAACTGCGGCTAATTTTAATATTGTTTAATATTTTAATACTTAAAAACTTAAATCTACAACGTTTTTATCTCTGTATAACGTTAAAGATAAAAAACTAAATATTTTTATTTAATCAAGCTTTTAAAATTGGTTTGTTAGCCATAATAAGCTCATGCAAAATTTGACTTCAAATGATTTTGATCAATCTGAAAGGTTGTTTTAAAGCTCCTTTAAAGCCTAAACCGCTGTTAGGTTAAAAGGATTTATCAATAAGTTTTATAAAAAACTCCCTTCGTTTTACTAACTGTAATTCTAAAACAGTGGTCTTTAAATCAAGTCTTAAAGTTTTATTCCTTAAAAATGTTTAGTTGTTTAAATAAATTGTTTAATCAACCTTTTTTAGTAGACCTTAGTAAAAACCCTTTTACCGACTATCGGAATCTTATGATTCATGCTCATCAATATCGCATATTAGAGGATGTATTGAGTCCCTTTCAAATGGTGTACATTTTTATCAATGAAAGATTTATTTCAATCTCTAAAACACTCTAATGCATCTCTATCTGCCCATCGTAAATAAGAATCTGTCCCGCCATTGACATTAACAACCTGCCAAGAACTCTATGGTATTTATATATTTCCTTCAATTATGTTAATAAATCCATAAAGAAAGCAAAGCAAGCGCCAGTACCCATAAAGCAGACTCCAAAATAAAACTTAAGGGGCAATCAGACCATTTAGAGATATGTCCCAGCCCCAGACCTGACCAGATATTATAACTTATATCTGTGGGTTGGTTGGTATATAAAATGTGGTTGTCGCCGCCAGACGGATGTGAATGTTTCTTTGTCGTACGGCACTCGCTGTTTGTCGGCTCGTTTAACGTTTTGGAGAGTTTTATGGCCATTGGCCCCGGCCAAACCCCTCCATGGCCCCCTTCACTCCACCCATATCCCCCCGCTGATCCCAAAGCAAGTGCATTTTGCGTTGTACGATCCACCGCCTCCTCAACCAGCACAATCAAACACCTTTATGGATTGCCGCGACATTAGCGATAAAATATCTTTGTTAATAAAACAAATTAAAGTGGAGAAGAACAACAACAATCAGCAAAGTCACATATGGGTGGAAAGCCCAAATTTATTTTTGGATTCGCAGCCAAACCTTTTTTTTTTGAGTTTCCAAAGATTATTGCAAACTTACCCCAAGCTATTGTAGGTGACATTATTTGTTAAAAGTACTTTTTAATAAACATACGGTCGTTGTGAAAAACTTTATTAAATAATAGTTTAAAAAATGTAAAAAAACACGCTTTATAGCTAACTGAACTAAGAGGTATAAAAATCAATTAATCAATCAATTAAAAATCAATTCAAGAGGGCGCCAAAGGCGCCGAGAAACATATTATTAATCCTTGCGGTCTTAATAAGGATAAAAAGAAACTGTTTTCAGATTTTTGCATTGTCATAGGCATCTTAATACGTTTGCAAAGTTTTAAATTAATCAGACTTCTGGAAGTTGGTGAAAATTATACTCAAAGATTCCGTTCACATAAAACCCATTTAATACAAAGTATATAAAAAGCTAAAGATTTTAAACGGAAAACATTAAAAAAAAAAAGTTTCTATTGCTTTTGAAGACGTAATCACTCAAAACTTGACCAAAAAAATTCCACACTCGAAAGTATTAACATTTTTTAAGTAAAAATTATGTGTCTAAAACATTTTTAATTTAAAACGACGAATTGGTACAACTAGTAAAGATTTTTTTGTATAAGTTTCCATTGGATTCCAAATTAAAGGTACCTACCGCATTTTATCAATCAACAAACCCAACAAATTTAAACTTATTATTTTGGTAAAAGTTTATTTTTAATATACGATCATTGTCCAAAAAATAGGCATTTATTAACAATGTTAAGTATAGCGTGGGTTTAGGGAATTAAAATAAACAAATTTAAAAGAGTTTCGCTTAAAAACAAATTAAATACAAAAGGAATTTCATTTCGATATAAATCACGCCTTTGTGAGTGCCTCGAAAACGAAGTGCACAGGATAAAGTTCGGAACATGCCACAATAGAATAGGAATAGAGTGTGTAAAGACCACATGTATAGATCGATCAATAAACAGTATTCTGACTCGTTTTCTCAGTTTCTTTTATAAGTATTTATACTCAGAACAGTCATCAGTTACCGACTTTCCAGTTTCAAAAGTAAAAGCGTATAAAAAATATATGTTTTATAGGGAGTAGCTGAAGATGCATTTTTGGTTTGTAAACAATGCTGATTTCTGGACTTAAGCTTTAAAATAGGTAAGTGTCAAATAGGGCGCTCCCATTGTCTAAAATCTCTTAATTATTCATTAAAAAAGTTATATCTTATCAATTAAATAGAATACAAATGTAAAATTACACTTTTTCCACATTTAAGCATAATAAAAAACTGAAAAAAAAAACAGATTGACTTTTTTAAGAAACTTCATAACTAATTTCGAAGTCCAAGCAGACTTTACGATAACAGCAATTGTATTACACTCAAAAATTCACCTCTAGCTATCCTTTGTTATTTAGTACTTTGCGGCTGCTTAAATAGTTTTCCCTGCTGGCCATTCAAACTTCCGATAAATCTCTTGTACACGCCAATCAAACTGATATGTAAACAAGGCTGCACACACGGATACACAGGTGTACACAGCTAATGTCCTAGGCCCTTAGATCGCTACAGATGTATATTTATATATGTACAAAGGGTAATTGCTTCTTTTTTCTTTTTCTACGCAGAACCAAGAACCTCATTGAGGATCATCTCTCGGGTCATCAGTTGTCCGTTAGTCACACGCGTCCGCGATCGACTCCGACTAAGTTGAGCCCTCCGTTCCGCTCCGGCTGGACGCTGTCGTCGGGCCTGTCGGTTTCGTTGACCAAAGGCGGAGCCCGTTTGCAACGCCTCCAAAAGACTGTCCATCACGCCCTCCTGCGTCTGGGCGGCATCCATGTCAACCACTGCCTTCTTGCGTTGCTGGCGCTCCTGTTGCTCTCGCGCAGACTGTTCGCGGGCCTCCTGCAGACGGCGCTTCTTCTCCAGCTCCTCGCGTACCCGCACATTGTCATTGTGCGCGGACTGGAAGGCATCCTTGAAGGTCTTGATGTCAGCGAAGAACTCCTCCATGGTGTACTTGCTGGGATCAAAGGCATAGTACTCGCTAAGGTCTTTGAACAGCTTCTCCATTTGCAGCTGCATTTTGCCTGGAAAATAATAAGGATAAATTAGATCATTTGTTTGTATTGCACAAAGTATAGTTTTTGTTTCTTCTTACCCAACACATCCACTTGCTGCCTGCATTCCTCAGCAAACTTGCCCATCACCTCACTGAACTTGTCATCATCGCACTGTGGCACCTTATTGTTCTGCAGATCAGTTTCCAGATTTTTCACCGCCGCATTCATCTGCCTCATCGCCTTTTGAATAGCATCCATGTTGACCCGCGACGCTTTATTCACATGAGATAGATCGTCGTAAAAGTTGAGCGCATCGGGGAACTTCTTCTCCACCAGATCGGCTAGATAATGCAACAAGGTCTGTTTATTATCCGCATCTTTCGTGTTGGTCAATTTGGTGAGATAACTGATTTCAAAACCAAAAGCTGCTTCGTTCTTAGAGCCTGAGTTCATGTAGTTTCCAAGCAGAAGAATGAGTTCCAGGATCTTGGAAAACTTCTTGCTGTTCCGCACCTCTTCGCAAGCTGCCGTTCCTGCCACAATATCGGGCTTGATATCCTGCACCATATCCGCATATGTCAGCTTAAAGTTTAGATTGTGAAGACGCGGCGAAAGGCGTTTGATTTCACCTGAAAAAAAAGGAATTATTAATCAAATGTGCTTAATAATCTCCTTCCTTGATTGTATTCCACTTACCTATCGTAGCCGCAAACTGTTCTATGGGTGGCAGCGGTTCTCCTTTGGCCTTAATCTCCTGCAGACGCTTAAGTTGCTCTGGTGGCGGCAAGTACTGGATGAGCTGCTGCAGGATATTGGAGGACAGAATGGCGGTATCGCAGCGCAGCAAGCAAATCTTAATTTGTTCATAGGAAAGGTGCTTAAGCGATCCTCCCAGCATGATAGCTAGATTTTGGGCAGTCTTCGAGTCCAGCACACGAAGATCGACGTTTTTCTTGGACAGCGTGGTCGGCTTGTCCACCGCATCTTTTTGCTCTTTTTTAACGGGCTTGGAGGAGAATTTTACGGCCAGCTCGGCAAGGAAATCGTCCTGGGCCAGTTTATCCTCCTGACACTTGACCCAGAAGGCCTTATCGGACATTTTGGCTGGAACAATGGCCTTCCAGTTGGCCCGCTTCATGGGATTCTTGACTTCCCACTTCTTTTTCGGTTTTAGACCATGAGGAAGCACTGGAACCATGGGTCCCATCATCATGGGTGGAGGTGGAGGCCCTCCGCCCGGTCGCATCATGCCAGGCATCGGTGGAGGTGGTGGTCCGCCCATTCCGGGCATTGGAGGAGGTGGAGGCGCACCGCCACCCATTCCGGGCATGGGAGGCGGTGGAGGAGGTGGTGGTCCTCCTCCAGCTCTGCCGGGCATTGGTGGTGGAGGTGGAGGTGGTGGTCCCCCTCCTGGTGGTGGCGGCGGCATGGGTATGTTAACTTTGGGTAGCTTATTGGGCGACGGAGCCGCCACACCATTAGCCTCCATCAGCTTGACCTTCTCCTCGAGATGAGCCGCCTTCGCCTCTGCCTCCTGCTTGGCGCTCTCCAGCTGCTCGATCTTCTTCTCGTACTCCTCTGATCTCTTAGACTCCTTGGCCTTCGCCTTCTCCACAATATCGTCCAGCAGCAGTGAGGTGTCTATATTAAAGTTCCTATTCTCAAAGTTTGGATCACAGTAACCCTTGTGGAAGACTATCTGCGAGATGCACTCCTCGATCAGTTGATAATAGGCAGGTCGGAAGTAAAAGTCATCCCTAATGTAAAGCAAGTGCTGCAGGATGGACAGGAAGTAGGGTTCGGAAGAGGTGTCAGTCACTAGGTTCTTCAGCACCTCAAAGCAATCCGTGGCATCGTCCATATTAAAGGTGACATTGTCGAAACGTTGCACAAACTCCTCGAAATCATCCTCTCGGATCTCATTGAAGATCTTAAAGTGCTGCTGCAGTGCCTCGTTATTGCTGGTCTCCACAATTTTGGTGAACTCATCAAGGCGATCGTATAGACCCATCCGCATAATCTCACATCGCAGATGCAGGCGGAAGTTCAAGTCCGTGGGGGTATTTGTGAGAGTGTTTATGAAAATTAAGCTGTGACAGGCCAACTCCCGTTTGGGATCCTGCTGTGCTGATGTAAACAACGCATCCACTATGGGTCGAAAGCGTTCGCTGGACTTGAAGGATGTGGCTGCTATTGTGGTGATTGCTCGCAGAACCTTCTCGTAGCCGTTGCGCTCGTAAACGATGCAAAAGGAGGCCAGCAGTTTGAGGGCCTCGCACATGGTCTGCGGCTTCCTGGGGTCCAGAGATTGCGCCAGCAGCAACACCACACTATGCTGATCTGGATTCAACACCACATTCAGGCCCCACGTATTGTTCATAATTGCCTTCAGGCAGCGAATCGCCTCGAACTCAATCTTCTCATAGTTGGGATCCTTTTTTGACCGGGCGAGCAGTTTCTCGATAACCCCGATCCCCGGCACTCCAAACTCCTTGATCCACGAGATCGGGTTGCTGGTGAGAGCCACGCGCAGAGATTCCACGCACTGGTACACCTTGTTCGTGCTGTGCTCCCCATTCTGCAGATACTCAACGTAGTCGATGGGCTTCTCAAACCGGGAATTGGCGCTGCGCTCCAATGAGTTTTTACCTAGAAGATAGATTGAAATGGGAATCGTTTGAATAAAGGTGTAGGGTTGCAGTAAGAGAATAGCTGGATAAGAGTTAATTCAATCGTGTGAGATCTTCAACCTAAGAGTAAGAATAAATACACTAACAGGAACCGAAAAAAAAACAAGTACACACTATTGTAGGCAACATTTTTTGTTAAAAGATATTTGTTCAAATTTAATTCTGATACTTTAACAAGTCACACAAGTACTTTTAATTTTGCTTAAAATAGTGATAAGAAGTTAATTTCCGATTCAGTTCAAGTTTATGTTAAATTTGAGATTTGAACCAATTCTGGTTATTTTGTTAAAAGAGGTTAACTCCCGCTGACAACACCCCTGGATTTAGTCATATCAACGATGACTCATTCAAACTTATCTTTACTCTATACAAACGGCATACTTTCTACTAGAACATTGGCATTGACAGTGTGATAAGAAAATCGTTTAATTGGAATTAACACTTAACTCGTGTTAATTTATCTGACAATTAATCTATAATAAGAATTGAAAAAAAAGATTTATTTTTAACTGTAATCAAAATAAGGCAAACAAAATGAGAAAATGTAATTTTTAGGGTAATTGTTGTTTTAAGTTATTTCAATCATTGCTTGCTCATCAACCACACTTAATTTATGTAAATCAAGTATTTAACAGTCTATAGTAATATTAATTTATAGTTATTCGTTATTACCTTACTTCAAAAGGCGAATGCTAGGGGTTAAGATATTAAATATATTGAATCATGACTATTACATTTTTTTGACAACTTTACCTTTAGAGTGTCAGATAAGGATTGTTTAAAGGTAATTAATAAGGCCCAACCTTCAGGAGGGACCTTCTATGACACCACCCCTCCTTTATTTGATTACCTGCACCACTGACATTATTCAAATTGGCCAAAACCCTGCCCACACTTTAAACATTTATCCGTCGAAACCTAACTACGCTAACTGTTTTATTAATTAACTCAAAACAGCAAACGAAGCGTGTTAATGAACAGCTTTTTGTACGAGTCTTTTTTTTGTTGTTTGGCCAGTCCATTGTTTGTGTTTTAAATTTAATTTCGCAACTGGTGGTTTGGGGGAGGGTGGGTTCTGCCACAATAAGCACGACCCACAAAGAAATATTTACTTCAGTTTCTGTAATTGTTTACTTGAAATTATCTGCAACCTGTGATATACGTTTTTGCCTCCACTCAAGTTTATTGACAGGCATCAGAATTTATTTTCAGCTTGATTTTGTCATAATGTGTTTAACGTTTTCGCCTATTTGCATTTTATGGCTGTTCCAAAGTGTAAGGAAAATCACACGTAGAGGTTGAGAGAGCAAAAATCCAAACTCTCTCGTCTACTACACTGAAACTTATTAATGCCAAAATTAAAAAAAAAAAAAAATTAAAAAAAAAAAAAAATAAAAAAATTAAAAAAAAAAATAAATAAAAAAAAAAAAAAAAAATTTTTAAAAATTTTTTTTTAAATTTTTTTATTATTTTTTTTTAAAATTTATTTTTAATTTTGTTTTTTTTTTTTTTTTTTTTTTTTTTTTTTTTTTTTAATTTTTTTTTTTTTGGTTTTAAATAAAATTTAAATTAAAAAAATAAAAATATAAAATTAAATTTTTTTATTTTTAATTTTAAAAATTATTATTTTTTTATATAAAAATAAAATTTTAATTTTTTTTTTTTTTTTTTTTTTATTTTTTTTTTTTTTTTTTTTAAATAATATATTTTTTTTTTATTATTAATATTATAATATAATTTATTATAATTATTTTTTTTTTTTTTTTTTTTTTTTTTTTTTTTTTTTTTTTTATTTTAAATTTTTTTTTTTTTTTTTTTTTTTTTTTTTTTGGGGATGATTTTATTAAAAAATTAAAAAAGAAAAATAGTTTTAAAGGGAAAAGGATATTTTTTTTTATCCCCCCAAATATTTTAAAATTCAAAATTGTAGAAAAAAAAATTTTTTGTACTTGCACGGCGACCTGAAGATCGGTAGGGCAATTTCAGCAAATGCGGCAACATATTCAGTTTAATCTATATTTAAAATTATTTGGACTGTTAGATAATCTATCGAAATCATACCTGCGAAGCTGAAATTGCTGAAATTGCCCTACCGATCTTCAGGTCGCCGTGCAAAGCTACAAGCAAATTTGCATGTTTTCATGCAATTTCGGAGTTTCAAAGTCGTTGCGGGGATAGTAAACATTATCCTTTCGGGCTGAAACTTTTTTGTGCTCTTATTTGACATTTTTTACAATTTTTCCGCACCCAAAATCATCGAAAAAAAAAAAAAAATCGAGTTTCCATGAAAATTTCAAAATTTCAAGGACGAAGTGGCAATAGTAAACATTATCCTTTCGGGCTGAAATTTTTTGTACTTTCATTTGACATGGTTTTACAACTTTTCCGCACCCAGGGTCATCGAAAATCGAAAAAAGTTGATTTTCGATACACTCTACTGTATAAGAAACCTTGATTTTAGTGGTTTAACTTAACTAACAACTAACAACTATATTTTAACAATGTACATAAACAATTGTCAACTGTGCAAATTTAAAAAAATATACAATTTTATAACTAAATACTAGGGTTTTACAAAAGTATAGTAGAACATATTAAATTGAGATTTACTTAAATTTTTTTTCGTGTAGAATTGCCATAGGCTCCTATCTTTCTCGCATTGGCAGTGCACTTGCTTATACAAAAAAAAGAACGAACGACAACAACAGTGTGGTGCGCAAAATAAAATAAAAGTCATTTTCTCACTGCCACTTGACGTAATTTAAATTGTATAATATGCATAGTAAAAGTAAATTTCAATGTCTTCGCATTCTCATTTTTTGCCGCTCGACTTTTGTCACGCATACGTCGCGTACTACTTGTGTATATAGCACTTGGAAATTCTTGATAAAAAGAGGGAGAAGATAGTCCGAGGTTGTGGCGCAATTAACCGTTACAAACGATAAGAGAAACTTTGATTCTACACTCTTCAAGACTGATAATGGACCATGGGCCATGGGCCGATGGGGATTTAACTGGAGCGGAACGCCAAGAATGAAGCTGAAAGCTGAGTTAGCATTGAAATGTGTACATATGCTCAAGATATAGCAAGCGATATGGTACAGTAATAATTACTTGTTAGGGGGAACAGTGCCACTGGTACTAATGTAGTAATGTATACTCAGAAAGTAATTAGGGATACTAAGTCTAAATGAAAAAAAAAGTCAAAATCAATAAAAACTCAGAAACAACGACCACATTATAATATTTAATACATTATAAAATTAAACTGTCTTTTAGCATTCGTAATCTAAATATACATCTTACATCAAGCCCTATAATTCCCAACCGGTTGTAACATAGTTTGTCAGCAAACGGTTTCTGACGATAGGTAAGTGGCTTCCCCTTGAAATATTTAAGTTTCACCCACTCACTTTTTCCAAGCAGATCAAACTAAACACTTATCTTAAAGATCATTGACATCACAGCTATCAATACGAATAATTATCAACAAATTAAAAAAGCGACAATCCTCGAATAGCGGTATGTGTTATGAAAACAAATAGAACTGAGCATTGGTGCAAAATAAATTTTCAACAAAAAAAGCGATGAGCAAACAGAGAGCGAACATTCGCAGATACACGCCACCCACCGATAAAGACGAGGTACACAGATACACGTTCCGTTACCTGCTAATCTTATCACAAGTGGAATGCAATATAACGGGGAATTCAGCAAAATACACAAAAGGGTAAAGAGTCATCCAACTTTTTTGCACGAAAATCGATTGTCTGCTGTAGTTTGTATACCCTTGCAGAGGGTATTTTTGTTTAACTTGAATGTTTTAATCGCTATGTTTATATACAATATTTTTTTCCATATCAAGTTAACAGATCTGACGGATTATACGCCTAAATCGTAAAGATTCAATAAATTTAGAAGTACCTACATTTTATACAACTTTTAGTGATATTCTTTACTATGGTTAAAGTGGGATCTTTTGGTTTTAATACGATATTTCAAGCTGTTTTTTAATTTGGAAAGTATTATGATGCAATTATACTGCCTTTTCAATTTTTTGTAATAACTGCAAGGGTATAAAAACATTGACTTGCCGAATAAGCTTATTTTCTCGTTATTGTTTACCTTTAAAGTGACACATAATCATCTTCTGGCGCTCCTGCTTCGATTTGGCCAACAGTGGCTCCCTCTTGTCCTTGGGTATATTCATGTCCTCTATGATTTCCAGGAACTTAGCGTCCAGCTCTGCAACGCTCAGCTGCTGGATATACTGCTCAAAGTCCTCTACGCCCGGTTCAACAAAAGTATCCGCGGACACGGGCCGCCCGCCATGGGTTAAGGTTCCACTGCTGATGGTTCCGCCTTTCGATTTTGAGGGTCTTCCGAACAGGCTCTCCAAGAGCCCGGCCCCCGTAGATTTAGTTTTCTCGTGACGAGACATTCTGCAACGAATAAAACAAATTAATAAAGTTAATTTTTCTTTTTTTTTTTGGGAAAAAACTCAACCCAAGCTTTTTGAGACGCATTTCGGTGAACAACTAAACGAAAACTAAACAAAAACAACCAACAATTTTCGACACATGCGCAGTTTTCAGTTTTTTCGGGGGACAACAGCACAGCTGTTCTTTGTTTACAATTGAAGAGTACTGAACGAACCGCTATTTCCGATGGTTTTCCAACGAATTTATTGAATCGATGGATGGGAGATGGTCGATCATTAACAGCTTTGGTTTGTTTACAATTATCTGGGCTGCCCATTATGCCGATTCAGCCTCAACGGAGTGTGGTATTTTCAATTAACTTGTACATAATGAGAAGAGAAGGGACTTTTCTGTGACTTAAACATAAACGCTTTTATAAGGTGTAAATCGTTCTTTTTGGAGAGCGTTGCTAAAAATATGGAAATGTATAAATATTGTCAAACAACAATGTTTACATAAAACTACATAGTTTCATATCTATATTTTAGAAAACATGCACACAAATGGTTTATTGACCTAAACAATTTTCCATTCTCCAACTAAGTAAAACTAATTAAAGCTAAATTTTACCATTTAACACGCGACCACTGACCTATTCAAGTCATTCCAAGCGTGAAAACTGCTGATTAAAATCATAAACAAAAAAACTCAAAAATAAACCAAGCAAATTGGACAATTTCATTAATAATAAGGCGCACTAAATTTACAAAATGATGCGATAATCGCGGCAAGCCAAAATAGGAAATATCACGGAATTCGGAGAGCTAAATAGAGAACAAAACAGAGAGAGATAGCGGCTAAAATATATGATTATTGAGTGATTCATTTGGTCAGCAGGCCGAAGTGCAGGCCGTTAGCATTTGAATTGGCTTCTATTGAAGGATGCGGTGGGAAGGCTTTAGCTTTTGCGTTAGCTTGGCCAACGCATCTAATGAATCACTAATGGAATCACAGCGGACAACAGCAGCTGGAGAGGCGCAAATAACAGCAAAATAAAAAAGGCAAACGAGCAACAGGTTTTGCGGATTGTTCTTGCTCGCTCCACAGAAAAAAAAATTGTTAATATCATTTGGATGATTTTTTCAGGCCTAAAAAAATTACAATAAGCTCCATATGCTCAAATATGTTAAATTCAAAAGCTACCTAACTTTAAAAGTGTTGAATATATTACTCTTCAAAAATGTTGGTAAATGTTATTTCATCAAAATACAGCATTTAAGTTTAAGAAAGTTAAACTAATGATTTGATTAGTTTTTGAAGTGTACCATTTTTGAATTGATAAAGAAACTGTTTGTGGTAAACTTTTAAGTGATAACTTTTTTCAGTGTGGCGAATGGGCGTGCCAACTGTCTGCAAATCATTCACAATGGTCGGCTAGAGAAATCAAATTTAATATTTATTGTGACTCCGCAAAAGGCCAATTGTGAATGAGGCTTGAGTGCGGTTGAGAGTGTGTGTGGGAAGAGGTGGAGAAAGGAGGAGAAGGAGGAGTGGGAAAAGACTGGAGCGACAAGTTCAAGCAGGGCAACAATTTCTTTTCAGGTCGCTAATACATAAGCATGTGCGGAGGAAATGCTTTCAACAAGATTTCTTTTGCCAAAGAATTTACAGCAATTGCCTCTTTCTCTATTTTGTTTACATGCACTGCATCTCTCTCTCTCTTCCCCTCTCCCTCCCTCCTCTGGCATTATTAGTGTGTGTGTGCGCTGCAACTGCGAAAATGTAAACAAGCCAGAAGAAAAAAAACAAGTATAAAACCGTCTAATAACCGCTGGAATTCCAAGAAACGAAGCGAGAATTGGAAAAAATGCGCTCACCTTCGTTTTGATATCTGTGTCGCCTGCTCACTTTTGATTTTTTTCGGTGGTTTACGTCATAAGACCAGAAAAATAATGGCTTGGCACTCTCACACACACTGCCACACACATACACTCGCGATCAAACGGCTTTGCCTGCTGCCCGCTGTTGTTGTTGTCGTTGTTTTTTGTCTTTGGCTTTTTGTTTGTTTTATTGCGCGACGCTGGCATAAAAAAGCTGCGCGCACCGCTTCAAACACTTTTCTGCCCCAGGCTTTAGTTTTTCTCGCAGTGTTTTTATCTTACTTTTTTGGTTGATGCCTTTAAGCCACTTGTTGCTCTGCCGCCACGGGGTTCACATGAAATACAATCGGTTCTTCGGCTCTTTCGCTATGCAAACACTCGACCGTGTCGTTATTGGCCACTTGGCATAAAGATCGCTGGCTCTACGCGGCCTTAAATCGCAAAAAATTGAAATTGAAAAGACACAAGCGTTTCGCTCAGCGCGTTGATCGGAATCAGTGTGACCGTGGTGGGATCGCTCAAACATACCACAGGGCTTAGAGAAAATGTACTAAAAGATATACCACAAACCCATAGTCGTGATCTTCAAAATAAACTCGGCGGCGGTTTTTAACTTTTTAAAAGTGTTTATAATTTTATAGTTTTGTTTTTTATTTTATTTTAGGCTTTATAAGGAGGATTAAAAGAGAAATACGCATCTCAATTGAAATAATTAAGAGTGTTAACAATACATAGTTGTAAAACATAAAAATAATAAAGTTTCGTAAAGCTGCTTCTAATAACATTAAGTCCTTATTTTTGTACAATTACAAAATCAAGAATACATTTTTACATATGTAGCTTGGTCTTTAAAAATTAAAAATAAAAAAGTTTAATTTGTTTAAGGTTTTCAACAATTAAATATTAATTAAGTTTAATTCATATGAAACAGCTCACAAAACAGTTGATCAGAGTTCAATAATTTAGCATTTTAACAGCACAACCATATTTCAGAGGTTTATTAAAGTGTGCAGCCCTCGCTCACCAACCAGCTGTACAAAGAGGCGACAACCCTGACATCCCTCTTGTGCATTTGGTTGATTCCTGTGTAAACTTTTTTTTTCCTGGATTTGATTGAATCTTAAAATAAAAATGCAGCGTGATAGGGACCCAGACTCCCGTGCCCGCAAAGGAAACCGACCGCCGGGTCTCAGGGGCAAGGACATCGGCCTCTACTACCGCAATCTCGCCCGGCAGCGCAAAAAGGAACGCGGCGAGGATGAAGAGTCGAAGGAGCCCGAAATCCGCTTGGGATGCAATGTCAGCGTGCCCGGCGGTGTCCTTTCCCGGGTTAAGGACTTCATGGAGGACTACAGCCGAGCACCAGCCCGGGAGAGCTCTGACGTGGATGCACAGTTCAAGCGGCAGTTCCGACATCTGTTGAGTGTTAACTTTGAGGAATTCGTGGCCGAGACCAAGGAGAAAAATGAGGGCGTGGATTACGCCAATCCCAAGATGGATGAGAAGCTGAAGCAGGAGTTGGAGAGCCGCCAGTTGGATGATAACGCCAGGAAGCGCCAGGCTGCGCGCCAAAAGTTGCCCACCATGAAATATGCCAAAGAAATCGTTAAGGCTGTCAAGAAAAACCAAGTTATTCTCATTGTGGGTAGCACTGGCTGTGGCAAAACAACGCAAGTACCTCAAATCCTCCTGGACAAGGCCATCTCCAGGGGCCGCGCCTCATCCTGCCGCATTGTTTGCACTCAGCCACGCAGGATTTCGGCCATAACCATTGCCGAGTGGGTTAGCTACGAGCGATGTGAGAGTCTGGGCCACTCGGTGGGCTACCAGATTCGCTTGGAGAGCCGGAAGCCCAGAGACAGAGCTTCAATCACCTATTGCACCACGGGAGTGCTGCTGCAGCAACTCCAGTCGGATCCATTGATGCACAACCTTAGTGTGTTGATACTGGATGAAATACACGAGCGGAGTGTGGAAACAGATCTTTTAATGGGTCTTCTAAAGGTCATCCTGCCACACAGACCCGAACTTAAGGTGATCCTGATGAGCGCCACTGTGCGGGAGCAGGACTTTTGCGACTACTTCAACAACTGTCCTATGTTTCGCATCGAGGGTGTGATGTTTCCTGTGCAGATGCTCTATCTGGAGGATGTCCTGGCCAAGACGAACTATGAGTTCCAGAGGTCCCGCGACCGTCGCCCCAAGAGGGATCGTCCGGAGCGTCGGATGACGCACGAGGCGATGATAGAGCCCTACCTTAGACGCATCAGAAACTCCTATGACAGTCGTGTCCTGGAGAAACTTCGTCTGCCAGAGTCAGAAGGCTGCGAGGACATTGACTTTATAGCCGATCTGGTGTACTACATTTGCGATAATGAACCGGAGGGTGCCATTTTGGTCTTCCTACCTGGCTACGACAAAATCTCGCAGCTGTTCAACCTTCTGGACAAACCACAAACTCCAAAGGGTCAAAGATGGCGGGATAACCTGGCTGTTTTTCCCTTACATTCCCTAATGCAGTCGTCCGAGCAACAGGCAGTGTTCCGACGTCCCCCTACAGGCAAACGGAAGGTAATCATCTCCACCATCATTGCGGAGACCTCGGTGACCATAGACGATGTGGTTTATGTGATTAACTCTGGCCGAACGAAAGCCACCAACTATGACATCGAGACGAACATCCAGACTTTGGAGGAGGTCTGGGTGACAAAAGCGAATACGCAGCAGCGGAAGGGAAGAGCAGGTCGAGTTAGGCCAGGGATCTGCTACAATCTGTTCACCCGAGCTAGGGAGGATCTAATGGCCGACGTTCCAACGCCTGAGATACTGCGCTCCAAGCTGGAGTCCATAATTTTGAGCTTGAAGCTGCTGCACATCGATGATCCGTATCGCTTTTTGCAGACCTTGATTAATGCTCCAAATCCTGAAGCCATTAAAATTGGAGTGGCCCTGCTAATGCGGTGAGTTAAACGCCTAACGAATATACGTAAAAGCAAAGTGGGAAAGTATTATTTATATTATATTTGTTAATTAGCATTGATGCTCTGGACAAGACTGGCACCCTCACTCCGCTGGGCATGCACCTGGCCAAGCTGCCCATCGACCCACAAATGGGCAAAATGATCCTGATGTCGGCTCTCTTCTGTTGCCTGGATCCCATCACTTCGGCGGCTGCTGCCTTGTCTTTTAAGTCGCCCTTTTACGTGCCACTGGGACAGGAAAGTCGAGTGGACGAGATAAAGCGGAGGATGGCCCGCAATATGCGTAGTGACCACCTGTTGGTGCACAACACCATTAACGCCTACCGTGAAAGTCGTAATGCGCATGCGGAGCGCGACTTTTGCTACAAGAATTTTCTCAGCTCCATGACACTGCAGCAACTGGAGAGAATGAAGAACCAGTTCAGTGAACTGCTATACAACTATAAGTGAGATTGTCAAGGAATTTACTTAAACTTATTGCTCATATTTTGTGCCGTTTCAGGTTTCTTACATCCTCCAACTGCAAAGATACCACATCCAACATGAATTCGGGCAAGATTCCCCTGCTGAGGGCCATCATTGGAGCTGGTCTCTATCCCAACATGGCGCACTTACGGTAGGCGTTATTCAGTCCCAATAAATTTATAACCTTAACTTTATAGATCAGAAGTAAACAATACCAATAACTTAGCCCGTTTAATGCTGATGAAATTACCCTTTAAACGTGATTTTGATTTTAATTAATTCTGTTGACCATTTCGCAGCAAATCGCGGCAGATCAAGAACCGGGTGCGTGCTATTCACAACATGGCTACAGATGATGGCCACCGCGTGAATTTTCATCCCTCCTCGGTGAACAGCGGCGAAAGTGGCTTCGATTCGGCGTACTTTGTCTACTTCCAGCGACAGAAGTCAACTAATCTCTTTCTGCTCGACTCTACAATGGTTTTTCCAATGGCGCTGATTATTTTCGGAGATGGCGTCGAGGCGGGAGTGACCCAAAATACTCCATATTTATGTGTGGCCAAGACTTATTAGTAAGTGCTGAATTACATTTTGATATATTTGTATTATAAAAATCTATGTTTTTTTTAGCTTCAAATGCAATCAAGAAACTGCCGATGTGGTCCTCGAATTGCGCAGCAATCTGGAAAAATTGCTGCTGAAAAAGGCTTTGTATCCTGCCCCCATTGAGGAGAATGGTTATGAGAAGCAATTGATCAAGTCGGTTAATATTTTGAAAGTAGTTTAGAACAATAATGAATGTTTTCCCCTCCTTCACAGAGCCATTGAACTGCTGCTCTCGCTTGACGAAAGACTGGGCGAGGATTATATTTCCTCCGATGAAATTGATGATATCTAAGCTGCCTCATTAGCCTGGAGTTTTAGTTTATTGTATAGCTCACGAAAGAAGTCATCTTTGTGTGCGATCCGTTTAGCAAAACATTGTATATGTTAATAATAAATTATAAGTGCAAGCTAGTCATGCAATAACAAAAGTTGTTGGTGCATGCAACCTTTTCAATCGTCCTCCAGGAGAGCGAACACGTTGCGGGACCTGGGCGGGTCCTCCTCGATGGCGCACTCGTCCTCATCCGCATTGGTCTCGTCATTGGAGCTGTCCTCGTCTTCGTCCTCGCTGTCGGCAGCTTAAATGGGGAATTATTTGTGTTATTCAGGTTTTTAAGTGATGGATTACTTTTAAGGAGTGAAGAAAAATGAAGTCGTTTACTAATGTGTTAATTGAACATGTTCACTGTTATTGTTGTTCAGCTCAGTTGTTTATCTGCTTAAATATTTAGTGGTTTTCTTGCTTTTTATAAGTATTATTATTTCTTCAAAAAATGTGTTCTGATTAGACCATGTGGTTAAACAGTTAAACAAAGTTAGCAAGTAAGCATATGAGAAATTGGAACAATAAACATCTAAGCAAATAAACAATTTAACAATAGAGCAAGTGAACATGTGACAAATTTATTGTCATTGTTTACTAATTTTGTTAACCAATATACAGTGACAAAACTTACTATCGGAGCAGACGGAGGAGGTGTCGCCGTTAGTCTCGCTTTCCGGTTCATCCAGCTCAACCTGCTGGTACTTCTTGACCTCCGCCAGATCGGGATGTTGGAGCCAGTGATCCTTGCGCTCCTCAAAGCCCGGCGGATAGAACTGAAGCACCAACAGCTGCTGACCGGCCAGACACGTGCGAAGAATGTGGTTGGCAGCCCGATAGCGATCCGGTCTAGCCGCCTTCGCTGTGAGGAATCCACGCTTATAAGCCCAGGCATCGGAGATGGCCACTGCAGACCACTCGTCATAATCTTCGGGGAGGTGGAGCCTCAAGAGCTGCGGTAGATTTAGATGCTCACCGAGAAACTTCAGCGAGCGATAGGGAACAGCCAGTTGGGAGATTGGGAAACTGCCCAGAAGCACTTGGAGGCTTTTGGGAGTGCTAGAGGGAAAGACTAGACCAGGGCAGTCGCACAGGCGAACGAGCGGTGTGAGGAATATGGTCTGAAAGTGCTTGGTGTGTCCGGGAGTGCGACTCACGCTGACCACTTTGCGACCCTTCAAGGCGTTGATCAGCGAGGATTTGCCGACATTGGGAAAGCCAATGCAGCCAATGGTCAGGACTCCACTATGATACTTAACATGCTCGTGGGGTGTGGTGTCGATGCTGCTGCTAATCTTGAGTTCACCCTCCACGGCAGTTGACAGATCATCCAGAATGTCCAACTGGTCGCTTCGCATATCCTCGCGAATTTTCTGCTCCCACGCTGTTAGATCCACCTCGCCTTGGACATAGCGCTGGCACTCTTTGTAGATGTTGTACACCCCCTCCATGCTCCTGCGATGAGCCTGAGGCCCACGTTGGCTCCCTTTGCGGGATCGGGGGAGGAACGATGCGAAAAGCACCACCGGCAGCTGCGGATAGCGGTCGCGGAAATACTGCCGCCAGGCTACCACCACCTGTGGCTCCACCAGATCCACCTTGTTAAACACCACAATAGCGTGCTTCTTCAGTGTATTGATGATGTAGTCGTAGAGCGAGGGTGGGAACATCAGCGTGGCATAGCGCACGTCCACTATGATGAGGAGTATGTCGGAGAACTCTAGGACACGCCACAGCTGCCGCCAGGTCTCCAGGTTCAGCTCAAACAGGGAGATTTCCTTTGAGTCGCCGGCGCGCTGCTTCTTTTGCAGCTCGTCTACGTATTCCTAGGGATGTGAAGGGGTTATTATATAAATATTTTGCGTTTTTCTTTTTTATACAAAATTATCGAATAAAAAAACAACGTAAAAATTACATTACTAAAGCAAAAACATCAATAATAAGTAATGTAAAAATATCGTACATATTTGCAATATATCGGAGGTCCTTTTATAACAAATGGTTGGGTTTAGCAACTGTGTTATAGAGTGGAATTTAAGCACTTCTGGACCTGACCTACCTTAAAGTACCGATTCTCGCTGCGATCGAGTTGCTCTTTGGAGTGTGCCGGCGTCCAAGGCGGTCGCACTGGGAAATCGCAACCAGAGAAGTAACGCTCGTCCACCTCCCGCTCCTTGGGACTGAGCACTTCGAGGGGCTTAAAGCCTTCCAGCTTCATCATCTCCAGTTCCTTCTTGCCCTCCTGGTAGAACTGCAAGTTATAGCGATTTACGTTCTTGTTTCGATTTCCGCCGCGTGCAAACGGTTGCTCCATTAGCTTCTTGGTCGTCTCGGGCACATCGCTATCCTCGTAGGACTCCTGCGCACTCCTCAGATATTTGGGCGGACCTGCCGGCGTGCCATTGTTAGTCATAGGTTCTGTTTTCCTTCTTTTTCCCCCTCTTTGTTTGCAGGTGGGCTATGTTTTCTCACCTTTTGTGGTGCGCTTCTGCAGCATCTGGTCCTTCTTCTTCTTGCCACTGAAGGCCACCTTGCGCCGTTGCTGGGGCATGGTTTATTTGGTCAAATCCTGGTCGCACTTCCGGGTAATTTTGGTTTGTCGAGCGCTCCAATTGTGGGCAGTAATTGTGATTGAATGTTGTTGCCGCTTTTCCCTTTTGTGAATTAAAATTTCTAACCAGTTGGCATCTCCATTCGCCGAAAAAGGGTTGTCGAGTTTCGCAAAGGTGTTTGTTGAGTCACGAAAATCACGTTTTTGTTTTGAGTTAGTTCCTCAACAGTACGTTTTACATAAATAGCTTATTTTGGTTCTTTATTTTTTAGTCAACACGGTTTAAAACTTTTACGTGCACTATTTTACATATTTTAAATTATATTATCCTATCAAGATTAAACTTTTGGGGGCGGTAACTTGAAATCCTGACAAGTTGGCAGGCTTATTGCAATGGCGTTCAAAGTGCAATTACTTTTCTTATTATTTTTCGGCTTAAAATCCCCTTGAAAAATGCCGCTAAAGGGTATAAAGGTGTTGGAATTCGTGGGCCTAGCTCCGGGACCATTTTGTGGCAAGATCCTAAGTGATTTTGGGGCCACAGTCACCCGCATCGATAAGGTAAACAAACCCACAGGTGCACATTTAAATTGGTTACAGTTTGGTTGAGGAATAAAAGTTTTTCTTGACTTTTAAATACTTTTTAATTTACGCAGGTTCTCGATAACACATTAGATGTTCTGCAGCAGGGAAAACGCACCATAAGCCTGGATCTTAAGAATCCTAAGGGTCAGGAATTGGTCCGCCGGTTGGCGAAGAAATCCGATGTGCTCATCGAACCCTTTAGGCCCGGAGTTATGGAGAAACTGAATTTGAGTCCCGCAGAGTTGTGTGAAGTGAATCCCCGCCTGATTTACGCCCGTCTAACGGGTTTTGGCCAGAATGGACGACTTGCACCACGGGCAGGTCACGACATCAATTATGCTGCTCTTTCTGGAGTACTTTCCATGCTGGGAAGAAAACACGAAAAGGCCACTGCTCCCATTAATCTGTTGGCGGATTTTGCTGGCGGCAGTGTGATGTGTGCCCTGGGCATCTGCCTGGCCCTCTTGGAGCGTCACAATTCTGGCAGGGGTCAAGTGGTGGACGCCTCCATGGTAGAAGGCGCTGCCTATGTGGCCAGCTGGCTATTTTCGTCCCGGAATCTACACATTTGGGGAAGGGAGAGAGGCGACAACGTCATCGATGGTGGCTCATACTTTTATGACACCTACGAAACCAAAGACGGTCTCTACATGTCCGTGGGCGCCTTGGAGCCGCTGTTCTTTGAGCAGCTGAAACAGCGTTTGGAACTGCCAGAGGATCTATGCCAGTTTGGTGAAGAGCATCAGGATCGGGGCAGGAGATTGCTCACAGAAGCGTTTCTATCCAAAACCCAAGCGGAGTGGTCGCAGATCTTTGAGGATGTGGATGCGTGCGTCTATCCCGTGCTGGACTACAGGGAGGTTCACAAGCACGACCACAACAAAGAGAGGGGATCGTTTGAGCTTGTTCAGGATGTTCCCGTTCCACGTCCAGCACCGCTTTTAAGTCGTACTCCTGGAAAGTTGCCCAAGACGGCTGATCAAAAGCAGCTGGAACTTATTGATGAACTGGATCTGCAACCCCAGGAGTTGCAAGAGTTATTGGATTCGGGAGTACTTACACTTCCAGAGAAGGCAAAACTATAGAAGGCTGTATCTTTACTGTGTATTACAAATCAAATTTAAGAAACCCCCTTAAATAAAACACATTGATTTTTGTTGCTCTTGCATTCAAAGTTCTTTTATTCTCGCTCTTGCACACAGACACATTTTACATTTGCTAAAATTTCTCGTACAAGCTATCAGTCATACAATTTGTTTCGGAACAGTTAGGCCGCACTTTGATATTCAGAGGAGGGGGGTTGATAATTGATAATACAGCATACTATATAACGTAACATAATTGATTCTCTCCTATCGCAATCGTGGGTCACCGTTCGGTCTTGCTCTCGTTTATTCTCTCTCGCGCTTACTACTTACTGACTAAGTTAGGATTAACTAGCATACCGAGTAACATACTTTAGATTTAATTCGGCTAAAGCACCGCGCGTCAGCGTTACCAATTGTCTGTGTATATTTAAGATAATCCATTATAATGCTCATATGTTTGTGGGTAATGCAGGGTGTGGTAATGTGGGTGTAAATTTCACTAGTTGGCGTTTGGTGAGTAGTTTTGGTTAAGTGTACGTTGTACGTGTAGCGTCCCGCGTAAAGTAATCCTTGTGAGTCCTTAAGTAAGTTGTAGGTTGTGTTGTTGTTCTTGTATGTGGGTATATATAGTAAGTCTCAGTTCTCAGTATAAAATCAGTACCATATGTTGCGTTTTCAATTTGTTTTCCTTTTTTAGTTCATAATTGCAATTGTGCATTTATTTGTAACCCTTTAAATGTTTACAAAAAAATATCATTTCTCTGCTGCGCGGGGTGCTTTTGTTTACTCTATACATATGTCATATTTATCCCACACGACACTCTCTCACACAACAATTCACACAAATGATCAAATCACAGGCAAAGTTACAGTTTCGTTTTTATTTTGTTTATTTTTTTGTTTAGCTTAAAACAGACGACCACTCGCACACATGGCAAGGGTTAAAAGGCAAGCCCGTTGAAAACCCTTTAGTGCTCACAGTGGCGTGCCCAAAAAGGGGTCCCACCCCGTGACTTTTATTGGAGCTTGCTTTTCAACCGATTACCATTATACTAGCTTGCTCTAATGACATGAAATAATTTCTTAGTAGCTAGATGTAACAAACTCAATAGTCCTAAATTTCAGTGATTTTATTTTGGAATGATAACATACAAATTTACTCAGTCACAGTTTCACTCGCTCTTATCGTTTATAAAAGTGGGCATGTAAGTATGTATAAAAGGTAGAAATTTGTGCTAAATGATTTGAGTGTCTTGAAATATTTTCTTGGTGATTTCCTCTAGATATAGATATATTCCTCCCATCATCAGTCACTCTCATAACAACCATTGTCAATCATCACATAAATCATCATCATCATTCAATGCACAAGTATCATCATCATATTTATCAGCACCAAGCTTCATACTCAATCAACACACCTGTGGAGAATGTGCAAAGAAAAGAAGATTGAGAAATGTGATTATTAGCAATTATTACGATATATTAGGTTAGCTAACTTATGTCGGTAGTGTGAATTAAAAAATTCTAGGCATCACTTACATTTTGCATACCACAGCCATAAACGCTCACGTTCCTTTAGGCGTTGCTCAGCTTTCGTCGATCTTCCAAAGATTCAGTCATTCATCTTAACAATCTTCATCCGAATCCAATCATACATAGCTAATATTAGTGGTTAATCTAATTAATTTTGGCAATTTCATGTGTTTCTTTTGAGTGCTGTGCGGAAGTTGCCATTTCAAAATTCAAGTTTATGATATGGTTCAAATCTGATAAATCAAATTCTAATTTTGTTTTATTATTTTCCTTTTTTCTTTGGACGGCTGTGCGATATTTTATTGCAACACAAGACAAGTAGTACCAATGAAAGTTTGTTTTTGAAATGACAACTTGTTGACCTACAGAATTCATTGAAAAAAGTTCAAAAACCTTATTCAAGCTTAGTTTAACGAATTCTTGGTAATAACTTTGACATTTTTGTATAGTAATGGTGTTTTAATATAATCGTGCTTATGTTAAGAGTAGTTCACAATAGTTCACTTCATTCAGTTAGACACACTGGTTACACTTTGTTCTTAGTGTTTTACAAAGATTTTAAACGGTTAGTTTTGACTTTATTTGTATCTTCTATTTTCTCTTCTTCGTCGTTCACAGTCGCGTCTTTTTCGTAAGGTAGTTTTTGGTTATGTTTATGTATGGTATGATAAAATAACTAAATGAAGTATGTGTCGTTGTTTTGTCCTATTATGTTGTCATGTAAGTGAAGTTGTCTTTATGCGCGTTCTACATTTCTATGTAACTTATGATTTTCGGGGGTGCCAGAAAAATATCTGTCCAAATTTTAAATCATCTTTTCAGACGTGTATGTAAAAATGTTGTAAAAATAGTACGTCAAAACAAATTATTTAAAAGTGTACTTTTGGATGTTTCGAAGCGGTTTCAGATCTCTAGATATTTTTGTGGCATTCCTGAATATTTTGTCGTTTATTTTTGTAGTATACCCTGGTCCGTTGCGTTTTTAGTTTTAGTATCTTTTGTTTACCTAATACATATATTAATCATAAATGTGTTGTGTGCTGCAGGTAGTTGCTTGGTTGTTGTTTTTGCTGTTTTGTTTCTTTATCGTTGCTTTTCTCCACGTTTTCCATTTTAATAATAAAGTGAGAGGCAAATTAAGCGTCATTGGTTGGAATTAATGAGAGCACACTAATGTTATACACAAAAAAGTAAAATAATTTCATCCTTTCGTGCTTTTGTGGGCATTGGGCGTGGCTGGCTTTAAACTTTTATATGCAGTGGTTGTATATGTTTTCAATATTAGTTTGTTGTTCAGGATTTTAGTTAGCTGATTTTTGTTTACTGTCTATTTTTTGGGTTCTGGCTTTCGAAACTACCACGCCCCGCCTTTGTACGTCCCTAAGTCATTTCGTATTTTGTTTTTAAGTTGCTAGGTTGGTTTTTCAGTCGTCTGTAAGTGTTTTACATTTAGTTTCGTTTCGTTTGCTTGTAAATTTAAATTCAAATCCGTTTAAAATCTTTTTGATTTGCTGTTTTGCTTACATCTAAAAACATTCGTTTCGTTTCACTAGAAAAATTCTTACGCTTAATTCATAATATCACACAACACGCTGATTCACACGCGCGCCAAAGAAAAAGGAAATCTTCATCCATTTCCATGCATTTTCGTGGGGTTTCTTGCTTTCTTGCAATCACAAAATATCGTTTACAGTGTTTCTCTCAAGCATCCATCACAGATACACATCATAAATATAGGCATAGGGGGTATGGTGACGGACAACAGGCACTCATCAGACTTACAGATAATACATACTCGCTCTCAGCCATATGTTTCACTCCATCACATTCGGTTCACATTCAGTACATTCATTCTTTATATTTTTTTTTTGGGGATAGTGAGGATTGTAGGATAGATACATTGTTCTTATAAGTTAAGGTGTGGTTTTTACAGCCGCTACAAGTTAATGTTTCCAAAGAGGTGTAATGCATTTAATGTGTTTTACTTAATAAATAAATCAATTTGTTTTCTACCGATTTTGTAAGTTAAATTTAAATGTGACAAAATATTGTTTTCTTTTTTAATGCTTAAAATCGGGTTAATATATCGCCGGATTTCGGAACAATCACAAAACTAGGCTGCCCTTAAAGCCTATTTTTTTAAGTGTCATTATTATAAGCCGCGATAATTAGAAATAGCGTGTTAAAGTCGTTGGGCAGCCTGTTTTTGAGAGTGCTCTACCGGGCGTGGACATAATCGGGGGTAAAGATTACTCACACAAAAGTTTAACAGGCCTTAATTAAATAATAGGTCGAAACAGAGGCTCGTCTTCTAGCTTAAAAATAGTGGGGTTTTATAAACAATGTGTCTTAGCATTTACACGTTGCACAGCAACAATAAATCGGACAAACAAACTTAGCAGATAGAATCTTTTAATCAGAGAATTCGGACTGGACTGAAAAAATAGAGAAATGTGTGAACATGAAAATCAAAATGTAAATTCGGTTCAATCATTAGCAGGATGAGTCGATTTATGTCGGAA
Source organism: Drosophila oshimai (assembly GCA_018150695.1). Classification (NCBI taxonomy): domain Eukaryota; kingdom Metazoa; phylum Arthropoda; class Insecta; order Diptera; family Drosophilidae; genus Drosophila; species Drosophila oshimai. The sequence goes on along the minus strand of JAECWM010000225.1, from coordinate 1,060,544 downwards.
AGTCTATGCGAAATATCAAAATTCAAGTTTGACAATATGTTCCAAATAAAATAAATTGTTAAAATTCAGCTATTTGCTTTTCGTAACCATATTTTGAGCAGTCTTAGTTTATTGTTCGCAAAAATCGACTCATCCTAATTCACCATTCATTCGCTGATGAAATGCAAAATAAAACACAATGTACTCACCAGTTTGGCTGCATAACATACAATCTTGAGGGTCGAGTGGGAAGAAGGGAAACATTAACCTCTAGCAGGCGATTTACTGCGCGATGACGTGGCTATTGTTGATCTTCTTGATCTCCTTGACAGCCCAGGTGCACAACATTTTGGTGCGCTGGCCCTTGGAGCGCTTGCCCTCGGCAAGGAAGTGGGTGATGATCGCATCGTCCAGCAGCGGGTACAGACGCGGCCCGAATGAGGTGCACAAGTCACCAATAAAACCAGCGGCACTAGCCATCATCGAGTCAGACACATCGCCCTCCTGAGCGATGCGCTTTATGAAGGCAATGATGTGCATCAGATGAGGCTCCATGTGCATCACATCGGGATGTGCGGTCTGGTCCACGCCCTTGAGACCCTGGATGATGCCGGTATAGGCTTCGAGTACGCTCTCGCGCAGCTCGTTGATGTACTCGTTCATGTCGAAGTTGTTGGCATCCGTCTGGAAATAGAAATTTAAATATGACAAATAAAAATTGGGAATTTACAAGCACACACCTGCAGATTCGATGCAGCGCGCAACATGTCGAGAACCACGCTCAAATAAGTTAAAAAGTGGCTGCCAATGCTCAACGCTATATCCCCAAAGGTAGAAAGAATCTGGGGCTTAACGCTGCGATGAAGAGTCGGCTCCGCCAGGTTGTTCATCATCACGGACATGATCTCGTCGGAGTAGGGCACCATTAGGTCCTTAAGAGCGCGGAAAATGTCGCCGGTGAGCCCGACAGAGGCGCAGCAGACCTGGTATTCTTGGTGATTCTTCAATCCCATGACGAGGAAGTCCTTGAAAGCGGGCATGTACTTGGCAAACTGCACACCCAAAAGTTCCACTAGTGTGGAAACAGCCAGGAAGGCATCCTCCTGCACACCACCTGATTTCCCAGCACTCGAATTAAACATTGTGAGTAGGGCTGTCATGATCGCATCCGAAATTTGTGGGGCATCCTGCTCATGAACCTTTCTTAAAACACTCTGCAGAGTGGCGCACAGAAGCGACTGCAGATCGTTGAACTGATGACGGTCGCTGTGATTGTTGATCTGCGTTTCCATCTGCATCACCTGGTTCAAACGCTCCAGAATCACCAGCGTGGTGCGCTGCACCACCAAATAGCAATCCAGGGGCGAGTTCTTAATCATATCCATGAGTGCCTCATATGCAGCTCCCCTCAAATTGGCTTGAGCTCCATCTGACCGATCTGTGGTCTCCAACAACTGGGTGATAATGTACTCAAAGTATGGGGACAGAGCATAAGTCTCCGGTGTCTCGCCCTCGGTGGTGACCGCTGCCTCGTAGGCGGCATCTGAAAGACCAATGAAGGCCCAGCAAACGTTGGCCGCCACCCGGGGCTCGGACTTTAAGCTCTTCACGAAGCACTCCAGCAATGTTTGCAGATATGTCTTGTTAATGGCTGCCTCGGGAATGATCTGTGGGAGATAAAAACATTTAATAAAGGTGAAAGATGTTCTTTTAACTGTTTCCTAATTAACAAGAAAATATTTGAATCTATTAGGACCAGCCATATTTCTAAGATAAATTCGCGCAATCCAGTGTTTGCCTCTAAACTGAAGCCTATACTTCTCCCCAAATTCCCCTCGATTATGTATTCTACTTACATCGCAGATGCGTCCGAAGGTCCAGGCGGTGGTGTCGCGCACAATAACGCTCGAATCGTACATCAGCCGGATGAGCGTGGGCATGGCCTGCTCAACGAGTGGCTTCAGTGTGTTGGTCTCCAATCCATTCAGCACGGATCCAAAAGTCATAACTGCGGCGTCGCGGAATCGCCAGTTGTGCGATTCGATGTTTTCCTTGATGAAGGGCAGCACATGCGGCACGATCTCGTCCTCGCAGCAGGTGGCCAGCACCATCAGGCAGACGGAAGAGGCCTTTGCCGGGCTCCAGGTGTCCTCGTCATCGCACTCATCCTGCTTGGTCAGCTTCTCAACGAGCACGGGCGTAAGGAACTGCAAAGCGCCGCGAGCATAGTGCTTGGATACCCGCTGCGGAGCCCTGCCCTGATCCGTGGCCTCCTGACTCTCGATGGCCAGGTCAATTTCCTCGTCGCAGACGTTCGACCAAAACTCGATGCCCTGCAGGGCCACCGCATCGTTCTCTGCCTTCATGGCCGCCAAAGTGATCGGGAAAAGGGCCTGGGCCATGTAGGGCTCCATGAACTGGTAGTAGAGGGTCATGATCTTCACCAAACACTGAAGGGCTGCCACGCAGATCTGCGAGTCCTGGCACTGGGTTGCCTCGCACACCACCTCCATAATGAAATTACGCTCCATGTCCTTCTCAAAGTTCGACTTGGTAAACTCCAGCGAGTTGTGCAAAGCAGTGGTAGCCGCTAAACGAACATGATTGCTCGGCTCCACCTTTCTCATGCCGTGGATGATGGCAGTTAGCACATCGTTGGACTGGTTCTCCAAAACTCCGTAGCGAATGTCCTGGCAGATGTAGCCAATCGCCTCCAAAGCAGCCTCGCGATGCATCTCGCTGGATCCCTCGCTGACCACCTTGTTCACCAGGGTCTGGATGAGCATGGCCCAGCGGTTCATCGGCAGCTCGATCACGGCCACATAGGCCACGCACTGGGCGGCGCAGGAGGGACGCGTGTTCTCGGTTCCCAAAGCGGCCAGGATCTGCAAGGACATTGTAGTTATTCAAAGTCAACGGGTTCAAACTAAAGCTAACATTTCATATGATTTGCAATTTATAAATTGCTCAATCTAATTAAATAGTTTTTGATAGTATAACTCACGTTATTCTTAATGAGCTCGCGAATCTCGCTGGGAAACTGGTGCCAGCGCTCCTGGTACTGTTGGCTGATCTTCTCATCCTTGCTGGTCAGGTGATTCTTCAGCTGGAGACCTGCTGCCATGCGGGCCACTGCGCTGTTTGTCGTGTTCACCAGGATCTCAGACAGCGCCTTCAGGAATTCGGGCAGATTGGTGGCTGCCGCCTGCTCCAGGAAGTTCTTCGCCGAAAGCAGTTCATTTTTGTCTACAAAATATATTATTTTATTAGTTTAAACAATATGAGTAGGAGAACTTTCTCAGAGAAATTATTTATTAACCAAATCCCTATTCATAAATCTTTCAGAGAATTCCAAACGGAATAGAACTGTGAACGGGAATCTAAAGGAAAATACGGTATGATAAATAGGACAACCAATTAAATTATTCTTATGAGGTTTTATTAATGTTAATTATTGAAAAATATGTTTTGGGCTTTCTAACAAAGAAACAAGAGGTAAGTGACTTTGGAAGTGTATGCAACTCAAAGGGGAGATTGGTCTCTAATCAATAAGGAGTGGTTTTCTTAGTTTTTTAGCCAAGATATTTGTGTTATCTTTGGGCTCCCTATTAAGTTTGCAGCCATACTTTATCTCCAACCGGAAGAACTGGTCGCTAACATTCGGTGCCGACTGGTGAACGACGCCTCATTGATCCCTACCGCTTTTGAGGTTAAGTCGCCCCGGCAGTTGTTCATAAATCCTTAATTGTAGGAGCGCATTTATATGCCCAAATACATATCGACACGCGCTACAAGGGGGAATGGGAAGTATGTATGTGCACATGTGTGTGCGAGGGCCCCTAGCAACGAAACATATGCGAGCGCCTATTGCAACCCTGCGCAACATACAACGCGCGCGTCCCTCCCCGCCAGCCGAGAAATGCGAGTTTGCAGAAGCGAAAATCTAGTGTCCCCGGGGCAGTACCAAGTACAAACCCCATCTACATCATTACTAAAACTCACCTGGTGACACCGTCTTCTCCAAAATGGCAATCAGTTGCATGGCTATGTCGGAAGTCATTTTTGCGCTCTTTTTTTCTCTCTATTTTACTTTACTTTCCGTTTCTTTCGCAGGTCGTGGGCAAGGGGGTGTACGTTCGTCTATATGTGTGTGAGTGGTGGAATTTTTGCGTAATTACTAGACAATTGTCTATCGGCTGGAAGGGGTTAAAACAAAGGAATTTCGGTTTAATATATTACACCACTCGATCAGCGATATTCTTTTGACAGGTAGAAACACCTTGAACGTCACAAAATTGATTTTTTTCGCGCACATACCACACACACAAGTGGCATTCGAAGTCTGTACTCTACTCACGTTTTGTTGTTGTTTCCAGCGGACAAAAAGCGCGGGATGCCAGGCGGTGATTTCGTTAGTAATATTTATTAAAAGCTTATTAAAGCTCACAAATTATTTGCTTTTTTTGGGGGAAGCAATATATTTTTTGTGGCTGCCTTAAAAATGAGTGCGAATAGCGTGACCGTAACGGCACTGAACCGATAAATATACCACTGAAACGAAGAATATGCTGAAAAAATACGACAAGAATAACTCAACACGGTGGCAACTTTTACGCTTCTCTATGAACCAAACGTTGGATTTAAAAATGTAATGAATTTTTAAACAAAACAAGCAACAAAACGATCGTAGTAAAGTAGTTAAATCTTTTGACTGAAATGTCGAACATCCCTTACATGTTTAAGATTAGAACATAAACGCCTGCTTTAAAAAAAGTTTAAAATAAAAATCGTAATTTTTATTTATAATTTTAATGAACTTTTAAAAATTGACTAAAAATTTTCAAATTTATTCTGATCCAAAAACGAAATGTCAAAATACAATTTAAATCTAATAATAGTTAAAAAAAACAAATTATACGATGTTTTAAGAAAAAATTATTTGCTTTTGTTTAAAACTGCTACTTCAAAATATTTTATTTGTGTACTTCATATTAATTTCCTTTTGTACTAGTTTCTTAGAATGAACATACAATTCTAAAATTTGATTTTCACGCTTTCAGCCCTGGCTGGGGCTGCTACCATGCCGCAACGCAGTTGGCAGCCCGCTCAGCTGGACTTGGTGGCAACGCTGTCATAGGCAGTGCTGACGTTCGGCAAAAAAAAAGGAAACGTAGTAAAAACACTCGAAAAACCCGAATATTTCGACAAACAAGCAGCAAGCGCGGTTTGTACGAGCCCCGCCGAATAGGAGAGTGTGGGAGTGAGCCGCTGACACGGCCACGTTGTAGTTAAAACCGAAAAAAAGGGCGACGCGACGACGATTTGCCCAACTTGCGAATCCTGTGGATTGTTGGCTGTATTTTCAAGATGATCCTGCTGCCCGGCCTTCTCCCGCTGCTGGGCATCGTCCTGCTTAACCTGCTCCCTCCGACGGAAGCTTTTTATTTGCCCGGATTGGCGCCGGTCAACTTCTGCAAGACAACCGATGTCTCCACCACATGCAAAGTATGTACATATGTGTGTGCGGCGGTGGGTGTGTGTTTGTTTTACGCCTGAAACAATTAGCAATGCCAGTGGAAATAGTGATGAATTTCTCTAGAGGCGGTCAGGAACGGAAGCGCTGATAAGGCGCAGAACAACAGCCACTGCGAGTAACTACTATGCCCTATGTGGGTTCCACATCTTCTGATGACGTTGACACGCTACCATAAGAAAATGGGAGGTCTAACGCTGACAAGGCTTGTTGGTTCAGCTGGCCCTAGAATGCATGTTCAATTTATGGTGTTTTCGGTCTGTTCATTTTAGAGAAAGTTTAGCATTGCCCTAAAACTAGATTAACTATAAGATTACTGGTAAGTGAACCACTATTGATAATGCTGTCTGGAGTATGTCTCTCAAACATGTTAAAACTTCTACGAAGTCTGATAAGGATGCGCATTTTTAAGTTCTGATAATGCTGTCCTAGGTTTTTCGGTTTCTCGGTTTCTGAAACATTTTAAAACTACTTTAATATCGTATAAAGTCAGATAAAAGCTGTTTTAAGGTGGAGATTACAGATCGGTGGGTCACAACTAATTAAACGGATTATATAGTACATCGTTTAAAAAATATGTTAAATCAATTTCTACCTGTTTTAGCAATGCTTTAGAAACGCTGTTAAAGTCTAATCGAATTTCATAAAACTTATTTAAATATGATTAAAACTAGATAAGACTAGAAACTATATCGTTTCCTAGCCTTTTTGTTAAGTTGTATTTCCCCAAAAGAAGTCACAGTAACAAATAAGACAAGAAAAGAGGTTTTGTTTCGCATTTTTAATTAATTGTTAACCGCCCCAACAATGCTTTTAACAGGGTTATGTCTAAGATAAGACCAATTCGATAAAACAGAAAAGCTTAGGGCTCATATTAAGTAATACATAGTAGAAAGGAAACCCAGATAAGAATAAGAAAAAACCTTCATTTATAATGAACTGACAAACCTATTGACCGATCTATATTATTTATTGATTATCTTTTCCAGTCGGATGTCGTGTTGTACGTTAATCGCTTGAATACTGAGGAGTCGGTTATACCCTATGAATACCATCACTTTGACTTTTGCTTGGGCGAGGAGCAAAATTCCCCTGTGGAGAATCTGGGACAGGTGGTGTTCGGCGAACGCATTCGCCCAGGACCTTACAAAATTCAGTTCCTGGAGAATCAGCAATGTGCAAGGGTATTTTTCTAAAAAATTCAAACTTATTTTTAAAACTAATCACATTTTGCATCTTATGCAGGCCTGTGTCAAAAGCTACAAAGGTGACGATGCTATCGACAACCGCCGCATGATGGTCCTTAAGAAGGGCATCAGTCTGAACTACCAGCACCACTGGATTGTGGACAACATGCCGGTGACCTGGTGCTATCCGCTGGAAAACGGCAAGCAATACTGCGGCACTGGATTCCCAATGGGTTGTCTTGTTCGCACTGATGGCGAAGGATGTCCCATCAACTCGATATATAACCAGCCCATGCACTATTATCCTTTCAATCATGTGGATCTGGAGATCACCTATCACAGCGGACAGTTGGAGGATTGGGGCATTGGATTCGGCAACAGTGGACGCATTATCTCTGTCAAGGTAACCCCCAAATCGATCAAGCACACGGATCCCGACCACCCCAACTGCTTGAGCGCTGAACCGCTGGCTATAAGCGAGACGTCGTTGAAGGCTGGAGAAGAGCTTAAAATCGTGTACACCTATAGTGTGAAATTCGTGAAGAACGACTCCATCAAATGGTCGTCTCGTTGGGATTACATACTGGAGTCTATGCCGCACACGAACATCCAATGGTTCTCCATTCTCAACTCCCTGGTTATTGTTCTCTTCTTGAGTGGCATGGTGGCCATGATTATGCTGCGCACTCTGCACAAGGACATTGCCCGCTATAATCAGATGGATAGCGGCGAGGATGCCCAGGAGGAATTCGGCTGGAAGCTGGTCCATGGAGATGTCTTTAGGCCGCCACGCAAAGGAATGCTGTTGTCCGTTTTCCTGGGATCTGGTGTGCAGGTGCTGGTAATGTCTATGATCACACTGGCCTTTGCTTGCTTGGGCTTCCTCTCGCCAGCCAATCGCGGTGCCTTGATGACCTGCTCCATGGTCTTGTTTGTTTCGTTGGGCACTCCGGCTGGTTATGTCTCTGCGCGTATCTACAAAAGCTTCGGTGGCCTGAAGTGGAAGAGTAATGTTATTCTCACCTCCATCGTTTGCCCTGGGTGAGTTTTCCATAACTATTTTAAACGGTTTCGATATATTTAAAGTTCCTAATTAATTTTAAATGGTTATCCTGTTTTCAGTGTGGTATTCTCGCTGTTCTTTGTGATGAACCTGGTGCTGTGGGGTGAGAATAGCTCGGGAGCTGTGCCATTTAGCACGCTGATTGCCCTGCTGGCCCTCTGGTTTGGCGTTTCAGTACCACTGACCTTTGTTGGAGCCTACTTTGGATTTCCGCAAGCGCGTGAGTATTTATTTCTGTGACATAACTACTGTAATTTATATGCTGGCTTTTGTTTGTAGGCCCTGGAGCACCCGGTGCGCACCAATCAGATTCCCCGACAGATTCCCGACCAATCGATCTACACCCAACCGATTCCCGGCATCGTGATGGGCGGCGTTCTGCCCTTCGGCTGCATTTTCATCCAGCTGTTCTTCATCCTGAGCTCGCTGTGGTCCAGCCAGATGTACTACATGTTCGGCTTTCTGTTCCTGGTCTTTCTCATTCTGGTCATCACGTGCTCGGAGACAACCATTCTGCTGTGCTACTTCCATTTGTGTGCAGAGGACTATCACTGGTGGTGGCGCTCCTTCTTAACGTCCGGCTTCACTGCTGTCTACCTGTTCATCTACTGCTGCCATTACTTTGTGACGAAGCTTTCGATCAAGGACAGCGCCTCGACGTTCCTGTATTTCGGCTACACGGCCATTATGGTGTTCCTCTTCTTCTTGTTGACCGGCACCATTGGGTTCTTTGCGTGCTTCTGGTTCATACGCAAGATCTACAGCGTGGTCAAGGTGGATTAAGCAGCAAAATGCAAGGAGAAGGAGCTCGTGCAAATGTATTTTTGTATGTGTAGCCACAAATTTACACTTAAGCCTAATGTGTGTGTGATTTCTGCGCTGTGCGCCCGGCACAGACAGTTTTCTGTTTATTATAATTACGATTGATATGTGTAAAATAACATATATTTGTATCAGGCAAGACCGTGGAGTAACGAAGCGCGCAATAATCTTTAAGCAGTAAGCAGCAGACGAGTTGGAGTTGAAGTGACTTGAAGCATCTTTTGTATAGTTCACCGTTCTGTTAATCTTTAGAAGTAAAGTTTAGCAATGTCCATTTCCCAGCTCTAGCAACGATTCCAAAAACAAAGAAGAAACTAAAAGCCCCATAAGAAAGTACTGAGCCGCAAACCGAAGTACTTTAAACACCGTTCTCTACTTGTAATATCAAAGCCTAACAACTGTAATTAGATGCTCGTCTTAGCCGTAATTCGAGCGGGATTGAATTCACGTGTAATATTTTAAATACTTTAGTTTAAACTATTTAAATCTAACATGCGACTAAAGAATAAACAAAACTATAAATTATGAAACGGCGCCCTCTGGGGCACACTTTTTACTACCCGAACTAGCTCTTTCCTTCAACCCTAGACAACTGACAGTTGTCAGATCTTTCTATGGCTTCCGTTGGCTGGTGAAAACAGGCAGTGCGAATAAACATTTCCAGCCCAGAGCTTGGCTAGCGGCGCATCCATGTCAGAGATTGTGGACAGCGATGGGGACGAATACGATGAGCTGTCGGAGCTGCGACAACGCCATAAGCCAGAGTCCCAGCCCTCGGTGGATGTGCGTATCTGTTAGATATATGTATATGACATGTACTAGGTGTTTGGTTCGCTTTCCAGGAGGCCTTCGATCTGGACGACCTGCTGCCCACCATTGGCGAGTTTGGCAAGTACCAAAAGCTATTGGTCTTCGGCATTTGCCTGCCCGCCTGCATTCCATGCGGGTTTTGTGCCTTTAACCAGCTATTTATGGCTGATACTCCGGATGACTATTGGTGTCGCATCCCGGAGCTACTCGACCTGCCTCTGGAGCAGCGCAAATCGCTGGCCATACCCCAGGAACTGGTGAGTAATTGCAGCAGAATAGCAGCCATACGAGTGCTCGGGCTAGGGCAATAAAGTCAGGCCATTGATTGTGCGTTGTCGGAGGTTAAGGGTCGATAAGAGGGTGGTTAGATGAGTAATCAAAGGGCCAAATGATAGAACGGTGTGGGAATGGAAAAATAAACACATGTTTTATTGATTTTAAAGTGTTTTTTAGTGAGTTTTATTTGGGAGTGAAAAGTAAATATTTCTAATCACATTTCCTATTTAGAGCCAAATAAATAATTAAATCATAACGTTAAAAAACCTACCTCAATTAGAAGTTTTCTTTAAGGAATAACTAAGATGTTCTATTCCGAAAAGAAACCTTTAGTTGTTATTAGTTTTTGTTTATTTAAGTTTGTGTACTGATTTTTGAAATCAAAAAAATTGAAGAAGAGATTTGTTTACCATTTCTTTAAAGGAAAATGATGAACTGGTCTACAGCAAGTGTTATACCTACGGAGTCAATTGGACGCAAATACTCGAATCAGGGGAAGAGGATGACCTGACCACTATGGAACCCAACAGCAGTTGGCCCTTGGTCAAGTGCAGTCAGGGATGGGAGTACAACACGAGCGTCGTCTGGTCCTCGATTGTGATCGATGTGTGCAGTCCCAGAATATTAAACCTTCATTTCCATCCATATTATCCTTCATCTAGGAGAAGCTTGCATCATTTCCCAAGCATGACGTGCTCTATTAAGTCAGGACCTAAGAAACGCCACCATAAAACCAAAATTTTCAGTTTGATTTAGTGTGCGATCAGGATATCTACCCCACGATTGGATTGGCTGCCCTCAATACTGGTGGACCTGTGGGTGTATATCTATTTGGATTACTGAATGATCGAGCTGGAAGAAGGCTTTCTTATTTCACCTGCCTGGCTACTTTATTGGCAGGCAGTTTGATGACCTCCCTGAGCAAGGATTTTTGGACTTGGGCGGGCAGCCGTGTCATTGTGGGACTAACCATACCAGCTGTCTATCAGATACCCTTCATTATCTGTGAGTCTATGGATTTTATTTAATGTAACTAATGAAGTTCAGAAAATATTTAAAACATTAATATCATTAAATTTCTGAATTATTTTAACTAATAATTATTTTTTGTTATTACCATTGTAAATCAAAGTCCTATTAATGTTTTATGTTTTTGCTTTTGCAGCTCTGGAACTAGTGGGAGAGAATTATCGTTCCTTTGTGACAGTGATGACGTGCACCTTCTACACTTCGGGTATTATGCTTCTGTCCGCTGTGACTTATCTGGAACGGGATTGGGTGCGTCTGTCCTATATCACCTCCCTGCCCTTTTACGCCTATTTTCTGTACATGTTTGTGATGCCGGAATCACCGAGGTGGCTTTTGATGCGCGGCAGACTGGAGGAAGCTTTGAAGATTCTGGAGTGCATGGCCAGGGTTAATGGCAGACAGTTCCCGGAGGCTGTGCACCTTAAGCTGGAGGCTCAAATCCGGCGGGATAAGCTCAAGAAGCAGAAGAAAAAGGTGGCCAATGTGGGGCTTATGGATCTCTGTCGCACCCCCAACATGCGTTTGAAGACCATACTGATCACGCTGAGTTGGTTTGCCAATGAGACGGTTTATCTGGGCCTCAGTTATTACGGACCTTCGCTGGGCACCAATCAGTATGTGAGCTTCTTTTTGTCCGCTGTTGTGGAGCTTCCCAGTTACTTGTGCTGCTGGTACTTCATGGATACCTGGGGCAGAAGATGGCCCCTGAGCTTATCTATGATATTGGGGTAAGGAGTGCATTAAAATATAGAATTGATACAAAAATCATGGGTTCTAAATGGTTTAAATAAGTCCTGTTTCCAAAGATATTATTTATAAAATTAACCTATCGTACCTTTTCCAGGGGCGTGGCTTGTGTGATCACAGTGATGCTACCCGATGATGCCGTGGATGAGACCCTAGTTCTCTACCTGATATCCAAGGCCCTGCTCTCCGCCTCCTTCCTGATAATTTATCCCTTTGCCGGAGAACTGTATCCGACTCAAGTGCGAGGCATTGGCATTGGGGCTTCCAGTTACATCGGAGGACTGGGTCTTATTGTCATACCTTTTGTTACCTACTTGGGGAAGGACAATCTTAAGCTGCCGCTCGTCATCATGGGCTTTGTTTCGATGCTGGGCGGTATGACGGGACTGCGATTGCCGGAGACACTGCATCATCGACTGCCGCAGACCATCGAGGAGGGCGAGGAGTTCGGCAAGAACTGGCAGTTCAAAGATTGCTGCAGTTGCGCTCAAAAGCCGTAGGTTCAAATAAAATTATCTAGAAACAAATATAATATTTAAATACTTTGTATATTATCTCCAGGGAGGTTTTATCCCAGCCTGCGTCGTACGAGAACTTGGATGTGTTGGCTGGCTCCTCCACCAATGCTTCTGAGGTGGAGCTGGAGCTGAGGGACAGTCGACGGGTTCGGGAGCCAACTCCACGGATTGATGAGCGCACACCCCTGGATACGACGTCCAGTGGAAGTGTCCGGCCCGTTCATCGACAATCGATGAAGCGCTTGGTGCGCCAGATGAGCGTCATGGATACCCAGAGGTCGCATGATGGCACCATGCAGTTGACTCACTGGATTTAGTACAGTCAATTTTTATAGATTTTAACAGTTATTCCTTAAAAACAAGCATTAACGTTTTTGGTAATTCAGATTGTATTTCCCCTTTTTGTTTTTAAAAACTATATATTTTCTTTGTTTAATTTGTTAATACGCAATATGCAATTTAAAAGCAAAAAGCTGACCTTAACTTTTACAATTATTTCCTTTAAACATAATAACGATACGTATTTATTAAGAGGAGTTAAAAAAGAAGTTATAAGTTTTGAAAAGCGCAATCAAGCACAATGTAATCAATTGCAATTGAATGTGTATAAAATATATTGAAATTAGTGTATTTAATTATAACACAAATATATTCATTAAAAAACTACAGAATTATTTAAGGGAAACTTAAAATGTTGACCAAATTTATTTCATTGAATTAGAAGGAGTTATGAGTTAAATGTTTACATTGTTTTCGAATGAATTTCAATACGAAATTATTTTTATTTAATTGTTGAGCTAAGGTAATAAAATTAATTCGGAATTCCGTATTATATAAACGTTGCTTGATTAGTTAGTTTGTCATATTGAGCATAATTAAACTATTGAATCGCATATGAACCATTTCCATAACAATTTCCCCGTTTTAAGATCAATATTTTTTTAATTGTAGGGCATTACCATTATGCCTAAGTTGTTTACTTCAACAATAAACAATGCGAATTACAAAAGGTAAATAAAAACCGAAACTTAATTCTTCAAACATATCCGGTAAAAATAAATAAATAAATAAGTATGTATAGCATACAGCATTTGGCGACTTCTCAATCACAGCAATTGATTTATGCATTTATGCAGGCAATTATGCAATTAATTGTTGTCAAACAAAAAGAAAACTTGTTTATACGGTGAATAATAGAGGAATTTTCGAAATTGCCCGCAGCTGTCGACCGCAGACTGCTGGCGGTCACTGTCATTCGTAGGAAGTGCCTGGGCAACCCATTGGAATTATTCTACATGGGCCTGGGGGTCAGGGATATGTTGGACTCAAGGAAATCATTTGTCAATCAGATGATGATTAGTTCATTCTGTTTTCAGTTCACCAAATTAACGTTAAGTTGTGGTGTTTTATTTGTAAAAAACTTAACACAATACATATAGGAAGTAACAAAATATATGGTGAAAATTATTGACAAAAAAAGTCCTAGATCAAATTTATTATTTTTAATTTTTATTCACAACACTCTGATTAGTATGCATTTTTTATGTTTTACTTTTAAAAAGTAAACTATACGTTTACTGTATTTACGGAAAAATGTGACAAAAATGTAACAAACTAAATTTCTGTAGAAAGTAAACCAGTTAACAAATGCCTAAGCCAAAAATACAATTGAGATTAGTAAAATCTCCTGCTCCTGCTCCTCCAGTGCCAAAAATGTATCCAAAGATGCCTTCGACTAGGAGGACGACTCTAATGGACATGCCCGAGGACATCATCCGCCTGATATTCGAGTTCCTGCCGCCCCAACTGGTGGATAAAGTTTCTTTGGCCTGTGTGGCTCCCAAGTTTCGTTTAGCCTTTGAGAGCTGGGCCCGTCCCAATCAGCTCCCTGTGGTCCTCGAAAGCTTGGAGACATTGCCACTGCCGCAACTGATCAGGTTCTTCCAGGTTGCGGGTCCATTTATACGAGTCCTTGTGGTGGACTGCGCTGCCTTTCAAAAGGAATCGCTGCTGGTGGAGTTCGTATCGGAATTCTGCCCAAATCTCGTGGAAATAAATTACTCCAACGCCACCGATGAGTTCCACTACCGCACCATTTTGTCCAAGATGACCAACCTGAAACGGGTTACTATTGAATGCATGGACGCTGAGGATGTGCTCAACTTTGATATGCAGTCAAACCAGGAGCTGGAGTCCTTTACGTTGGTCAATGGATGCTATACGGGTATGTTATGTAGGTAAACTACAATACTATGTTCCTTTATTGGGTAACAATTTCACGATTCCATAACAAAATTTCCTGTAATTATACAAAAAAAATAACAAACAAAATAATAGTTTTTTTCTATCTCTGCTCTTTAATAATCACGTTAATAAATTTTTATTTGCGATACTCAAAGAATAAGCAAATACTGTCTGTCCGTCCGTCCGTCCGTCCGTCCGTCCGTCCGTAAAAAGTAATCTCACGATTCCATAAAAAATAATTTTTACAAATCCTAAAAAAAAATATTAAGTTTTTCAAAATTTCACCCCTTTTACCGCCCCCAAACCGCGAAAATCTGTGTTTTTTTTTTTTAAAAATTTTTTTTATATATTAACCCTTTTATAATCCAAAAAAATATAACAAATCTAAATTATTTTACTATGCCTTAAATCTAGTCTTCATACATTTAAAATACATTTTATGTTAAAACCGATTGTTAAATTTCAATCAAAGAAAATATGATATGGTGTTTTTTATTTTGAAGGCAAAAATCTCTGTGGTTTTCCCAATCTCAAGTCTTTGGTCCTCCGAGACTGCCTCTTGTGGAACTCGGGGGAATTTGTGATACCCTTGAGGTCACTGCAGACCTTGGACCTCGACGACTGTTGTTTCGAGGTGATGCACCAGAGCCTCTACCAGAAAATAGCCGAAAGTTGCACGGAGCTGGAGGAGCTCTCCTTCTCCGGCTGCGACACCAACTTCGAGGTGATCGCCCAGCTGCCCAATCTGCAGCGTTGCACCCTAAAAACCTGGATGACCTCCAATGAGCTAAACATTGGGTTTCTCAAGGTGCTGGCGGAGAAGAATGGCAACAAACTCACCCAACTCCATCTATTTGGGCAGTTTCAGATCACCAATGAGCATGCTCGGTGCCTGGGCCAATTGAGTTCCCTCAAGGATCTGCGAGTTAGCAACAATGACATTCTGGAGGATGATCACTTCAAGTACTTCAACGATCTCCATCAGCTGGAAAAGTTTTCCTTAACGTGGTGCGGTCGAATAATGGACACGGGCTTGATGAGACTGATACGCCAGTGTCTGGAGTTGAAGATTATTGATTTGAAGGATTGCGAGGAGATCACCGATGACTTTGTGATCAATGCAATTGGTTGCTGCTCCAAGGGAGCTGGTCGAAACTTGGTGATTAATGTGGCAGGGACCAAGATCAGGGAGACTATTTTAACTGTAAGAAAAATTACAAGGAAATCTTTAAAGACCATTATTCATAGTTTGAATTTCAGCATCCAGATTACCTGAATTCTTTAAACCATGTTAAGGTTAATTTTGTCCATGGAATATAGGATTTTGGGAGTTAAAAAAAGGAGTAAGCTTGTTACATTAATTTTGTTTGTTTTATCTAAATTATATTTTTGGCTTTGTAAATATTTAATCAATTGGTAACTAAAAAGGGGGTTTTTTTTTTTTTTTTTTTGGTAAACTTAAGCGATGTTTGATCTTGGTAGTTAAAATAATCGCTTTTATATTGATTTAAAAAAACAAATAAAATAAAATTGTGTTGCTTTGATTTTAACATACAAATGTTTTCAACCTTTTTGGGAGTTAATTTTCTACAAGATCTTTGAACATATTTGTTTTCCTGTGACTTTTAGTTCAAGAACAATCAGGAAGCGTTCACCTAGAGCCTTTTGTGTGGGAGTACTTTCAATTGAATTCCTTCCCGTAACTGGAACACACTCGTTGCCCTTGGATGCCTGGTATCTTAGACAATGGGATCCTCTTTGGACTGAGTCATTGGTTAGTCTGCCATAAGGAAGTGGACGTTCAATATTTATGATCATGCTCACAATGCTCCATTAGCACGCCGATAATTGCGGACAAGCTTGTGTGTTGCTGCACTTTGGGCCTTTGCCTGTAATAACAAATGGAAGCAGGCCGGTGTACAAGCGGCGAACAAACAAAAACCAAAATCAAACAATACGATATTCGATACAGTTCTGAATCCGCGATTCAATTCGATACGAGCGATCGATCGCTGGCAATAAATTTCGCATTCAATTGCTGCTCTATTGGAACTGAACTTTGTTGCTTTGGCCGATGATGTCTGTGTTAGCAGCAGGAAGCTGGGGACCCGTTCAGATCAGCGACCAGTTGGTTACACTTGGAAAATTCATTTTGAATATATTTTAAACTATAGAATTTTCTTTATCTTGCGAAGTCCTAATTCTTTTGAGACCATACATAGTAGTCTAAAAGTTATGCAATGTGTAAGGTACTTTGTTTTTGAAGTAAATATAACAAAAAACTTTAAAAAATAATTCCTTCTTATAACATGTAATATTTCGTTTTCTTTCAGCAGAGGAAAAAACTTTGAGCTGGATTTGTATTAGCAGAAAATAATTAAATATTATTGGTTTGGATGGAAATTCTCTCATTATTACCGGTGATATTAAGGTAGAATTTTTTATCACAGTGCGGATCATAGCTTGAACTCACCTGTGGCCAGTCCATTGGTTAGTCATCGATACGTTTTGTTTTGTTTTGTGTTTCAGACTGACCTCGAGTGGCTCCTTAAATGGCTGTCGGCTGCAATCGCTTTGACTCTCTAATCGGGGGGATCGAGGGGGTTCAGGGGGTTAGGGGCACCCAGACAAATGCCTTGACATGTTCAGGTGCCTGCCATGTCTAACTATCTGACTAATTAGTGTACTTTAACTAGACCAACTCACTGACATTTGGCCATAAATCGCAGTGGCATCTTCGGCTCATCGAGAGGAGAGTTTGCATGAGTAGAGCAAATTAAGCAGGGATTTTTTTATACCTTAAACCCCTTCGTTTTTTTTATAGATACCATACTCGAAGCGTGTCCAATCACGCCTGTGAATTATTTAAAAATCTCTGCTGGGCTGTCTTATTTCATAAGAGAGACAAGCCTTAAAATTGTTACCCTGATGCCATAGAAATTCGTGTTGTCGTTGTCGTTCGATTTCGATGTTGCTGCTGTTGTTGTTCGGGGGCCTTGCGATTATGGGAAATGGCTTTTGCTATCGCTTAGCACACCTCTCGATGGATGAACTTTTGGTATCGCTCAACGCCTGGGAAGAACCCCAAAAAGGGGCGGAATCTGGGGGTTTTTATTTTAATGGAGTGAGTGGAAGTAAAAGGCAGCCCGCTGAGGGGTTATTCCTGGGAAAAGTGACACAAATGTGTGTGCGAATGGCTTAAGTACATATTAAACTGTCTACATAGGTGGCAACTTTATTAAAGGTTTGTTAACAATAAAATTCACATATAACATAGTACCATACTTAAACAGATATCAAAACATGTTTTATTGTATTTTTCCCTTAGTGTTCATCTTTGTTACAGCCTATGATAAGGTGTAAGATAAAATGAAAAATTTCCTTCTTTATAAAAACTAGTGATCAGCATACTAAGGAAATATTTTAAGTGATCTGTTTTTTTGCTTCAAACTGAAAAAGCGCAAGGAATTTTAGGGTTTAAAACCTATCCCTTAACTTAGCATGAACCTGACAAAAGGATAAAATTTTAAATGATTGAGATCAGGAGTAAAAAATGTTACCAAATAATCTTGCACATTTCCCTTAAGGTTCATCAATAAAAAAAAATTGTCGGTGCATTAACTAAATTTTATTAAACTAATTTGTAGTGGTTTTTTAACCTAACATGCTCCATATTTCCCTTAATCGTATACATGTTTGGTTTTACCTTTCCGCTGTTTTTCAATCAATCTTTAACAGGTTAACAAATCTCTTAATTTCAAATGTTTTTGTGAAACATTTATTTCCCTCCATTTGAAATAAATTTTTATGAGACACCCACAGTCATGCGGTGAACGACCCACTTTGTTTTGAATTCGCAAATTATTTTGCGGCACGCCACATGCTGCAACACCAGCCATAACAACAACAACAACAATAACAACTAAGACTTGCCAACATTAATTTAATATTGAAATTACAATATTTTCGTTTCTCTTTTTGTTTTGGGCAGATCCGAATTCATTTGATTCTTCGGAGATGTTTTCATGCACGATCCGGGGACTTGTTGATTATGCTGCCGATGATGATGACGATGACGATGCAAAAGTTAATTTGCAGTATGCACACTCCTTGTTCTTTGGCTTTTCAGCTGATGAACTTTTTGGGCAGAAGCGAGTGATTGGCACATTAGCAACAAATTGTTAGTACATCTTATTTAAGCCGTTTAATTAATTCCGCGCATTCTGACTACCCGAAAATTCGGAGAAAAAAAAGACAACAAATAAAATCGAACATCATAAATAGGCAATGGCAATACCAACTTGTAAATACTCTTGGGGAATAATGAATGAACTATAATTCACAAGAAGGAGAGGTTATGCATATTTAATGATACAGATTCTATAAAACTTAAACTTGTAAGTACTGTTTGGGTTTATCTCTAAAAACATAATCTGTTTTAAAAACTTTTTTTTAATATTTTATGAATTGTGAATTTTACAATGCTGAACTTTCGTTTAATAAAATCAAGTTCCCAAAATTTTAAAAAATATTTAATAAAATGTTACTTGTTATAATTTAAAATACAGGTTATAGTATTTGAACAGCATTGTACGATTTATATATAATAGTTTTTTTTTTATATCAAACAATTATTATTTTTAGTTTCTCAAGAACGGTCGAACGGTTTATGTTTACTTGTATAAAACTAGAGGATTTTACCAGAGTTTACCTTTGTTTTGTAAATTGTATAAATTGCCTATTAAATATAAAACTTTCTGCAAGGGTATAGCCCGCATTCAGAACCAAAGAAATAGAAGACCAAAATGCGGGGAAAACAATCAGCCAAGCCACGAAGTAAGCCGGGCTACGAGCATAGCATCTCTGGGCCAACATCTCCGGCCAATTGGCGGTCGAAGACGTGCCTAGGCTTGTCAAGGTGCCCCGACTTTGTCTGGTTAACTTCTGGCAATTCCCCCGGATCTCCACAAAGTAATACCAAGTGTGTTGTGGGCACACATAGTAGAAGCTACCTTCAATTTGACAAAAGCCGCTGGCAGACAACGCGATTGCATGTTGCCTTTCAATTGCTGACCAAGTTCTCCGTCCTGTTCTGCACTATCAATTGATACAAATCTATGCAATTTTAGAATATAGAGACATAAAACATGGCCCACTGCGACCAACTATTGCCACACTGAATGTCAATAAATAATACAGTGGAGCCTCTCGAAAAGCCAACTACAAATATATGTAAGTATATACATACATATAGACAGAACATATCGGCTTGCCTTAGCTTGAGACAGGTCGAGGTCGCCTTTGAGCGCCGCAGGTGAGAAAATGGCCAACTGCCTCCGAGAGAGACCAAAAGATGCCACTTTGTTGCATCCAAACATGCAACTGGTTGCCATTGCCGTCTTACCAACTTTGACACTGTAATATAATTGTAATGAGTTAGTAACTACTTAGATAATAAGAGTGCATTTAGTACTTTTCAACCCTTAACAAACTTGATGATCATTCCTTCAAACTTCTTTAGAAAATACTAAAATGTTTGTTATTTTATTTATTTATAATATAATATATGTATATAAAACCTGTGGCTTTTATTATATTTATTTGAAAAACTAAGACTTTAGTACTTTTTTCTGTGTACCTCCATCTTCTTATAGTTTTTAACAGGCAATTAGAGATGTCTGCAGTTGCAATTGGATATACACTGGGAGTACTTTTCGAAGGGTAATTGAGTATTTTTCAATTTTGGAATGTAAGTGTTTCATTTTTTTTTTTTAATTTAACGAATTTATTAAATACTCAAAGACACTATATCGTATTTAAGTGGTTTTAGCTTAAGATATCAAAATATAAAAAAAATATATTAGAAAAATAAGTCAAATTTAAATGCAGTCATTTTAATGCAACCTTTTATATTTAATCATGAACTTCAAATAACTACATTATAATGTGACTTAATTTCTCCCAGTACCGCGGCATCTTCTTCGTTCTTGGATGCTTGCAATTGGAGCTGCCTGAGGTTCTGTCTAGAACATCGTGTGCTCTTTATCACTGACAGATTGTACTGGCCATTTAATTTATGGCGATTCCCACATGCAGCAATTCGCCCCGCTCCCTCGGAATATGGTTGGATCCGTTGGTCGTTGGTGGACTGCAAAAACTGTGACGGTATCGAATTGCCGCCGGTTGATGGGGCATTCGAGTTATTCAATCCATTCGCCTGGGCAACCTTTAGAACATCATCCATCTGCATAAATCAATTGTTGACTGGGACTTACAAATGAGCCGAGGCGGATATCTGCTCCTCTTGGGGTGCAAACAACTTCCCTAATGCCAATGCAATTGTGAACCGATTCAATGGCAGGTGAACTTAGACAAGATTCCTCATTAATCTGTTTCGTTGTCAGTTATATAACTAAGTTTTTATACTGATTTACTTCTTTATAATTTTATTTAAATGTATACTAAAAGAGGTTGTATTACATTGTTTTAGTGCAAGACATTTTTTAGCCTGGTGCAACAAATTCATCTGTTTGACATGTTAACTTTCGTAACTTTATTTTTAACGCTTCTTACTTAAATACTTCAGAACTGTAATACTTTGTAGTTTGTTGTAGGTACTACCAAATTCTGTAGCCAAACTTAGCTTTCTTTAATGTATTCCCCCTGTTTACTCGATTAAATTTCCATTTTAAAAATATTCCTTTGTTATTTTCAGCCCTTTTTTTGCCACTCAACTTTCCGTGCACTTTATGTCACGCTGCATTTTTATGGTCACTGCAAAAACTATTTTTACAGAGAAGAAATATAAAGGGACTTGTGCAAAGGGAGTGGGGTGCAGCCCATGTGGTTATCCTTTGGCTATTTCCGTGCACTTCCGCTGCAATGGAGCGGAAAGTGGCCAGAACAACCGTGACGTCATGGGTGGGTGGTGCTGCTGCTGCTGGACACAAAAATAGACCACCCAGCCAAGGACAAGTGACGTCAGACGAGAGCGAGACAACTAGTGAGACAACAAGGACGTCATCGAGGAAGCGAGATGGAAAGACAGAGGGAAAACTGAGCCGCCGGCCGGTGTTTTTCCTCTGCCGCTCTGCCTACTCACCTGTTCATTTTCACCTTAGTCTACCCCTTGGTCTTCTTCCCCTTGTTTTCCATTCATTCATTCATGCTCGCCGTCTGCCGTCTCGCTCTGCTCCACTGCGCATGTCCTACGCAGAAAAGTGATGACGTCTTTGTTTCGCCAATCGATTTCTGTGCTCGCGCTTTCATTTGTGACGTCATTAGATGCGTGCCATCAGCCAGCCGTCGTGTTCGTTGGGCTATAAATAATGCATGCCAATTAACGATGGAAATTGATAATCGACAAAGTCAATTGATGGACCACAACCTGAACCTGAGCCGGAAACTGAAACTGAAACCGCAGCCAAAGGATAATGAGATTCAAAGCTAATGTAATCCTTCTTGAGTGGTTTAAGGAGTGGGATTTTAAGATTTAAGAATTCTGGTGAAATTAAACAGGGAACATTTTAAACTAATACATGCTAATCACAAAATTTCAGTTTATCATTTTGTTTTCTATTAAAAATTTTAAAAGTGCTTTTGAAATTTGTAAACTAAAAAAAGTATTTAGCTTGAACGTAAGTTTCTAAATATATTTAATTTTTAGTTATAATTTAGCAGTCCCTTTCCATAATAAAATATGATTAAGTGTGCGTTTTGTGAACTTAATTAAATCTATAGTTTCTACAAAAAGTTTTACCAATTAGATACTTATGGATGTTTCTTGATAAAAAATTGTTTTTTAAAGCTTACGTTATAGCTTATGCTATATGTTAAACTTCATATAAAGTTGTAAGAAAGAAACATTTTCAATTTACTTTAACCCTTAGAATTATGCAGAATGGAATGGAATTAAGACCCAAACGAAAGCCCAAATCACAGTCATCATCCATAATTTAGACTAGAATGGTTAGGCAAAGTAATTACAGGCCAACACACAACCCAATCATTAGGAGTACCACTGTCTCATCCTACTTTTAGCCCATCCCTGACCCTGCTATTGATTTTACACGCATTATCCGCTCAACCTACGAATTTGTATGTGGGAAATACATATATATGTGTAGGTACTGAACATGAGCACGTAAACAGGCATATCTATAATTTTGGGCTTGTCCACTGAGGTCAAAGACACGCACAGCAAAACACCGGTACTCGCCTGTCTCCCTCTAGCCCACTGTGTTTTGTGTATGCATGAGGTTGTGCCGACGTCATACATACATTTTTATATATCCAGAGGGGCTGGAGCTGCGTCAGTTAATTCAATTCCATTGATAACACAGCCGGGCGGAGATACCGGCGAAACATATTTAATGGGACACAAACCCGAGTACGCACAGGAAAAAACTTTTAGCGAAGAGGGGAATATTGTAGAAAAGTACAACAAAAGTTATTGTCAATTCTCTATAGTAATAAACATTATATTACGAGTATGTTATGCATGTAATAATTTTGGTTTTCAGTTGTCAATGTTTTCATTAAGGTACTCAGATTTAATATAAACATATATGTATACTTTTATTTTACTGTTATAATAATTTACTTACTAACTTTATTTTCATTTTTATTAAATCTCTATTGTTTATGGGATTCCAAAAGAAAATTATTTTTAACAAATTTGTTTTTTTAACAATGCTTTTAAGCACCAATCAGTGGTTTCTTAAAAAATCAAAGTATATAAGCAAGCACTTGTTTTATAAATTATTTCTATTAAAAAATATTAATCAGAATTTTATCCGTTTTATTTTCAGTGTAGAGACAGATAAACGCAGGACAAACAAACCGCAAAAAGTGTTGCCTACTTAGGGGCGTGCGTGACGAAAATGCGAGGCAGTCACACCGGTGTTTTCAAGAGGGGGTGTGGGACTTCCAACCATGGCTACTTGTAGACGTGACGCGGTCAAGACGCAACGGAAGCAGACCATAAAATCAATGCCGCACTTCCGTTCTGCCCCGATTTCCTTCCCCTTTCCCTTTGAATCGCCGGATTGCGTGTCGATTGTTGCGTAGGGAATTTAATTGCAGGACAGCGGGACAGCTGTGCTCAGCGGGTGGTGTTGGTGGGTGGTCAAGTTCTCAAGGTCGTCGCTGTCAGGAATAATGGGATAAGTTGTGCGGTTGTGCTAAGAAGTGGCAAGCAGATTTTGCTTATTTTAAGAAAGGTAAAGGGAAAATCGGTCATTAAATGTTTTATGTTTGATTTCAAACTCTTTAAAAATATATTATAAAAATTATAAATTAAAGCTGGAATACTTTAAAAATAAAAATTTAATTTCTAGCCATTTAGTTTAATTAGTTTAATCCAAGTTTTGTGATTTTGAATTGCACATTTTACCAAAAGCTTTTAAAACATACTTTACAAAAACATTTTACTTTAGATTTTATAAATTTTGTTGAAATAAGAATTAGGTTGCTTGATGTAATAAACCATAGTAAATCAATATTAACGAATGCCTTTGTTTAAATTGTTTATTTTTTTTACTTTATTTTAAGACATATTTAAGATTTTTTTAGTTCTTGAAATCTCAATTGTTTGTTGACCCAAAAATCCTTTTCTTTATTAAGTCATATTTCAACATACATTTTATAGTATTTATCCAAGCCCGACCGCAACAATTTACCTGTGAGCCCGTAAATCATCTCCCTAACCATCGACTTACCCCACTTATAACCGCAAATGTGCATTACCTCATTGCACTGGTCGTTTTTGCAGAAAAAGAGAGATATTCATGCCAACTGGGCGTATACTTGATGATATTATGACATGTTCCCCTTTGAAGCCCCCCACAAAAATGTTATTTAGGCATAAAATAGCACAAAATTGCCAAGGCATTTTTGCCTCGAAAAGGAATACACCTATATATTTATGTGAAGTTACAAATATTAATAGTTAAACGAAGTCAGAAAAAAAAATAATGACAATAATTCGCCACAAAATGCACCTGCAGGCTAAGCAGTCAGCGAAGTTTTGGGTTTCGTTTTCTATTTGGTATTAAATTTTTTTTTGTTAGTTAGCCAGAGGAAGTCACTATTTTTTTTGGGCAAGGCAAAAAAGTGGGCATCGAAAGTGAAGTTTATAAAAAAAGGGTTGGCGAATCCCAAAATGCAATTTATGCAAATGAGCCGAGAGGCGCCGTTGCAAATGCGGCAGCAATAGATGAAGGAAAAAACAATGCAAAGTGCCGCATGCTAATTGAAATTTACAGGGGGGGTGTCTTTTTGTTTTCTGTTTTTTTTTTTCCAGCAATATCAAAGCCTAAATAGCAATCAAAAAGAGCAAAAATTCCTTAAATTAAACTCACGAACTGGCGGCGCAACGATGCGAAAATGATACATGCATTAAGGCCCAGCAAAGTTGACTTGGCCAAAACGAAGCGAATTTGGCTCGGCACATTTAGAATATCATCGCAGTGCAACTACGACCACCACAATAAATAATAGACAAAAGGCAGAGAGACAAAAGCAAGGAGTGCCTTCCACTTCGATGGGGACTGCGACTGCGACTTTGGGTTGGCTTGGCTTGGCATGTCATGCTTAATACAGCCAATAAAACCGCTGCCGCCGCCGACAACAACAACAGCAATCGAGACTCTTTGGAAGCAACCCAACAGCAGCAACAACATCAGCGATAGCAGCAACAACATCGAAACTCCAACGCTAAGCTGTTTGCATGCACTTTTTGGGGCCACCAGCGGGTCAGCTAACAGCAGCAGCACCACTAGCACCACCACCACTGCCACCACCGCACCACCCCCACCGCCAAAGGAACAACAGCAGAAACACTAACAACAGGCAGAAAAAGCAGGCAATACCGTGGTTTAATGTTTATTGAAATTTTTATTTATTTAAGATAATTAATACAACAATAAACAAAAACAAGTTAAGTAATTTAAAATTTTAGTTAACTGGTGAATTACCAACTCACTAAATTTTTTAACTTTTAATAAAAAATTCTAAATTTTAATAGGAGTTGTTGACATTGCATTAAAATAATTTATAAATTAACCTATTAAAATTTATACATTTTAGTATATACGTATCTAAAAAGGAAAAAGAATATTGATAACTGCATACAAATTGTTAAATTTTATAATCTATGTATGTACAAGTGAAGACAAATTTCTAAAATAAGTTATAACACATTTTTTAAGATTTTTTAAAACTCTATAGTTTAGTTGGAAAGAGTGATAACATTTATAACTCAAAAGTATGGTTGACGCTGCGCTATGACCTACATTTTTAAAGAATTTTTTATGTTTTTTTAAACTTTAGATAATTTTTAAAACGCTATAAATAATTTGAAATATTAAAATTCGTGGACATGTAAATTTTCATCACAAAAATCATGGTCTCGTTCTAGTACTTTGAATTTTAGTGACCAGTTGTCAAATATAATCCAAAGAACCCAAATGATATTAATCTCTTCCCTTCCACAAACCTTTCTGACCCCAGGGGCAAATTTTTCATTTCGACCCACTACCAATTACTCCAAGTCCAGTGTACTGCATGCACATGGTGCCTGCCACAGACCAGTTCCACTTGCGTCGCTCCCAAATCCAACTAATATATATGTACATGGGAAGCCACACCACCGATCCACACCGATACCCCGATTGCCCGCGATCCCCCGGAGCCACGACTCGGGTCGGAGCCGGACCCAGAGACCCGAGCAATAGCATTATGGGAAAAAATCTAGCTAAAACGAAAGGAAGAGCCACTGCGCCCAAAACTGAAGTCGGTGTCTCAGTCGCAGTCGCAGTCGATGTCTCTGCCTCCGTCGACAGAGCCAGCGATCTCACGTTTTGTCTGAGGCTTCCAGTTTGAGAGGCCCGAGATCTACGGCTCGTACGTACGCTAACAACAGTTAGAAAACGTGGCTTTGGAACCTGTCTAAAAATAGCCACATCGAATGCAACCAAACACACGAGCACGAACGGCCGAAGAAAAGAGCCGAATGAAAACGAAATCTTAGCCGGCAGCCTCACCTACTAAGACACCGCCTCGAAAGACGAGTCTACGGGTCTCCGAAGAATTCGATTCGGGTTCCGAGCTGCCACGACTCTCACTCTCTATGCAGTCGACGCGGGCAGCGCAGTCGGCGTCGTGTCTTCGGGTTTCATGTTGTTTTTAATGTTTTATTCACCGATCTTGGGAGAGAAGATCTCAACTGGCTTTGCATTATTTTCCTTGTTGTTGTTTACGAGCTGCGAACGCCGGTGTCAATGGTAAAGTGCATTAATATTCCCGCTTTTCCGGCGGGGAAGGGGTTAAAATTTGGATCGTGTTATTGGTATATTGCCAAAATGATTTGTGGCGCAACGTATTTATACTGGGGGGATGAGGAAAGAGTGATCTTGTTTATGAAGTGCCAGGATGGTTATTTTGTTAAGTGGAAAAAGGGAAATTGGCTCGAGTTTTTGTGTGAAATCGATTTGTCTTGGGTTGGAGTAACTCAGGGAAAATGTAGGACGGTTAGCGAAAAATCCATAAAAGTCTGTGAAACAAGATTTAAACGAGATAAAAAGTCAAGAAAGGCTTTGAATAAAATGTAAGTTTAATAGTTTAACAGGTTTAAAATTTTAACTGATTAAATGTTATGCATAACTAAAATGCAAATACCTAACAAAAAAATTACGCTTGTACACTTCTTCGATTAAAACGCAAAACTAAACCAATTAGCAGCTAATTGCACTGGCTAAACAAAAATATCCTTTGAAATTATAAATCCTGTTTATTTGCTATTTTTTTAGTTTATTATTCTCCTCGAAAAATATGACTTGAAAACTTGCAAACATTTTTCGCCCACAGCCAAGCCCGTGGGATTTAGTCAAATAAACATATTCCACGAAATTCTGTTCGTATTCTTGCAAATCTGCCATATTATCACCCACACAAAAGCAAGGATGTCCTGTTCCTTGTGAAATGATATGCAGAGAGAAGCCCACACACCAATACTCTTACACTAACAAAAACAGGAAAGTAGCTGCATCTGTGCTTTTTGTTTAAATTAAATAATTTAAAACATTTCAGATTCTATTGCTTAAAGTGCGGAATGAATATCCTTATCAATTTTAAACGTTTTCCTTCAAGTTAAAGAATAGTTTTATTATAAAAACAACTTTGATATGGAGAAAAAAAGTTTAACGATTAATTAAGTTATAATTATTGTTGTATTAAAAAAAGTTCTTACAATTTTATTAAGTCATATGCTCAGGATATACAATTGAGTACAAAGGTAAGTGTTTTCAAGTTAAACTTTTATGAATAAAATGAACATAAAATGAGGTTTATTTTTTACCATATTCACAAAGTAGGTAATTGATTAAACTAAAAGCAAACGTTTTAGAAAATATATTCATGTTTTCTCTGTGTATATTAACTAAATGGAGCTAAACTTCTGACAACAGGACAGAAGAGGATGCCCAGTGGGCGTTGCGAGAGTGGGTGGGGTGGGAAAATCAGGGAAAACGAAGGAGGGGGTGGGAAAAGCAGAGCAGGTGAAACAGCAACAAGAACAACCATCAATCTCGGCTGTGGGCAAAAGAGAGATGGCCAATTTCGGTTTTATGACGCACATAATTTCCGTTTCCGAACTGTCCCAGTGCACTGCATTCGTGAAAAGCGTTGGAGTGGTGGGAAGGGGGAGGGATTTTCCGGCGCAGGCGCTCTACCAACGACGTCATCGATTTTCCTCGCACGAGCTGCGCTCAGTTGTTGGCTGCAATGACGTAATAGCCAGGCAGGCCGCAAAGGTAGGTCGTGTCCCTCCTCGGTGCGTCTCCCTCGCACGCTCCGCCGCCACTCGGCCACTCTCACTCTCTCTCGCTCTAGCGAGAGCGCTGCAACGCCAGCCGAGGCAGCGCTGCCAGCGCGGACGCTGCGACGCTTTGAATATAGTCGCGTGTAACCGTAAAGATAAGTTCAGTCGCGTCACAGACGCCGCATTGTTAACAACTTTAACCAAAACCAAACAGCCACCGCTCACGGAAAACTCAGCATAATACTACACAAAATATAAATCAAGGCGAATTCGGGAATTATAAATTTCCGAACCTTCATCAAAATCTCTATACAAAGTCAACATAAAATTCAACAGAAATCGCGTTCAGTATTACGTATCATAGGTGTGTGAGCGAGCTCAAGAGTTAAACAATTGCAACAAGTTGTTGTTCTTTATTGATTCGTTCTATGCGGAAACGGAAGCCGGTCGTCAACGCTGCGTATGTGTAATAATTTCCAACGGCTGACAGCACGGCGTATGTGTAATAAATTTGCGAGAACTTAAGATATTTTCA
Source organism: Drosophila oshimai (assembly GCA_018150695.1). Lineage (NCBI taxonomy): Eukaryota > Metazoa > Arthropoda > Insecta > Diptera > Drosophilidae > Drosophila > Drosophila oshimai. The sequence goes on along the minus strand of JAECWM010000225.1, from coordinate 1,031,982 downwards.
TCAAAGGTGGTCGGTCAACGCTGCGTATGTGTTATAATTAAATAAATATATTTATTTGGATTTCGAATTACTTTTGAGAAAGACCTATAGATATTTTTGGAAAGGCAATTTTTACAACATTTTTCCTAAAAAACAACAAGCACGTGCTGAAGAACAATAATATAGAATTTTCGTGTTGCCTGTGCGCGTGTGTCTGTGTGTAAAGTGTAAGCAACGTCCTTGTGCCTCCTACTACTACAACATCTACACACATATAAATAAACCCAAGATATATACTATAGCGTGCGTAAGTCATTACGTCGCTTACGTCGTCACTTTTCCACTGCGCAAACGCCGGAAAACCAAGCCGAAGAAGAAGGGAAATCAAGTTCAAGTCTAAGGACACACAACAACAGCTGTGGCAAGGACACGAAAATGAAGCCCGATTACAACTATTGCAATCAGAGTTTTTGCGAAAAAGGAGTGGACTGTCACCAACAAAATTGAGGGAAAAATCGACCAACTCTGACCGCCGTGCTGGATCACCAGCGCCGCTCAGGGCGCCGAACAGGTGCCTATATAGAAACTATATAATATCCGTGTGTTGTCCTGTGTTCCGTGTGTGTGTCTATCTGTATCATCATCATTTTTTGGGTTCTTTAACAAAGAATCGGGGTCTATAATGCGCGATCGCCTTGCCTCGCTGATTGTGGTGAAGCAAGAGGGCGGCAGCAATACGAATATAAGCCATCATATCAGCCACCATCAGCCGGCCATTAAGTGTGAAGCGTCCCTGTACGAGAGCAGTCTGTTCCAAGAGATCAACAATAACTCCTGCTACAGTAAGAACCTAAATACTCAAGCACAGCAGCAGCAACATACACACCAGCAGCACCACCACACACACCAGCAACACTTATTGCCGCCGCCTTTGCCGCCTTTGATTTATCCCTGCCGCAACCTTTTTCCCGACGGTTGCGATATCACTCACCTGGCCTGCTGCAGTTCCTCCAGCACCTCCAACTCAAACTCAAACACCAACTCCACCTCCACTTCATCATCCAACAACAGCCACTTTTTTGCCAATGGAAACACGTGTATGTATTTTATTTTTTTCTTTTGTTTCTCTTTCGGCGATGGTTTTTCCTTCTAATTCGCTAATCGCACACGCGGCGTATACGCAATATGCGTCTCCCATTTCCAAATCGCTTAAGAAGCGACTGCATTCGGCTAAATGTTTGCTCAATCCGCCTGAGGGCATGCCCAAACACACAGAAAAAGACAGCTCATACTAAAAAAAAAAGGGGGTGTGGCTGCGGGGGTCGACATCGCACAATGACGACATAAATTAACATGAAAAGTGCTCAAAGTGCATCATAAAAAATGGTGAAAATATTAAGTAAATAGTAAAAAGTACGAGTGCAACTACAGTTATAGTCAAAGAAATAGTAGGTATTGTAAAACAGGTATCTGTAAAGTACAATTGCAATTACGCGTTTTATATAAAATATTATATGTGACAAGTAATAAGTCTTCTTTGTTGAAAAAAATTATTTAAATGCTTATGAGGTGTTTAAAATCATGGAATATAATAAAATAAAAAATGTGGATGGAAGGCTCGTTCATAAAGTTTTTGTTGTATTATTTTTTTTTTTTTTTTAAATAACATTAGGTATGCAAATCTTAATTTTAAAAAATTCATGCTCTGCATTTCACTTAATTGGTGATTTTGCTAATGGAAAAGAAATATTCTGATATCCAAGAAATGGGCATTGATAATAAAATAATTACATCCGAGCTTAGGTACAGCAAAGGCCTATAAAACTACAATTAAATTATTTTTCATGCTAGTAAATAAGAGGTTATAATTTATTATTTTATATAATGTGCATTTAACTTTCCTACACTGTGCATTTTTGCGAATAATTAATTTATACAATTTTGACCTTAGTTGTGAATGCAGATATATCTTTTTTTTTGTGAGCGTGTGTGTGTATGGATTTTCTTCTGCGGCTCGTCCCAGTTGTGTTGTTGTTATTGGTGTCGTACACATGTTTACCAGCGTCAGCAAAGCGTCGCAGCGGCAGCAGACGGCAGCGGACGCAGCCTGACGCAAAATGATTTATAAGCTGCACAATAAACACGGCCAATACCAATGCAGTGGGTCTAAAATCCACACAGATACCCCACACAGATACTCACTATCGAGCGGAGGGATAGCCAGCAATGCAAATGCAGTTTTATTAATAACCAGCGAGAACCAAATAAAAACATCATCGAATAAAGCACAAACATTGGGAGGAAGATCGATGGCGGTAGTGACATAGCCGTTAGATTTTTGTGTGTGTTTGTTTGGCACAGGTGAGTGGGTGGTTTAGGGGAGGCGGGGCGACCAGGTGAAAAAGGGGCAGGTGAGGCGCAGTGCAGTACCCGATTTATTGAGCTCAGTACTTAATCGCCGCCGGTGCGGAGCTGCAACGGCTTGAAAGGCTTTGCCAATTCATTTGTTGTGGCCAAAATCGGTTAGCGAATGGTTAGCCGCTTCTGAAGCGTCTGTATTTTGCGGCTATAAGGCAGTCGACTACTTAACTTATTGTGGTTAGTTTTTTGATTGAAGTCGCACAGCCTTCACCTTACAGGAATTTATTATATGGGGTTTTAATAGCATTTTAAATTCATTTAATATTTAATTAAAGTAAAATTGTTATTGCACAGCTTTTTAATAATTAATAATAATTAAATATTATTTGTTTTAGGCATTTACTATATACATAATTTTCTATTAATTAAACAATCTATTTGTTGATTTACATTAATCGATTCTTTCATATTGGAGAAATTATATTTTTATTCGGTTTCAAAAAATTTCCAATTTTAATATGTAATCAAATAATTATTTTAATAATAGAACAGAAACTGATTAAAATTGCAAAACTGAATTTTAAAGTGGTTGTATTGCACCATTTATATTGCTTAAATTTTTCAAATCCAGCTAAAAAGTAAAATTGTTTTAAATGTTTTCTTTTATATGTTCAAATAAAAAAGAATTATAATTAAAGGTGTAATAAAGCTGATTAAAGTTTTTAAAATCTAAACCAAGAAAGGGTATCCAACCATTTGCAACATTTAAATTTTAAAAGAAATGCTCTAGATTTTAGTACACAATTAGCAGTGGCAAAACAAACATCTCTATTTATAAATTGGCCATAGATTGCCATAATGGCGTTGGGCGCCAAAAGTGTCCGACAGCGGATGACAAAAACCAAAGCAAAACAAATAGCCGAAGTGCAGCGCAGAACATATGACCAGGTGATGTGCATCCATATAACCCATCCCGTGGGGGGGATGACCAGGGAACTGGGCCCATGACGCCAGCAAGGCCATGAAATCAGCCAGTTTAACGGATTACACGGCATACAGTTTTCACAGTACGAGTATTTTCCCGAGGCACGAGTGCTGAAAACGTCATCGACGGCGGCGAAAAAGAAAATAGATGACGAAATCGTTTTGGGGGATGCAAAGATTGCACTTTCTTTGCGTCAGCTGCAGCTCTATATATACATAAATGTGATAATTGGTTCGGAATTATTTTTATTATATTATTTGTGGGCTGGCCACGTGCTGATGACGTCGTTTCATGGGATGAGTTGGCTAAATGCTTTTGAAATTATCCCAAGTCAGCGGTTTTTTTTTGGCTCTTTGTTTTTATTTCGTTTCACGATAGGGCGTGTGAAAATATTGTTTCTTTTACTCTTTTCTCATGCGATTTGCCTTGATTGCTCATACGCCCCGTTCAACATGGCAACATCTCCTGGGCGTAGCCAATTGCATTTCAACATGGCCCAAAGCGACTATATAAAAGGTTTGCCTTAGCCACATATAAAGTTGTTCAATGCACTTCCCTCTCTGATTAACCCCAAGCGAAATGAGCTTGATAAATGATGCAAAAACATAAAATACCTACTCACATATCTATGACACCCAAAAAAAAAATACCTAGGCTACTTCATTGTATAGTTATTCACGATCCGTCGTGCGTTGTGAGTTATCTACGCGGCAGCTGCCGGGATGGCCATTGTTGATTGTTGCCGCTTTTGGCCATTGCTCATGGAGATACTCTATACCCAAAAAAAAAAAAAAAATAAACAGAAACCCTCCCCGCACACCGGTTTCCATGGATCGACTCCATCTAAATCTCCGACGGCTGCCAAGACCAGTAGTCGCCATCCAAGAGTTGCATTGGGTTTTTTTCTCTCCTCTCCTCTACATACATATATGTTTATTTACCATGAAGACGGCGGCACAGGTGTATTGAGAGGCGTTAGTTGTGTAGCCTACTAACATGGTTAGGATGTTAACATTTTTACATGTCCACCAGTTCTTTGTTCCCCAGTACATGTATAATGTCCAATTTGATGGGCGGTTAGTTCCGCTAATTGTGGGTTCGAACTAAGAAAAAAGATTATATAAGCAAGAAGTACCAGAGACTCTGACAAAGGTTTAAGCTTAAATGCATTTAGTTTGTTTTTTAATTAAACAATAATCTTTTCAGGGTTTTCTGAAAATTAAGATGATATGGTTATCATACTCAAAAATCTGAAAGTGATTGTTTTTTTTTTTAACAACACAACTCCTTTTTTTTAGAGACAAGAGCATATATTTGAGACGGTGTCAAAACACTTTTATTGTTTATTATTTATTTTATTTAATTTAATAAAAAAAATGTATTTCTATGATTTCTTTTTTTCCAGTCAACATTAATATTTTATTTTATATTTTTGTTAATAAGTATCATTTTTTTGAAAAGCTTTTCATTTTAACTATTTTTTTATTTTGAAAAAAACCCACTAAAATACTTATCAGATTTTTAACGCAAACTCTTAAAAGCCTACTTTTGGTTTCTCTAAGAAGATTACACACCCAAATCAGCTAATAACTCCATTAAGCTGTCATCAATTTAGCTTAAAAGTTTACCAAAAACCACTGAGCTCTCTCTCCGGGCTGATACTTATCTTGTATCTTTCAAATCTATCTCCAACCTATGTATCTCAACTAACTTTAATTCACTCTCGTCTCGCACTTTTGCTGTTCATTTTCGCACTATGCGAATGAGTAAAAACCACAAAAGTGAATTCGTTAATTTGTGTTTTTGAGATGGTTTTTGTTTTGTTTTGTTTGGTTTTGCTTTGGGTATTTTTTTGTGGGTATGAGAGGCCCGCGTCTGGGCCGATGGATGGAGGAAACTCTCGATATTAGCGTCTGGCGGGGACTGCTCTGCGACTGCTTAATTATTTGCGTTGATTTATGCGAATTTTATAACGAAATGCGGCGGACAGGGAGGTGCCATTATTGTCTTCATCGCTGATCGATGGCCAAGACATCAACGAGCCGCAAACCAAACACCAGAGATCAGAGACCATAGACCAGACACCATAGACCAGCATTAGTTCCAGTTCCCCTCGTTGGTTTATCGAGAAACCCAAATCAGATGCATAATGGACAACCCACCTCAATTACGTAATAATTATAGTTTGTCTGGATTAATTGTGTTTATTATATTGATTGTGAGCGTGTTTCGTTATTAATTGCCGTTCGACTCGTTCAATGCGCTCTTCAATTGGTTCACACGATGCCAGCGGTTCGAAAACGAAAATAAATACGGAAAGCGTAAATTCCTCGCGCACTTCTTCTTGCTTCTGCATTGCTAAAATAATTTCTAATTTCGTCCGCTTTAATTTAAATTTAAACAATTGCCGCTTAATTAGCCAGCATCAATTTATGTCCAACTTCCCCGCCATCGCAGACCATCGCTTCCCGATCAGGTCGTTGTCCAAATTCGAGGTATTTTGGTCTAAACGGGAATAGAATTCGTCCCGGGTCGATGAAAGTATTTCAAGTGGTTTTCAATTCCGCATAGTTGATTGTTAGTTCGGGTATTTACGTGGTGTACTAGAAAAGTACTTAAAGCGAAAGCCATTCCAGATTTGTCTAGGTTTAGAGTAGCTTGGTTACTATCTTTAAGTCACAAGTATTAAAAGCTTTACAAAACTCTTTAAGTTAACCATTACCATTATACTAATTTAAAGATAATCGATATAGTCTTTTAAATAATTATGAACAAAATTATTTATAATATGTTGTTTGTTTTTAAATTACTAATTTTATGTTAAACTATTTAACTAAGCACTTTCAATTATTATTACTGTTGGATTGTATATTTAACAAAAAACTATTCATTATTCATTATCTTTTAAAATTACTGTATTTTTTTGATTACTGATAACTTGTTTCTTCTTAAATTATGGAGTTAATTTAAAAGTGTCGTACTAAATTTCTATGAAGTTCTAGAATATTTGAGATGTTTTCCTAAGTTTTAAAATATTTTCAAATTGTAACAAATACTTCCCAGTCGTTTCCCCACATTTTCTTCAGCATTCCCCATTAACGTTTGTTTTGATTTCGATTTCTATGCGATTTCCTTTCCCTTTAAGTGCAATGCCCACAAATCACGAGGCGTTGTGGATGTCACACTGGTGGCATGCAAAAAGAACGTGCAGCCAGTCAGCAGCTGATGCCAAATTTTGGTCGGTGTCATCAGTACCACCAGCACAAGTCACTAGCACCACTGGCACATCCACCTCCACCTCCTCCGCCATCATCATTATCATCTGCTGATCAGCAGCATGGGAATGCAATCCAAGAGAGGCGTCGCCAGAGTTCATCCGACATCGAACATTGGACATCGGACAGGTTTTCCTCTTGGACGTTTTCCCCTCCCCGGGTCTTTCTTTTATTTTGGCCACTTTGTTGCCGGTTGTTGGTCAATTTCGGCTGGCAGGCTGCTGGCGGCTCTCGCATATGTAAACCTTAATTTGAAACTGATTGGATTGCCTGGCCGTTGGCCTCTTGTTGTTGCCTTGTTTTTATTTTTTCTCTATATTCATTTTTTGTTTTCTGTGAATTTTTGGTTATTTCTTAATTTTGCCATGCACTTGATGAGCTTGATTTGGCTTTGATTTGATTTTTGAGGTTTTTGCAGTCGGTGAGTTGACTGAGTTTTGACTTAATTGCCTTGAATTTGTAATTTCTTATAAACGAATTAGTTTCCAACAAAAATCAAGAACAAGAAACACATTTCTTTAGAACTCATTAAAGTTTTTTTTACCATTTTGAACTAAACAATTTTTGTTTTATTTAAATATATTAAAATTCACTAAGTTTAAACATTTGCGTTAGTTAGCAAATATTTTGAAATATTTTCGAAGAAAATTATGTCTTGTAAAATGTTTTAAGAAACATTTAACATTTTGTAGTATTTCTAATTTAGAATGCAATATTCATTAAATATAAACATAAGGTTTTTTAAATGGTGTTAAATAGCAGTAATGAATTAAATTTAATTAATTTTTTAAGATGTCAATGACTAAATATTTTATATATTTATTAAATAATTTTTTTATGATGTTTGGTTTTATTGTCCTCGACTTGTTAGTATATTAAAATTTAAAATTTTATTGAGCCCCCTTTTGAATACCTGCCTCTTTTGGGTTTCACCTCCTCTTCATTCCCATTCAAATTATCAAAGCTGTAATTAAATGCCAACAAAAGCATTACACAACTTTTAACAAATTTCAGCGAGAACAGGCCAAGCAATAAATTCCAATCAAAACAAGAAAATACCGAAAAACACGTTAAGAATTATAACCAAAAGAAAAATCAGGCAACAACACAAAAACCGAACATCAAGCATTTATGCGTCGTATAAGAAACCAAGAAAATTTATTGTCCATAATGCTTGCTTGGTTAATTTTATTATTTTAATTATTGGCTAGTTGAATTTCCTGTGCAGTGCCACCTTGACGAATGTGTTCGCACAGTTGTGAAAAAAGTCGTAAAAAATAACGTTAAGAAAAAGAAGCTGCAGTTAACAAGTTTTGCCCCTTGTGCGTATGTCTTTGGTTTTGTAATCAAACAAAAATTGTTTGCTAATAGTCTGACTGCCTGTTGCCGGGCTAGAAGATTCGTCTGCCTGGCCAGTTCTTGTCCAAAAGGAAAATCCGACAACTGCCAAGCAAATGAAAAAAAATAGCAAAAATAACGACTTTACATTGCGATGTACAGTTTGTTGTTGCTTGCCTAAGTAAGGCTCTAATTTGAGAGATTTTTGTGTTTTTTTACTCTTAAATGTTATTGGGCTTTCGCGAATCTATGCTGAGTTGAAACTTTTTAATAACAAAATAGCTGTAATGAAAAAACTTTAAAGAAATGTTAACAATACTTAATTTCTTTAATAATTTGTACATACAAAAATAATTCTTAAACTTAAAAATCACTAATAAAATACCAATTAAGGTTTATGGAAAAATTGAAACTATTTTTCCCCAGTATTATATTATTATTTCATAAAAGAAACAAGGCTGCGTTAGGTAAATACTTTGGGAAATCAAGTCAGGCTGTTCCAAACCTTTGTTTATCTTTTAAAGTGTATTTACAAGTCGCTGTTTTCTTTCCAAATAATTCCATGTTTTTTTCTTAGTTACATTGTCAATTGGCTTGTTTATTTCATGTTTCGGCGCGTAACTTGTTTGCTTGGGTTTCGTTGTCGTCATCGCACTTGAAGTTTGATGCTGCGGCAGAAGCTGAGATTGCATCTGCCGCATCGCTTTGATTGGCAGACAGACTGCCCACAGAAAGTCCGACCAGACTGAAGAGGTGTTTAGCGAAAACAAAATAAAAAAAGCTGTATCATTAAATACCTTGTAGTCCGCTTTTACAAAATAGTGCATCCTTTTTTAAAGCATACCACATCTTGCGGCTGGATGAATTATAAAAATTACCATAATTTATGTTAGGTGGAAAAAGTTTTAAAAATCATATACCTTATTTATTTTAAAGTCATTAACATCATTGAACTCAAAGCCATAAGAAGGTGGTTTGTTTTAAATAAACTACATAACTTTTATAACTTTGCTATTAACATGTTAAAATATATGTTCTTTCTATAAGAAAGATCCCTTATTTGTTTCCGTTTAATAATATACAACCTATAGGTACCTATACCCCACAACTACAGGAAATTTCCATTTATGTTTACTGCAATCGCTTAAACTGTAACTGAAACTCTGCCTAGTACAAAAACAACGCCCTTTGGCTAAAACTATTTTTAAACTGCCACCTTTTTGGCTCACTGCAGAGGCAGAAGAAGCAGAGCTCACGTGCTAAAATAAACCGAGCTGGGAAAAATCGAAGACTCCCAGTGAGCCCCTTCCAGTCGCGTTTGATGGCGTAATCATTACAAACACAAAAGGGAAATACACACCAGGATATCTGATGTATACGTGTGTGTATATACAGTTCACAGATACACCCCCTGGAAGTTGTCGGCTCTTACGTTGTGACGTCATTGTGGAAGAGTGCTAGGTCGGGGTCGTCATTCCGTCGGTATCTCTAATTTTGCCTCTCTTTCGCTCTTTTGGAACAGCTGCGAACGAAAGTTGAACCACCCAACCACCCACACGTTTCGCCCGGAGAGTGCCTCACGACTCTCACGTGGCCCTCAAGGTCGTTTGGGTGTTCGCTCTTCCCCACTTTTGTTTTTGTTTTGCCCCCCACGATGATTTCACACTTGTAGATACCACCAGGACACACACACACACACACCCCCTTTGGAGGTCCTCGCTGCAATCGGTAGATACAACACGCCTTCTTTTAGCCCAGAACTTTGGGTTTGTTTCTTTTTATGGCCGGGTCGTTGCGAAAGGACCTTGGGAATCGTGAGCGGAATTTAAGCAGGAAAGTTAGACACTTTTCAGCGGAACCAAAATAAAAGGGCGCTTTATTTTTAAAATAGACTTTGAGCTGAATGCGGGATATTTTGTAGGGGAAAGTAAATAATTATCATTAAAAAACTCTGGTTCATAAATGTTCATGTTATCCCTTCAAAACAAAATAACCACAAGATATAAAAAAAAATACCTGATTAGTTCAAAGATATGGATAAGAAGAATAAACAATTATTATTACGCCCTTATTAAATATCATCTATCAATGTTGTTCAAGAAAGTTAATTAAGTTCAAGAACTTTAATCAAAGTAGTTTACGAGTTTTTACAAATTAAAGCTCAAACATTTCGATGAAATATTTTTTAACGGTGAAACCGCAAGTAATTACCCATCAATATTTCATGAGAACCCAGCCTAGCCTAGCTCCAAACCAAAGCTCATAAATTAATCCAAGAAAATAGAGCTCCTCACAGGGGGAAATGCGTCAAAGAACAGACTTCTGCTCCCCTGAGACATGCAACATAGGCAATAATCGAACACAAAAGACATGCAATTATACAACTGCCAGGCAAAACAGAAAGCCAAACCACTCAGACTTGGGGGGCTCGTGCCAGAGGCATATAATTAAAGGCCCAAAACACTGGCGGAGTTAACACAAATCAAAGCTAGACCAGATATACATAGTATACACATGGATACACATAGTATAAAACGGACATATGCACAAGTCAGGTACAATCAAAAGTGATTTTTTAAATAGAGTGATCGAGTTCAAGTCAACTCCACAAGTTCAAGTATACAATATTTTCCCCTGACTTCTTTTCAAACACTTGTTTAAAAACAAGTTATAGAGTATAATTAGTACCAAGTGGGAGTCAATAGAGTTTTCAAGTCAAGTAAGAGCACTTGTTACAGTTTACTTTAAAAATAAGGAAACCTTACCGAAAATAAAAATTGCGATTTATAAAAAAAGTACGGAACCATACCCTCATAACAATTCTTCAGAATCCGCGATTCATCGAAGACATATTTTTTTTTTTAGTGTTGGACATTTGGCCATAGACCATTCAATTCAAAACTTCTTCCATGGACCCAGCTCTTCAAAATCAATCACCTCTTTTCTATCATGTGATTAACATTTCGACAGTAATCCTACAATACAAATATAACAAATTTTCCGGATCTTAAGAAATCGCGGTCCATCGAAAAGTTTTTCTTCGCGATTCTTAGTGCTAATCAGAGGAAATACAGAAAAATGACATAAAATCTTAAGAACACCGTTAAATAAATTTTTCAAACTACAGACAAAACGTATAAATATTTAAAGCCTTTAACATGAAAGTGTTCAGATGACGTGAAAGTCATAAATCACTCTACGAAATCAGACAACTTAAGTACAAATACTGAAGTGGTATCACTCGGACTTACTCGTTCAAGTCATAAGTGATTTTGACTTAAATTCGTACTGCACTGACTGAAATTTTATTTCAAGTTCAAGTGAGTGAACATTTCAAGTTCACTTGTAAGTTCTCACTTATAAGTTCACTTATGCAGGACTCTAATATGCACATACATGTATGATGTATGTGCGACACGCACTTGAAACTGATGACGTCCTTGGCTTTGGACGGCTGCACTCCTCGACTTGGGGTTCACAGCGGATCGATAAAGCCACGCAGGACTATTCGTGGCCAGCGGCTGTTGCCAAGTCCCAAATAGAACTGGTGACGTCAAGACGGAAGCGAGACGGAAGCATGAGCTTATGCCGACTCGCTATCCCACTCTGCGAATGCGTAATATTAAGTATACCACGTGTGGGAGAACAGTAAACAAAAACTTTTGTCCAGCTAATAAATGGCCAATTAAACGGCTGATTTCGGTAACCCCACTGCCTGGCAATTAGAAGACACACCATTAAAAAAAAATACAAATCAAATAAAATCTCCGGTGAGCTGCAAGCTGGCTTCGAGCCGAAGATGCCATCGCAATCAGCCGCATCAAGATTGGCTTAATTGAAGCAGCGACAGCGAGCGTGTCTCATTACCAAGTCAAACACAAACTGAGTAGCAGACACAGACGGTGTTTTTTTTTTTAAATAAAAGATGTGAGCAACAAAAGAGAGGTATCGATGTGACAAGATTGTCAAATAGCTGGCGGCAGTGACATCAAGCATTCGATGGAAAACGCGTTCTTCAATCATTTGTGTGTCGCAAACACACAAACACAAACAGAAATGCGAGTATCCAAATGTGTATTTGGGCTATAAAATACTTCTTTAAATTTCCATAATTTTGTCTTAGCCGGTTTTTGCATTTTTCAAACCGATTTTGCCATAAATTTGTTGCTCAAATTCAGAACATTGCAATTAAAATAACGGATCAGCAGTCCGAAACTCTGACAAACATGAATTTTGTTTATTCAAACTAATCTGCATTTTTCTCTCCCACTTTTGGCAGTTTCATAAACTTGAATTCATAAATTTTCTGTGCGCATTTCCTGACCAAAAAAAAACGCTAAACTGACCTTGAGTAATTATTAGCTGCCCCGCTTAAAAAATTAGAATACGAAAGAAAAGAATTTGGTTTAATTTTTTATTCTTTCTTTCTTCTTCTTTTTTATGATTTAAATTTTGCATTTAGACTTTCGCTTTTGTCATTCAAATGAAGCGATTCCGAAATCAGATATGTTTCAGCAATTCTCAGATATATGCAGCTTGCAGTGGTTATATAACAAGTTTTTTATAATACTAGATTGTTAAATATGGCCATAGATTTCTTTTATAAATTCTTGTTTTATTTTTAATTATTTTTCTTTTGGTTTGTCATGCATAACGAATGGGGAGTTGTGATAAATGCAATTATAAATGAATCGATTAGCAGAGAACAAGTCTGCGGGAGAGTTTTTAAAAGAATTCGAAGCGATAAGCAGCAAAGATTTATTGTTTTATGTTTTTTTGAAAATACATATTTAGCTAATGACACGAAGTTGTACAATGACAGATAAAAATAAACAATTTTAAACCTAAACATAAATTAAGAGTGCGTACCTTTTCTTCTTTTCTCAATACAAAATTGCATAAAAAACACTTATTTTAATTTAAATCCATTGAACTTATTTTACTTTATTACCATGCCTCACCTAGACGGTTTCGCACTTTTTTGAAGACAATATTACAACATTCGCCCCTTACTCACAACAGGATCTAAATATTGTGCGACATTTTAGCGGCACCCCCAAGCGTAATCGCCACTTCCATTAAGCAGTTAATTAATGTGCTACTAAGGGAATTTATTTAGTCATTCTTTACGATGAATCTCCAATGTCTGTGTATCTGATTCAGTTTTATGGTCCTAACTGTTTGGTGCATCATAAAAAATGTTTAATTAATTTTGGTTATATTCATCATAATATTGTTTTTAATGAGTTGCTTTTAGCAACAAATTAACGCTGCGGGACAATCACTTGTCTGACAGCACAAAGTTTATTTGAGTTCTAGTGCAATTTGAAAGGAGCGCTATTGAAAGGGGGTTTGGTTATAAGTAATCTACCTATATTTTTTTTTTTTCTTAACCCTTTTTTAGCAAACCCATAATTTTTATAATATTCTTATACATTTAGCAAATTGATCATTTGGTAAATATGAAAAATAAAGTGTTTAAATGATACATTTAAAAGCTTATCAGAACTTTAATATCGCCATTGTAACTATTTTAAAATTTTATGTTTTTTTTCGAAAATGTTCAATACAGACATAGATGCTTAAATGGTTATCCCTTGTGAATATCCCCTTACCCTAAGCTCCTGTCTTAGTCATTTATCTGAATGCCCGCATTGTGTTCTAGTTACCTGATGAGGCGCCCACCGTCTTCTCTAAAGTCAGAGCAGCGAGTTCATCGCAGTTGCGAAACTAAGCCATAAGCTCCGCTGATCCGAACGGACTGTGGCCTTGAAAATCAAATATTCTCATTCTCATATACTCAATTAAAGCCGCTGCCAGTTAAAACGAAGAAAAAACGGCGCTTAGTTACATTTTGCAGATGCTTAAGAGCCGTCAACAAACTCGATTGCGATGTGCCAGACGGCGAATAAAACTTAGCCATTCTCGAACATATATATTCAGTATCCATGTGCATCTGCAGGTGACTTGAAAGTTCTCAGACTTGGACTGACCAAATGGCTGAGATGTGTGAATCTGCAGTCTCCATCTGCACTGCACTTTGAGTCTGAGGCCAAGAAGCCTTCACTTTTGTGGTCAGCGGGTTTCTCTTGACTTGACGAGTAGTATTCCCCAAGGCATTGTTCTAGCACTCCGTGCATCTTCCCCAGCTGGGAACTCATTTCGTTCAATTAACACATTTGTTTTGCAATCGATTTAATTAACTCTCTTCAGAGTCTGCTAAATACGTCCATTTGCAAGCTAAATTATTGTCGGGGCTACAGGTTTTTGCCTAAGTTATGACACTATTAAATTCTGGCCAGTGACAAATCAGCGCATTCAAAATGCAGATCAAATCCCATTAATCGATTAACAATTTGACAGTTATGTATTTAGAGCTGATAAAAGTGTTTTATTAAATTCATTTCATATTTTATATTTATTTAAACATTTTTGTTTTAGAACATTTGGGAAACCTTTTATTTAGAGTTCGAAACTGAACCAGATCTATTTTTAGTTTCTTCGAATAACTTGGTCACCAATCACTTTAATTTTAACTTTTTTAAATAAGCAATTTTAGAACACATACCTATATATTTTTAAAATAGTAACTTTTAGTTACTTCATTTGTTACTTTAATAATTATTGTAAATTAATAACAAACTAATAATGCACTGTACGAAGAAATGGGTGCTTAAAAAACGATAAAATATTGAAAAGTGGACTGTATAAATTATAAAACAGATCAGGGAATATTAATTTGTTATAGCAGAGTAAAGCGGTCAAAGTAGAGCATACAGTTTAGGGAAAATCCCTAATTTTGAGGTTATAGAAGATCGTATTCCCAACCAATGGCCGATCCCCATTTAGCCAAAAAAAAAACCCAACACTTCCACGTCCTTTGAGCCACTGTCAAGCCAAAGCCTTGAACCACAAACCACACAAATCGGTAACAAGCATCGCTAACTAACCAGCGTTTGGCAAACCAATGCAAACCAAACCAAACCAAACAAGACAAAGGCTAAGACAAATAGCAGATCCGAAACGCGCCCAGTTTTGGCTTTGGATATTCAATTTGTTTGGACCTCTTTGGCTTTTGGGGCCCGACTTGCCCAGTTAACTGTTAACGGTCTAAACGCTCCGGCTCGATCGCAATTGGATAATGAATGATGCTTTGAACTGTGGCAAATTCTTTTGTCTTTGCCTTTAACATTGAACTTTTCGCCATCTCCAGAGCGGCACAGCGACAGATACAGATACAGATATAGATTCCGAGATACACATCGATTCCCACAGCACCGGATGATTTATGGCCGAACAATACGTATGTAAAGGCATTGCGGATCTAACGGATGAAACAAGAACCTTGTTATGCATTTAACACGCCGCGGAAAGAAGGAAAAATAACCAATAAAAAAAGTCTCCAACTAAGTACAATAAAAATAAAATGCGATGAATTATGGGGCAAGTTTTTGTAGTTGCCAATCAGCATAATCGGTGATCGGTGGATCGGTGGATTGGTGGATCGTTAGATCGGCAGCCATCACTTGCCGGCAATTGTGCATCGATCAAGAGACACCGATTCCGACCTTGTGCATCAATCTGTTTCCATCGAGAGAAATGCGTGCAAAAAATGCCATAGTTTTTGCCTCGGTTTTTCGGTTACAACGTTTACGAATCCACGAAGGTCTAACAAATTTTGGCTGCCAATTAAAAGACGAAAGAAAAAATAAAAATAAATGCCGATGATTTCGGAATCGCATTTGACTGCGTTTCTCGCGTGCTGTCGCCCAATTGATGTTGCCAACTTGGAACAATTAGCATAAATTAAAATTGGTTTACGGCGCAGGCGAAAGAGAGGGGGCTAGTGTGGCCGAAAGAGACGGGGAGAGGTCCGAGAACCGAACCCATGATGCGACCAAAACGACACAATCCGCTAACGATGAGAGTAAAAGTGATCCAACCGGTTCGGCTCGGTTTGGCCGCTTCTATAGTTAGTCTCTGAATTTATGACCCGAGGAGCACCCACTCCCCACCAGCCCCCAAAAACCGATTCGATGCGATCTTAGAACCAAACGCAGCAGTCTCCCATTGCCACATATAAAGCGCTGCTCAAAAGCAGAGCTAACAAAGTAACTCAAAAGGGATATTATTTTTAGATGGCAAAAGTCAAATACTCTATTAAATTTTCAAAATATTATTAATCATTCTTGTTTTGACAAACAGTTTTCTTTAAAATATGTAGGTATTTTAAAATCTATCCAACTATCTAATGGGGAGCATATTTGCATATCGTAATATATGACTCTTAAAATAAGAGTAAAAAATTATACTCTTAAGACTAACTAGTTTAAAAATTTAAAATAAAAAATATTTAAAAATTAAATATAAACATTTAAAAATATGGTGTTTTAGCTAATCAAAAAAATGTTAAAATGTTAAATGTTTGGAAACTGTCAAAATTTATTTGATAGTTCAAAGTCAAAATTGCTTTTATATTTATTTAAAAATATAAAATAATATATTAAAAAAATTCTCTAAAATAGTTTGACATAATTTAAAAATCTGAAAATATCGCGATACCCCTTTAAAGAGTACACAACACAGAAAAAGCGTTGCGCATGCGCCGCATCAATCGTTGTTCTTAGCGCTTTTTTTTGTTGCTGCTTCATAACTGTGACTTGTGTTTGTGTTGTGATTTGTGATTTATATTCGCGTTGGCTGCTGCTCGTGCGCTTAGCTTTTAACTTGGCTTTGGCTCTTGCTTTTGCTTTCATTCGGCGCTGACCAGTCGCTGCTAAATGCGCTAAAAACAGAAGATTTAGAGACATTCTTCCACAAAAGCGTTGATTTGACTAAATTAAGCCTCGGCAGCAATGACACAACGGCAGCAGCAGCATTAAATTGTAATCAATTTTTATGTCTGTTGTTTTTGTTGGCACTGCTTCCCATGGATTCACGACTGGTTTATCCAAAATCCATAAAAAAAGAACACATTTTGCGCTATGTTCTTACAGCTTGATTTTGCGTGTCGCTGCTCAGTGAGCTGTCAACGGTGAGATTATCATTATTTCTTTGGCGAAGCTTTTGTGGAGCAGACCGTTTCGTATAGACTGCTGTAGATGTATTTTTTTTTTTATTGTGGTGTCAGTTTACCTATTGAGATTGCACAGCTAATCAAGGCAAACAATTCACAGATCTAAAAATGTTTGTTATAAATAAACCCGTAAGGAATTTATTAGTATTCGTTAAATAAAACGTTAGGTTTTGGGTTCTTTGAAAAATAAATTAGAGTTAGTAGTTTTTGATTAAAACTTTGTTTTAAAGATGCTAAAAATTTAAGAATTAAAATCATTCTAACTTTTACTTTATCTACGTTTTTTTCCAAATATTTCTGTACGTTTAATTAACAAGACATACATTTAAGATTTTATTTGATAGCAAGTAAAAAACCCATTTTTTTCATTGAAATTAATTTGAAAACACTTAAACCAAAGTTCACAATTTCCTGTGTTCATTTGTTTAAAGATCTGTTTTTGAGTGTTTAACTTATACCAGTTTCAAATACGGGCTCTTAAAGTTACCATCACCGTTTAGCCAAAACTGAAACCCATCCGCTGCCAACACAACGAGTTACCTTACAGCCTAAGCCATTTATTTTGCATGCCTTAACAAATTAATTGTGTAATTAAGATTCCCCCACCGAATTCAGACAATTGGGCAAAAAAGAAACGCATATGGAGATGGCTTCCTCATCGTCCTGCTGAAAAGTCGTGACTCTTCTGCCAAATGCTGCTGCCTTGGCGGTGAAATCAGTTTGCGATCTTTTCACAGCAATAATGCATATTAAAATGCCACGCTAATTGTTATTATAGGCACCTCCTCCCACTTACCTTGCCTCTTCGATGTATCCCTGAGTTGGACTGGCAATTAAGTAATAGACAAACAAACTTTGGTTTGCGTGTTGCCGCTGCAACTGCAACTGCGGCAGCAGCAGCAACAGATGCAGCAGCAACATCTACAGCAGCGGCAACACCAACTGCTACAACCACCGAATGGACAAATTTTTATGCACAAGTTGAGAGCCTGAAGTTGTCGGTTGGCCAAGGCGTTGCTGTTGTTGCCTTTGACTATTAATTACCACCAACAATATAAAAAAGCTTGGAGAAAATCGAAGCCGGCATTGTTAACCCAACTGCTGATTCTCTGTGGGTGAATTGGAAAGATGCAGCAACTAAGCGATTGTAAAGACAGGACAACTTCAATAGCTAACAACAAGTGTGCAACCTGAAAATTCTTGTTACATTTGTGACTTAACGTAAACAAATTTAAAACCTATTTTTTATTTTTGTTACAGTTATATTTCTTAAGTTCGGTAAACTAAACACTTAAAATATCTTTGCATGTTCAAAAATATTTAGTACCTATCTCGTCCAGAAATTTTAGTTTTTCTCAGAAAAGGTTTTTCTTTAAACTAAACTTATAAACTTAACTAATCATTATAGACCAAAACATATTTTGTGTTGCATTAAGGTTATAATTAACGCGTTTTAAAATAAATTTGTAACCTCTTAAAAAAGTTCATGCTAAAGAACTTCTACTGTACTTAAACAAGTGACTTCAATTGAATTGAATGCTTTCGGTCGACTTCAGAAGATGACTTTCCGCGGACTGTGAGAACCCACACAAAAAGCGATAAAACCCCGAAAATAAAACCAGATCTCTGGCGGTTTTATAGCGTCGAGCTTTCGTTATGGGGGAGCGTAGTCACGATGCTGGCCCCTTAGTTTATTTTTCTGTTTTTTTTTTGTGGGTCTAATCCCTGCAATGAAAATAAGCTTGGCGCCCACCCCAAAAACAAAAAAAAAAGACCCAAGACCCACACGACCATAATAAAACAATTATGACGAAAAACGGAAAACAAAACGCCAAGACTAGGGCGACCTATCGATGGCAAAAATTTATCACACCTTAGTTAACCCCGACACCTTGCCGAGCCTGAAACAGAGACAAACTTAAACGTGGCTGGAATGCGCTGCAAAAAAAAATCAAGAAAAATATGGCAAACGTCTCGACTTTGACTTACACTGACTGCAATAAGTTAATAGTTCGAATTCGATTTCTTTTGGGGAGAAGCGCCCCCAAAAAGTGGAGACCAACTTGGAGTTTTTCCTTTTGGTGGAAAAACAGAAAACAAAGCTTGTCTAATGCCAGAAACCAAAACGAAAAATCAGAGAAAAACGGAGTTTGGCTTTTTGGGTGCGTTCCGTGAACTCCACGATGTTTTTTGTGTGTCAGCCGGCGTGCCAGAGACGCCGACAACCAGCAACACTACCAGCAGCAACACTATAGTACCAACAGCAACAACTAGTGCTAATGATGTAGCCCCGATCATCATCATGACGATGAGGCTTCGGGGCGCTTCGTGTGCTTCATTATTGATTTAATAACAGTCTTGAAGACACGCTTTAACTGCAGCAAGTTGACTTCGGCTCAGAGTCAAGTTGTTGGCGATGATGCCACGAATTCCACACTACACCACACCAAAAGCCCAAACAAAACAAAATTTAAACCAAGCCAAACGACAACGTCATGTCAATTTGGGTTTATATCTGTGAATGAATATGGGATGTGCTCTGGGGATGGGTTTCCATATAGTTGCTCGATCATGTTGATGATGATGTTTGATGCCTTGTCTGACGATCGTGTGTTTGTGTGTTTTATAGTTCGCCGAATGGGCATTTTCCCTTTCTGGCGTGGGCGTTATCAAATGGGGAAAATGGGTTTGGGATGTGCCTGGCCCAAAAGGCGAAAGGAAAGTGAAAGAGTCGCGGCTTTACGGCCTATTAAAATATAATAAGGAAGCAAGGATGAGGTGGTCCAGGGGGCGTACGAGTAATTCGATATGTTCGCGTTTCCAAATTATGAATATTTTAATGTGAAGTAAAAGGTATTGTAGTAAGGAAGTCTTAACAATTGGGAACAGGTAAAATCATATAAGCTTTTGGTTAAAGACAGCTAAATGCTACAGCTAAATTAACAGAAATCTATCAAAAGACAAACATCATAGTTTTGAAAAAATACCTGCTTATTTAAAGCTGTTAAATATTTTACAGACCAATACAATTTGTTTTCTTCAGAAATACCTTTAGGATACATTTTGAGATCAAAAGAAACATATCTTACAACGTGTCTTTAAGAATGATATAATTTATTATAAATTGCAGCCCCTAAAAATTCAACAATTTTCCCAAGAATGTCTTCTTTACAAGCTGACTGCAAAGTAATTTCGCCGCTTTGTGCATGTGCCAAAGGTAGGCAAATTCCCAAATAGATAAATCTATTGTATCTGCCAGATACAAAACACAAATTTAGATATGCAAACGAAACGAAGCCAACAATTTTCCCGTACTCACACTAAATCAAATCTTCATGAGCGCGCCTCGCACAGCCCCCAAAAAACGACAAATATATGGGTTAGGCTCAATTTGCGCGGACTGTGGGGATTATTTCTGGAGGGGCGAGGGGGACTTGGGGGTGGAGCTGTGCATCTTGCAGATACGAAGGCAAGACAAAAGGCAATATTGGCGTTTTAATGCATGTTTTGCCTTTGGTGTTTGTGGTGGTGCTGCTGCTGCTGCTGCAACCTGCTGGGAAAAAAGCACGGAGCTGCTCGCTTTGTTTACGACACTTTGGGGGGTTTTCGGGGGTTAATCGATTTGGGAACCGATCCCCCGCCTACTCCCTACCTCCCTCTGATCTGTGTTTGCTCAGCAAATGAAAGCGAAACCCGAAATCCAACGATAAAAAACCAAAACGTGCAACAATGGGCATAAAAAGGGTAGAGAAGCCAGCTCGAAATTAACACTAATACGATTCCGAAGCGCAGGAGTTTCAAATCCGCAGCACCTATCTACTGCCAGACGTCGCGTGTTTTGATAGCTTGCTGATATTTCAGGGAGTTTGAAGGAAAAAACTTACAAAAATCAACAATGCAACTGGCAGAAAAAAACTAAGGAAAAAATGTTGATCTTTTCTAATGATGGATCTTACATTTAAAAAAATATTTTAAATTTAAAAAAAATACAAATTAAAATTTTTTGGACTGGATAATTTTATATATAATATTGGTCTTACAACTTTTTAACTCCCCAATAATTCAATTTATTGATTTATGGTTAGGCACTAGAGGCTTGTCAAAAAGTATTTGGTGAAATAAACTTATAAAATAGGACTTAAATAAATAAAAATTCGATAAAAAAAAGCGTTCTTATTCCAAAAATTATGCGTATAAAAACTGAGTTTAAAATTTCAAATTCTTATTTAAAAACGAAACACAAAAGTAAATTTATATTAAAATTTTAAGGGGCTACAGACCAAACTAAAAACAAACTTAAAAATATACCTATAATTTATTGTAGCTTACTGAAGATTTTTTCTATATGTAGATACTCAAAAAAAATTGTGCCAAATATTTTGTATTTATTTTTTGCTGGCCAAGCTTCCCACCTCAAGCCCAGCTGCACCTTCTTGAGTGGCATTAATTTTGCGAGTCGGATGCGCCTGGCAACCGATCGGAGAAAAATCTCTGCCAGAAACCGAACGAAAATCCATTCCATGCCCGTAATTATGTAAGCGGCGTTCCAAAACTGGCAGCTTATTTATCTTTGTCTCAGCCATGTCAATCAGTCGGTGGCTGAGCCAAGTCGAAGGCACAGGCAACAGCACCAGCACTGGTACTGGCACTGGCACTCGCACCACTGATGCACAGCAGCATCATGTGCACCTTTGACCCGCCGAGTGGAGCCGAGTTTGGTGGGGCGCCGCTCAACATGCAAATTAGGCGGCTTCAATCTGTATAATAAATGTGGGGAAAAAACTAAGAAACTAAGGCCCAGGCTGGGTAATTCGCATTGGTATTGGAAGTGGGATTGGAGATGGAAATGCGACTGGAAGTGGGACTGGGAGTGGAGAATCGATCGAGGGTGAGGGTCTTCTAAATGGGCAATCACATGGTGCAGTTTCTGATGGCAGACCAGAGTCATGATTGAACTATATTTGGAAAATCAATCTATGCAAATTTAAAAAAAATGGAAATATATACAGGAGTTTGAAAAGGGAATATATATTACCTGTTTGGAATCATTGCTAAATCGATGAAAATGTAATGACTAATTCTAATGACGAAATAAATCATAATCTTTTTAAAAAAAAGTTAAAGTGAGCTAACATTTGTTTTCCTTCTACGTTTTCTTTTAAAGTTTTAGCCTCATATACAGAAGTATAAAATAATTGTCATAAGTTTTAATGTCTGCATGAGTTTTTATTTTTTTAAAGCAATGTATTCTATGTAAAACTTTTTTTAAATGTTGTTTAAATTTTTATTTTTTTTATTACCTTACATTGTACTTTTATATCCTCTTGGCAACAGTAACAAACCAAAAAAACATTAACTCAGTCTTTTATTATACCAACTTGCTTTCTTTTTATAAGCAGACTTAAACCATTTAATTAAAGTCCAGTTAAAAAAGAATCATTGATATTGCATCGCTTCTAAATCAAGCCAATTTCAAGAAGATTATCAAATACTTTTGTACGAACAAGTCATCTAAATTAAGTCAGCGATACTTTTATTTAGATATAAGTATACATACCTGCTGACTTGACTCATATATTGGCTGCTTCTCTTTGGGCCGCAAATGAAAAGAACTCAGGCTGGCATCGATGATGATGAAGCCGATGATATAACAATTAAGTTAAACCAGTTTACACATAGTAACCTAGCAGAGCGACCGAGGCATCTGCATTTGTTCCCGGCTAACACCTAAACGGCAGAGTTCTTTTATTAGAATTTCATGCAAATATTTCACACCGCTCCTAACCAGCTCAGGTTGCAATGGATTTTTCCTCTTTGCTGGTGTTTTTTTTTTTTTTTTTTAATTTTATGAATCCGCTTTTGCATAATGGCAGAGTGGACACCATTGCTGTGGGTTTTGGGCAAGATCACAGAAAAGAATATTAAAAAAATACATTAAAAGTATTTAATTTTAAACTTAAGGGTCAAATTATACTATTTCTGCTTTATTTTCTATATGAATATTTGTAACTTTACTCTTTTAAGTGAGCACAAAGTATTCTTTGGTTAAGTGACACTAAATAATAATTTGCTAAGTTATACAAAAAATTTGTACATCTTTTAAGGGTTTGGGTTTAAATTTCCTACTATAGAGTCTTTTTAAAAAAAAGTATAATTTTTTTCGGTGTACTTTGGCGACAAGTGCCAAACCACAGGTATTGGTCAACACACAGATATAGGCATTTAGGTAGAAGCAGCTACATCTACAGATACAGATACACCCGAGCAACTGGTTGAGATGCGCTCAAAAATGACTTCAATCCGTTTGGATGGTCGTCTCGGGTTCGTTTTGATTTCGCTTATAAATCGGAGGGAGCGGGGAATCCGACTATGAAATGTCCAAGATGGCCTTCGGTGATTTTTGCAGCGATTAAAAACCGATGACGATGTGGTCGCCGCTGGTTTACTTAGCATTCAAAGTGGCGCAAAGAGATTTATACGGATTGTTGCGACAATTTCAACTTTTTTGCCCTGCTGCTCTTGACTCATTCAATTGAAATTCTTGAACAATGTTATTGTCTTTTAATGATGTTGTTGTTGCTGTTTGTTGTTGTTCATCTCGACAGTTGATAGCCAACACTTTCGACCTTTTGGCCACGGATAGTTCTATATCGGCATCTGCATCTGCATCTGTGTACAGTACATGGCTGACACAGTTTCAGTTTACATTTAATTGTGTGGCGTTATGGGGCTTTAATGGATACCCAATGCTGGGTGCTAGCTAGATTTATGGTAGCCAAGATTAACGCTCGACTCGAAGATTCCATTAAATCTGATTTAAACGACCCACAGTTATATAACCATTTTGCGATATGTTAAAACTTTCAACATGGATGGGGCTGTCTGGTAAGATCATCATTACTTTGGGTGGTAAATGCTAAGGATTCACAGCGAAAAGACTTAGTTTTAATTAACAATTTTATGGGTTACGCTTGCTTCAAAACAAGGACAGTAAATAACTCCACTTAACAAACCGGGAAAATAACAATAAAGGGGCCTTCCACAAAAAGCAATTCCAAAATAAGTTTATTAAATAATGTTTTCGTATTTATTTTAAAATCTGTCTAACAAGATTTTACAGCTTATTAAACATTAAAGTGCGCTTAATCTCCTCTTTAAAGGCTTGTTAATATATGTTTCAAATGTAAAGATGTGCCAGAATAGATTGCAGGTCAATTAAGCCATAAATATTAAGTACAAAAAAATAATAGGTTTTATCAATTGATTCAGAGAAATTTTAGAATAGATATTGCCCTGGATGAGAATTGATATTTTTCTTTTTCTTGCCATGTCAAAAGTCACTTTAAAGATTTTTGTTTCTCCCATTTTTACAACATTTGTTTTTTCTATATTTTTTGTATTAATAAACACACCTCTTTTGTGAGGCAGCCGAGTTGGGCAAAAACAATGCCTCCACCCAGTGAGCCTGAGTTCCCAGATCAATATGAAATATCATTCCAAATATGGCCTTGGGTCATTTAGAAAGCAATTCATCGAAGACGCGGCTCTGGCCAAACTCTTCGATCTGCAAACAAAGAAAATAAAAATAGAAATAAAAAATGCTGAATAAAACTACCGTGGGCTACTGCCAAAAATGCTACCGGGAAGAGTGCGCGATAAACATTTAAGATTACCCATTTTAACCATTGTCTGCGATGGCCCCAAAGCAAATAACATTAGGAAATTTGTAATTTGGGTTGGGTATGCTTTTTTATTGCATTTTTTCTGGCTGCATCTTCCCCGAAAAATGCGATTTTCTAATTGTTTTTGCCCCAGACGAGGGAGATTTTCTGGCCGGCTCGTTAACAAATTTATTACAATGCAGTGGAGAAAAAAGACCTGGCCATTGCATAAGTTTGCTAATTTTTTTTATTTTTCGTTCGTTTTTCTTCTTTTTATATAATGTCGTTAATACATATTATTTGGCAAGCTCGGAGCGGAGCTCAGGCTCTGTACTTTGAACTGCGAACTCCCAATGGAGGCAGAGGCAGAGAGCTCTGGGGGCCTGATCAATGGACCTGGACCTGGACATGTAGCCATCTGCCGAAATTGACAGAGGATGGGGATGGGGGTAAACTCTTGTGCAGTGACCCAAAGAAATGGTAATGCGAGTCGTCGGTCGGATCGTCTTCGCTTTTCGGCCGGGTCAACATGGCCCATGCCCGGCCACTCAGTCATTGAGTCAGTGGGTGCCACAGTCAGTCGTCTACGTCGTCTCCGTGTGAAGATCTGTGAGAAGTATACAAATGGGTCTCGGGTTCGGTTCAGTCTCGAGTCGAAGGAGTTTACTCATTTTGGGGCAGGTTTTTCGCTTTTCTTGGCTGCAACTTGGCGGCTTCGATGCTATCGCCTTTGAAATCCACGACAGCGACAAAGCCAGACTCATGGCCTAATAGACATGGAGGAGTCCCCAGTCTGCAGTCTCCAGTCTGCAGTCTGAGTCTTCGGTCCCCAATGAACTAACTTCCTGCAGTACCTTTGATGATGATGCTTCGTCTGGGCCTAGACTTTCACTATTAATTGTCGATTTTCATCAATTGTTGTTCATTGTTGTACTAGCCATCTTCGTTGCTTAATGGGTAATGGGGTTGGTATTTAAAGTTGTGCAAAAAAAAAAGCCTGGCACAAAAATAAAGAAGAGAAGAAAACCCAATTTCTGTTTCATATCGAAATTGGATCTATTACTCAATGAGGCGACCGAGTGAGAGACAATTTGATTGATTTATGCAATACCCAGCGACTTGTTGGACCTTTCCTCCATTGTCAGTTAATTGCTCAATACAATAGAAGATGCACTTATATCATGGGCAATTTGTAGGCCCTAAGACAGCCTTGTAAATCTTAAGACATTCAAACTCATTTGCATTTTGGTTAGCATTAAACACATAAAAAAAAAAATTAAATGGTTGAAAAGGATAATTACGTTTTAATTACATTACATTACATTTTTTCAGGTTATTTAAATACGTTTTTTTTAATCAAAACGATTTTTATCAAAAGGATTTTTTTTAGATGTAAAAATATGCAAAAGCGACAACGATAAAATGTTTGTCAGTGCCAAAGTTTGGACCAAAACTGGAGAGCGGAACGTCTTATATGGTTCTCAGTTTCAGTTTTTTGTTTTAACCAAATGCAGCACTTAACCATCTAGAAGGCAAGATATGCGTTTGGAATGCGTTGCAAGTGTTTACTATTTTTTACATTCTTGCTTTTGCGCTTTTATTGGTTTGAAAACTGGAAATTCTAGTAGAATCGGAAATTGTTTTAAATTGCAGAAGATGTTTTATAGGAATTTATAGGAATTTAATGGTACTGCCTTTAATTACACCACAAGATTTTTTTATATTACTTTAAATGTTTTAATAATAATAAACAACTTTTAAAATCTTAGTGGCTTTTGATGTTTTGTTTTCATTCGACAACAAAAAACATTATTTTGTGCAATATTTCAATTCACCTATCATGAATATTTATAAATGGTGTATATTTATGTATGTCTCTATCTATCCATCTTTTTTTCATTATTTTTTTTATGACTGGCCTCTTTGAACTATGTCCACGTTTTCTGTTTTGTTTTTCGGGTTTTGGTTTTGTCTAAGACAACTGACACGACAGCCGCAGCAACATTTATTAATTTGTCAAATTCAAGCCAAGACAACACACGTTAGGAAATATTACAAAAAATCTGGTGGGCTATGATTATTATTTTCGTGTTGCCGGCTTATAACTAATTCTCGCAGATAAAAAGTGTCAAAAGAGTCAGGCGGCCAGAAGTCAACAGTTGTGGAAAATCTTTGGAAAAAGATTAAATGAAAAATATATAGACAAAACATCGGTTGATTAGCGAAATATGAGCATGTGTGAATAATAGGTTTTTTTTAATGTTTTCGCGATGGCTAGTTTAATTAATAGTTAATGGAATTTGCTGACAGTTTATGAGTCCCTTAAAGTTTAAGGTTCCGAAAATTTTAATTTATTTAATTACAATTTTATCAATCATGTTTTACTCACAAAAATAGGAAAATTAGAAAAACTTTGGGTTTTTTGAAAAAAATAATATAAGCTTTCATTTCCATTAACAAAAAGATCCGAATTCTAAAGTCCGTAAGCTTAAATGATAAAATTAAACGACGGCTACCTAATTTTTAAATTATATTTAAATGATATACGGCTGCTTCCATATTTTTTCATTATTTTTATATAACATTTTGTCAAGAATTCCGACTCCAATTTCCAGCATAAATTATGCAAATTATGAAAAATGATTATGCAGAGCTGCAGCTTGCACTTTGCTGCATTTTGCAATGCGAATCAGCCAAAATATTTATTATAATCAAAAGCCGAACACCCGCAACGTGGCCAAGCCACGGGAACGTGCAGCATCGGACAACACAATTTATTACATTTTATGTGCCGCATTAACCGAACGATGGAGATGTGATCCTCGTTTAGGTTTGTCTCTGGCTTTTTTCTTCGATATTTCGGATTTTGTGGTTTTCTGGTGGCTACATCTTTGTTGCAACGTGAGCTTGCCTCTTGGCCAACCCCGCGACACAATGAGGAGGTGTCTCGGCATCTTGGGCTATACAAAATATATCCATATATTTATTTATGTGGACAGCTGAGCCTGGGACTGAGACTGAGATTGAGACTGAGCATTTCTAATTAAGACATTCGATACGGAGGCTTGCGTGTGGAACGCGAGACAATTGGGCAACGAGCAGCAACAACATTAGCACGGCAGCAATATGAATCTGCCCATATCATCGCAGATTTGGCATTTCACCAACCATTTAGCATTAAGCTCACCCCGGAGACTCCGTGTGGCATTCACGGCCGCTTGACTTCGACTTCGACTTTGGGTATTCTAAATTGCTAAAGACCTCTCCCCATTTCTCGATTATCCTTGCAGGTGCAGCAGCAATAACAGCAGCAACATCAGTCAGTGAACCGAGGAAAATAAAGCCGCTCGTTGCGGGGAAATTGAAAGGCGAAAAAAGTGACAGCAACAGCGACAGCTCAACAGCAGCAGCAACAGCAACAGTAGCTGCCAGCACCTCGCCAACATCTGCGACAGCGACGACAAGTGCTGTTACAGCAGCAACATCAGCAGGAACAGGAGGAGCAGCGACAGCAACAGCAGCAGCAGCACACACAACCAAAATCAGCCAACTGAGGCTAAATAACCAAGCGACATCAAGCATGTTACTTTTGCAACCCAATGTAAGTTTTGAAATAGATTAATTTTAGTTTATAAAACCATTTAAAATAAAGAGTTGTGTTGGTGGAAAATTTAACATCTGTTTATAGAAATAAATATAGGAACAAATCCTTTACAAATGATTAAATAAAAATGTATCACAGCATTTATTTGAAAAAAGATCTTAAGAAAAACCAATACTTACGCATATAGTCTTAATATTCCAAATAAATTATTTAGATTCCTTGAGCCTTTTAAACATATGTTTATAATTTAAATTTTAAACCCCCACTGAGATATAATTCTAAGATAACTAAACACACCGTGCAAAAAGTGTGCAAAAATCTATGCAAATTTGCGAAGCCCAAACTTGAATAGCAGTGCTAATTGCCAGCTGCCAGGAGGTGACTCCTCATGAGTGGAAGAGGTGAGGAGATCACTGACAACAACAATTAGATAGCTATTGTTAGGTGAGATATGTTGGGAAAACATTTTGGCATAAGCATAACCAATTAGGAAATCATCATTGAGGAGTTTTCCGCGACTTAGGGGTTGCTTTTTCCAGGCAAAGAACCAATGGCAGTTGCTGGGGGAAATGCGCATGTCGCCTCGGAAAAGCTAGACTCCACCCCTAGGGCTAAGGATATCTAGTCGAGAGCTGCAAGCTTACTAACTCATTCGTCTGCGGACTGTCTGTCGTTGCAGAACTCCTTTAGTTCACTGTCGCCCTTCGATAATTTCTCCACGCAAACCGCTACGACGACCACCACAACGTCGGCAGCAGCAGCTGGACACCACCAACACCACCTCCTCCATCAGCAACATCAACTTCACCAGCAGCAGCAGCAGCAACATCTGCAGCAGCAACACCAGCAACTTCTCAAATCGGAGACGCTGCTCTCCCATGAGGAGGACCAGTTGATCAGCAACCTGACCGACGCGTCTGTGGTTTCCCACAGCGAACTCTTCTCGGATCTCTTCTTCCCCTCGGACTCGAACAACTCCCTGCTCTCCCCCACCACCAGTGGGTATCCGGATAATCCAGCCGAGGATTTGACCAGCTCCATTGAGAACCTCACCAAATTGACTTGTCTGCGCGACAAGCGTTTGTCCTCGATCCCTGAGCAGCAGCTGAGCTCTGAGCAGGAGCAGCAGCTCTGCCTGCTGAGTCTGCGTTCTAGCAGTGATCCTGCTATAGCCTTGCACGCCCAGCAGCAACAGCAGCAGCAGCAGCACCAGCAGCAACAGCAGCAACTCCAGCTGATCTCGCCCATCGGTGGGCCTTTGTCCTGCGGCAGCAGTTTGCCCAGCTTCCAGGAGACCTACTCCCTGAAGTACAACAGCAGCAGTGGTAGCAGCCCCCAGCAGGCCTCCTCCTCCTCCACCGCCGCCCCAAACACGCCCACTGACCAGGTGCTGACCCTCAAGATGGACGAGGACTGCTTCCCGCCGCTCTCGGGGGGATGGAGTGCCAGTCCACCTGCTCCCTCGCAGCTTCAGCAGCTGCACACTCTGCAATCTCAATCCCAATCCCAGATGTCGCATCCCAGCAGCAACAACAACAATGGCAGCAACAACAACAGCGGGGGATACAACTACCATGGACACTTCAATGCCATCAATGCAAGCGCCAATCTATCACCCAGCTCCTCGGCCAGTTCCCTGTACGAATACAACGGCGTCTCGGCCACCGACAACTTCTACGGACAGCAGCAACAGCAGCAGCAGCAACAGAGCTACCAGCAACATGTAAGTATTGCAAAGAATATGTTTAAGCCTCCTAAAAATATATTTATATAATCTTACACAAGTTCATTTAAAAAAAAGACATTTATTTGCATAATTAACTAAAGGTCTATACATTTATTTTTGAACCCCTCAGAACTACACCTCGCACAATGGCGAGCGGTACTCCCTGCCCACGTTCCCCACGATTTCGGAGCTGGCGGCGGCCACAGCGGCCGTGGAAGCAGCAGCGGCGGCCACCATCTCATCCGCATCGTTAGGCGGTCCTCCACCTGTTCGCCGAGCATCGCTTCCAGTTCAACGGACAGTCTCACCCGCCGGCTCCTCCGCCCAGAGCCCAAAGTTAGCCAAGATTACGCTCGGCCAGAGGCACACCCACGCCCACCCACTCCAGCTCAGCTCGGCTCCCAATTCGGCGGCCAGCTCGCCGGCCAGTGCGGATCTCCAGGCGGGAAGACTGCTTCAGGCTCCCTCGCAACTTTGTGCAGTTTGTGGTGACACTGCGGCCTGTCAGCATTATGGAGTACGCACCTGCGAGGGCTGCAAGGGATTCTTCAAGAGGACCGTTCAGAAGGGCTCCAAGTACGTATGCCTGGCGGACAAAAACTGTCCGGTGGACAAGAGACGGCGCAATCGCTGTCAGTTCTGCCGTTTCCAAAAGTGTTTGGTCGTGGGAATGGTCAAGGAAGTGGTGCGAACTGATTCACTGAAGGGCAGAAGGGGCCGACTGCCCTCAAAGCCGAAATCTCCCCAGGAATCCCCTCCATCGCCACCCATCTCCTTGATAACGGCACTTGTGCGCAGCCATGTGGACACCACACCCGATCCCTCCTGCCTGGACTACACCCACTACGAGGAGCTCTCCATGAGCGAGGCGGATAAGGTGCAACAGTTTTACCACCTGCTTACCAACTCCGTGGATGTGATCAAGCAGTTTGCAGAGAAGATTCCCGGCTACTTTGATCTCCTGCCGGAGGATCAGGAGTTGCTCTTCCAGAGTGCCTCGCTGGAACTGTTTGTCCTGAGGCTGGCTTATCGGGCCAGGAGCGATGACACCAAGCTGATCTTCTGCAACGGAACGGTGCTGCATCGCACTCAGTGCCTGCGATCCTTCGGGGAGTGGCTCAACGACATCATGGAGTTCAGCCACAGCCTGCACAACCTGGAGATCGACATCTCAGCCTTCGCCTGCCTTTGCGCCCTCACTCTGATTACAGGTGGGTAAATTCTCTTTTATTATAGTGACTCAAAGTGCTTCAATCTACATTTGGAACACCCAAAAAACAACTTCAGGAAATTTTTTTTTTTAGGCGCTTCAATTCTATTAAGAACAGTTTCTGTTTCTCCAAATTTAACCCTTTTGTTATTGTTTCATTTAACCCCCAGAACGCCATGGCCTGCGGGAGCCGAAAAAAGTGGAGCAGCTGCAGATGAAGATCATTGGCAGTCTGCGGGACCATGTCACCTACAATGCGGAGGCACAGAAGAAGCAGCACTACTTCAGTCGCCTGCTGGGCAAACTTCCCGAACTGCGATCCCTGAGTGTCCAGGGACTGCAGCGGATCTTCTATCTGAAGCTGGAGGACCTGGTACCGGCGCCAGCCCTCATCGAGAACATGTTCGTCACCACATTGCCCTTCTAGGCGATTAAGCGTACCATCACAACTTTGCTTCCTTAAACTAGCCCATAAGCCATGCACTTTAAGATATAGGAAAGCCCCAACTAGCTTTAGTAGAACCCTGAATTAAATAAATCTCACAGAAATAAAACCGAACCGAAATAAAATGCAGACCCAGGCCATATCTATAGTGTAGAGGCAGATAGTTTGCTGGACAGCCGGGCCCCTTGGATAATTGCGGACATGAATATTTGAAAGAGGGTTTCCAGTGTAAAATCGGCTCCTGCGTGACTCGTCAGCGCTGGGAATTACAACTTGTTGACGTTAATTGTTAAATTGTTTAATTTCAACTGTCAAAATCCAGGGGCTGGCTGGCACGCAAAGGAAACACTTTCTATCCCCGGACACAAAGCTTGCTCAACCTTCAGCACCAACGGACGAACGGACAGAACACTCTCTTGCCTTTTGCTAACTTCTAGTCAATTGTTTTAGGCAAAACAATAAATAAGTAAATAAAAGCGTGCAGCATTAGAGGTATATAATTTATGTCCTAGATAAGTCCCTAGCAGTTCTCTTCAAAAAATAATCCAAAATAAGTTACACAAATTGGTATAAAACATCCTAAATTTATTATCGTTTTACTTTCTTTAAATAAAATCGAATGCCAATTTGTGGAAATCCACTGTCATATCATGTAGCAGAGCCATGCTTGCCCTTAGCTAAAATATAAACCCGGATAATGCTGATACCCCAACCAAGTATTTCCGTTAAATCCTAGGTTAAGGCTCCTAATAGTTGTAGGCTAAGACTTTTCTGTTCGATTTATCATTGCACCAACTAGTGCACAATGAGAGTTTAAGTACCTTTTTGTGATGATTGTGTCTGACACAGAGAGTTGCACACAAACACACAATGTAGAAGATAAGCTAATATACAATATGAAATAATCTCTAAATTAAGACCAAGTATTCGGTAATCCAAAACCCTTGTATATCCGTAGATTTTACGTTCCAAACGAGAGAAAAACTTTATTTAATCCAAAACCACTCCAACTAAGTTCTCAAAGAAACGCAAATGGATCGATGGGTCTGTCTCTCTATATGTGTGTGTTATTTCGATAGAAAACCCCTCTATGTGATTTTGTGATAGATTGGCATTGAACTCTATTTATATATATTAAAATATATATGTCTATAATGCATATATACACGCATAAATATATATTTTTATGTCTAACTTTTGTATGGTTTATTTTATAGTACCACTTTTCTTTGATAACAAAAAGTAAAAAATAAAATGATCGTTAGATAGCAAATATTTCAAATGTATGTTATGAGGAATTTTCAAAGTACAGCCTTTAGCAACTTTCCAAGTAACGTTTGTATTAACGGAAGACATTTTCTATGCGTAAAATTCAAGACTTCTATAACTAAATGTAATCTAAAAAGCAAAAAAAAACCAATGTGAATAACATATCTCTTCAAGCTTTTTTGTGCACGGAACCGAAACCCAAGTGTTACTAAATCTATTTAATATATTGGCATACCTGTTGCGACAAAGTGTTTGATAAATTCGCATTAACTTTACAGTTTAGATAGATAATTAATAAATTATTGTACATGTACCACATCTAATGTTTGAATAGATTTTATACCATCCTTAAGAAGAACTTAGGCCAAGCTAAGCTAAGTTTAAGCCTTGATATGCATGCGGCCTAGCTGAAGATACAAAAAAATAATTCAGTTGATTTAAATTAAGAGGGACATTTTGAAACCTTTTTTTGTTGTTTTTTCAAAAGATATTTTAAAACTTTTTTCGTTTTGCAAATACTTATGTTGGAAGTTATCGATTTACAGTTGCAGAAAAATATAAGGATTGTTAAATAGGCATAGGAGTTCCTTTATTAGACAAATTCAAATACCCGATTACACAAAATAGTTTATTTTAAAAGTTAAGATATTGAATTTTTGAGTTACCTATTTGATTTGATTCGTCCTACATCAAATATACAAATGTACATCCTAGGGAGTTGAGAAGTTTAGAAACCATAGAGCAATAATTTTTAAGGAAATGCACCTTAAATTAACTACAAATAAAACTTAACTAAACCTTAACTTGTAACGGTTAGGAGCGGGAATAAAACAGGATTAAACAGGAACAGTTAGGTGACCAAAAGAGTTTGAAACGAGGAGTTAGATAGGTTCGGGTTCGAAACCCTCAAAGCGATGCCATTTTTTAGCCGTTACAAAAATGAATACATTGGATATCAATCATGCACATGAATATGAATATTATAAATATATATCTAGCTTTAGGAACCTACTTTGTACCTACACAACATGGAAACAGTAAAACTATAATACATGCATATTTACACATATATTTTGAATAGAGCGACAACTTTTACAAGTTAATTGTGGCACAAAAGCTGTAGCTACAGCTGGATATGGCCATACCGGAGCGAGCATATATATTTTGGTTTATTGTTATTTTGTAATTTTATAAATGCATGCATACATGAATACTACGTGAACGTCAAGTGTAAATTCATATTTTTGAGATAAAGTTACAAAATAAAACAAAAACCGTAAGACGTGAAATTTTTCGATGAAACGATTTTAAATGAGAACTTTTTAATATTGCTATGAAACAGATATATACAATATACCTAATATATATTTTACTATGTAACAGGTAGGATTAAGCTAGAAGCAGCGCATAAAGCTTTATACAAAAAAAATAAAGAAATTGGCACAAATTAAATTTATGTAGCATTAACTAGACGTTTTTTCGAAAGAGAATGTGCATCAGACGTTATATCTCCAACACACCCAACCACACAACAGATTACTTAAGCTATATACCCAACTCAATTAAGCGCCTACTACTAGCGATGAGCAGAAAGAGAGGTGAAACCTAAAGACGCTATAACATATGTCAACCTGATAGATGAGTACCGATGCTAAATAGCCCGTTGCGTAATTTTACTCTTATTTGATCGATTCATTTACCAGTTAAGTATCCGAACAGTACGCATATGAGTGTTATGAAAAACCAATATATTGCAATTCAATTATCTCTGCAATACGATACCAAGCAAAGCGAATCATTTCATTTCGACTTAAATTTACATTTAAATTAAATAAAGATGTAAGCCCGTTTTTTCTATATCTGTCTTTTGAGCAATTAGTTATACGAAAAACCAAACCGTATTTACATAAATGTATACAAAACAAATCGTATATTTTCATTGGTTTGAAATAAATACATAAAACAATTTATTTTGAAAGTTGTCTGGATATTTTTGGGAAATGGAAAATGGAAGTTGTCTGTTTGGGGTTTCGAAGGAAAAACTAAAAGTTAAGTCTTTAGAAAGTCTTTTTTGCCTCTTTAATATTGTAAACAAATAGGTGTTTTAGTTGTCTTTTGGTATTTGTTATTAATTTATGTTTCTTTTACTTACTTATTATTATTATTACTTAATATATTATTAAGTTTTTTGTCCTCAAAAATTCTTTGTAACCAAAAGAATTTGGTTTTTCTTTACCCCTATTGAGTACTTATGTGCTTAGTTCCAATTGGCAGTTATATACACTTACGCTAAGTTCTAGAACATTTACAAAAATAGACAGTATCAAATGTAGACTGGGAGAAATGACATGATGTCGTTCCGGCACACGGGACAGCGATTTTCGAAGTGGAGAAGCAACTGCTGAGAGCACTCCTTGCACAGGCAGAGGTGTCTACAGGGCATGATCACTATGTTCCTGCTGCGCTCCATGCAGACCACACAGCCACCCCGATGCGGAGAAGCGTTCACTGGTTCATTCCGGATGTTTTGCATGAACCGCTTTAACTGCTGATCCGTCCACAGGCAAACGATTTGCGTCTTTATTGAGATCTCAGTGCGGGCGCGTTGCAGCAGGTAAATGAGCAGCAGGAACACATATCGCCGGAACATGTAAAGGATGAGCAGCAGTGATAGTCCTATCGAGAGCCGGAACACGCTGTTCAGCAGGCTCAATCCACGAGCCACAATAGAGTGCACCACAAAGTCCAGCAGGTAGTCGAAGATGCACAGTATGATCCGCGGGAGCAGCATCAGTACCCACAGGGTGCAGTTACCCAGCTCGATGAGTAGGTTGCACAAGAACAGACCCACAGTCTGGCCGAAATCCCGGGCATTTTTCAAGCCACCCTTAGTGCCGCCGTAAAAGTAGTCCGTCACATCCAGCGTGAGGTGGCACAGGTCGCAGTACCACCGATGGATCTCGCTGCCCAAACATCTCAATAGGTGCCATGCCCGTGTGCTGCCCTCCACCAAACAGTAGCCGACGAAGTAGCTCCCCCACAGGAAGTAGTACACTCCCGTGATCACCGCATCGATTACGCTGGCCAGCGGTCGCAGCAGAAATGAGTCCACGAACTCTACCACCAGGACTAGAGTGTACAGCATGGCGGGGAGCTCATTTTTTCAAACAATCAAAATAAACGACCAAACAAAACGAAATCAAAACAAGAAACACCGGGGAATTAGTGTGACCAGGTGAGGATTGTTACCTAACGCCTCACTGTCGAACTATCGTGACCTAACTTACTTTTCTTCGCGATGAGATGACGTCACAAATGATTCTCAATTGTTAATTTGTATAAAAAAAAATAAAATGAGAGGCGAACAAAATACTTTCAGTCTTATTACTTGTTTCCATTTTTGTAAATAAATGTATGAAATTATAGATTGATGTATAAATATTTTATTACAAAAACATTTTTTGTTTGTATTTTTTTCATTAGAAAAATAATGGTTTAAAATATTAATCGTTGGTACATTAACTCTTTTTTTTTAAATACTGTGTTAGTACCAAATATGGGGAGTTCCTCAAACTATTTTAGATTGTTCAAAACCAATTCAAACACAGCTATGGTTTCAGGTTACAAGCCAAAGAATAAAATATGACAGAAGCTATAATATTTTTCATTTAATCATTAAAAAAAAATTGTAATTGTTTCTGATTGCGTAATCAAAATGCCTTTTTTTGTTCAAACGGCTGCTTTCGAGTTGAAAATGAACGCAAACTTTCATATAATTGAAGAATCCCCCTAATACGGTTTTTAAAATTTTTCGAAATGGTTTTCAGAATTTAGTACTAAAAATCCTCAAATATTTAACAACCACCGCTAAATTTAATTAAAATGTCCGCATAATAAAAAAAATGACATTCCACCAAGCACAAAGGGCTTTTTTGGCAGGCGGTGCAATACCTTACTTTTATTTTTGGGGATGAAACAGTAAAACTTACTGCTGTAGCTGTGTTTCCACCATTGCGAGGACATTTGACAAGTAATCCCGAATTTTCTCTGAAAGCTTTGTGGGCAAATTAACTAAAATCGATTAAACGTTTTTATTTTCCATAGTTTTTGCATAAAGCCGAAGCTCCATAAGGTCCAAGATGGAGGAGTCCAATCGTGATATGGCTGGTTGTGAAAGAGACGTATCACAGTTCATGCTTGATGACCTGCAATTAGCGGCCGAGCTGGGAAAGACCCTTTTAGAACGCAATAAGGAACTGGAAACCTTCATCAAGGAGTACAAGCAAAAGGGAGATGAGCAAGAGCTTGAGATTTTGCACCTACGTAAGCACATTAATGCCATGACAGAGGTTAATGATTCGCGGCTTAAGGTGTACGAGCAGCTGGAAGTGGGTATTCAGGACCTGGAACGTGCCAATCAACGCCTCAATATGGAAAAGAATCGGGATAAAAAGCAACTCAAGTCGTTAACAACCAATACCGAAGTGCTGGAAGCCCGTTGCGAAGAACTCAATCAACTTTTGAGCGATGCCCGACAATCATTAAGTACCGAGCGACGTAAGGTAGATCAATATCAGCAAGAGCGCCTGAGATTTCATCAGTCATCATCCGAGAATTCCATTTCTAATCACACCATCCAACCAATATGTAAAGACCAGAAGGTTGAGTTTTCCCAAATGGACGTTATGGCAATGGCTAATTCAACGGGTCTGGAAGATATTTCGTTTACTAATGATACGATGTGTGATAGGACCGCTGCAAAGGTTGAAGATAATGAAGAGTTGGTAAAGCTTCTCAGCGAAATGGAGATTATTAAACGAGATTTTCTGGCAGAACAGCATCGATGCACTGAACTGGAGGAGCAGTTGGTGACCATAATTCAAGACAACAAAGGTCTGCAGAGCCGCTTACTTGAGAGCAGTGCAAACGAGGGAACGATGTCTATGCACGAAGAGTTTTCTCTATTGGATGACGTAAGACAAGGTCAGATGTGTAGTCGCTGTCTGCGAGACATAAATGAAAGTAACACCAACATGGACGACCAATCTTCCATCGCTCCGACCGAAGAAATGTACGAAGACGACGACAGAAGCATACAATCTTGCAGTGAAAGCGCCTCAAAAATCTCGTATTGCAACAAGGAGCATTTCCGAATCCCCGAAGATCATAACCTTAACGCAAGCGATATTCCAAACCCTTATCGAGATCTGGTCGAAAAATATGAGGCGTTGTTGGAAGTACAGAGAACCTCTATTGCAGCGAAGAGCAATTCCGCCACGAATTCAGACGGGAAAACTATAACTGAGTTGAGTCTCACAAGTGGAAAACTTCAAACTAAAAAACAAGAAGTAGTGGGAAATTGCTCAAAGGAATCCGACATGATGTTGGACTCCACTCGGAAGCGTACTCCAACCGAGTTTTCGGAGTCTGAAACTACATCATCAGGATTCTCGGATGAAACCAGCAACAAGTGCACACAAACCGACGAGCGGCCAAGCTTCTTCCTGTGCTCAATAAGTAACGGAAATGACTGTAAGTTCAGTATTTATGACGATGTCAGTCCCATAGAATCTCACTTTCGCAATCGCCCGGAGTACAAAGAACTTTTCAAGGAGATATTTGGAGTGCTCAAGAAAGCCGCTGAGAATAACGAATCTGAAGACAAACTACCATCGCTACATGACGACGCACAGCCTCTAGACAAGTTACCACTAATGGCTGCAACAGTACCTCCAGTAACACCCGAAAAGGAAGAATCTCCAAGTGAATTTAATGACGAGACACAAAGCGTTATATCCTCAATTGTATCTAATCAGTCTATAGCAATCTCTGAGTGTGTTACCAAGTTGGAACGCAAAACAGCCAAAAAACACATTTTTGATGTCCGAAATCAACAAAGCAAATCGTCAGTTACCCAATCTAGCATGTTAAATAACTCTTCTAATGATATGTCTGTCTGTGAACCAAATATTAAATCGATTAGAGAAAATGGCCAAGTACTTACTCCGCTCAAACGTGAACCCCTCGAATACTTGACTGTGGGAGTCGGAATTAAAAAGAAGAACCGACGAAAGCACCGAAACCAGAGCTCATCTGGAGATCGCGTTGAATTAGGAAACTCCCGTGATTTTACACCCAAAAACAGTCCCTTTGGTCAACGTGGCGGACAAGGCAGTGCAAAGATGTATGCTGAAACATTAAATTCAGAGTTTACTCGAGGTCATCGTAAACGGAACACACCGTCCTCAAGCAACTGGAATGGATCTCCATTGGTAATTTATAATAAAAATATGAATACTCCTCAAACATCCCGTGGCCGTGTAATAGAGCTCAACGGTGTCGAATTTTATCAAAACACGGTATCGCAAGATTTACACAAACTTAAAAAGCTTGATTTGTCATATGCCGAAGTATTGCGCCGCGCCGACGCCGGTGATCATATTCCCACAAAATTGCATTCCCAGCGACAACAACAAAACGGAGAACGAAGAAGGAATCATCAATATCGTCAAAAATAAATTTGTTAGAGAATGTGAATAATTATGTGTTGCACTCTAGCCATAGGGCAATATTAAAATTTTTAAATTGTATGTGCCACGAAATCTAGTCCGCTTTTTATGTATAGACGGTTAACTAACAATAAAAATATACTCTAAAGGGATTTAAACTATATTTCAGCGTAATAAAATAAATTATTTCAAGATTAAATATGAATTAATTATTATTTGGAATCAATGTTTGAAAGTTGGGTTTTTCAAACTCACCAAAACGTCAGCGGGTAAGTCAACAATTTCGTTGAACAGGATTCTATTTTTAAACTACAGCATAAATTTCATATAAAAGCAAACATTTATTATTGACTTACAAAGTAACAACATACTCTTAATTACTCTCAAGGCCTCCCTTTCCAACCCCAAGCTTGCTAAGCAAACTTATAATCTCGCTGTTAGTTCTCATAACAGCCATAACTTCCTGTTGCTGCTGCTGCATCACCCTCAACCGATTTCGCTCCTCGATCTTAGCCAACTGGTTGTTGTTGTTTATAGTCTTT
This sequence comes from Drosophila oshimai, assembly GCA_018150695.1. NCBI lineage: Eukaryota > Metazoa > Arthropoda > Insecta > Diptera > Drosophilidae > Drosophila > Drosophila oshimai. Next base: position 992,002 of record JAECWM010000225.1, on the reverse strand, counting down.
GTGTCCACATCCAGTTTAAGCTCCGATTTTACATGATACAATTCATCGCGTATTCCATTCAATTTCCGCTCGCAATCTCGCACATCTTTCTCTAGGATTTGTGTTTTTAGGTAGACGGTTTGAGCCAACTTATACCAATCCGCCAGGCACTCAGCGATCTGGGCCACTATGGGATTTACATTATCCAAAAGGAGAGCCTTTATGCGCTTGCCATTATGATCCACTTTGATCTTCTCCAGTGCATGGAACTGCTCGTCGTTGTAAGTCAGCGTGCGAGTGGCACGATCTCGGAGCAGGTGCTGCCACGAGTCGCGTAATCGTTCCACGAGATACTTAGCTTGGGCACTGGCCCTGGTCCTACAGGGACACTTTTTGCCGTGCATAGACGATGTCCATTGATCGCTGGAAGGAACACAGTAATTAGCATAAGAAATACATCATTTTATCTTTTTAACTCACTTCAGCTCATCGTCTGTGACGAAATGCTTGTGCATTTGTGAGATAACATCGGCGGCTCCGTCAAAGTCGCTCTTGACATTATCCAAGGCAGTCAGCAGGGTCTTAAGCTCCTGATCCCCCTTTGTCTAAAATAAAGTTAGATTTGTTTTACAAATTATGTTCATTACTCACCACTCTGGCCATGCTTTGCACCACATCTGCATAGTCAATCACAGTGGAAAGCAAGTTGTCAAAACTCTCTGTTTTCCTAAAATTAAAATCATTGATTATGGTTTGAATTTATAAGGTCACTCATTTAACCTACTTTAAAAGTAGAGTAATTGTGGTTATAAGCATTTCTATGAAGTGCTCTACTCCCTTCTTGATGAGTATGTCCATGGAGGTGAAGATGTCCACGCGTCTTTTGCATTCGTGACCAACACTACAAGCGGATTTAGCCAGGCTAGCGTCGTTTTCCACTGAAACATTCGGAGGAAACACGGGGAACTTGGGCAGATCCAGTTGCTGGGGCAGCTGAACATTGTTGTCATCGTTGCTGTAGAGGAATATGGGCTGCTCCGTGGTGGTGATAGGGAATGCTTTAGCTGAAAACCATTTGCATTATAAAAATCAGTAAAGAAATATTAAAATATGTGCCTCACCTATGGTTCGTGGAGTAACCTTCTTCTCCAGATGCTCGTTGTTGAACAGTAGGATTTGCTTCTCCAGAGGTACCTCAGTCTGAAGGAAAATACGCTCCCGAAAGTTATCAATCTGCTCGTCGGGCTCAAGGAATACTTCTACGGAACTAGTGCGATTGGTGAAGAACACATGGATGACGCGCTTGCGCAGGATTAGCGTCACCTCATGGAAGAACCGATCAAAGGACCAGGTCTTCTCCCTGTTCTCCTCCAGCAGGCCAGCTAGGAGGGGTGTCACCAGAGTTTTTAGTCCTTGTGAGAGATGTGCATGCGGTGGCAGGGTGGTGGACCACTCAATAGGGCCATTTTCCGACAACTGGGTGCCGGAAATCACCCCGGAAGCCTTTTTGGTGGTGATCTGGTGCATGGTCTCTCGGTTCTTTCTTCCTCCAAAGGGTCTAAAGGGCAGGTTTCCAGTGGCCACATGGTACAGGGTAACACCAATCGACCACAGATCCACATTGGCAGTGAAGGAACGCTGGATTGACTTTCGCAGCACAGCACGCTCGTATAGATCGGGATGGAGGTACTCCTCCGTGCCATATAGCGAAGCAAACGGCTGATTATCCTCCAGTTCCCGGGCAGCTCCAAAGTCTGTGAGCTTGTAGATGGTCTGCCCGTCCTCTGAGATGAACTTCATGATGTTTCCGGGCTTGAGATCGCGATGCACCAGCTTGTTGTCTCGCAGGTGCTTCATTCCAGCACACAGGTGCTCCAGTACAAGCAGAAACTCGTGCTCCGGCAATCCGTATGAGTTCTCCGGGTCATCTAGGATGTTAAACAAGCTGCCGCCTGTGCAGAGCTCCATTACAATCACCTTGCCACGTCCCTCCTGATCCTCTTCAATGGCCAGCAGCTTCACTATGTTCTCGTGATTGACTTTCTTAAGCGCCTCGAACTCCCGCATCTGCACATCCGCAGGACGCATGTGGCTGTAAGGGTTAAAGGTCTTCACCGCCACCGATTCGCCGGTGATCTTGTTAACTCCCTAAAAGCCGAAGAAATGTGAAAAGTGAGTCAGGTGGAAAATTCTGAAAGCAGTCAATCTCACCTGGAAAACGGAGCCGGTGGCTCCTTTTCCCAGCACACTGGTGGTGCACCACACATAGCTCACAGAGCCGCGCAGGAACGACATGTTGAAGAGCTATTTTGCACCAATTTCGTTGTTATTTTGTTTTATTTCCAAGCACTTGCATCGATATTTACAAACAACAGCACAGAGAGTCTATCGATAACACTGGGCCACAATTACTTCACCCGATAGCTGCTACTTCGACTACGCGCCTATCGCATGGCCTGTCCATCGCCAGTTTTTTGTTGTTTTACGTGCGCGTTGACATTTTTGCAGCGCCTTTTAATTTATTATTATTTTTAAACTAGAAAATTATGGAGTTTGAGACGTGTTAGCCTAAGTTCGGTTTGGGGCGCGCTTAATCCGTTGCCTTTTTCCCACGAAAGTAGTTCAACCGCGCTGGCAGGACGATATATTCCAGCGGACGTGCATCGTCAGTTTGCGAAAATAGAGGAGCGTTTTAGGCATTGTCCACGGTTAAGTTAAGCAAAAGCGACTAAAACGATGCACATGCGACTGCATTTAGTGCGCTTTATGTACATAAATCTACTGCTGAGGTAAGGTGAACCGGATTCTCGCCATAAAACAAGGTTTTAAAGCGGGGTTTTTCCCGATTGCAGCTGCTGTTTCTGGCTTTACGACAATGTGGCAGCGGCAGATGCCCAGGAAAGAAGTAGCAATGGCGGTGTTGCAGCAGTAGCTGGAAGTACGGATGCAGCTGGGAAAACCCACATGGACCCGGAAGAGCCAGCGGCGCCTCCTAAACCGGAGCCTCCGCCCCCGCCACTCGACAAAAGGAAAGTTGCATCAGCGACTGCAGGAGGAGGTGAACCCACCATCTCAACCACCTCCCAATCAACATCCTCCACTGAGGAGTCCGAGTCTGGCAGTTGGCCAAAAACTAGGGACACGTCAGTGCCCGTGGAGGCGACTCCTCGTGCCCCGCAACACCCCCCTGTATCCGCACATCGTGTAAATAGCCATAGTGAATATGTTAGTGAATTCGATTTAGCCGCTGATGAAAAGCGGGCGCCGCTCGACGGGGCGGCCTCCCCCGATGCCCCCTCCCCCTCCTCCACCGCCGAAGTGCCAAATAATAAATTAAATTATAATAATAATAACCGTAATAGTGCCGGGAAAGTGCATAGTTTTAGTGAATCGCAGCAATTAGAGCAACCAAAGCAGCAGGAGGAGCCACAGTCGTCGGAGCAGCCGCAGCAACAACAGCCGGCGGAAGAAAGGTAAGTGGTTTATTGATTTACACCTCCGGTCAACGTAATAGTGGTTATACGAATTATCTAATATATTAAAGGGGTTGTTGAAATGTTCTGGAAATCATAAACAAACACAATTTTCAAATAAGAAAAAAATACAAAAGCCAATTTTTGTATTTTGTTTAATCAAAAAGTGTACTTGTCAAATTTTAAAATACTGCAGAAAATAAGAGTATTTTGTTCTCGGAATTTCAGTAACATTGCTTTACCATAAAGTCAATGGGTTTTAAACTTTTTCCACATACAACTTAATTTTATAAACTAAAAATATTTCATTATCAAAGATATTTAAAACAATTTTAAAATAGTTGTTAATGTAAAAATAAACAATCTTATCTACTATTTTGCCCGGAACTGCTTTTACACCAAAGTGCACTTGACACTAGGGGCGACTGGGCCTTTACTGATAAGTTCTTCTGACCCACTGACGTGCCTTTCTATTTGTGTGTCTAGGGAAATATTTCCCGCTGGCGTAATTTCAGTTATCAATACGAAATTATTTCCCAATTGACGTGACATATACATGCGCTTGAACTTGGCCATGAATTAAACATGAGGGCTACAGCAAAGGGCAATTTTAATTCATTTTGCCGAAGTCCAGAAAGAAAAGAACGGAACGGAAAAAGAGAGATATTGGGCTTGAGAATGTGATTGTATGGTTATCTTCTGATTTTTCCTTTCTTACAACTAAGAAAATTCGATACTCTTTCTATTATATGATTGGTGGTTTAAAAAATGACTTATTTTTGCATAATTTACATGCTTTCATTGTTTGTCAAGCTATGTGGTATGTGGGTCGGGTCAGAAGCATTTCATTGGCCTTCATCTACAACTCGTGCTCTTATCAGCTGTACTTAAGCTATTCGCTTGATATATGTATGTACATATAGGGGTTCTGTTTTCCCCGGTTAACCCTTATCAACTCTCTGGGTTGTTATTGTCACGTCTTGGGGCTACGAACACGATTCAAGTTCGTTCACATGCTGCAACCCATCAACATCTGGGCGAGATCAAAGGTGCCTTTCACTCAATTGCTCATTGGCAAGGTCATCGCTGAATGTTTTGCTGGGGGTTTGCTTTTGTTTCCTATTAATAGAACTGTCCAATAATATGATTATCGATAGGCTATATGATACTATCCACTGTGCGACGTGGCGGCAGATTCGTTTGCGGTTTATGAATTTTCTGTGGCATTTCCCAGAGTTCTGTTTACTTATTTGCACGCGACTTCGCCACGTCGTTAATCTTTGTCACTGCAAATGCATTTACAATTGCTGATAATTGTTTTGCTAGGCAGTCGTGTGTGTTACTCGTACGTTTTATATATATTATACCAAGCGTATGCATTTGTTTACGTTTCATTGATAGAGTTTTACCGCCGCAACTTGATATTGATTAAGTGCAGTAATTGCTTTCTACGTAACTGTGACTTATTTTTAGATGTTTGCTGGCGCCGAGCACGTATGAGCTATCTTATCTAGATTCATTTTTCGTCATGTTAGTTCGGTTTTTAGGTGCAACGTCACCGGTTGTTTGGTAAACACGAACTTGACATTGAAAGGTGTTAACTGCTTGTTTCTATTTGCTTAATAAATTATTAACTGGTGATAATTTATGTTATTTGCTTCTGAAAATATTAAGAATTGTTTTACTTTGAACCAAAGGAACTTTTCATCATTACAATAAAAGTAATTAAAAAACAATTTATGTACAAACAGTTCTTATATTTCATTGTTATATTTTAGTTTAAAACACTATTCGTTTTGAAATGTAAACTGAAAAGTAATTTTAATTTACATTTGAAAAAGTATAACCTTCTTTAAAGTTAATTAAATTTATTTAATTTCTATAATACTAACTCCACAAATTTCTAGAAATTCCATTCGCCAATTTAAGTGCTTATATAGCCCTGGGGTTATTAGGTTTTAGCAGTTAAACCGACATGTGGTAAAATATGTTAAATAATAACTCATTCGCGGTCATTTGGTAACCGGCGGCCAAACTATATGTGAATTATATTCGAAACTGTCTCTGTCCAGACGTGATCGCCCAGTGCGATTTCCATACCATACGATTCCAATCCCCGATCCAGTGCAGTTGCAGCTCCAGCTCCAGCACCGGCGATCACCCACGCGTTGTCTTGTCACAATGCCTTTTGCCGGTAATTTGCTTTACAGTTTTTCAATTTATTTTCCCCCACCGCCTCCTCGGCGTGAGTGTACTTTCTAAATGCCTCCTCCGTCAGTCAGTCTGGGCCTATCTATTGGTGGCCGGCCATTTCATTCATCCCAAAAAGGAGAAAAACGAAGCTACGGTTTACGATTCGCATCACTGTGGGTGTCGCAAGTGCAAACTAAAAATTAAGGAAAAACAAAAACCACCTGTTCGTTTTTCAGACTAAATGATACCCGGCATGTAGTTGTTAAATATCCATTTATTTTAAAATGGTTAACACTTATGAATATAACAAAAAACCAATTTGTTTTTACCACGAGGGCTAGTAAAAATAGTAATACTATGGTTTAGAAAATTAAATAAAAAGGTCAAAACTGCTAGATATAACTCAAATAAAAACGTTTTCTTATAAAAATGAAATGAACAAGCCAGCATAACGAAAAACGAACTTTTTTAAGGGCAATCCGAAACGGAAGTCTGATAAACGGAATAACCCGACTATAGCGTTTCTTCTTGTTTTTTGTTAAGTCAGATATAAAGCCTTTACCTACTCATGATCCAGTAAGCACACATATACCCACCACTACCAGATATCAAATCGCCAACTTTTATTCGCAGATCCTTTAAAGGCTTCGTCGAGCATATTTCCATATCGTTTGCGATTCGTTTTTAGTGCGCTGCTTTATCGAGGGTGGTAAAAGTGTTAAATGGGATCGAATCAAATCTGGCTTCGATTTGATGTCATGTTTGTGTCTGGCTGGCCCCGTAAATGGCTTTATCAGTACGAAATTTACTTTCATTTTTTGCATTTACCTCGAACAATTTTCGCCAGCGCCTCCTGACAGACATAAATAAATTTTTTGGAGCCGCTTCGGTAGCACGCAGCCGACAGAATCAAAATCCATTTTGGCCTTCCAGACATTTCACACATTTGCTGAGCATGAGCGTATAGTTAGTTTGTGTGTAGTATCCGAGTATCTGGCAGGTGATCGGCAAGCGAATCTTTCGCTGGTCGGGGAATTACTTTCACTTTCGATGCAAAGGACTCTCTAAAGAGACTTTACAATTTGGGCTTTCAAATGCATCATGATCTTGTTTAACGTAATCAAACTTGGCAAAAAGCCATTATCAAGTGTGGACGTAAAATAAAGCGCAGCTGCACAGGGAAAAATTTATAAGATCCGATTATGTATAATTATTCTTGGACAACTGTTATAAGGGTATGTGATTTTAAACAATGATATAAGGTTTTCTAACCATATCCAAATAAAATACATTTGAAAGAATTAATTCATATTGAACCCTTAACTGAAAATGAAATGTAGGTAGTACATATATATTTATTTATATAAAACACGTAAAATTACTGTTTAAAAGTATGTGCCCTTAAAGATAATAGTTTTTATTGGTGATGAAAGTTGTTGCAAAATTTGTTGGTCAAATTAAAAGTAAGATACCAAAATGTAGAAATGGTAATCCTAACTTTAAATGTTTTTTTTTACGTTCCCCGGTTTAAAAAGGACTATTTTCTCTGAGTGTGTGCCATGGACTTGCCCATAAAATTCACAGATCGTCCACGGCGATCAGCCAATTGGCACTTATGCAAATGCCTCGGAGATACAGCTCCGTAGGATTATAATATATATATATTCATACAGTCCAGCCGATCTGCTGTCAATGATCGCTCAACGAGCGGCACGAAAATGATCCTCTCCCACGACGGAATGGAATAACCGATCTTATCGCCTCGCCTCAATGTCCGAATACTTAATTGATTGTGAGCGTGCGCCCATTGACTTTCGTCAATCAATTTCGTTGATCGTTGATCGCCAGGTGATCGTCGATTACTGATCTCGTCCAAACTGCATTGATTAAGCCGCTGTCGTACGCCTTCACCTGTCTGTTTTCGTAGGCATTCCTCTCGCATTTTTCTCTCTTTTTTCATTCATTTATTTGAGGCGCCTCTCTAATGAAAATCGGAAAACAAGAAAATCACTCGCGATCGCAACAGTGAGAGAGGGTCGTGAAAAGCCGGTTTCTGCCGGCATTTTTCTCTCATGTCTTGTTGCTCCCCTTGTTGTGGTCTCTTGCATTTGTTATTTGTTACTGATTATCTGGCGAAAATGCCGGAGAGGTGGAGATGTGGAGACGTGGAGAGAGACCCCCAGACGTAGACATAGACGTAGACGTGTAGACGTTTTGGCATCGTGCGGAGTGAAAAATGTACGAGACGCGTAGGTGTCCAACTGGGGGAGAAGTGGGTGGATGGGTGGCGGAAGGGGGAGGGGCAAGGCAGCTGCTGCCGCGACTCTGAGTTATTATGCACTTTTTGTTGTTAAACAAATTAATACGAAATTCTTCAGTGGAAACTGAGCAAATTTTTAGTGGAGGTTTATTAAGTTGTGGTGGATTTTTCTACATAACATGTAAATTAGTTAATGATAGAGGAAATTTATTATTTGTAATCTATTCATTTTTAATAAATCTTAATTGCTTTTAGGGAAGCATTTGCAATTTTACTACGTTAACCCAAAAGTAGCTCTTTCAAATTTAAAGTCGAAGCTAAAATATTTTGGAATAAAAATTTTAATTGGTCATAAACAGTTTTTGTCATCTTGAAAAAAAAACGTATATTAAATTGGGAATTAAAATGATTATATGGTTTTTATTACTTTATAGTTTTAGGAAGTAGAAATCAACACTCACTTTAATTTTCTTAAATTTATTGACTTACCCAGACAGTTTCACAGATATGTAAATCTACATTGCAATAAACATGTTATGAAAAATACACAAAAACAGGCAGTATCTTAACTACCGATCGAAGATCTTGGCAGCAATCTTTACACAAAGTTCAATTGCTTTGCTGTGACCTAAACTCTGAACTGGAATCCACCCTCCAAGGCACCCAGAAAAAAATTCCCATAAAATCCCCAGCTGCAATTGCAACTTTCTTTCGCAGCTTAGACCCCTCTCCTGATTATCCCCCTCCTGCCCCTCGCCACCCACTTACCTGACTGAAGGCTCTGCCAATACTTCAACCACTTAACAACTCGTGTGTGTGCTTAACGTTTTTAGTTACACAAAAAAAAAACTTTCAATTCTTGAGTAAAGTGAATTTAAATGTTTTCGATTAGTATCTTATTACCTAACAAATTTTTAGTTTAGCCTTGACTTGTTTTTTTTTTAAATTAATGTTAAGCTTGTTTAAATATCAATAATTGCATTTTCATAAATGTTAATTGAAAAGTTTTTATCTAATTTAGACGTTGATAATTTTTTGATTAACATTTTTAATTTATAGTTTCAAAAAAAGTTGTTTATTTAAATATAGAAGCCCATTTGATTGACTTTACTTTTAACAAGCAACAGTCAAAGAAAAACATTTTAAAGCTAAAAAAGTATATTGGTTCCTAACTTTATCTCGTTAATAATGTCAAATAATCACAATTCTCTTTTTAAAATTATATAATTTTTTTATTTCAAGCTAAACAAGCTATAAAATTGGGGTTTAATGGTTAACCAAATTTTGAAGCGAATCTATGAAATTTATTGATAGCGTTATTTTCGCTGTGCATAGTTTCTGTTATTGTTGCTGTTGCAGTTAGTGTTGCAGTGGCTGCTGTTACTACTACTGATGTTGCTGCTGTTGTTGCCATGGCTCATTGTGTAAGCTCTTTGGGTTCGAAAACACTTTCGCATTACAAGTGTTTATCTTTCAAGCAGCAAGTGCAACAGTAACAGCAACACAACTGCTGCCGCAACTTCGTCTGCTGATGCTGCTGCAGTTGGCATCGTTCAATTCAATTGACACTTTTGGCCCGCGTAACCTTTTTGCTGTTGCACAAAAGGAGTCAAAACAAATTGCTAAACACACACGCATCAAAGACAATTGGCGGCAGTGTGGCTATTTCTTTCACCCAGGCAAATTTGATATTATAGGCCTTATTTGTTTGGCCAACAGTGCAATCTGTCTGTGCCCACGTTGCAAATTTACGATTAACAATTTCACTTTCCGTTGCACTTGCAATTATGCTCGGCTAAATATTTGCTCATATTTATTGGCCTGATGTCTCTGTCCAGCCATCGATCGCTATCGCTGGCCATAAACAATATGGCCCAGACACACGGGTACACAGTAAACATTTTATATTCAAATATATACGTTTATCTTTTTATCCGCATGGGGATATGTATATTCCATTTTTTGGGCCTGGCCCACGCTGCATGCTAATGGTCCTGGCTGGCCAACAGATTTAGACATAAACCTGTCACAAGGCGGGGCCAAACCCCCTCAGACCAGCGGGCTTCCTGCGCAAAAGGGGACTGGCGTCGCCGGCATCGGGATTGGGATTGGGATCGGAATCGGGGATCCATTGTGGGGGCTAAAGCCGTTTCCGACACCTTTTGCCACCCAAATGCAGCTGTGGCCCCGGGGAAGGAACACACAGCACAATCCATTCAGCCCACAAAAACGTTTGGGAAAACTTACTTTGCTAAAAAATCTATTTTCCCTCGCTGCCTGGTGGGTGGAAAGCCTTGAGCTGCTTGGAAAATGGCTATAAAATTTGAAATTACTTTTCTAATCGTTATTTTTATTTAAGCAAATCAAAATTACTACTTTCAAGCATTTTTATTATTCCACGCCTAATTGAACCAATTAAAATGACCAGAAAGTTATTATAAAGTGAGTGTATGGATCTTTTTGTGCCAATTAAGTTTCTATATCGATTTTACACCAAGGAAAAAAGGACACAGTATATAACCCATATCGTTATAAGTAAGAAAATTCGAATTTTAGCTCACATTAAATGAAAATACATAAAATTAAAAGTTAACTTAAAGTATTTGAGTTCTTTTGTTGAACTTAAAAATCAGAAGGAAAAGATATAAAAGTTAACTTTGGCCAGCCGAAGTTTTTGTAACCAATTTTTGGTTAATCAACTTACTTCTTTGACTGATCTATTAAAGCTTTGGGTTATAGTACATTAGTACATTAGAAATATTATCCGATTCAAACAAATATAATGTCCTTGATAATAATTATAAATGATAAATGATTCGTTCATCAAAGGTTTAGATGTTTGACTGGGTATTCGCCGTCATAAGCTAAAATTTAAGCTACGAAAAAAACTTCCTTAAGAAGGTGTCTTTGGTGAATGCATGAGAAATGCACCAACCGCACTTGATCGCATTTGAAGCATTGCCACTTTGAGGGGCTTTCCTTTCGGGCCATCAATTTGGATTTTTCCGAGGCAACACACACAGAGGCGTTAGATTTTCACACTCAGGCCAGTGAGAAAAAGAGAGAGAGAGAGGGGAAGCTGTGCGACAAGTTTGCCGGCAAAATGCAGTCGATGCATGAGCTTCTCAACTGCAAGTGCAGGCCGATCCGATCCGATGCAAGATGATTGCGGGACGTCGATGTCTCTGTCTCGAGTGCTGAGGTAATGCTCTCTTACCCGACCAACTCTCCATGTTTCTTCTCTCGGTCGGAAAGCTTGTTTGCCCGATATGGCGGCTCTCCGCGATATGGCGGCAAATATATCTGCGCACTTGGACCACAATTACCTAGAGCCGACTCCGTAATACGTTCAGTTCTCATTTCGATTTCCAGTGGTGCGATCGTGCGCTCCGCTACCTTGCCGGTGGTGCCACCTCATCCTCATCCTCCCATCTTTGGGTGTGTGAGATCGCGAATCGGAATCGGATTATCAGTATCCATTATCAAAGATCCTTGTTATACCTCAATCGCGTACGCGTGTGTCTGTGTAATTGTGCCTGCAGTGCACTTTTTCGCAAAACACTTGAAATTAATTTGGAATTATCATGTAAATGTCGATACAGAGAAAATGCATTACCAAATGTGGTTAATAATATTGATGTTTTTTTTTGTGTAAACGTTAAAAACGTCTTAAGGCTGTATAACGTCAAATGTTTTGTTGCAAAGCTCAACGATTTTATGGCTTAAAATGATAAATTTAATTACATTATTATCTTACACTTTTACAAAAAAATTAATTTTTAGAAATCAGAATTAAACAAATTTTATAAGCCTAATTAATTTTTATTTTCATAGTTAGTTTGCTATGCTTACAATTTAACGTTAAAGTTTTTTGAATTTTAAAACACGATCCTCATTATATTGGGTTTTTGAATTTTAAAACACGATCCTCATTATATTGGGTATAAATAAATCAACGTTTTTGCTTAATTTTTTTACAAATAAAAAATTAAATGAAATAGGTTTTGTACAATATTTATTAATATTCATATTCTTGGTATTTTCAAGCCATGTAAAAATCAGAATCTTGAACAAATTTATTGAAAGTGCTGTAATACCTGTTAAGTATTTACTAAGTTAATATAAAATATATCAAAATTAAAATTAAAATTCCCTAGTATTGTTATACATTTTCTCTGTGGGGCAAAAACAAAACAGCTCCTTAAAAAGTTCCCCTCAGCTCCTTAAATCCAAATCATCAAAAACCACAGCAGTGATCCCTAAAAAAAAACTATTCTCATAACGAGATTTAAGTATTTCAACGTTATTTCGCATATCGATCGAGTAAATATGAACAACAGCTCTTAATTGCAATAATTTCCGCCAACACCTCTTGTTTGCCAAGTAGCAATATTGATTGTGGCTTTGGCTCAGTTTATGTTTGATCTGCCAACCGGATGCCCATTAAGCTAAAACTGCCACCAAATGTTTATGATTTAGTTTGTTCATCGATTCAAATCACTATTTGTAGCCACTTTAAGTTGTGCAAATTTTGATGGAGAGTAAACAGGAATCGGGAGATTTGTGAGGAACAAATACAAGATGGTTGATCTATAATAATTGTAGGTGGGTAAAAACCCACAATGGAAAATTTGCAGTTGTGATTTTGTGCGATATTTTATGTGCGTGAGGCATTTCAATGTTGTCCCAGAATAACGACAAAAGACATTAAAAATATGTTAACCCACAATTCTTGGCTGCAGTCCAGACATATGTATAAAGATGTAGAGTGAAAACTGCAATCGTAATTATGATTGATTTTCGGTATTCATAGTTTTAATTTAATTGAACTTAAAATCATTTGTTTTTGGGTTAATCTGTATTAACTTCAAAGACTAGTGCCTGAAATTTGAGTTATAAATTTTTATAATTTGAGCTAAAAACTTGGTAAAAGAACTGATTTTGCTAATGCAAATTGGCATTATCAAAGTTTAATAACTATGTGTAAAACAGTTTTCTTTTCTTTCTTTATCAGACATGCATTGCTAGTTTTCAAAATATTAACAAAGTTATATTTAACTTAAGCTTGATAGCTCCGTAATAATTCTCTAATTTTATAAATATAAGATGTTAGGGTAATTTTGTATGTCATTCATAAATTTTTTTAAAAACACTAAGTTTGTAGACTGCTAAATATTCAGGTAAACTTTGTAAAAATAAAAATAAAATTTTTAATAATTTAAACGGTTGCTATTTTTTTTTTTTTTGGTTTTACAAAAAAAAATTTTTACTGTAGGTACAAGCCAGATTTCCTTTATACGCCCCTATTAAATATTTTCACTTTTAGTACGCTGAAAAAACTAAAGCAATTTTCACATCATTGCTGGAATATGTTGCATTTATTAATTTATTCAAAATGCAGCCGAAAAGAAAAGCCAGAAATTCCTGACAAACTTGTAGACATGTCGGCGAGAAAAAAAAAAAAGAAAAACGCAACTGCCGGAACGGCCAGGTTAACCCAAAATGCCATACATGGTTTGACTTACTGCCCAGGCAGACAGTTTGAATACTTTACTTTGCGTTGTTGTTCAGACAAGTCATAAATATATATGTGCACAGCCAGCTGGGGAGTTTTCCCTCCTAAGACCGGGGAGTTGCAGGATTGTGGGCGTCGTTGACATGGCTCGAGGCGCAGGCCAATAATTATTATAGAATACTCGGTTATAAAAGGTGAATTTACATATGTTGTTGGCCCGGCACAAATGGGAAGTTTCTCGCCCCCTTTTACCTGCCGAATTGGACACATTTAACACGTTTGTGCAGCAACCATTTGATACACTTTTCTTTTGAGCTAGAGAAAGAGGAACTAAATGGGATCACTTACAGTTGCAAATTTCGGTTAATTAGCTTGGGACCTTTAAACGAAAAAACGGAAAGGGCTAAGTAAAACGCTGGGGCGATAGACACTCTCTTGTTTATTATGTAATAAAAATGCATACAAATGTGCGCTAATTGTTGCATGTCTCCCCTCGAAAGCACTTTTTTTCTCACTTTTTTTTTAACCACTTTGTTTCGTGACGCTTTGAGAAGATGCAAGGTGGGCCAAGTCCACTCGAAGGCTTAAGGTTTTTTTTTGTCCCTGCTGTCATCTCAAGTTTCCGGTCCGTAGGTCTGAAGATGAGATGGAGTCGATGCAGAGGTGTTTGAGGTCTGTGTGCCTGAAAAACGGTTGGTTTTGAAGTGGAATCATACAAAATATGGTTCAACTTTTTGATGAACCCGCTGCAAAGAAACTATTTAATTTTAAATGGAACCTTGTTGTTTGAAAGTTTGTTATTATCAGTTTAATACTCTTAGTCCGTATTACAGCTTTTTAAAAAGTGATCAAAAACGAGCTATAAAAAAAGCTTTAGTAAATCTTTTTAAATTATTTTACATAACACCACATTGAGGGTACATAATCTTCGACACTCAGCAATTGTTATTTGCTTAGGTCAGTTACTTCAATTTCAATTGCATTTTTCTTCTTTTCACTTCATCATTTGTTGGTTTTTGATCATGTCAAAAGCGCATTGTTGTTACCAATTTATTTTGTGTACTCGAATTCGTGTTTTTATGTGTTTTTGGTGGTAATACTTGTTGTTGCTAACATTGTGATCATAGGTTTAATGGCAAAACCTTTCATTGGGGATTAGTTTGAATTATTAGTAATTAAAAGATTTACTGAAAAACATTCAAAGTTAATTTACTACGAACATGAATGTTTTATTTTTTACTATCAAAATCAATATTGCAAGCTTTGTTAGGAACAGAATGAAAATAAACAATCTGAACTAGTTAAAAACAGACTGGGCAAAGATTTTACTTTTTTTTAGGTACCTTCTTAATTTGTCTTGTTTTTAAATATGTATTAAATGCATGTGACGGAAATGGGAAAACCCAATAAAAACGCTGAAAGAAATCTGATTGCGACTTAATCTCGTGCATAAAGAAGCAGGAAATCCACATGTGCAGGCATTTTTGTAGGCAACAATAGAGCTGCAGCCATGACATAATATAGGCCTACGAAGAACATATGCACACGAGAATACGCATTTATACGAATTTATTCAGGCCCCCGTAAAGTCGAAATTAATTGCGCGATTTGTTAAAGGCGGTCAGTGACCAAGAAATGCCTCACAACATTGAAATGTTGCATATATTCTGCCTATCTCTACCCAAAATATTTACAATTATCGTGTTCTCAACTTGACATAATATGATAAATTTATTTATATACTGTCAACGCCCCCGCAATATTTTTAAAATAAGCTGTTTGACACAATTTCAGTTTTCACGCATATTTCCTTGAATGGCATATATAATGTGTAGTACCTTTCAGTGTGCTTAATTAGTTTGATGGCTTTTACATTTGCCCTGTCAGATCTTTTCTGACACAAGCATCTTAAAACAATTTTTACACAAAAATGCAACATAATTTCAAAAACACAACAAATATTTTTGCAATACTGCAACCACCAAAAGTTGAGAAATATTATTATTCTATTTATAGCCTTGTTGTTTCAAAATACCGTTTGATTCTCAGGTTTGAAAGCTCTGAAAACTGTGAATTACCCAGAATTTTTTGTAAAAATCCCACCGAGTTCAAGTAAGCTAATAAATTAGATTGCTATCACGGATGTTTTTAAGTGTGGATCATCGAGTTCTCTGAGTGATGTCTGGTTTTTTTTGCCTCCCCCTTTAAAGCTCCCCTTAGTCTGAAATTTTTCACAGCTGCTGCCAAGTTTGCTCGTGAAAAAAAGTAAAAACAAAACGATCTCATTGTGAGTTCGAGTATTTGTTTCCATATTTACATAGTTTGCACCTCCGTCAGTCGAGTATTATGGCTTGCTCTAGATATTTACTTCTCGGCAATCAGCTGGATAAGATTCCAACGTGGCTTATATCTCGGTTCTCACTTGCTTTGCGGAAACGGGCGAAATATATTAAATCTATAGCAGGGTCACAGCTGTGGTTGGTTGATTAACCAATACGTTATTAAATAAATAATTTATAACACAAAATTAGAGCCCCAAAAATTGAATGTAAGAAAAATGCTGCTACAATTCGTTGTGAAGTTCATTTGTTGTGAGTTGAAAAAGCTGAAAACAAACCTGACCATGTTTTTAATATTCTTCTGGATTATATGGTTCTCGCAAATAATAGCCATATCAACGGTGTTCATGAGGTGGGATATTAATTAAGTAGTATTTGTATGCCTCATTACAAAGGAAATTAAAAATTTCATGCAAATAATTATTTTACAATATTGTTTCAGCTTTCCAGAGATCATTACGGAGCTGCCAACTGTCACAGTTACAGAGCTTCCTCTGGATCTTGTGAAGAACCGTCTGGAATCGGTTATCCTGGATGATTCCCAGGTTCCAGCGAGCAACAACAGCGACGAGGAGCAGCAGCGGCATCCTCATCAGAATCAGGCTCAGCAATTATATGAGGCTGCCAAGGAAGGGCCTCAAGAGGGTAAGAAATACTAAATATTATATATATTATTATATGTTTTTATTATTAATTTATACACATCATCCCTCATAAAAAATAAACTTTAAATTTATATACTGATTTGTATTCACTAATAATATAAACCTAATACCTTTTGTATTTTAGATGAGCAAATGCCGAGGATAAATGACCCCGGAGGAGGAATTGAAACTGATGGATTAGCCACACCAGCACCAGAAGCTACGCCTGCCGCTGAAGGCAATGAGACCAGCGAGGAACAGACAGCTGGGGGAACAGCTGGATCACCTGCATCCAATGAAACAGAAACCACTGCGAATCTGACGAACTCCAACGAGGAGGTGCCAATGCCTGTGTTTTCCGAGTGGGCGCAAAAGCAAATGGAGGCAGAGGCCAGCCGGGAGCAGGCCATGGAACTGGAGCAGCAGGTGGTGAACAACTCCGCACAGCGCAAAAACAACACGGTGTCGTCGAGTGGAAAGCCACCAACGCTGAAGCTGCGCTCCAAGAACTATGCGTCGCCGGATTGCGGTGCCAAGATTATCGCACACAATGCCGAGTCCAGTCACACGGGCTCGGTGCTCACCCAATCCAGCGACGAGTACATGCTAAGCACGTGCGGAAATCGGATTTGGTTCGTAGTGGAGCTGTGTGAGGCCATTCAGGCGCAGAAGGTGGATGTGGCCAACTTTGAGCTCTTTAGTTCGTCTCCGAAAAACTTTACGGTGGCCGTTTCAAAGCGATTTCCAACCAGGGATTGGAGCAATGTGGGTCGCTTTGCGGCAGAGGATAAGCGCACGATTCAGACCTTTGAACTGCATCCCCACTTGTTTGGCAAGTTTGTGCGAGTAGACATCACCTCGCACTATGCCAAGGAGCACTTTTGTCCACTTTCGCTTTTCCGTGTGTTTGGTACCTCCGAATACGAGGCTTTCGAGACGGAAATCCGACCCAGCGACGACTTGGATGACTTCTACGATGACTATGGGGCTCAGGAACAAAAGGCAGCCGTGGGCAGTAGTGGAAATATCTTCCAGAGCGCCTCCGATGCCGTCATGCAGATGGTGAAGAAGGCCGCCGAGGTGCTGGTAAAGCCCACTAAGGCTCTCAAATGGCCAGCTGAATCGCTGATCTGCCAAACGCCTGCCTTTGGTGCTTATAGCTGCGGAAATTGCAACAGCACTTTGGTGGAGAGAATCAACAGCCTTCTATCCTGTCAATTTCAGCAGCTGCAGATGCTCCTCAGTCTCACGCGTTTGCGGGCAGATCTTCTGCAAAGTCGCGTCTGCCACGAGGACTTCGGCATAAGCCTAATGGGTTCGGATTCCTCGAGTAAAATGGGCAAGCAGCAGAGCTATTTCCTTAGCATGCTGCCAGCTGAGCAAATTGGAGCCATGTGTAAACTGATTCAAGCAGAACAAAATCTAACTGATCATCTGCAAACGGAAACGCCAGCGATGAAGCCCCATGTCAGCACACCGGAACAATTGCAAGATAACGCCACGGCTACAGGGGTTCGTCAAGATTGTGAGGGCAGCGAAGGAAGCCCGACGGTGAAACCAACTGAAAAAGAGACACCTTCACCCAGCTTAGAGGTTATTGTTCCCGAATCCAGCCAAGAATTGCCTTCAATGGATGATCAGTCGTCGACCTCCAGCGAAACAGTTTCCACAACAAACTCAACGCCAGCAGATGTGAATATTTTCAACGAACCTGCGGAATCTGAGGAAGTGTTGGTCAATGTGCAGCAGCAAATCTCTCCTGAGCCAACTTTGCAAACCACTTTGGAGCCCAGCGATGTGGAGACGTCCACCAACGCTCCCAGCACCAATACAGCTCAATCCTCCAGCGAAGCGCCCAATGGAGATCTAATCATTGAGGAGGGAAACCCTGCCAATTGGGAGAGCATCGACAATCTGCTAACCACCACCACGGTGGCTTCGATCACTGCTGGCGGTGGAGCAGCTGCTGCTGCAGCAGCTGTGGTGAATGGGAACGGAATAGGAGTGGCAGGAGGAGCAGCCACTGGATCCGGTGTTAACCTGCAGCAGAAGCTCACGAATGGCGCCCAGTCGGAGAGTGTGTTCATCAGGCTATCCAATCGCATCAAGGTGAGTGCTCCATGTGGGCTTCCGCCCATTTATGTGCGTCATCAGTTGGCGTTGCGAAATATACAGAAACAACCGAACTAGAAACTAGCCAGGCAACCACCCACGCAGGATAAAGTGGGGGCAGTAGAAACCTTCGTAGTGGCAGGAAGACAAAAGGCAAAATTATACTCTTGCAAGGAGTCGTGTAATTATGGTTTGGGCCAGTTGTTAACAAAAATATTTATCAAAGAAATGGAATTTGTACTTAATTTTGAAGGGTTTGCTTTAGAGCAATGAACGTTATTAATTAAAAACCTTGTAATCCTTAAACCGTGTAACTACAAAACAATCTAAAGTGTAATTAATTTAATATTCAAATATAATGATAATTTTTGCAACAAGATTAAGTCCTGTTTTTAGGATAACAATAGCCTAGTTGGATTTCTGCCAATCATAGGATTATCTAAAGTAATTAGAGCACAACTAGCTATCTAAATCAACTAAGAGTATCCTATCCTCGACTGCCTGCCGCTTAAGCTCTATATGACTTGTTTATAGTCAACTTGCGTGCTGGCTGCTCATTACAAGCGGCAGTCACTTCCCGTTTTGGACTCCGCCCAAGGACTGCGCGGTGCTTCATCCTTGTAACAGTTCTGCCAGCCAGTTTGCTACCTTGCCGACCGACGTCATCAATATACATATGCGAATCCACTCAAAACCATACAAAAATACACTAGGAACAACACTAGGAATAATTTATGTATCATTAATAAAGCGCTCCATAGGAAAATAAATTTGTCAGCTAAAGTATGATGATTTTAGAATTTTTAATCAAGTTGTTAAATAGGTAGCTTTTGACAGCAATGAATCTTAATCTGACTAAAGTATAATAAATAGTCATTCAGACCAAGACAGTCACCTTTTAAAATTTATTTTTAGTTGCTTTTGATAGGGTATAATGTTTATAGTATAACAATATAATTCGAGTTGGTAATACCATTTTTTCTCAATGTACCGCCCACAACATTCGCTAACCTCTGGCGTTGGACAACGCTCTCTGTCTTCCCTAGGCGCTCGAACGGAACATGTCGCTTTCAGGACAATACCTGGAGGAGCTCTCGCGGCGCTACAAGAAGCAGGTTGAGGAGCTGCAGCAGACGCTGACGCAACAGACGCTGACGGTGCGTCAACTGGAAGATCAGAGCCGGCGGTACGTGGAGCAAGAGCAGCTGTACCAACAGCAGAGCGCAGAGCTGGCTGGCGAGGTGAGAGCGCTTAGCTACCAGGTGCAGGCCTGCATCCTGGTCATCATCATTGTGGGCACCTGCATCTTCCTGATGCTTGTCATGGGCACCGTCTACTACCGCAAGTTGCGTCGCCAGCAGCTGCAGCTGAAGAAGGATCCCCCAACTGTGGCTATTAAACCTAAGCTGGATCGCCGCAAGTCCTACGAACAGATGCTGAATCAGTCCACACCCAAGCAGCGGCGTCCCAGCGAGGAGGCCATGCTCATTCTGAAGGAGTGTGGCGACAGCAACGTCCAGGAGCAGCAGGAGCAGGATCCTTCGAACAGGCAGCGCAAGATATCCGTTTGCTACGGCAGCAACAACAATATAGCCGCCAACATGCTAAATGGATGCGGAAATGTCCGGAGCTCCCTGCACAGGCGCAAGGGAGCCAAGCACTCCTGGCACAACAGTCTGGACACTACGGAAGCGTCCTGCGGAGAGCAAATGGACAAGTTCTTTGATGTTGGTGAGTAGCACATTTCGACACATTTTTAAAGTTTTATGTTTTAAAACATATTTCGTAGTATGACTTAATTGATTCATTCAACTATAAATCACAATTGGACCAAAGCAAGTTATAAACGAGTAATTTCTATTTCAGACACCCTTAAGAGCCTGAAGCAAAGCTCCGGGAAGGCGGCCAAGAAGAAATCCCAGCAGCAAATGCAACAACTGGCACTCAAACGCCAGGAATCTGCGCCTGCCAGCTATACTGATCAGGATAAGCTAGCCGAAGAGCAAGCCACGCAGAGCGATTTCGATGAGAGCCTGATGCTGGACGATGATGATCTGGCCAACTTTATACCCACCACCGATTTGGCCTACAACGAGTTCATGCCCGAAGGACCATCGGGCTACCAGATATTGGACACAGTGGATGGAAAGCAGCCCGTAAAGGAGACGGGTACGAAGAAATCGCGACGGCTTTCCTCACCGGCGTTTTTCAAGTCGCCATTTAGCAAGAGCAAGAACAAGGGCTACAGCTTCAACGGGGTCAAGAACAGCCACTCGGTGCACGAGCCCACCTCCTGGGAGTGGTATCGCCTGAAGCGAAGCGAGAAGCACCAGCAGCAGCAGCAGGCAAAGCTGGCCAGCAAGAGCCTGCCCAGCGCAAGTTTGGACAGCTCCTCTCTGTCGGAGGTTAATTTCCCCCTGAACTCCAGCACCACCACGCAGAATTCCTTCCGGATACTGGGCGAGGCCATCCTGTCCTCCGGGGAAGGACGAATCACCCCAAATGGGAATGGGAATGGAACGGGTCTGGTTAGCAGCAGTAGCGGAAGTGGCAGCGGAGGCAGCACCACCTCATCCACCACCAAGAAGAAGCAGCGTGCCCTTAACAACCTCTTTCGCAAGGCCTTTGATTTTTAGTTAGACCCCAGTGATTCGATTTAGCTAACATTTTTACACCAGCGCATATTGTAATTATTTTTATCAATTGGTTTGACCCCTTTGGGTCAGCTACTTGATAAATTGTTTGTACAAACAAATTGTTATTTTTTGAAAATTTAAAGAGGCCACAGAAGTTCGAGAAAGTTAAAATGAAAGTATGAGAGTTCCTTTTGTGTTGCAGTGAAATGCAAATGACTGTTAAGCGACAAACAACAAATTTAAGTATAGTACTTATATATTTTGTAGTGTGCTTGATGAAGCCTAGGTTAATTGTATACGTATATTCCAAGCCTCGTCATTCTTGCTATATTCACCCAATCCCACGATTATATACTTTAAGTGATGAACGAAACATTTGCAAATTATTGCCACACTTTTAGTTTGTTATTCTTAGCAATTTCTACATACAATTAGTTAATAGTTTAGTCTTTATTTATAACTAAATACAATTAACATTTATTTAAAAACGTAAACCGTCTTTGCTAATGGTTCTACTGTATAAAGATTATATTTTTAACTCCCTGAGGAACTCTGCTACCTCAAGGGCGTCCTCGCTGGCCAGTTTGTTCTCCTTGACGGCACTATTCAGTCCTCGGCCAGCGGTGCCCATGTTCTTTTTCCACTGTTCAACAGTTTTGTACTTTTCATCATTGGCGCAGTATACGATCTCGTTAATGTCTTCGTCCAATTTGTAGCTGCACACAGCGGGAAAGACTTTGTGAAGATTGTCAAGGGCTTCGGTGCGAAGGCTTTCATCGCGACACACCAGATTTAGCATAAAAAGTCCTTTGGGTCCGATGATCTTCTTGATGTGCTGCAGGATTTCGTTGGCTAGGAAACTTTGGGGCGGGCAACTCATGCCCAAACTGAGATCCTTGCTGTCCACATCGAACAAAACGGCATCAAAATGGATATCTTTTAAGGTAAAATAAAATAGCAACTATTAATCAGAGTTTTTTTTAAAGAAATAAACCAATGTCAATCTCACCTTCGTTGCAACAGCGCTCCACAAAATCCAGTCCATCATCAATAACCACATGAAAGCGTTTGTCCTGCTTAAGCTCGAAATACTGCTCAGCCACCTCCAACATGATAGGATCAATTTCCACAGCCGTAATTCTCGCTTGACTGGAAGGGTAATTAAATGAGCAAAATAAATTTGAAATTTTTATATAAACCTACGGCAAAGCGGCATAAAGAAAACTGCACAAGCCTCCGCCTCCCAAGCCGATAACCAGGACATCCTTTTCGACACCTTTAGTGGGATTCTGCAGAGTGGTGGCCAACTGAACACCCACGGACATGTACAAGTGATGCTGGCAGGCTAAGTAACCAAAGTCGATCTTCTTGCGCTCCTTTTTGCCCTTAATTTTAACTAAAACAAAATTTAGAAATTAAATAGAGGTAAAAGTTATACTCTGACAACAATTACTTGTTTTAACCAAGGCTTCCGATTGCACGACGAACTGATTGCTGAGGAATATGAGGCGACGTAGTGTTTTACCATTGGCCTCCACTTCCTCGATGCGAAAATCACCAGATATTTTGGAGAACCCACAAATGAGAGTCTCTCTTTTGCCCACATCGGATCCAAGCGATAGGTATGGTATCTGTTCACTGAGTCCAGCCGGCGATAGGTTCTTTATGCTGTCAGCCAACTCTAGTTTTACTTCGTCCAATGTACTATACACCTGATCGCGATGAAGCGTAACCACAGCCAGTCGCTGAAAGTTGGCGGAATCCTGGAGCTTTTTCCGCCCAACGGGCGTGGCAAAAAGCCATTCCACCTCCCTGCCCTGAGGAACAATAAAGGCCGCATACTTGCCCAGACCTCGGGCTGGTGGTTTGTCTAATATGTGGATTGTATAGCGGGGGGTTTGCTCCGAGGGCCGGTGCAGATCCATGATCACTTCATTATGACCAGCTATGTTTGATCTAGCCAATCCATTGCAAACCAAAGCAGCCTTTTGCACCGATAAAACTGCATTACTTAGTTCGGAGACTGCGGTAAATCTCTGCATTTTATCGTTGCCAAAACCGAACTCGAGAATCTAGTAAAAAGGATAGAAGCATGTTAATAACTAAATATACAAAACTGTGTTTTAGGGACTTACAGGCATGGGAAGATTCTTAAACTTGGTGGCGACGACAATAAAAACAGGCAGCGTCAAGGCATCTTCGGCATTCTTCTCCTTATTGGCCTGTTCCACTCCCAGACAGTGAACGATTCGCAGCATACAATTGTGTTTGGGCAGGAACTCCAGCAGGAAATTAAGGATGTGCTCTTGCAGCAGGGAAATGCCCACATAGCGGCCACCATTGCTAATATAAAAAGTAAAAATTTAAGAAATAGTTTGTTTAAAGAAAGGCGGATAACACACCGCATGGTCCTTAGTATCTCCTTGAAATAGTTCTCCACCACCAGCCGCGTTTCAGGTGCATCATCCACAAACAGAGCATCCAGTGTGCCCTTGTCCAAAGCCACCGAGAAGCTATCATCTGGAAAAGTCATGGCTGTGGCATCCATTTGCAGGAATTTCATATCCGGGCGGGTCTTTGCATTGAGTTCCAACATTTTCTTCACAGCAATGGGTGAGATATCAATGTTTGTTATTTCCCTGATGAAAGTAGACAATATTTATCTTATTAAAAGTGATTTTAAAACGTCTTCAATTTGACTTAAGTGTGTAGTTTCTGAGTACGTTTATAAATAGCTTATGCATTTCCTTACCGAAACCCCGTATCGTACATGTCCATGCTCAATTTGGAGTTACCACATCCCAACATCAGGATTTTGTCCACAGGCTTGATATATTTGTGGATCTGATCGCACAGCTCCAGGTACTCGCCATACCTAACCGAATAAAATAAATTTTAGTAAGGCCAAAAACACATGTTGCTTGAGTGTTTCTATAGGAAGTCTCGAAATTATAGTTGCCCACATGCGTACCACTCGAAGGCCTTTTCGCCCCGCTTCTTGAAGAACTCGTTCCAGTAGTCCGTCTGTGCGAATTCCTCGCGTGTTTTCGGCAGTAAATTCATTGTTTTTATAACAATAAAAAGGATGCAAAAAATAAACAACAAAAGCGGCAAAATGTGATTGTTTAGAGCATTGCCATTCAAATCGGTTGGTAGACAGCAGTGTGGCCGGAGCATGCAAATATCGGCTGATGTACTACCGAGCAATAAATTAAAATTTTGGAAAATAATATTTATAAAAAGTTTAATAAAACTTAAACGTAACACAGCTTTAAAGTACTTAAGATAACGAAATAAAGAACTTTAACCTAAATCCCAGCTTTAAAATGTTTTTTGAATCTCATGGCTATAAAATATACAACAAGGAATTTAAACTTTTGTTAAAACATTATTTTATAAAAAAATGTACATATTTTTTAATATCTTATATTTGTATTTTAAATCCCGGGTAAATTCGACTATTTCTTAACACTAGCCAATCAATTCGTGTGACCGTACTGGCCTTCAATCTGTGCGAAGTGCCATTCACATTGACTAGTCGACACGCACTGATTGGACAATTTCTTTGCCAAAAGCAAATTTAAAAACTCTTTGTGCGCTCTAAACGCTATTTACATAACGTTTTATAGGGATTTTCGAGATCCCGCGAGCGCCTGATATCCGTCTCCATGTGGGTGTGGACCGTGAAGTAAATAAAGGCCGCAAAATTAGCCGAAAAGCGAGGTGAAAGCAGCGACAACACTACAAACAAGAAAAGGGGGAGGAGGTTCCTCTGAAGAAATCGAACCCAGAACGAAATTGAGAGCTCTTCACTTGGCAGCGAAATGGAGAACAACTGAGGCCCTCGGAAAACGGAGCAGCAGATGCAAACGGGCACCGAATTTGGACTGGGACTGGAGCTAGAAGCCGCGGCGCGGTGTAAATGCGTGCGGCCGTTGGCCTGATGCTGTCGCACGGTGGTGCGACTGATGTCCCACTGATGTCCCGGCCGGACTACGAGCAGAGCGCCCTGCACCACAGCTGCCTTCTGGTGCTGCTCCGCGGCGTGGGACCCTCACGCGCTCGCATCCTCCAGCGGGCGTTCGAGAAAGTGCGACGTGTCAACCACATCCGGGTGAATGGTGGGTGCTCCATCAATCCTTTAGAGACTTGCTCCTTTTTTTAAAGGTTTTATTTTGGAAACTTCCCCTATAAAGGCATTACCTCTCTTTTTAAAACAATTATTGTGTATGTATTTTTCAAATTTGAATCACAAAATCGAACCGATTAAAGCACATATTTTGGATAGGTATTCCCCCTTTTAAACATAATTAGTACTAATGAAAATAAACCACAACCCTTTGTGGTCTTCTTCAGAAATCTCTATCTCCTGGGTTTTATCTCTTAACAGCATAAGCTTTTTAGAAAACGCGAATTTCATAGTTAACAAATAAATGCTTACCAAGTTCTATTTGTTGCACCCACAGATTCATCAGGCAATTCCCGCTCCATTTGGATACGCTTCGTCCACGATCACCCCGTGGAGCACAATGATTGGGGGGACTTTCAGACCCATCGCCGCCTCCTGGGACTCGTCACCATTGGCAAATTCGATAACCAAACCGAGCTCAATGAGCTCTGCCGGCAGCACGAATCGCTGAAAGTTCGTTATGGCTCTACGCTGTACGAATCCCGTGCCATTTTCTTCGGACCCGATGAGCCGTCGTTGGACACTATTGGCGAGGGACAGGCTCCGCAGCCAGCAGGAGTTCGTCGCCTCCAGGATGACTTCACTACGCCCTCGAACTTCAAATCACAGGCCTTCTTCTATCGGGAACAGGATCAGTGTGTGGATCTGGAATCCCGGATTGGTGACTTCGCCAGTGCGTTGTTTTGGGTGCTAGAGTCCAAACGTTTGGAGCGTTCCAGGGAGAAGGCGGACAAGGTAAACCTGCTGCTGGCTCCCTTCGAGAAGCGCGACTTTGTGGGCCTGGATATGGAGTCCAGGAACAACAGAAAAAGATGCGTGGGACGTGTGATGAAGAACCTGGCAGATCTGTCCCTACAAGCCGGCCTAGTAGACGATGCTCTGAGTTTGTACCACAATGCTAATGAGACCCTGAGGTCGGTGGGCGATTCCCTGTGGGTGGGGGCCACCGAGGAGGGTCTGTGTGCCGCTTCCGCGATGCTTTTGTATCCGCAAATGAGGGAGATCGAGACGCTGCACAGAAACTCTTCGCTCCAAGAAGCGGGTGAGTAAAGTAGACCTTAACAAATTTACAACTGCGGCAGAATTAATTGCACTTAACACATACTCTAAAAATCGTATTTTAATAATTCATTTAAGCTTAAAGAAGTGAAACAAAATAACTCTTCTCAGTGTTATTCGTTTTGCCTCCACTGCAAGTGTTTGTTAGGCTCATAATACCTTATCTCTTTTAGGCACCTCCCCATTGAAAAACACCCCTGAAAAGTGGCGAGCCAGCGATGCCACCAAGAAGATCAGCGCCAGTGAAGCCACAACGAACAATGTGGACTCCTCACAGCAACAGCAGCAGCGCATGACCTCTAACTCCTCTTCCTGCTCATCGGTGTCCTCCCTGGTGACGACTGCCACGAACTCCTCTGCCTCGGACACCCCGACCACCTCGTCATCTTCCACTTCGACGATATCGGCTGCACCGATACCGGGACACCAGCGAAATGGAGACCTGCCGGGGAATATTCTCAAGGCGGAGGAGATCACCAACTACTATCGCAAGGCCATTATTAACTACAGTAAATACAGACATGCGGCTACCATCGAAACAGAGGCGGCTTTGAAGGCCTCGCGGATTTGCATCGAGCAGAATCGTCCGCTGGATGTGGCCATGTTCCTGCAGAATATCCTGTACATTAACCTGAGCATGAGCGAAGCGGAGCGGGTAAAAAGATTCGAAATCATTACGGAGCTTTACCAGCAGATCGGCTACCAGAGAAAGGCGGCCTTCTTCCAGCGACTGGCTGCACTAAAGCATGTGCAGCAGGGCAGCCAAGCGCCAGATTGGAACCAGAGCTATCGCCTTATGTTGGGCAGCTTCACGGGGTATCTGCTGTGTCTGGATCCGCTGGAGGTGCTAGAGAACGCAGCCGGCTGGCCGGCGCTGCAGATCGATCTGGTTCAAAGCCTCATTACGGCCGCCAGGCGATTGGGACACTCTGCCCTGGCCACGCGCCACATGACCTTCTTGTTGCAAACCCAGTGGGATAACATGTCGCCCACGGAGCAAAGCGAGATGGCTGTGCAACTGCAGGTAACTTAACTTGTCTATAAGAATACATCATGAACATAAAAACAAAAACCATAATTTTAAAGCCATTTTTAACCCAATAGTGCAATATACATATAGTACACATTTTTGGATTTAACACTAATTGTAAATTCTTGCAGAATTTAAGCGCTCAGTGCGAGGGCTCACCCGTCCCCCTGGTGCTGGAGAATGGCACTGTGATACCCCCCGCCAATCTCACTGATCTGCCCTACTGCCTCGATCTACAGGTTAAAGACTTGCCCGCCCACCTGCGACCACAGCGAATAAAGGTGGCTAAAGCGGACAGTGGGCCCTTTCTGTTCACGCCTATACACTTCAATTCGGTGGACAGAAGGGACAAGAAAAAGGACAAAAATAAAATAGGTGAGTTAGTACCATTATTATCCGACACAAAAGTTTATTTTCCATTTTTTTCGTAGCTTTCCAGTGGGTGCAAAACGATCTTAGTGAGGTCACTGTGCGCCTGCGCAATCCTCTGCCCTTCGAACTGGCCGTCACGGACATGAGATTGTTGTCGAACGGTGTGGTCTTTGAGTCGCTGCCCCAGACCATTGTCCTCCAGCCACATGTGCCCACATACGTCTCGCTCCATGGAACGCCCATTGAGCCGGGGCAGCTGGATCTGCAGGGCTACAGCACACACACACTGGGCGTTAAGTCCAATTGTCGGCTGAAGCACATGCGAGGGCGCAGCTTTCCGCCCAACTATCTTGTGGATGTGATCCCCGCCCTTCCCAGAATAACCGTGAAAACATCGCTGCCCCAGACAGCAACGTTCAGCAACATGAACAGTGCTGATATTGTAGTGACCTCCGCCAGCTTAACCCTGTACAATGGCGAATCATCCAGCTGCACGATTACGATCACCAATGAGAGCAGCTCGCTGTCCCTGGAGCACCTAGAGGTTAACATCAACTCGAATGTGGAGCAGGAGCTGCAGAAAAAAATATTTCGGATAGATGAAGAGGCTTTAAAGGTGAGATCTTGGCTGTAGGTTGACACGGTTTTCACCGTAAAATAAACACATATTTTGGCGCATTGCACAATCGGTAAGAGCAGGTTCAGGAACGTAGAAAGTTCAAAATGAGTGGAGTTTTTAAGTGATTTTTTTTTTGCTCGAATTAAGGCAGTCCTCTACCGTCAGGCCTCAATTTTGAGCCTATTTTCAAAAATTGATTGGGAAAGAACTACTGAAGATAATTTCATGAACTTTTTTTATTTTATTGGTACATCTGTCGACTTGAAAATCAGTTAATCAAAAAGTATGCCTAGTGGTTCTGTTGTCCTTGGGATGTCCTTGAAATGTCCTTCTCAAATTTGGAGGCCCGACTTGGTGGCAAGGTTTTTCCGATGTCGTTGTCAGAAATGAAGAAAGTAAAATTTGTTTATAATTATTGTTACCTTGGCTATGTTTTGCCGATCGGGATTTTTTTATCTCGAAATTTGTAAAAATTATACAACTTTTACAAAAGTGTTCAATTTTACCATGTTTTTCATAGTTTAATAGCTGTAAAAATTCGAAAAATTAAAATTTTTAAAATCCGGATCGGGAAAACATAGCGACATGTTTTCTGAATAATTGTGCCAAAAATTAGATGAATCCGATAAATATTACTGGTAGAAAGCTTACCATCCATTTCAAAAAGTCAATTTTTGGGAAAACGCGTTTAAAGACAAAGTAGCGCTTGAAAAAGGCCCGGAGTGCATAACTTTAAAGTCGCGATAACCCATGAAGGAATGATTTTTTGCGAAACGCTTTACTGTCGTATTTCTAAGATCGTCTTCTTTTAAATTATGCAAAAAAAAAAAAAAATCGATTTTTCAAACCGCGACGGTAGAGGACTGCCTTAACTTACAATTTGCACATAATATTCTTAAAATAACATGAATAAATTTTTATATTTAATTTTGCAGGCCAAGCTTCCAGTGCCTCCACATAGTTCCATTGAAATTGTCGTGGATATTTATGCCGAAGCGGACTTTGTTTGTCCTCAGCCCCCTGCTTCTGTGCATTCCAGCGCTGCTGCTGGGGATTATGGAGCAGCGTCCTTGACACACTACTCCAACATGTCCGCCTCCGGGCACGCCAGCTTGCCGTCGAGAGTCAGTTCGCCGCAGCATCGGCGTCACGAGCCGCAAAACTCCAGTTTTCGATCAACCATGTCAGGTGGACAGCCATCGCTGGCTGCTTTAAGCTTGCAGCCAGGTGGCGGTGGAGGAGCTGGTCCTTCGAGTCTGGGCTCGCAGTATTCCCAGCACATAGAGGCCCAAGTGCGGTTGAAGTACTCCGGTGGAGAGGCTCTGACGGCGGGCTACTGTCGCCAGTGTGCGGTATCTTTTAACCTAGAACTGCTACCTAGCGCGCAGATCACCAGCTGGGATGTCCTGCCAGCTGAGGTGTAAGTGGACTGATTAATTTTACAAATTCTTCGATTATTTACTTGTCGTTAAATCTTCAGAGCATCCCAATTTTACCTGGTACTTGACATTTCCAACCTAACCGCTCAAGAGATGTCGCTCAACTACACGGACACCAAGAATATACTCATCGAGGCCAAAGAGAGCTGCCGGGTGCCCATACCCGTGGACCGCTGCTCCCTGGAGCAAGTGGTAGCTGCCCGGGCAGCCGAGGTAGCTGAGAATCTAGAGAGAGGTATGCAAATTTATTTCAACATACGTTTACTATAATACTGATGGTACTTTGCCAATTAGAACTTTGTTTTCGGACTCAGCTGCTGTCGTTCAATGATGCTTTGAGCAAGCTCTGCTCAATTCACATAGCTGAGCGGGTAAAAATCAACTGGCTGTTGACTGGGACGGACATTCAGGGAATCGCGTCCCTTCGAGGAATTGTTCTCACCCAGCCCATGGTTGATTTGACTGCTGTGTCGCCTTTGGAGTGGGGTAACTTGTGCAAAATCTTCTTAATTGAATAAATGTTAATTATTGTTTTGTTTTTAGCCATCAGCTTTCAGGAGACGCCTGTGCAGCCGCACAGTGAGATTGTGTGCACGGTGGGCCAGCGTTCGCTGCTAAGCATAAAGCTGGCCAATCAGTCTCTTCAGCCTCTCAGGAACCTGGTGCTAAGCATTAAGTTTTATCAGGATTACCTGAACGGAATGGAGAATTACAATTTGGAGACACGCGTGGCCTTTTCAGGACCAAATAGGTGAGGGAATATAAAAAAAAACACAGCGATATGCCAACTTGGTTAGGATAATCAAAAATGTATATAATTTTTAACTTTTTAGAATTGCAATTCCCTTTCTGGAAAAGCAGGGGCAGAGGCAGCACACTTGCTCTGTGATATTCTTTACGCCTGGACGCTTCAAGGCCACCATCGAGTGCACCAGCAATCCGCAAAAGCAGTTGGAGCAGCCGGCGTCGCTGCTAACTCGTTCTTGTCCTGCGGAATCTGAGAATGCCGGTCAATCGGTCATGTTCTCTTCCAGCTACGACGAGCAGCAGGTGCACGTGTGGAAGTTCATTCCTCCCATTGAGGTGACCGTCGTGGAGCAGTGAATTGTTAACTGTCGCTAGTTTAATTTCGTTATTATGTTTGTGTATGTATTGTGTATACCCACGCCCCGACCCCGATAAATAGTTAAAAATCCTGCTCTGTTATTCCCGGAAACTCAAGAAGCAATTTTTTGTAAAAAACTCTAAGCTAGATACAAAATAAAACGCATAACAATGTATATAATTAAGCTCAAACACATACTGTACCCTAAGCTTGATAGAAAAAATGGCCATAACGTACATCTTATAAAACCTATAGTCCATGCCTGTAAAACATATACATATTTAAACAAGCGTTACGCCGTGGTGTATTTATATAGATAGCAAATGTTCCGCGCACTAAAAGCCACGCCAAGCATTATACATTTTGATAACAAACTCGTATTTACAAAATATTTTTATACAATTACCGGGGCAATACACATGTATCATTATGTACTAAAATTTAAGATTGTTGCTAAAGAAATTATGCCAATGAAATGTGTGAATAACAGTAGTGTAAACGCAATAAACTCTATTTGACGAAACATGAAATTTGGACTTGGTCATAGTCTTTTCTTCTCAGCCGAGTCTTCGAATCTCGTCCATGGTGAAACCGTTGCGGTTGAGTAAAATGCAGGATAGCACGTACACGTAGTAGGCCCCTGGGATGAAGGTCAGTGCACCGATAATGCTCAGCGCCCACACGCGATCCGACCGCTCCCGGCTCGTGTCCGTCATCCAGTTGAGAGTGGCAAATGCGATGCATATCTAAAAACAAAGAAATAAGGGCGAATGAGTAATTTCTCATAGACAGGAAATAGACTATGGTTATCATTTCAAACGGTATTTAAAGCATGTAAGTATTTAAAATCATATTTTAGGTTTGAAATGTACAATGTACCATTTACATTATCTTAATTATTATAAATCAGTTAACACCAAAAAGGATTTTTATTAAACTTAAATTAAAATATTATTTTAACAATTCCCAACACAATTAAACAAAAGGAATCTTGAAATATAAAAAAAAAAAAACAATAAAACTGATTACATTTCAAAATTAAAAATCAAAACATTTCGTTAAAGGAAAAGGTATGGGACACATTTTGTACCTGTGATATTACTTATATGTAACAAGAGAAAAGTCTGAGATACTCTTCTTAGTAGGACGCCCTGTAATGATACTCACTATTCCACCAATAAACAGCAGTAGGATAATGACTATTGTTTTCCAGGGCACCCGACTTGGGAGCGGCGGTTCCGTCCATTGTTCATTAACAAACCCATCTGTCTCGCACTGAGACTCCACCACCTTGACATAATCCCCAGTGGCTGATATTGGCGAACTCCCTGCGTTGAGACGACGACGTGAATCCGTTTTGGTGGGCTGCATATTTGGTCTACTGGCTGATCTTGACCGGCACTGATGTTACTATAAACTATTAAGCGGCGATTTAGTTTCATTTCAATATTATCAGAACCGAACAGCTGATGGTGAAGCTGCCAACCTGGGGAAAATATTACAGTACAGTAAACACTATACATAGTCAACTTCCAAGCTAAATTCATTTTATTAATCAATAACTTCTCAGAAATACTTAGATAATGAAGTTCATTCAAATGTAAACAAATTAATTTTTATTTATTCACATACTATATATTCTATACTTAGACTTTCTGTTTCTACTAGTTATTTTTTGTTAAGGACTATTTTGTTATGTGAACCAGACAGCTATCCACTCCGCTAAAAATAATACGATACATTTAAATTTTGTATGGGTTTATTTTTTATTTCTTGTTTATATCTTAACATTGTTAGTTAGTTTACAAACTTTGGATTTAAACTAAACAGATCATCATGCAATTCCTTTTGCTTGTCGTCATTCGCAAGAAATCTGTAAAAGTAGAAAATTCTGGATTAGTAGGTAAACATTGTTTTCGGAACATGTTAAAAACAACATTTTAAAAATCAGTTCTACTATCAAGATAAATCAGTCATAGACATCAGATGTCCCTATCTAAAGATCTCATCATATAAAATTATTTAAAGCCCAATAAATTGTATTACTTACGAGGGGAATAGGCAGCCTCCCTTGATATTTTGCGAAGAGTAAACCTGCAAAAAACAACAGTCTAGATTAGTACAGCGAGTACGTAATAACGATATATTTAAAATATAATTTATACTGTCAGTTCTACTATCAAGATAAATCAGTCATAGACATCAGATGTCCCTATCTAAAGATCTCATCATTTGAAAATCATATTTTTCTCAAATTAAACTTAACACTCACCACTTGAAATACACGCATCCTTTTGAAGTTGTGTTTTTGAGAAAAACATCTAAAAAATATAAGTATTTGTATTAAAGACTTTGTTAGGTTAAAAATACTTTATATCATAAAGTATAAGCAATCAGTTCTACTATCAAGATAAATCATTCATAGACATCAGATGTCCCTATCTAAAGATCTCATCATTTAAAAATAATCTTTTTCTCAAATTAAACTGAATACATACCACTTGAAATACACGCATCCTTTTGAAGTTGTGTTTATGAGGAAAACGTCTGGAAAATATAAGAATTTTTATTAAAGACTATGTTGTTAAATAAAATGTATATCATAAAGTGTTAGCAATCAGTTCTACTATCAAGATAAATCAGTCATGGACATCAGATGTCCCTATCTAAAGATCTCATCATAAAAGGCAAGTTTTTTAATATTTTAAAAGATATGTACTTACCTATTTAAAACTTCACCATTTGGGTACTTTCTACAGATGTCGAATTTCACCTGCAAAAGTAGAAAATTAAGGAATTATTGTAGCTATATTTAAGGTAAAGGTACAAATAAGTAAAAAATATTTGTAAAATCAGTTCTACTATCAAGATAAATCAGTCATAGACATCAGATGTCCCTATCATAAGTTGTCATCATAAATTATTTGATTTTGTAGTACAAACATCAGATACTTACATTTTGGTACGTTTTTTTTTGGTAATTTTTGTATTAAAAATCAGTAATTTTACCTGGAAAGAAAAAAATTTGTTAGTATTCTTTAAGAAAAAGAGTACACGTAAGACCAATGATAATATGTTTAATAAGTGTTTCTGTCACAATAAATCAGTTATAGACTTCAGATGTCCCTACCACAAGCTCTAATCATGGTCATTATTTATTATAGAATTATAACTTACCGTTTGAAAATTCCATGTTGGTCTTGAGAGGTCTCACAATGAGACTTCTTGGGCCTATGCAGCCCACGCTGCCCAAGACAGATTGGTTTATTTCCAGATCTGCACATCTTCCAGTGCTTTTTAAACTTTCAGCGCATAAAGTGAATTTTGTCTATTTTGCTCCAACTCTGCAACACGTGGTGTGCCTTCCGTCCCATCTGTCTTAACTGTGACTGCTTCACCACCGTGACGCGGGATCATAAAAATAAAATACTAGCCTGAACGTCTTCCGGATTTTCTAGGACCATTTGTGTGGCGCCCCTTTTTCAAGAATAATTTGAATTGGTTCACTTTTTCTATATTTTTATTATATAAATAGATATTGCGATTCGGACGCTGTTGTGGATACATAACTTGTTCTAAACATTTCCAACTCACGCATCCTAATTGGCCAACAAATTAAATTGCTTATTACTTATGATTTACATGGCAGTCGGTGACCTTGCATGTGACTAATCTGAATCAACAAAACTAATCTCACTCGATACAAGGCTGTCATAACTCAAAGAATATGGCATTTTGGATGAAAATGTTCTTGAAGTATTCATTTCTTATACCCTATGTGGGAGATGGTAATCTGAATACTATTAAAGTCAGAGGATTCGGAGCTTATTGACACTAGAATTTTAAAAGTTTTGCAGAAATCTAGTTAAGTTAAATTCCTGTTCCGTTAAAATTATTATCGATCAGTATTTTGGAACAAGACTAATGGGGATTCCCTTTTTATGAAAATAAGTTTATGAATCCCTTACAGAGTACAACATTATTCATTTAAAAATCATATTTTTGGAGTTACGACAGTCTTGCGATAAGTGGGCTATCTGTATACTAACTCGGTCCCAGTCGGCTCATGGGTCCCCTGTGGATGTGGATGCCTCCTGGCCCTGCAGCTGCTCCTGCTCCAGTTCCTGTTGCTGGGCCAGTCGCAGTCGCTTCTTGGCCTGGATGTCGGCCAGCGTTTGTTCGATGGAGCGCATGTCCTTCTTGTTCTTGCTGGGCACGAATCCGTAGCTTTGGTTGGTCTCCGTCTTTCGGGCCGCCTGCAGTGCGGCCGACTCTCCAATGAGGTGGGCATACTTGGCTTTGTAGTTGGTCGTAGGCTTAACTTCCCCGCCGTCCTGATCTCCGCCCGTGGAAGTTGAGTTTGCTTCGGAGGTGGAGGCTTCCTTATCGCTCTGCTCCTGCGCCAGTCGCTCTCTTCGTCGCTCCGCATACTCTTTGGCTATGTCCGCGTTCCAGCCGTCTCCGTTCCGTCGGGCTGTGACCTCATCCTCGCCGGGAGCATGCTCCTTTTTGTAAACAACCGAGTGTCGGTCCACATCTTCGCGACCAAAACTCATGGCAATGAAACCGCCATTCTCAGCTATTTCGTGTATCACAGAGCGATGCACCTTGTCCAGGGGCTGGAACTCAATGCAGAGCCTGTCGTCCTTGGCGAACCGGCCCATCCGTTCGTCCACATACTTTCGGAAGCGGAGGAGCTCCTCCTTCTGTTTGTTCTGCATCCGTTCCATCATCTCGCGCTGCTTTTTGATCAGCGTCTTCTGCTGCTCGTTGTTGGCAGGCGGCGCATCCATGGCGTTAAGTATCGAGTCAAGCAGGTCCATCTTCCCGCCGCGTTTTCCTCGCTTTTCCGCCGTTGTTGGTCAATTCGCGTTTCGATGCGCCTGATGCCAAAGAAATGCGAGGGAATCTCAGTTAATCGGCCGTTCGCTCGCTGTGGGTGTGTCTGCGGAGGACTTACCACTCTCTGGCGGTTATTAATAGCCTGTCGGGCTGTTCGAATCCGGTGGTTTGCTTGTTTTATTCGCGTAAAAGTAATTATAATTATATTGGCAACCGGTGCTTGTGCACCAAATATACTCAAATGAGGCGGCCAACTGGGTCCGAAATGCGGTATTTTGGTATTTTTCATTACACAACAGCTGTTTACACTGCACGACAGGTTTCAAGTTAATGTTATGAGTGCACTAAATAATGCAACCTAATAAAAAAAAAAACTTTGAAAATATTTTAAAATATATTAACTAAATTTAACTTTTAAATAATAAGCTGTAACACTAGAGAACAATATTTTTAAGACCAATATTCAAGGCTAATATATGTCACTTAAGAAATGCTTTTTAAGAGCTTTCATTTTCAGTAAACCTAAAATTATATTTATTGTTTAATGATGCTTAACGATAAATAGAAAATATATACCATCTTAAATACATTAAATACAACTTAATTAAAAACTTCCCTTGCTGAGCAGTGTAAACGAGCTTCAGAGAAAAGAGTTGGCAGGTCCAAGCGCGTGTTCTGTTTTTGAATAACATTTTCCGCGTTTAAACAACGTAAATACCGTTTTTAGTTCCGGACACGTGCTGCAATGGATGCAAAGCGCTCCACCCTGGTCCACTGGTTCCGCAAAGGCCTCCGGGTCCACGACAATCCCGCTTTATCGCAGATTTTCAGCACAGCTAACGCTGCGCAGGGGAAACTCATCGTTCGTCCGATTTTCATTCTGGATCCTGGGATCCTCGATTGGATGCAAGTTGGAGCCAATCGCTGGCGATTCCTTCAACAGACGCTGCAGGACTTGGATGAGCAGCTGCGAAAACTCAACTCCCGTTTGTTTGTGGTGCGTGGAAAGCCCGCAGAGGTCTTTCCCCGAATCTTTAAGAGCTGGCGGGTGGAACTGCTTACTTTTGAGACAGATATCGAGCCTTACTCTCTGGCCAGGGATGCGGCCGTGCAGAAGTTGGCCAAAGCTGAAGGAATCAAGGTGGAAACCCACTGTTCGCACACGGTTTACAATCCAGATTTGGTTATAGCCAAGAATCTTGGAAAGGCTCCCATAACCTATCAAAAGTTTTTGGGAATTGTGGATAAACTCAAAGTACCCAAAGTTCTAGATGTTCCCGAGAAGTTAAAAAAGATGGTTGAGCCACCTAAAGATGAGGTAGAGCAGGAGGATTCAGCGGCGTACGATTGCCCTACTATGGAGCAGTTGGTCAAGCGACCAGAAGACCTGGGACCCAATAAGTTTCCAGGAGGTGAGTATGTAAAGTAGATTATTTATTAAATACATTCATCTATTTATGCTTAAAAATGTGTAGATTATTTTAGGCTGTTTCATGAAAAAAGACTAACATTATACTTCCACAACCAGGTGAAACTGAGGCCCTGCGTCGCATGGATGAATCCTTGAAGGATGAACTTTGGGTGGCCCGCTTCGAAAAGCCCAACACGGCTCCCAATTCCCTGGAGCCCAGCACGACTGTACTGAGTCCTTACCTAAAATTCGGGTGCCTTAGTGCTCGGTTGTTTAATCAGAAGCTGAAGGAGATTCTCAAGCGTCAAACAAAGCATTCCCAACCGCCCGTCTCGCTCATAGGACAACTTATGTGGAGGGAATTCTACTACACAGTGGCGGCTGCTGAACCCAACTTTGACCGCATGCTGGGAAATGTCTACTGCCTTCAGATTCCCTGGCAGGAGCAGCCCGATCACCTAGAGGCGTGGACTCATGGACGCACGGGATACCCGTTTATAGATGCCATAATGCGCCAGTTGCGTCAGGAGGGGTGGATCCATCATCTAGCCAGGCATGCGGTAGCCTGCTTTCTCACACGCGGAGATCTATGGATCAGCTGGGAGGAGGGGCAGCGTGTGTTCGAGCAGCTGCTCCTGGATCAGGACTGGGCCTTGAATGCTGGCAATTGGATGTGGCTATCCGCGTCGGCCTTCTTTCATCAGTACTTTCGCGTCTACAGTCCGGTGGCGTTTGGCAAGAAAACGGATCCTCAAGGGGACTATATTCGGAAGTATGTGCCGGAACTCGCAAAATATCCCAAAAGCTGCATTTACGAGCCTTGGAACGCCTCGCTGGCGGATCAGCGGGCATATGGCTGTGTTCTGGGCAAGGACTACCCCCACCGAATAGTTAAGCACGAAGTGGTGCACAAGGAGAACATCAAGAGGATGAGTGCCGCGTATAAAGTTAATCGAGAGGTGCGCACCGGCAAGCAGGAAGACTCTTTCGAGGAGAATCCAGAAGCCTCAACTTCAGGCAAAAGAAAAGTGGGAAAGGCAGTCGGAAACGCCCCCAAGCGTAAACGTAAAATTTAAATGTGTGTTCTACCTTGAGTAAAGGGTAGGCATACAGATAAAAAATTAAACATTCTCACGTTTTTATTTTTTAGCAATAAGTCTGTATTTTTTTGTTATGCCCAGTTAGTTCTTTATACTCAGACAATTTCTAACTAGTCTGAATAAGATTTTTATCTAAAATACTTAACTTAAGTACATGTACATATATTTTTGACTTTAATATTGAACTTAAAAGCGTCTTGAAGTTTAAGTTGTACACATTTGAAGATTAATATTTTAGCTTTACATTTTGTTGTAATGTAACAGCACATTAATTTTTAGAATACTAATATTTCTAATTACAGATAATGTATCTGGATTTGATTACCTTACTATAAATACGACATTATTTTTAACTATATGTAGAGACATTATTTTTAACTTAGTAAGGGTGCTAAATCCTGTTAAATTTGAAATTGTACTTGGACAAACATCATCACTGAAATTAATAATTGTACTAAGTTCTTTTTATAATTTTATATATATAGATAGTTATACTAAATAGATTTTTCGAGCTATGTCTTTTTTATAAAAAATTAGCGGTATGTGTTTGCTTGGGTTTTATGATCTTTGTGTTATACTTTCTAGTAAAATGAAATTATCGAATAACACCTTGGCCTTGGAACTAGCTTCTCACCCAAACAAGATTTGTCAGTTGTCGAGTCAAACGGATAACTTCAGTCATATCAACAATTTCGGCCTCTTAGGATCTTTTAATTTTTGCTTGTAAAAAAGGGGAATTTTTTAAAAATTTCATTTTACAGTTTTTGGTGCGATAGGTTTTTTATTCCCAAACTCGATTTCATAACCAAAAATCATGTTTCGAAATTTGATTATGCTGAGGAACAAGCTGGCGCTACAGCGGAGCTTTGTTTCACGCTTGGCCGCTCGCTCCAATATTTCCACCGGATCTGTGCATCGCTCTATTAATCGCACGAGGAACATTGATGGCGTGACCGTTGTAGACATAAATGTCAACGATATGGCCAAGGGTGATCTGGAGTTCAATCGCAATTTTGTCAACATGCTGTCGAAGTTGGATAGCGTCCATTTCCAGGAGGCAGAGCAGCCAGTGGGCAAGGATGTGGTTGAGTCGCCGTCTGTTGAGGACTCTACTCCCTCGGCCACCGACGAAATCCTGCCCCCTGGTGTACCTAGTTCTGTTTTGGGCGTAGACGGCTCTCCAATCGTGCCCATTGAGATCG
Source organism: Drosophila oshimai (assembly GCA_018150695.1). Taxonomy (NCBI): domain Eukaryota; kingdom Metazoa; phylum Arthropoda; class Insecta; order Diptera; family Drosophilidae; genus Drosophila; species Drosophila oshimai. The sequence goes on along the minus strand of JAECWM010000225.1, from coordinate 952,483 downwards.
ATGGCTGGAACCAGGACGATGAGGATCCTACCGTGCAGAAAAACAGCCAGGACATCGACATAGGCAACGACGATGAGTACAAGGCCGAGTTGGCTCTCCGGGTGCCAGAGATCAGAGAGGCTCAAATGGAGTACAAGGGCATCAAGGTGAAACTGCCGGAGACGGCCAACCAGGATGTGGGGACCTATCGCTTCCGTCGCGACTCCGAGGATCTCAAGGGGCTCGGCGATGACACGCGTCTTGTCCGATTCGACAAGAAGTAATTGATTGCATACGCGAATCATGATTTTTGTTCCGAACTTTAATGTATCTGCACTCGAACTAGAGGGCTGCATGAATGGCAAAAAAATGATATTCAAATGCACAACTGTCGAAATGAGTTGAATAGAATAGAATGAGCTGTCAAACATATTTGAGTGAATGTGTGCATTCGTGTAGGTCTCACACACACAACATTTGGTCGAGCGAACATGAATTGAATGAGTGCGAATGGTCGGCAGGATTCGGATTAATTCGAATCACACAACCCAGTCTCATCGCAACAGTAAGTGTAACAAACAGTGCAAGTGAGAAGGGTTCTGTAAGTAAGGGTTCCTAGTAAGTGCGAGTGAAACTGCATTCTTCATATGGGGCTGTCCGAAAATGTCCAGATATGTCCAAACAAAATGACCGAATGGACATTGTGTTTTAAAAACCATTCGAATCATTTGACCAAACTCGGCAATGGGACATAGTAAATAGTGTGCTTTGGGTTCTATTTCACTCAACTTGAAACAACCGAGTGGCAATGAGTGGCAATCTCCCCGAACTATCTCACTCGCACAAACTCAACCCGATTGTCAATTGAACTCATTCAATTCTATTCTATTCGAATACATTCTACTGCTTTTACAATATGAATGGAGCCATGCAGGCCTCTAACTCGAACCTCCATATTATAAATGCAAAATATCATTTTTTTGCAGTGCTTATATTTTTTAGTATAGTGAAAAAGGTTCTTTAATTCTAAGATACCGTTATGAATGGACCGTATGGACCAACGTTTTTATGAACTTTATTTAAACAAACATCTTTTGGATCGACTCAACAACTTAAAAAAGAGAACATTAAGTTCTTTATTTGTTATCATTTTCAACTGAAAGGTTCTTGTTTAGAAAATAAATCACTTAAAATAAGTTCACCTTTGCGCACATAAATCTCCATCACAGGCGAAATTCAATGATAGCAAATTCCATGGATTCCCCGATCTAGATGCGATTGCGAACATATGGACACACAATAGCAATATGCAAAATCGCAAAATTGTTTGGCTGACGATTATTATCTGGCCGACAGTGACGCGGACATGGCCACTAAGAACTGTCAGTTCATGCTTAAATGAAAATCCAACTATAGACCACTATTTTCACCCATCCAACTACCACCCACTCCGCTCTCCATATCACAAAAGATCGTTTTGTGGTCAATGGCAACCGAAACCGGGGCAAACACTCCCCATAAATTGCATTAAAAGCGGGCCAGGAGCGGGAACTGCTCGGAACAATGCAGTGGACATAAACACGCTGCAAAATGTTCGGAGGCCCTAAACCAAAATTGAATTTGCGGTTTTGCCTGCGGGGGCGTTAAAAGTGTGTGCAGGTGGTGCATTGCAAATAACTGTAAATGAAGCTAAAATGCGGTCAGCCAAATGGGGATGCAATAAAAATGGCCAGAAGCACTGTGCAATGGTTGGTCAACAAGATTGATTATATTCAATATGAAGTGGCAGACTCTCAGTTTTTTTTGGGTGTATTGAAGTATTAACCCCTTTCGACCCCAACTTTTTTCCTGTAGAATTAAATTTTTTTTTTTTATTCTATTCGTTTTTTATTGGCTTGAGAAGTATTTGAGCAAAAATTTTAAGGTGCCACGCCCACTAGTTATGGCGCTACCGGATGTTGCTTGTTGTATGGACATTTGTTTGTAATTGAAAATAAATATAATTTAACTTTACCATAATTTAGCTTAATTATTGATTAACAATATTGTATATTTACAATACTTTTACCCTTTTTTTATTATACATTATAGGCTTATCACTCATTTTTAAAAAGTCTTAGCTGGCAAAAATCAGTTTTTTCCCCGACGCACGTTCAGCTTTTTGAAAATATTTCCGTCAACTGATTTCAAAATTAAAATGTTATTTTTTAGTTAAGGGGTTAGGTGGGTTTCGCAAAAAAAAAATCGTTTTTTTTATTGTCTCATAAATTAATATAGAATCTTAAAATTATTGTCCCAAAGTTTTAAGTCGATCCGAATAATAGTTTCGGAGATACAGTTCTTAGAATGTGCGCGCGCGAGGCCAAGTGCAAAACTTTAAATGCGTTTTTCTCAAAACTGTGTTTTCAAAGTCGGTTGTCAAGATTTCTCGGAAACTACTCAACCGATCTTGATGAAATTTTGCACAGGTCTTCAAGATATGATTAACTCGTAAATGAACGAAGGATTTTTTTCGTTGACAACAACTATTTAAAAAAAAATAAATGTTAAAAAATTTCAGCAAAATTTTAATTTTTTTGCAAAAAAGTGTCCTAAAAATCCAATTTTTATTTTTTTGGTTTTCCTTCGTTCATTTACGAGATTTAGGTTTGTACTAAAAGAAAAATTTGGTTTCTTAATTTCCGATGATTCTGTCAGGAATTGTGCTGAAAACGCGAAGGCACCTTTTTCCGAGGGGTCACCGGAAATGACGTCACAATGGCTGACCGCTGAATATTTTTTGTTTATTTAATTCAAAAAATAATCTTTAAATATGTATGTGTAAGAAACCTAAAAGTTTTTATAAAATATTTTATTCTTTATCCGGGGTGCCACAGAAACCGTCGACGGTTTTGTGGACGGATTTTTCGGAAATTCGGTAAAAAATCGTCGGTGCTACAGAAACCGTCTCGAACTTGTTGTTGGGACTAACGATTCGGAAAAAGACAGGGCTGACTTCTTATTTTTATTTGGCATTTATTTGCTATTTTTCAATAAGTTCAAGCCAAGTTTTACTTATTTTTGCAAGAAAATACCAATAACTAAAAAAATCTACACATAAATCGTAACGAACAAAATCGTTCAACATTTTAAAATGACCGCCAACCTAAACAACAGAAGCCATCCCTGTATTACATGGCTTCTTATGAGAGGCCGCTACATAAAATCAGTCCCCCAGAGCGAATCCTTTTGCGAAAGCGGCGTTTTCTAATATAAAAATCAAGAGCACGGGGGCTCGCTTTGATTTCCTATGCTTTCCCCTAAAACTAAACAACATTTACGCAATAATATTTAAAATTTGTTGAATTCACTTGCATTTTTATAAAATTAGCCTTCTTCGTCGTTTTTTAAGGTTTTTACCCAAGCCGGTATTTTTTGCCACACGCGGTCACACTTAAGTGCAATGCAAGGATTTGTTTTATTAATTTCACAAGAAGTAAAACTTATTTTCACTTGAAATTTTGACACGCTATAGTTATAGTTATAAACAATAGTATAGCGTACCATAACAATAATAACAATCATATTTCAAATATGAAAATTACTCCGAAATTTGGCATTTTCTATTTGGAGCAAGTTGGCATTTTGGTTTCTCGGGTGGAATTTGGCCGGAATCACACAAGCAATTTTTGAGGTGACGGTTTTTGGAGATTTATTAATTTAAAATATAAAAAAGATCAAAACATAAAAAATTTTGTATGCAGATAGCACATACAATTCATTAACGTTGTTTTAAAAAAATTTTGATTATTTATAAAAAGGTGCAAGCATGCTTATTTTATAAAACTGTCGTTTAAAACAGGGGGAAATGATAGAGTTTTCTGTGGCACCGACGGTTTTGCCTTGGGTTGGAACTTGGGCGGACTTCGGGAGGAACGGTTTCTGTGGCACCCCCGTATATAAAAAAAAAATTGTTGAAAATGTGCCTTTTTTTTGCCCGGGAAACCAACCTAACCCCTTAACACATAAAAGTTCCGTAAAATCGAAGAATGAGTAGACTATAATAGAAGAAACGGTTACCGTTAGCTGTTAAACATTTGAAATTGCTCTCAGGCAACGTCGGGGTCGAAAGGGTTAAAGAAACAGAAAAACTAAGTTTTTTTTTGGAAAATAAGCACATGTATTTTACTTTCTTTATTTTCTTTCTAACTCTTTTAAGGCAGGTTCTCACCTTGTAGGGCCAAAAAATTGCACTTTTGAAAAAAAATTTTTGAGGAAACGGTTAAAGGTACAATGCTAAAAGTTCATAACAGTTAAGAAAACACACTTATTTAAGCAACACAATGTTTTAAATTGAATAAATAAAAAAAGTGGGGGAGGGGGTGTCCATCAAAGTCGAAATTTTTTTGAAAAGGTGTCCCGCTACCGGAAGTGATGCCGTCAAAACGCGTGGTTCGAAACACAAAATCGAAACACATTTTTAATCTGAATTGTATTATCTATAAAATGAACTAGAATCATACAAAAAAAATAAAAATTACAAAAGTTATGAAGCTTTGAAAATTTTTTTAGATTTTTGCATGTTTTTTTCACTTGTTCTTTTTAAAAAGAAAAAGTTTTCAATATTTTTGGCTGATTCTAGTTCATTTGTTAGAAAGGACCCTTACAAACATTTAAAAAAATTGGTGGCGATCAGGCGCGGATCCAGAAAAATATTTTGGGGGGTTTTCAAACATTTCAGGGGGGTTTTTTCAAAATATTTGTGCACAATTCACTAGTTTTTATATGAAGGAAATAAATTTCGGGGGTGGTTTAAACCCCCAAAACCACCCCTGGATCCGCGCCTGGTGGCGATTGGTTCATCCCAGCGCCTTCAATCACTGTCGTAAGGTCCGAAAACATGGTTCTGAGATAAACGCGTTTGTTTCCCAGGCGACGTGGGGCGCGTAGAGTAAACTGGCAACTTTGAACTCCTGTAACTTACAAAGTACTTGGAATTCGAACATAAAATTTGTAGAACATACTCTTTAAGGGTTATACATCAGATTTATAAGATAAAAAAAAAAAATTTTTTTCCAACCACAAGGTGAGAACCTGCCTTAAGCCATGCGTGAACGTTCCCCAACGTTTATTTAATATTATTACTAGGGCCTAGATTTGCTAAAAGGAACATTCCAATGATCTCCAACTGATACATTCTTATATCCTAGCAGGGTGTTATAGTTTTAGTCTGATGTTTGTAACGCATAGAAGGAGTCATTTCCAACCCTATAAAGTATGTATGTGCACTTTTTCAATCTACTGAAAGAATTCAGCATTTCCCCAGGCTAAGTGTTGATATTTTTCACAATAATTTTAAGTCTTTCAGCGTAAACAACAAAGAAGATAATTGTGGGTTAAATGCGTAAAAACGTGTCTATGTCGATGAACAAGATGTTAAAAAGTTATGTACGAAAGAATGTAGCGAACTTCAAAAATCTCCACTAATCCGAGCTAGGGATATAACCGTTGGGGCACTGACAGATGCAAGAATACATATCAAAGTCATCAACAGCAATATCCCTTCGACAAGGAGATGGACACGAATCCTCGTGGAAACTCACTGCCGGCAGTTTGCGCCTGGAAATGATGTGGTTGGTTAGTTGCGGTCCATGTGGTAGTTGTTGCTGCTTCTCCTGATGACTTTGGGCTTTGGAAATGACGACTGGCTGACGGGAAAACTTTTTTTTGGACCGCCCCAGCTGTAACGGTAAATGTAACTACAGCAGTTAAAGTTAGACCTGCCGGCAGTAGGTCAGACATCCCGCATCCGACATCCAGACATCGGACGCCAGACCAGTGCGGTTTTAAATGAAAATACCCAAGCCAAAAAATTTTCAGCCAGCGGCATTTTTGCAATGTGAAAGGAAAACCCTTTTGGGGGATGTATGCAGATAAATGTTTGCGGGTTAGTCATCAGGAATTCTTTTATAGAAACAGCCATAAAGTTAAATGATTTTACTTTTCAAAAAAGCCGGCTTAACGCATTATTGCGTCCATATTTGAAAATTTGGATTTGATAAAAGATAGAGGTTTGCAAGTTCTACCACATAGCTCTTTTAAAATAGAAGTTACCAAAATGCTACATAGCCAACCTAGTTTTTCTGGCCATGTTTACCTATTTTTATATGGTAGGCTCATCATTAAGGTCATGTTTAGGTTATTATTCCTAAAATAAAGGAATTTTTTCTTCACTTACACTGGCAAAAAAAACGCATAGTGATTTCAAAAGTTTTTATTATTGATTGCTGCATAGTTTTTCATTCCCGATTCAACTACAAAAATCATTCATTCTAGTAGAAAACATAATCAAACCATAGGTCAATTATGAAAATAATCAAATCAAAGTGACACCTAATAAAAATAGGGTTACCATAATAAAATCAAAGTGAGCCGTGGTAGATTTTACTATTATAAATAGTTGAAAAAAAAAAAACAGAATCAAAGATGTTTTGTGTACATTTTAAATATATTTTACTTTAGAAAACAAAGTGAACCATGGTAGTTTTCAATATTTTAAATAGTAGCAGTCAATATAGTAAAATCAAAGTTGTCTTGTAAACGAATTGAATATTTTATATATTTAAACGTAGCTCAGAGGGTAAAAAGGAGAGGACACAAAAGAGGTAGAGTTAGTTTCACACGGGTTCGATCCCTGGCAGGGTCGAGTTTTTTTTTCTTTTCATAAACGTCACAACTTTTGTTTTTATAAATGCTTTACGCTAACTGAAAAGATAGAAACTTTCCAAAGTAGTTTCTGACTGAAGAACTAAGAATGTATATACTCATAAATTTTGACGAGACAGAACACGTTTTTCCAAAAGCAAAGCGATTCAGTTCTTAGCTAAGACCAACCTCTGCTATGAGCGAGCGTGGTTCAGTGGTTAAGGTCGCGCGCGCGAGTCCGAAGGTCCGAGGATCGAGTCCCAGCCGAGTCAAATTGAGTGTGAGTTTTTATACATTATGTTTATGTTTAATTAAATTTATATACAGGTCTCTCTTTATCTATTTAAATTTCAGTTTTCATATAAATTAAATTATACCAATAAGCTTTAACTTTAAATTAGTACACATAAATACTATGTTTTTAATAATTTTAGGTATTTGAATCTATAATAAGCATTTTTAAAAAAACTTTGCTCCATAATCAATTCTAATATTGAACATACCTACATCAACTATGGGTATTGTATTTGAATCTATACTGAGCATTTTTAAAAAAACTTTGCTCCATAATCAATTCTAATATTGAACATACTTACATCAACTATGGGCATAATTGATTAAAAATCAATTATAAACGTATTCATATTTACTATTTTCAGACTTGACTGCATTTCATTAGGAAAAAAAGTTGATTCGGGCCTGAATTTGTCCGATTTTCTAGTTTTTTTTTGCCAGTGTAAGGCAGTCTTTTTCTCCGTGTAGTCTGTGTAATCTTTTGGGACTAAATCCAAACTATTTTGCAATTTATAACTTTATTTACATGTCTTTATGTTCATTTAAAAGTCGTTTATAAATGAACAAATAAAGTTTCCGCTTAACCGTTATAGAAATATGCCCATTGACTTATTGTTTTAAGTTTTATGTTATTAGATGCATTAAGTTATTATATTTACATAACGAAGACTGCGTTATAAAACTTTGAACTGCAGCCAAAATAATCGATAAAGCAACCAGACGAGATGCAATCAAAGTAATCAGCTTCAAATGGACCGCTCAGCTGCCCCCCCTCCCCCCGTCGTTCTACCACCCACCGGAGGCCATCAACATCATCATTATCATTACCGTTATCATCATTGGTCGGCTGGCATTTCCGCTGGGCCCGAGAGTTGGCCAAGGGCCATTACAGAAGCTGACCAACTTTTAATACCCGCAGTGGCCATGTTGCGCATGTGTAATCCCATTAAAATCCAATAAGTTAAATTATTTCCATTATTATTATGTGAACGCACTTTGTCGCCGTCCGTCCATCAGTTCATCCGCCTGCCCACCTCTGCTGTGTCCTGCGTGATAACTGCTCATGTGGGCGTTTATCTCTCGTGTGGCTTTTGTTGTCCATTTCTGTTTGCCTCCTCACCTCTACACTCTAAAAATATTTGCTGTATTTTTTACAACATTCGTAGGGAACAACCAAAGTTTCATAAATAAGTTTTTAGAAAATATTACTAAACTTACTAAACAAATTTTTAATATTTAACTATTAAACAAAAATACACAATAAACTTGTTAAAAATAGTAAGTAATTTGGGTACTTGTATTAAGATAATAAAGTTGAAAAGCTGTTAAGTTTCTGGGAAAACATTTTTCTAAGCTATTTACATAACTTCTTAATAAAAGTAATTATGAATACTTTTTGAAAAGGTTTTGAGTATAGAGTAGTTCTTTAAGTCTTAATCTCAAAAAGTGTCAAGCATATATAATTAAAAAAAAAGGTAATAGTTTATGAATTAAAAAAAAATTAACTAACTCACTAAGCATAAAAACCCTTAAAATTATTCCTCGCTTATCGCTTTAAGATTTAAGATTTCGATTTAAGTGTACGGTTGGAAATCCGGCGGCAGCACTTTTGACCAATATCTGCAACACTTCAAACTCCGCTGGCTGTTTCTGTTTCATCTCCTGACCATTGTCCGACTGTGGTCACGCCCCTTCCACTGTCCCTGGTCCCCTGTTTGTTGGCCATTAAATTGCATTACGTTCGTGCAATCATAATGATTGCCATTGCCGTTGTTGTTTCCATTGTGCGAGTAATTTGCGTATTTTTTTTAATTACTTGGATGCTGGCTATGAAGCTTAAGAGCCGCAAAAACTTCGATGGGACTTATCTTTAATAATAAATTTCATCAATTGAGAACTCTTCACAAGGTTCAGAAAGTCAAGTTAATCTTTAAGATGTTTTAAGCTGGTTTCCAAGGATGGAAAGCAGCTACAACGAAAATAAATATTCAAGGGATATGAAGAAGAAAACTATGATTATTTGAAGTCGTATACAGAAATTCTACCCAATATTCAATTTTTAATTAAATAAATAAATGTTAAAAAAATATAAATAAATAAAATATTGTGAGCTTTTTATTTAAAGTAAGGTTTATATGCTTTTTCTCTATTTTTCAATTATTCCAAGACCGTTAAAGTACGGTGTTGACTAACCAAAAACAATGTTAAGCCCCAAATCAACCACTACAAATAAAACTAATAAAGATTACAAAGTTGAAGCCAGTGCACAACTTCTTCAAACCCATAAATGAGTTTTACATAGAATTGAAAAGTTGGCCAGGACAAGCCCTTTCAAAGGTCGCTCACAATGGCAACGTTAATGGATCCACTGGACGGATGCAATCACCATCAATATCCAGCAATCAATACTCGATGAGCCAATTGAAGGCAAACCAGACCATAAATGCCTGTGAGCCACTTGAAAGTCATCAAAGCTGTTATCTAATGGAACTCTTAAACTTCTGCTGGGCATTTGCCTTCCTTTTGGCCACCCAAAGGGTCCATAATTAAACATGCAACGCATAATGGCGCTCTAATGGCTAATGAGGATGAGGAAGGGATGGTTGGAATGGCGAAAGTGGAATGCAAGATGCCAGGCGGTGTAAAATTTGCATTTTTTTCCCCTCTTTTCCCTGGCCGGCAGGCCAATGGAATTGAAAATTAACTCATTAAACTTGGCGGCGTCCAACGCGACGTATACGTAATGCGCCAAGATCTTGCCAAAGATTAATGATTCTTGGAGTGACAGGGAGTGAGGTAGATAAGGATCTCCCGGTGGCGCGAACTTCCATGCAATTATTTCCATATCAACTTCAATGCGCCGTGAAGCAATGAAAAACCGATTTGCTGTTGTGACAATTGTAATTTTTCACTCGCTTGGTTTCATTGTCCGAGTGAAACTGATGGTGCTACTGCCACTGTCACTGCCACTGACACAGCCACAGCCACTTCCTCAGTTCCTCAGATAATCAGGGGCTCCTTGTCGGGGCTTTTCCTCCTCTGAATTTCATTTAAATGATTACGGTTTTTCATTTCCCTTTCCCAGTCGGTTTGGGTTTGGGTCTGTGTGTCTCCGACTGGCGACCATCACGTGAGGCATCAATTTTTCATCGAGCCTCTCGTCTTTTGGGTATATTTTGCACTCCATTGGCAGCTGGTTCGGGAGGATGACCAATTGGTTTTATGGCCCATTCCGGCCCACTTATTTCCCTCTGTTTATGTTGGCGAATTTCCTTTTACGAGCCCCTTTCATTTCACTTCATTTTGTTAATCAATTTCTGTTTGTGCATGCCGAAGAAGACAGGCCTAAAACAACACTTTCAGCAGCCATTTAAAGAAGGGTTTTCTGCTAAAAGTTGGTTACTCAAGAAACAGTTATAAAAAATACATTTTTCATTTTAATTTGCATTTTAATCCCAAATACAATTTGTACATAAAAAAAAAACTGTTCGCTAAAATTAGAATTACAAAGAAAAAAACTATTAGGCACAACTGTTATTATGATTTATTATTGCTTATTTTACTTATGTTCAAGTCTTTTTAAATCGATAATGTCTGACCTAGTGGCTTTTTACAAAAAAGTTATAGTTAGTAATCTACTAGATATCAAGAAGTGCACATATTTAAAGCGTTACCGCATTTTTAAGTTTGATAAACTTGAAATCGTTGTATGCTTTCCTTTTATGTTAGCCAAGTTAGTGTTTTGAATTAGCTGACCACAAAATTAACATTTAAAGTAACATATACCCCTAACCATTTAAAATCTAGCTCATGTAAATATAATTCTGCCATGTGGATTGACCAAAAACTCGGCACATGTCAATTATGCAAATTCGTTTTTGCTTTCATGGCCTTAAACGAAATGTTCCCAAATGTTCCGAAATGTTTTTATAAATTCATTAGAAATAAGTTTCATGTAGACCCCATGTCCATCTCGATCCGTTTCTCCCTTTCAGCAAAATTGTGTGCTTAATTAGATTTCCTTCTCACCAACTAAAACAAAAATTGTTGCAAACTACAAAATGATAAGTTAAAACTTTATTTAGATTAGGCTGTGGTGGGGTTTCGTTGAAAAAAAAACTACCACTTTAAAGTTTAAAACACAATTAGTTATTTTAGTTTACAGCTTTAAAGGGGAAGAAAGCATTTCAAGACTAAAATTTAAAACTGTGACACAAAATTCAACAGAATTAGATTAAATTAACAAAGCGAAACTTCTTACAGTACGGATTTTTATTTATTTATATTTATTTAAGTTATGTAGGTAATTGAGTTAATATATTAACATACTGAAATGGAAAATTATTGAAGTGGATATTTCCACTTAATAGCCTTCATTAGTTCTTAAGTATTTAAGACACCTTCGACATTAAATTTCTAATTATTTTTGTATGACCTTTGCTGGCTTTATGTTTAAATTAGACAAAGCTACAACTGTGTGCAAATCACACATACAATTTAAAAGTAAATTTCAATTACCGAATGAGGGGCATTTATAAAATATGAGCGAGATCCGTGACCGCACCACAGACATGATACAAAAGTAAATGCAACATTTTTCGAAATATCTGCTATTCCCCCGGACGCTCGCAGCTCTTTTGTTGCCATTTGTGAACGACCGCAAGCCAGTCCCTAAACATTGGAGGTCCCGAGGATGGAGAACCGGTCCCCGTGATGGGGCACTGAGTAATATTTATTATCACAAAACATTTGTGCAAATGTCCTGCTCGCATAAGCAACGACGTTGTCGGCCAGTCCTTGGAGAACATTTATCTTATTATCTTTGCATATAGCGGCGGCAGCAACAGCAACAATGTCGCATAAATAAGACTCAGCGCAGCAACAACAATGCGATGATGAGCAACATTAGGCAAGGACAAACAAAGCCAGCGAAGGATTCAGGATTCAGCCGGGCTCAGGGAAAAACCAAAAGTCAAGTCGAGCCAACAGACCGCAGAGAAAACAACAGGGGCAGAAAGTTGAAATTTTTGGCAAAAGCCTTGCCAACATGACAGTCAAGGAAGGAAAGACGGGGGAAACAGGCCGCAAAAGTTGCTCATACGCCCCGTATTTCCTCCCACTTATTTTGTGTTTGATTTGCTTTGTTTTCCTTTACCCACACACAAACACACACACACACACACATGGTAACTTTTTGCCTGTGCAAAATTTTTTAATTGATTAAAGCCGCATTTGCAGTGCGGCTTACAAGCAGCTTAACAATTTGCGTGTTCCCTCATATTATTTTTGGGGCTTTCGCCTTTGTTTTTAGTTTATTTTTGCTTGTTGTTTACTTTGCAAAAAGTTGCAATTGAATTTGTTGTTGCGTTTGCCTTTTGCATTTGGTATTTTTGTCCAATGCAACTACGGTAATTAAAATTCTACCCCAAGCAAATGGCATTCTCTGCAAAAAATATTTTAGCTGAAATATTTACAAAGTTCTGCCAACGCAATTCAAAAAAATGTATTGTTAAGCCCACGCAAGAATATTTGCCTGCACAAATTTTTTCGGTTTGGTATCTGCAAATATTCTAAAAGTGTTTTTGGCACCTAATTTGTAGAGCAAAATAATAAAATGTGGATATTTGCCCATATTTTTATTTGCGATATGAGGGGCATTTAGAAAATACTGTAAACGATCAAATGTCTGTCCGTCCGTCCGTCCAAGTAAGCACAAACATTGAGATCTCGGGAACTACAAGAGCTAGAACCACCAAATTTTGCACACAGACTTCTGTGAGCGAGGCGCAGATCAAGTTTGTTTCAAACCTTGACCACGCCCCTTTAGGCCACGAAACGCGAAACTCTGTGGTGTCCACATTTTTAATGCTACTATTTATTATCACAAAAAATTTGTCATGGGCTTCGAATCAACCAACTTTTACAGTAAATTTACTGTAAAATTTTGGTGAACATGTAATTTGTTGTTGCATTTTGAACTGTATTGACGGTCAATATTACCAAAAAATTTGTGATTTTAACGTAAAATCGCCTGCGTGTATTTTGTTGTTGTTTCGATTACTGTATTGACGAGTAACATTAACCAAAAAATGGCAAATCTAACGTGAACATTTTTGTATGTATTTTACTGTAGTGATGGTAAAGTCAATGTAGACACAGTTAAAGTTTCCCACACTCTTGTGAATTTATAATTCCCAACTGGTTCTAGAAGTTCTCACGAACCAAGACCCAAAAGCCTTAAAAGGGAAGACTTAAGACTTCTATAGTCAGTCTTCAAAGACTCACTAGCTGAAAACTACTGTAAAAATGTTCATTTTTACAATCTTTTTTCATCTGACTACTATGTGTTAAATTTGCTTTAAAAGTGGTATTTTTACAGTAACAGTAAAGTTACTGTGACGGAGAGGTAACCTAACAATTTTGCCTGGTACGAATATACCTTAAAAAGTTGGTATTTTTAACCATTTTTGTTGGTTGAGGCAATTTAACTGTGGATTTTTGGCTGAATTTACTGTAGATTTGTAATCTTTACGTAGTGTTTTACGTAAAATTTACTTTTGCTTGACAGTCAGTTACATTAAAAATTCAACCCACAGTTGTCGGTTGAGGGTTTTTAACTGTAGAATTTGGTTGAATTTACCCATGGAATTTTTTCTCTAATAGAGAAAAGCGGCCCTTATAAATGTTGTTTGTATTAAAAATATCTACCCAAATATCTAAAAATTCTAGGCTAAACTTTTTTTTTGAAGAGGGCGCTAAAAATTGATTAGGCTTGAAAGTAGGCTACACTTTTTTGAAGAGGGCAACGAGTATCTGCAAATCTTATAGACGGGAAACCCGACTATAAAATGCTTTCTTTTTATATAATAAATTAGTACTTAAAGAAGTATTTGTTATCAGAAAATGTATTGTTATTTTACTTACTTGTTTACTTGTTTTACTTATGTTTATTTTTTATACAAAAAGTTTTTTTATTAAAACACTAGTTTAATTAAACAATTTACAATTTACAGAAAAGTAACAAAACTTTAGAATTTGCCTCTGCTCTGCTTTAACCGGTATTCCATCAAATGCTGTCACATTTTTTAAAGCAAAACAACAAGCAAGAAAAGGTAAAAAAAGGACTAAACAAATGGCCTCCAAATTGCCCACGGGGATTGCAGCTAAGAAGGAACCGGCAAAAAGTGGAGCACTCTCCTGGGTTCCTTTGCCTGGGCCTGGGCCTAAGCCAATCTGCTGCAAATGGAAAAATAATAAAATCAAAAGGCCAAAAACCAAAGCAAAGCCAGAGCAAACCGAAACACTAAAAACCCAGCAGATGGGGCCAACGGAAACTTTTGCAATAAGCCAAAGGAAAAACTTGGACTCATAATCAGGCGGTAAAGGTCGAACATTTTCCTGTGGCTGCCACTGATTTTAGACCAGATAAAAGGTCCTAAAAATGGGTTGTATGTATTTTCGTTCACAATTTGCATTGATTTTTTGATATTTCACCCTTGACTGAGATTGCTTAACTTGTTTATAAAGATATATATGTGGTTTAAATTTATTATAATTTAAAACTTGTATACCTTTATTAATCTTTAAGATAACTGTATTCTGAAAAAGTATATCTATTACAAAATCCAAAAATACACTTCAAGTTTTAATTTAATGTTTCATAAATTTACATTTTGGTCGTGCAATTTTTGTAATGCCTTTCAACTTCATTAAGTTTTGGCAGAAATTGAAATGTCTGGCAGCAATTTGTTGAACGTGCGAGTATCCTGGCAATATTTATGCAATCCTCAAACCCCGTGGCAGCCACAAAAGCCCCAGCGGCCATGGCCAAAAAAACAATAACAACAGCATCTGGCAGGTCGTTCGCCTGTAAAACATACAAAACATTCTGCCATTTTTATCAGCGTTTCTGCTTACATTATTATCAATGTTGGTGTTTGCGCTATTTTACTAGATAACATTTCGACATTTGTTGTTTTTCAATATTTGCTGTGGTCGGTGCAGTTATATTATATTCGGCATTTACTATATGTTGTCAGCACAGAGGTTGTTTGTTTACTACTTTGTATAAGTACATAAATGTACAGCGTACTCTTTATCAAAGAGGTAAAATAATATGACTTAAAAAAGATTTTTAGTTTCACCTTACAAAAATAATATGTCATAGTTTAATAATGAATTGAAATTAAAACATGTTTTTAGGGCTTATTATTTTTTGAGATGGGTATAAAAAAGGCTTACTTTTCCTATAAATTATTAATTATTTCGTTGGTTGTTTTTTTTTACCGAAGTCTCTTTGTGTAAGCTATTTTTATTATTAACAAGTTTTTTTTTTGTTGACAACAGTTGGCCTCAATTAATAGAATATTGAAGAGGAAAATACATTTTCCGCTACATAATAATACAAATTTCGTAAATTTTGCAAGTAGGTACTTAGTAAGTTTTGTTTAAATTTTTGTACATTAAGTAGTGCAATTTTCTTGATCGTGTGGCTTGCACCATTTTTGTCTAAATGTTTTCGCTATTACTGCGTCGATTTTTGCTTTAACATTCAAACAATTTCCGTTTGTCAGTTGTGTGCTTTGTGTTTGGTTCGCTTCGCTACTAATTTTTGCCGCATGTTCATGAACCAAAAAATTGCTGTTCCCATTGCCAATCCCATGTGGCCACGCCTCCTGCCCCTGCCTCCTGCATCTCTGCATTTTGGCCCTCTCGCCCCGGCGTACGCGGCGTATGCGTGTTAGCCAACTTGTCGCTGTTGTTGTTGTGGGTTTTGTTGTCTGACAGTTGGCAGGAAAAATATTAACGATGCTACAGCGCTTTTAAAACACCCGTATATAGTTGTTCCTATTTTTTTGTGCTGTGTTTTTCTATACTTTTACCGTAATTCTCGGTTTGTTATGTTCCTGTTTTTTCCGCTTTCAACTATTTTCGTAATTGCGGCGCATTGTCGCTGCCATTAGTTCTCTTTTACTGGTCTATTGTTTTTTTCCTTCGATATTTATGTCTCCTTTTGCCATTTATTTATGTATTTAGTTGAAAAGAAATATGTGTAAGGATTTATGAATTTATTTGTGATTTGTTTAATTGAATTCTACTTTGGGTGCCTGTCGTTGTAACTCCAATTTAAGCTGTTCATTTAATCAGGTTAATACAAATAATCCTTATCTTGAGTCACTGGTTTGTAAAAGAAATATTAAATTAAGTTTTCAATATTTTCAATTCAAGCTTATGGCCAGTTTCCTTAGTAACCAACGAGATGATGATGATGAAACATTGGGAGTTTCTCATTTTGGTTTGCGGCATCCTCCGGGGGTAATTGAAATTCCATCGTTTTACCGATAAGGGCGAACTGAACCATCGACGGACGTTGGGGAAATGCATGATAAGTTCTTCTGACACGGCCAATCATTTGGCCATGACTCGAAACCCTTTCCCCCTTGTTGCCCCACGCCACCACAGCATGTCTACGTGTTTCGCGTTGCAATTTTCAGCTGAGCTCATGTGCAAACGAGCAATTTTCGTCAGCCGAAAGAAGAAACTCCGCTGCAGTCTGAGCTGCAGTTTGAGTTTGATTTTGAGCTGCAGATGCAGCTTGCTTTCAATCAGCAAAGCTGATCGACAATTGAATGAAATGCGATTTGTGAAAACGGAAAGGGGCGAACCCTATTCGTTCGTCCTCACAGGCCTTGCTTATTAATTTTCCAATTACAGGGAGGGTAGCGGTACCTAATTGGTCTAGTTTTGTTTAGGGATAGTGCACCATGCTCCTTTTTTTTTTAAATGCACAGAGAAAAATTATGAAAAAATATTTGTCAAGTTATTAAAAGAAATCTTTAAATATTTTAAATCATTTATTTTAGTGTTTTTAAAAGTTTTACGAACGAAAAACATTTTTAAATCCCAAATCCCTATAGATTCATCAGCCACTTTGAATAATGGTTAAAAAAAATAAAAGCTTCTTTATCATAGGAATAAAGATAAAATGATCTTTATCGAACTGATGGTTATAACGAGGATGTACGCCGATTTTATTACACTATAATAAATACATGGTACATTTATAACTTATACCAGTTTTATATTTTCACCATATTATTATCTTTGATTTTAGACTCGGGTTTTTTCCTGTGTAGCACCATGCCTAAACCGCTTATGGCAGTTGTATGGTATTTTTGGGCTGCCAGCTAACTGGGGAGCATTCCGCTTTTGGTCTGGTCCTGCCATTGGATCCAATGGCTGTTCATTCTGTTAAGCTGTTATTGGTCCACTATGGCTATTAACGAAAACATCCCATGCATCCCAGGCAAAATGCGTCCGAGGGCCTGCCGATCGATCTATCTGAATAAGAACTTTCGCGATTGTCCGCCCAAAATAAAGTACTCCTGTAAAGAATTCGCGAATGGTCCCGATTATCGATGATATCGCGAGAGGTAAATCTCCAAAACAAAGAGGTTTACAAAAAATGGTTTCTTAAAATAAACATTAGCCTACATTGTTCAATTTAAAATTTAATATTTAAAAACAAAAAATGTATACCAAGTACACCTTGAAAACTCTTTTAGGTTCTCTGAAACCGACACAATTTTTAAACTTTTTTTAATATAAAATATTTTATTTAACTGTTATTTAGTTCAACATTTTTATTAATATTTAAACAATTGCAAGGCTTAAAATTTAAAATTTTTTGTTTTATTGGCTTTGTTTGGTAAGTGTGCTTTTCGCCACCTTTAATTTTTTTTTTTTTATAGTATCTTTCTTTTGCCAACAAAAATATATTAGATGTAAGTTATTATTTTAATTTTAAAAAATTTCGATATTTTCGACACTGTAACCTCGGACACTGTAACCTGCTGTTATCGTCCTATCACATTATGATACATAGGCGTTTTAAAAAAAACTTGATTTTTTATCGTAATTCAGAAATAAGGCAATTCTTATTTAAATAAAATTAAAAAATACAGCTTTAATAATCATTTTTGTTCAGGGTTGAGCAACCCAGTTTAAAATATGCAGACACCAAATTTAACGAAATCCTTACCAATTTAAATTTGGGTTTGAAACATTTAACACACATTGTTAAGTCACATCCTTCACTTGATGGTTCAAGGTTATTTAAGTTTCGCCAGAGATTGATAAAAGTTTTAATTTATTTAGCTTGGCACTGAAATTCAATTATGCCGCTTCACAACCGACATTCGTATCTCCCCTGGGGTCTTTTCATACATATCTCTATTTTGCCCCTCCTACGCAGCTTTCGCAATGTTAAAGTTCCCACATTCACACGTTACGCATACGCCGCGTGGGCCGTGCACCGGAGATTCGGTATGGTGGGTGTATGCGTTATTGTTATGGCTTGCGATGCGGTTCATTTGGTTAATGCACCTCATCTGGGTCAGCCTATTATTCACGGTTGCATTGTATAATGACAATTCCTCCGAGTGCATGTTTGTGTGTGTGCGTGTGAGTATCTGTGTGTCGCAAAAACCTCGCGTGAGTGTGTGTTCGTATCTATGCTTTTGTTACCTGCCTGGCTTTTTCGTTAGGTGAACTAAGCCTTCGATGACGGCTTCGCTGCCGAAATAATGATGCAACCATCTGGAATTTAAGCCAACCCTGTTTTGACCACGCACCAAAATGTTCTATTCAAAGTACAAAACAATAGGAGCAGGTGAAAAACGAGCTTGAGAGCAATGCAAATTTTTAATATTCTCTTTACCAGTTTTAGAAGAGATACTTTAAAAGTAAATGCATTATTTTTTATTTAAAAATTGTGTTTTATAATTTCAAACATAGTTGTATTTTTTAAATAATCTGCAAACTAAAATGGCAAACTAAAAATAAAAGTTAACCAATATGTGGAAAACAAATGTTATACTAAAATGTGCATAACAAAACGAAAAAATAAATTTAATTTGATTTGTTTTAATTCTAAGTGAATATAAGGAATCAATTTTAAAATAGAGTGTACTTTTTTATTACTTTTTGTACCTACTCAATAAAAACTTGCAATGAACTACTCCATCGTGTCGTTCCTATTTTATTTAAAACATTTTAAGTTTTAAAACAAAAAGGTTAATTAATATAAGTTAAAGTCAAAATTAATATAAAAATGTTTTGAAAACGAAGCCCTATTCTTTTGCTGTTGACACCTTATATGCATTCTCCACTGCATCCGGGGCTTATGTCGTTTTTTATGAATGCAAATGTGAGCGGACCATTGCGTTAATGAAATTTTCGTGGCTGAGTGTGGAAAAAGTGCTCTCAATAAATAAAATGCTGCGCCAGGGTCGAGTGCTCGAGCATAATTACGCGTTAAAAATTACAATAATTTTTAATTACCAAAGCGAGCGGGCAGAAGTTGCGACCAGGTAAATGAAAGAAAAATATGCGAGGGCTGTTTATAATTGCGCATTATGCAAATGCACTCGCCTCAAAGGAAAGAACAAGGCGAGGCGGAAAATTGAGAAAGAAATAAAACAACAAATGTGGAGGAATCCAATTAAACCAAATGTGTGGCAAACATGTATAGTATATATTTCATACACAAATTAAACAAAACGAATGTGGAAATGCAGAGGAGGAAAAGGATTTTCCGTATTTCAGCCATTTGAGATTTGGCCGAGATTGCAGCTGCTTGAGGATTGCATTTCCACCACTCAAGAGAAAGTCGTTTTTCCTTTTCTGCAATTGTCAAGGAGCACTTTCGAGCCAGCCACGCCCCTCACTAATTTTATCTATTTCTTGCACTTTGGCCAAAAAGCAATTGTCTTAGACAACGTTTCATCATCAAGGCAGACGTCGCCGCCCTCAAGTGGGATAAGGGTGGGAGGTGGGTGGTGAAATGTGGGAAGACTGGGTGAAGGGTGCTTGAGCTTGAGCTTGTTGAAAATCAATTTCTTGCATCATTGTTTGCCAAGTGAAGTGCACTGAAAAATTTCTTCGTAGCCAACAGAGCAGCGCTCCTCTTTCTCCTTGCTCCTCTGCTTTCTTTAGTTCTTTCCACTGGCTGTATTAAAAATCAACGTCATATTGATGCATCAAGTGCAAAGCCAAATGAAAGCAATTAAGCTGCTCAACTTTTCGACTCCGTCTAGAGAGGGATCATCGGGAAAGGATGGTAAATAGGGGAGGGTGCAGGCAGGGTGCTTTGTAACCCCTCCTGAAAGATTCATTTTCCTTTGCCTGATTACTTTTGGCCAATTGCCGTCGTTGTTGTATTGGCCCAAAAGCCAGCATCAAAGTTGGCTCTAACGAATCGTAATGAAGGAATTAGCCAGGAAAAAAGTTTTGGTCATGTGAAGCTGTGAGATTTTAGCTTTCCACTCTCTGCAACAATACCTGATACAGTCTGGGTCACAAACACAAAGACAAAGGGACTGAAGGACAGTCAAACGTGTTTGAAACTGCGTTCTGTAGTTGTATGTTACTCTAAACTGGTGTCTAAAAGTGACAAACCAAACAAAATATAATAATATATAAATATATACATATATATATATATAATAAAAAAACTAACTAGAACTAAACTATGATCTTCGTAAAACCATTACTAAAGAGATTTTGAAATTAACTGATCAATGAAACTTTTTTTTAGCCGACTTTTTAGTAATCAGTTGTTGGTAAGAGTTTCTTATCTCTCGTCCTTCAGCTTATCCCCCTTCTTTTGCTGTTATTTTTATTGCCTGCACCGCCATTTAATTCTTTTCACTAATTTGAGGAACACAAGCGCCAATTCCTTTTCGGGAAACAAGCCAACGGACAAATTTGCTCTAGACATCCTGTGCTCAGTTCCTTTTTCGTGCTGGGCGAAAAAGTTGTAATTCTATTTTCGAAATTCGTTTAGTCCTCTGTTTGCCCAAGAATCCGTTATTTTCTTTGTGTGCCGTCCCCCTCAAAAGCCCCACGATGTCCCGTCCCTGTCACCCGAAAACACGAAATGAAGTTGCAAACTTTTCACTCTTTACTCATTTTTGTTTCTTCATTTTCCCCTTGTACCCTTGAAAAGGGTTATGCCATTTAGGGCAGAAGTTTGTCCTAACATTAATAAAAGCCTTTTAGTTTATACTTCAAATCCTATAAACGCTTCTAAGTCAAATAAAATATTGCTTATATTATAAGTTTAAAGCTTAAAGTTATAAGTTCAAAGTTAAATTGGATTTTTTCAAAAGCATGACTTAAAATGTTTGAAAAAGAAAGCATCTGAAATTATAGCCATTATGTTATAATTTTTGGGTAGAAAAACAAAAAAAAAATTTTATGTGACGTGACTTTTGCTTTGATTCAGTTAAAATTTCGTAAGAAAATAAAATACTTAAAATGTTTGAAAAAGAAAGCATCTGAAATTATAGCCATTATGTAATAATTTTTGGGTAGAAAAACAAAAAAAAATTTTATGTGACGTGACTTTTGCTTTGATTCAGTTAAAATTTGGTAAGAAAATATAAAGAAATACGCTGTTTTTGGGTCAGAAAAGAGGATTAAATATGCCTAAGACTTAGTTACTAAAAAGTAAATAACTTGTAAATTGACTTAGCAAAAACAGGTAATAATTAAATGATATTTTTCTAAAATATTAAATTTTGCAGGGTATTTAAAGTTTAGCTTTGAAACCAGCTTGCCTTTTCTTGTTTCTTCATTTTTTTGTTTCTTTTTAGTTCGGAACCTTCGTTTAGTTTGGCCATGCGTAGATCGGTGGGTGTTAAGGGGAGGAGCTCTTGGTGTTCCAGGGGGTAGTTCTGTGGGTGGAGAAGAGGTACAGAGGTACAAGTATCGGTGGGTCGCCTCAACCGCCGCTGTCATGTCATCATGTTGATGAAGCAACCGGATGATGAATGGACGTGCGCCACAGTGGAGCTTCAATTGATGCAATCAGCGTAAAGTGACAGTTTTTTTTTCCTAGCTCCCCCGTTGCTTTTTTTTTTTTTTTCATTTTACGCTGTCGTAAAGATTCCCCTGGTTGTTGTTGCTGTTGCTGGTGGGTTGTGTTGCATGTCGCACGTTGTTTGGTTTGTTAGTTGTCCGCGTTGTTGTTGTAGTTGTCGCTGGTTATTTGACTGGCGGTTTGATGAGTTCGATGCGATTCGCTTGGCTTATTTTATCGCCTTTGATACGGTGCGTAAAAGTTTCTGAAATTAAATTCGGCTAGCAAAGGAACTTTTAATATTTCAAAGAAAATAATTTTTCTGTTAAAACTACTTGGAAATAATTTTTTATATTTAACAACTTCATTCATTTAAATTTTTAAAACATCGAAACAATTTTATTTTAATTTGTTGCTAACATTTCATTTAAAAGGATTCTTTGTCTAGTCTCCAACGTGTTTTTAATATATTTTATATATTCATTAATTATATGCTTATTAGTATTATTTATTCAAAGCTTCCTGTTGTTCAACCTTTCCCATCAATAAAGCTGAGTAACCCAACAAAAAGCAGCCACGCCAATCAAATCAATTGCTTAGCTAGCTGAATGAACAATTCCTTGAAAACCAGTTCCATTTTCAAATCGCAGGATAAACTACTATTTTTCTTCTCCTTGTCCAGGGCAATCAAAAAATATGAAGAGCTTAAAAAAAAGTAGTTATATTGTTTGACCAGCGCTTTTTTCTGCAACCGTCGCTATCTGCAGCACAACAAATTCAACTTTTCTGTGAGATATGAAGAAAATAGAAATTGCTTTTTGGTCAAATACACACTAGTAGAAAAGGAGAAAAAAAGCGGGACAAACAACTAAAAAAAATGGAAATTAAGTTGCCACAAAGCAGATATCCAAGAGGCAAGCGGCAGTCGGCCTGAATAAATGCACGAAATCAGCATAATGTAATGGAAACAATTTTTATGACAACAGACCAAACGAAACCAACATCAGATGGGATCGGATGGGATGTGCTGGAACCAAAATGGCCATGGCCATGGGAGGCTGCCGTCTTCCTGGGACACTGAATCAAGTCCCAAGTCCCTGCTTTCGGATCCGGACCAATGTCAGCGTAAAACTGACAAATTAGCATTTTTTCCATTTTCTGGACCCGCCCAGTCCGCTTTTCCATCTCCCCCTCGACCCGCCAACTAAATATTTGTCCGGCGACCGCAGCTCAGAAAATATATAAAACGAGTGACTGGTAAAATAGTTGAGTTGAGTTATTTTTGCAGCTGACCTAATTTTATAATGGAAAACTTGCGATAAGTCGGACATCACAAAAAAGTGTGGAAAGTGAGGGAGAAGTTGCGGATTCGCAAAGCTTCTGATACACTTGCAGATAGAGTACGTTGTAGTTTTCTTGAGATTAGAAATAAGGATGTAGCCAAAATATGCTTAGGATTATGTTCTATAGTTTAGGTTACCTTTTTTATTTTGAAAATAAAGGCAGGAAACTGGCTGAAAAATATACGTACTAATATACTACTCATACTCAGTTTCCTATAGTAAAATTGGTAGAATGTTATGGTTATAATTTTTTAAAAAGTCAATTCACATTTACACTCTATGGTGTTGAACGATATTAAATTTAATTATTTTTTAAACAACTATTTTTTTTTAAAGCTAAATAAAAATTTTTTAGGGACAGGAATTTATAATGTACCTATTCATAATGTAAATTGTGTAGCTGTACCTACATACATTAAATTTAATTATAACATTTATCTTTAACTTACCCAAAATTTTAGCTGAAAAGCAATACAAATTTAGCTTTGTTAGTTCTCAGAGCTTAATTTTCATTTAAAATGTTTTTAAAAAGAGTAAATAAAAACGAAAAATAATTTTTTGTAAGTAGCGAAAACACACAAACAATAAATAAATTTTGGTGTTTGTAATAAAATGTTTTGTTTAAAAAATCCTTTAAAAATAATGTTAATAACATATTTCTGTTCAAAGTTAAAAAAAAAACTTATTATATTGTGCAAAAAACAGTATTTTTTGACTACCCTTATGAAGGGTAAGGAAATAACTACTAAAAAGGCAGCGACAAAAAATTGAAGGCAATAGATGAAAATGAAAAAAAGGAGCCGAGGCCGAGATGGCTGAAGATGGTGATGCAGGAGACGGAGCTCCAGGCAAATAAATAGCCGCTTGGCCCTGTTCAGCTGCCTTTTCATTTCATTTCATTGCATGGGGAAAAAGAGACAAATAGAAAGGAGCGAGAGAGAGGGCGTTAGGCGGGCAAATAAATCTCTTTTGTGTGGACCTGAATTTAATTTCCACATGCTCATGAATAATTTTCAAATTTTCAAATTCAGTAAAACGTGAAGCGTATTTCCGGCGCCCCTTTTTACAGGTCACCCCCCGCAAGGACGACGACAGCGACAGGGACTGGCACTCATCTGACGCTCAGTCCTTTTAGTCCTTTTTGGGCATAAAAAGTTATGTCAGCAGAAGATATATGGCCATATTAGGAGGGCCCCCGCAAATCCACCTGCAGAGATTTTAGCCTTCAAAGTCCCCTGCATGAGTTATTTGCCCAAGATTTGCAAAAAAATAAAAAATGAAGCGAAATGGGAGCCGCCTCAAAATCAACTGGCCTACCTTTAAATGCGGAAAGTCCCTTTCTTCGTTTTTTTAACGTTTATTTGCGGTTAAAAAAACTGCAGCCATAAATTACGTCCACTTATTATTTCTTTAATGGCACTCCGGAACGACCGTGCTCGGTTCATTTAAAATTATTTAAAATACTCACCTTAAATGGGAAATATTTTTTATGTGGCACTTCAATTAATGCGAATGTTGCAAGTGACAAAACAACAATAATTGCATGGCTGAGAGCGTCCACCACGTGCATCAATTTTAATGGCCCAGACCGACAGGTGTGATCCATAACTAAAAGTCAGTGCCTATTTAATTTCCAATCGAATACGATTAAATTTGTTAATTGTGTGTCACAAAAATTGCTAATTAAAATTTACAAAGTGTGCAAAATAGAATTATATGCACATAACTCACTCGCTGCTTCTTTAATATTTTGCATTTAAAAAGTTGGGAGCGTTTGGAAAAAAATCTTAACAAGAGCTTTTCAAAGTTTGTAGACAAAACTTAAATAAAATGGTTTTCATCCCATTGGTTTTGTGTTTGTTAGGTTTTTTGTTTTTTTTAGAATTTGCATTTTTATATAATATATCAAGATATTTGCGTGTTTATCTATGTATGTAAATTCCGACATTTTAGAATGATAGCTGAATTTGTGATTTCCATTCGGAATACAAGAACTTGTTCTTTTTGAATTTAAATGTTTTGATATTCCCTAACCTTTCTTCATTGATACTTTCTATTTTAATACATAAATGTAAAGTTACGAAAATGTAGGTATTACATAATTATTGAAAACAACCAAATAGACTTTCTTTAAGTTAAATGTGATGAACATTAAATGTTATGAAATAATCTGTTTGTGTGAAGAATGTAAAAGTATACACTTTAATTAAATATTATTAAACTTTGCATGTGAAGAGCAATAAATTGATTTATTTTTTAAAAGATTCACACTTCTTTTTAAAGAAATAAAAGCACACTGAAATTTTGTTGAGAGCAAATACTTTTCTCTTAAACCTCAAACAATCGCCAACAACACGCTTTAGTTTGGATTGTGTGGATTGTGTTCCACTTTGCTTTGACAAGTGGGCATAAAATAATACTCGGCAAAATGAGGCAAAATATTTATGAACTGCTGACGTCGGCAGGCGGCGATGGGGGACACGAACAGGCAGGAAAAGGGAGAAATGGGGCTGCGTTAAGCTCACTTCAATGCATTTATTTTGCGAATTTCATTTATCAGCGAGCTCTTCAGACGTCAGAGCAGCTGGAACACCCCCCTGCCCACTGGGTCCAGGGAATCAGGGACCACAGAGAAGCTTATCGTGGCAAATCCTATTGTCGTCATATTGACATAACCGCAGAACCATCCGCACCCCGAAAATAATCCACCACAGTCTCCACCTCCCCGGTTTTCTTCTGCTTCGCACCACCCACAATTCATCTTCTTGGAAAATTTTCCAGCGAAACAACTCGCAACCGTCCTTTGTCCTTCTTCCTTTGAGCCATCGTTGCGGTCGCTTGGCCTCAATGAATGTGGAAGTGGAAGTGCCAGTCGCAGAGCAAGTCAAAATCCCACTTGCAGTTGTTGCAGATTTTCGACAACTTCCTTTTTTTTCCAAAAGAAGGATGCTATTTGCATGTTTTCGTTTGGAAATAAATCCCATGAGATATTTAATAAAGTCAGTTACCAAGTTTCTTATCTGTTTACTAAAGTCGTAAGAAAATTTTTTACTAAAAAATAATAAATAATAATTAAAAATGCGTTAATTTAACTAAAAATCAAACGTGTATTAAATAATCAAAAACGCTAGATAAACAAGAAAAAAAGGCCCAAAAAAAAAACGTTAACTTGTTGAGAAAATAAAAATAAAAAATAAAAATTCTTAAAAATTTCATTGTTTTTGCCATTAAACGCATTCGGATATCTTACAATCGAAAAAGTGGTCCCTTGAGTCCCCACTGGTACTTCATGCTGTTGTTCCTTTATTGCGTCCTTTTGGAAATCCTCTTACACTTCCACTTGCTGCCGCAACTCCTTGGCATCCTCGTCCTGTTGCTGTTGTGTGTATCTTACGCTTCAGTGGCTTAAGTTTCGTACTTGGCGCGATTTATCTTTTACAGCGACTTGTTTGCAAAATGACAAAATGAATGGTGCGGTCAGCAGCTCTTCATTTTGCTCCTCGAGGTCCTTCCATTATCCGTGGCGCTTCATTGGATTCCTCAGCATTTCGTCAAAATTCACTTGGCTGCCTGTTTGCTAAGGGCTTTCCTTCAACGAAGTACCACACAATGCAATGTCAAATGTATTGGGGTAAAATGCAGCAGGCAGCGCTCTTGGCCTTCACAAATGTGGGTGGATTTGTGATGGATTTGTTTTGTATGTTTGTCGGGGAGGTAATAAATTTATTTTTTGGGATATGCGGTCGTTGTGACATGGTTGAACACCATTGATATATGACAAAGGGAGTCATGGATGGGACAGTGATTAAGAGCGCAATAAGGACACAATATACATTTAACTTAAGCAGTTCACTTTATTTCTCTACCATATCCACATGATTATCTTATACCCTAATTCCGCAGTCATTTATACTGTCAGACTTTAATCTTTTGCAGCCGGTCATAGAGTACCTACTTAATATTTAATAAGTCTGAACGAAATTAAAACAACACTTAGATCTCGGTGACAAACTATCTCTATAACAACATATAGTAAATATGCTTTATTTGGTTTATTAGCAAAAAAATGTAAAGGTGGTTTCTACCAAAACTTAAAAAAAAAATCTTTTAAAAATCTCACTATTTCACAAGACAAAAATAAAGACTGATGAGTTGCTTGAATATTCTTCTTTTTTTTATGTTTCTAGAAAGTGCTAACAGATGTACTTTTTAAGTAACAATTGGGTTGCTATTAGTAAACTGTGTATAGTTGTTTGTCTGTTTTGCAAACAGAAGGTTTTTGTGGTGTTAGAAACGTGGATTGCCACAATACTTTGTACAAATAAATTTAAGCCGAGTCCGCGTAAGAACATATAATCATATAAAGTAAAACATATATTTGCCCACTAATTTTTTTTGGGCCCATCCAGAGCTGCACATTTTCTCCATCATATAAATTTGCGGCAGGCCGCACCCACTTTTTATTCGTGGCCAAAATGCAAAGTGTGCGCCATCATGTTGCCAGCGATTCCGAATAACCTCTCCCCCCAAATCACCTTTGCTGGAGTTCAGATCCTGGAGAGAAGTGAGGCTGGAATGCCGGGTGCCGTGCCGGTCATGTCGTAATTAGCAGTGCGCAGTGTTGCCGGCGATAATTAATGACGTTGGTCACGTTGGTTTCATGTCGATTTCATTTCATGACATGGCCGCAGGCACCTCCCACTGCCACCCACTGCCACCCACACTGCCCACACCTCCGTGCGGTGATTTGTCAAGCGTTCTCATTGAAAAATACAAAGGGAAGTAAAGAAAAACTGACTCCACCTCGACGGCTGCATGTAAATCTACATTAAATTGAATTCCACTTGCACAAAAAAAAAAGTGCGAGAGAGTTTGGCTTTTTGATTTTATTTTCCGCTTCTGCTCCATTTCGCAGGGCCTTCATTAAACGCTGACCATTTTGAAATTCAATGCAATTTGAACTTTCAATTCAGTTGAGTTGAGTTCAGCTCGATTCGATTCGATTCGATTCGCTTCGGGTTGCGCATAATTGAATAATTTATGGACGTGCCCAGCCAAAGTTGTCTTTGATCAAGTTTGCCCAGCGAAGCGGTTTTCTCTCACAGAACTATTTTTTTCCATTTTAAAATGCCTTTTTTCACAATAAAACGGGGGCTATATTGATCGTCTGTAATGATTAAAAGAATTAATTTAATTTTGACCAAAAGATTGCATTTGAGGCATATTCACCTGTTAGTTTTGTTTTTCACAGGTCCTTTAAATAAAAAACATGTACAAAATAATAGTAAACAGTTATTATATTAACTTTTTAGGATTTGCTTTTGACAGTCGGAAATCATTAAACTAAAACATATCAGTCATTTATTGTGAAATAAAAAAATAGGACGTTTTCTAAACTTTGCATTTTAAAATATAAAATATATCTGCAAGGTATTTTTTGAAGAAAAGTTATCATATTTTTAACGGTAGCTTAGATATAAATGTGTTGCACCTGAATTCAGGAACTAATTTTTAATAATAAGTAACGGATATCTAAGAGCCGGTGAACAAGACTATAGCGTTATTTCTAGTAATAAAAAATGTTTTATATATTTTAGCTTCCACTTTTCAGCTTCTTTACTAGATGATGCAATTAATTACACGCCCAGTTGGCCACATGATTTAATTTTCACATTCCTAATCTGCTCTGCAGACATTTTATTAATTGTAGCTTGTTTTAGGGAAGGAGATTATTTACATATCACTTCATTTGCCAAATTTTCTGAATGGCTTTACGGAGTTGATTAGATTGCAAGCGCCAACGCAGCTTGTTAACTAATTGAGTGGCCATTCCACACTCACTCCACTTGGTTATAAAATTAATTAAATTCATTTTGTCTGATAACCCGCGCTCATAGAGCTTCACTGAAATCGAAGCAACGGCTGAGGATCAGGGAGCAAGTGAAATGCCACTGAATAATGCAAAATGTTTGATTTTCCAGAGTGGAGCACATGTATTTGCCATTGCCAGAATTTTGACAAACATTTGCATATAACTCAAACAATGGCCATCACTGTGTGTGTGCGGATATATTTAATCGGTAAATACTTAATGCTCTTAGTCGTAATGCATTCGACATCAAAATGAGTTATTTGGTTTTCCCAAAATTCATAGCATTGTCAGCACTGCAAAATTTGCTGCAGTTGGTTTACATATCTTGGAAACTTGCCAAGTAAATTATCCCAAATCCTATCTGGTCTTGTTATTCTGTCAATTTGACTAAATGGTATTGCCTTGGTAATGCGATGTCGTTTGAGACTTAGCCCGGCTTTCTTAGACAGCCTATAACATTTTGGTTTAGGGAAAATTTATAAAGTGTTCTAATAAAGTGTTGAAAATATTAATGAAAACAATGTTTAATTGGATAAGAAATAATTTATTATATTTGAGGCTTATTAACTAATTGGTTTTCCAATTATGTAATTATATATGTTTTATCTATTTTCACCAAAAATACATTTGTTGCACACAAGACTATAATCTGTTTAAAGCGACAAATTTAAGCCCACTTATTTTGTTAAACTTGACTCTAACTCAATCATAAAAATTAGAAAAAATGGGAGACAGCCAAAAAATTTCAAAATCCTCGAACTTAACAATGTTTAGGAAACGGCATAAGAGGTAGCTTCATCCTTCATCTCCATTGTTGGCCAAGATTATTTGCATGGTTGTGTTTTATTGGAATGCAGAGCAAAGCTGGCAAATTACGCAGTTAAAAATCAATAATCTTAAAATGCAGTGAATATAAAGAGTGGAAATGAATGATTTTCTATAGTTTCCATAAATTAATCAGCTTGCTGGAGACTTAATTTACATACTGGATTAAATTGAATATTTATTAAAGCCATTGTACATATTTTTACAGATAAATTGCGCTTAAATTTTGTGAAGTTAATGTCCTGCGTGTCAATTAATTGTTTTCATTGTTTGTCTTTTTTTCAAAAATGTCAATTATTTAACTTTATTTTATCACAGTTTACTCACTCGTACATATTTCGTTGTCATCAACCACTGGCTACAGCTGGTTGAAGGGGACCAAATGCTTGGAAAAAGTAGATCTGACCCGATGTCAACCAGCTACACACAGCGTTGCACACATAAAAATGTTTAAATATCACTAAATTCAATCAAGTATTATTTGTGGACAGTTTGCATTTCATTAAGCACGTTTCGGAATTCATTGGGATCGGAAATATCAATGCATCGGCAGTGGCATAAATCAATTCGCACTAATTACACGCTATTGTTGTAAGCGTTTTTATTATTATTTCTTCTTGAATGAGAAAAATTAATTGAATAAAATATCCACAATATAAAATAGCACAGGCAGTAAATCACAACGCGTCGGTCAGCCCACATTGAAAATTCTTTTTTCTCGACACGGAAATAATTTTAGGGAAAAACTATTTGGATACCCTAAACACACTTACCTTATATTTCCAGAATCTTCCAGTATTGAACTAAAAGAAGTTGATCTTTAAAAATTTGATAATTAAGTTTGGGTACTAAAAAAATTTGAATTTTAAGTTATATATGAAATATTTACCCACATTAAATGTTTAACAAGTTAATGTTTCTCATACCTTAAGAGTTCAAAATAAAATGATTTGGTTTATTAATTTCCTCAGTAAAAAATCATTTAATTAAATAAAAAAATATAGTTTTGTAATATAAATTAGTTTTGTAATCTAAAAGTCTTTTGTTATTTTTAAAACCTTTAGAAAAAGTTGCTTTTGATTTACAACGACCATTACAAGACCTTAAAAAGATATCTCTTAAAAAAACGTGAAAAATTGTTAAACGTAAACCGACTGACCAATGTATTAACAGGTATTTCGTATTGTAATTTTGCAGCTTTAATGGTTTGTCATGACCAGGCTCATATATCCATTTCGCCCTCCTTCCACCTTATCTCTCCGGCCCTTTCAGCCACTCATTCATCCGATTGTTGTTTTGCATGCGGCACATTAGCTTCATTTGTTCTATTGTTTTGATTATGATTTACAATGCCCAATGCGCAGCTTTTGTTCCTTTGCTGAATGAGCGTGCGGTTTGTGTGTGTGTGTTGGTAAATGGAAGATGTGTGGGTGAGCTCATGGGTGTATGCGTGAATTTATGTTGAACAAAGCATAATACATTTGCATAGAGAAAGAGGCGGAGTGAGGCTTGTGGACCACACAATAAATTTTATTTTAGCCCAGCAAAAATATTACCCACTATTTAAATGGCCCTTGATGCTGTATTTTTTTTTTATTTGTTAAACACTCACGAAAGTGTGATTAACGCTCATTCAACTTTGGGGCTTAAGTCCTTTGAGAACTGTTTCATTGTTTATAATGTGAAATTTGAGTTGATAAGCAAACCTTAGCACAGAATAATATTTTAAGTACCCTGAAAAATGGTATCAAAATATATTAAATAAGAAATATTTTAAAGAAAATTGTTTGACTTACTGGCCTTGCCGCTTTAAGTTTACATTTATTTATTTATTTATTTATTTATTTATTTATATCTTCCTAGGACAAGTGAGTACTTATATTTAGTGCGCTAGTCACAATGAATTGCATTCAAAAATATAACTTTTAACTTATAACTACTTTTGCTAACCTATACATTTTTATTAGATTTCAATACATATTATGTCTATTATTCTTATATAAATTATTAATATATTTATAGTTTTGTATTCTTTTTTTGTTTTTTTTTTTTTTTTAATTTAATTTAATAAACGCAAATTTATTAACTTCTGTAACATTTGCTTTTAGCAATGTTCCAATATAATTTCATGATTAAAACATAAGTTCGCTACAATTTAAGAATCACAAAGTTAAGAACTTTAAAATTTAGTGTTTGAACAGATCCTGAATGCCCTTTGCTTGTTCCATCTCTTAAGGGTTGCCCATTGTCTGCTGAGCTGTTAGTGCCCAATGTGTCCTGCCCGAAGGATTGGTTGGGAAAGAAATGAGCATCCAGTTGCTGGATTCCCTCCGGAGTGCTGAGATCAAAGGCGAACTGTAGGTATTTGTCGAAATAGTTCTTGGTGCGATTGCTGTGGTTTCGTGAATGATGATGGCTGAGGTTGGGGGATCTAGTGGCTTCTTTAACCTTGAGATCTTTGGATTCCTTGGATTCTTTGGGTATTTTGAGTTCTCTAGTTTCTTGAATCTGCTTATACTCCTTTGTTTCTCTAAAATCTTGTATATCTTTAGGCTTTTTAAACTCCTTGGAGTCCTTGGTTTCTTTGACTTCCCTAGTCTCCTTGTGTTTTTGAACACTAGTTGTAATCACTGGTGAAGGAATAATTTTCAGATTACCTCTGCTTTGGTATTTTTGTGACCCAACTGCACCTCCTCCTCCTCCGGATGCTCCCATCGGATTTTTGACTTTCTGAGCCTGCTCAAATTGATGACTCATTTGGGTCATATCGTGGATGATAACTTGTGGCACCTGTTGTTTTGATGACTTGGTGCGCCGATTGGTCAAATTCGGTACCTTATCCTTGGGCAGTCCGTTACACATTGGGGACACCTTCGGATGCTCTACGCGGACGGACTTCGTTTTGCGGGACAATGCTGGATTGTGGGCCATTTGCTCTGGAATGGTTTTGCTCGCTTTAATGACTACGAGGGCAATTGATAAATTTACTCGCAAACTGCAAACAATAAAAAAACAGCGATCGGAACTTATACCAAAAACAAATGTTCTAATAAGGGGTTTTACAATTTGAGACAAAATTCAAGGGGAAGTACTTATCTACCATTTTGAATATTTTGACAAGTTTCCGAAACTCTCTGTTACTTAAACTATATTTCAAGTCCACATCCAAAAAAACTTTAACATTTTGAATGAAGTCACTGGATTGAAAAATTCCTTAATACATTCCACGTTCCTTATCAAGGATTCCTTTAAAGTATTTTAAATAAAACAGGTCGACAATTTCTTCTGGAAAAAAAGATTTTAATCCTCTCGGGTTAAATTTCTTTTCTCTTTTTAGAAACGACAAAAAGTCAAAGCTTAAAATGCGAGTAATTTACCAAAGAGAAATGTGAAAGAGAGATGCACAGATAAAAATAAGGTATTTTTGTTGGAACACTTCTTTGGGCAGCTGCTCAAATGAAAATAACAACAAGAAAAAAAACAATTAATTCCGGATAAACACATTTTATAATTAAAAAATTCCTTCGCCTTTTTCTGGCTCTCTCAGTCTATTTTGTTTTTGTGTGAGCTCGCAAAAACAAAGCCAGCGGATAAAGTGAAAGAGCCAAAGAAATTAAGTGGAAAAAAAAGGGAGACGAGAAACGAGCTTAGAGAAGTGACAGCAGAAAAAGAGGAAACGGAGAACGTCAAACTAGGATATGGCCAAAAAGGCCAGCTACACACGGCGTATACGCAATACTCCTTTGATTTTGACACAGAAATTTAATCATCTTTTCTGGGAAAAGAAACCCGCTAAGCTGATTAGGGTCTCCTTTTACTAATTTCTTTCTTATTTTCCCCTGGCTGTGTTCAGTTTTTTTCCACCCTTTTTTTTTGCGTTTCCGTGGACCAAGTAATTTATTGTTTGTTGTGCGTAATTAACCCGCTTCGTGGTCCCGTTTTTGGCTTTCACACTTTGTTTTGTAGCCTTTTGCCTAATGATGTTATATGCATTTGAGCCAAATGTTCCCTCTCTACTTCGCGAAAGAAATTATATTCTGGTGATTTAAGTCTTATCTGCGTGTAAAGTCGTCCACGTAATTAGTTTCATTCCAGCCTCCATTTCCATTTATTTTTTTCAGCACCCAGATTGCGACCTGTGCAAGTTTTTCCCCTTTTTTTCGCTTACATTTCACAAAATGTGCGCAGCTTGGCTGAAACTGTGGGAGAAGGGCTACTGGCGGCGGGAGTGGCAGGTGACGGGGCCAAGTGTCAGCTTAGCCCTCGCAGGCAATGCGAAATGACAGGCAAATTAAAGCTGAGTGGACGGGTTGGAGATGGCAGCCAGCAGACAATTTATCAGAGATACATGCATCATGATAAAGGTATACAAATTTCCAACGGTTAAAAAAATACAAATAAAATGGCGTCAAAATCTCCTCTGACAGTTGCACGAAATTAATCCGGAGCGAATAAGGTTTTTACTTGGTCAAGGGACGTTCAAATGTCGCTTTTATTTAGAAAAACGAATAATTTGCTGCAGCAGGACAATGGAAAGGAACGGTCAGGTTTTACTTTATATAAGCGAGTCCTATTTTGGTATAAATGGTTTCAAAACTAATGATTAGTATTTAAAATCGTTGAAAGTTTCCAAAACATGGCAACCTTAAAAAACTGCTTATGATATGCACAAAGAATTGGTGCAAATTAAATTGTTAATTTGGATTTTAACTTTTTGATTTTAACTTTATTTTTTTGTCATATTTTTTCTTTAATATTTAGTTAAGTTACTTTAATGAGCAAATTCATTACGTTTCTGTTAACATCTCAATTTTCCACTGTCATTTAGGTTCCCTAAATACGTAATATGCGTTTAATGCGTGCCTAACAAGGGGTCTTTTGTCTCTTAGGGAACCTCTTTGCTTCTTTTCCTTCTAATGTTTAAAGTTTCCTTAACGGGCTTTAGAAACAAGAGAAAAGACAAAGCTCCAAGAGGGAATTGTCCTGAAGGAGTTCTTGTGCTTGGGCAGCCTGTTGCCAATTGTCGAGCAAACAACTGTTTACTTGACATTTGCAAAGGAATGTGTTCTGTTGTGGACCCCACTCGACTGGCATTCTCCTCTTTCATTCAGCTGCTTTTATTGTCCTGTTTGCCTTTATTTCCCTGATCTTTTCTGCTTGAGCAAGGGCTTGAAAAAACTGTTTAACTGTTTAACTGCATGAGGTACACAGAAAAGACTGCTACAGAACGTTGTAAATTTAAAGAAAATATATTTAAATATAAAGTCGAAAAGCTTTCAATATTTTCAAACTTAATATTATTAGGTTACAATCAAAGTTAGAAAAATGTCATATAAATTATATTAGCATACAATGACCATTTCTTTCTGTGCAGCTGCTCTTTCCATCTCTCAAAGGCATTGATGTCAACAGGACGCTGCAGCAACTTCTCACCTGCCTCCCCACCTGTCGGTTCCACTGAATATTTCACCTTCCGAAAAAAAGGAACGAGGAATGCATATATAAATTGCAACATAAATTATACGCACATGGCTGGGGGAAATCGAGCTGGGATAGCTTGTCCCATGTGCTTAAGCGGAAATCGTGTACAAAATGAAAATTCAGTAGGAGGAAAAGTCAGCGCCCGACCCCGCGCTTTTCCTCTCCTTTCTGCTGTTGCCGGCGCCATTCGTTGCTGTTAACATTTCCGCTTTATTTGTCTGTCTGCCCTTTTGCCCGCCGCTTTATCTATGCCCGCCTTTCAGCTCGGCATTCCACCTACATTTGTTTGCATTTTTGTTGCTGCAGTTGCAGTTTTATTTTTGCAGTCCTCAGCTCGGTTTTTATCTCTTTTGTGTCGCCGCTGACGTTGTCTAATGTTTTAAATATAAACTCGAAAATAATGCAGAAAATAAAAACATAAATCAACGCAAATATCGCTTTTGGATTTCTTTTCAATCTGCACAGGCACAGATAGGGGTGGGGTAACTTTTCTCTTTTGTTGTTTTGGCTTGTTTGGCAACCATAAATTATTCAGAAGCATGTTTATCTTTTAATGCGATAGTCTGTGTTTCCTCGCACTTCAGTTTAGAAATAATTCGGTGGGGAAGGAAACAGGTAGGAGGTTAAACACTTTTTATTTGTGAGTATAAATGTTATTTAAAACTCATAGAGTAAAGAGTAAGAAAGTAGAGACCGTTTTTATCATTTTTAATTGATCATAAAATATTTAATAATAAGGACGAAAAAACCCTTACAATGTCCATCGAATAAATGCTCACTCTATATTATGAAGTGAAAGTAACTTATAATTTATTAAACACCTCTGTGTTTTGGTGGCAATTTCTGTCGTTGTGAGCTGTCAATAGTGTCCTTCGACTACCGATGGCATTTACATCATTTTGCTGACTTGCTCACAATTTCCCACTGGCCAAGGGAAAGTGACAGTCGAATTTCCCGTTTGGCTCTCGCACCCAGATGAGCGATCAATCAAGCGTGGCATGCAAAGTGGGCCACCAAGGACTGGCCCATCCTCCGGGCTCCTTGCAAATTGAAACGTGAGATGTGGACGGGACGCATCCTGCCTCTCCAGCCAACCAGCCAACCAGCCACCACCTGGCCATTTGGCCACACGAAACAGTTAATTAAATGATGAAAGCATTGACGTGTCGCAGGGACTAAACGGCCAAGAGGAGGAGTCGTAGTCTGAGTTGGCCAGGAGCAGTCAGAAGTGCTGACATGCGAGGCTGCAGCCTGGGAGCCTGGGAGCCAGTGGAGCATGTCCCCGGCCAGGACTCTCAACTTGACAGACGCACGTTCGGTGGGTCCATAATGCAATGAAAAGGCTTGGAGCTCAGCTCGAGATAGCTACCAACTCCGGGCACAGTGTAAAGTTGAGGTGGCGAAAGTGGTTCCCAGAAGTTTCTAAAGTTTATACAAACTAGCTAAAAGCTTTAACCATTTATTAATTTCCTTAGTAACTTCAGTGAACAAATTTTTACCTTTGAATATTTGGCTGTTTAAAATTATCAGTAGCTTGTTTGTTGAATGGGTAAAAATTACCTATTAAAAGACTTGTAAGGTCTATTTAGTATCTCATCCCTATATGTTAATGTCATAAAATACTCTGGTTTTGTTAAAAAACTAAATTCCTATCCTTTTAAGACTCTGACTAAGGACATTTAAAATGCTTTAGACCACAAACAAGCATAGGCAATGAGTTCGAATGCAAAATTAAGACAATTGGGAGGTCAAGGCACATTGAGACCACTGTGGTTGGGCGTGCTTGGATTTGATTGGGATTGGGATTGAAAAGTGGGTGTTCATTGGGGTCACGTAGACGCTTCAGTTGCATATCACACGCTGCTTGATTGGTTGCCTGATTCGTTGATTGCCCTGCTCGCCGCTCACGTGACACACGGGCATTGTCCAAGCATCCAACACGGAACACGGAACCCGGAATCCAGTATCCACATTACACCTGCACACCACACACCCCACACCCCACACACACACACACCTGTCAGTTCATCAGTCCGTCAGTTAGTCGATCTACCTGTGTGTGCTCACTCTAATTTTCATTTCATTTCCACTCGAGAGCCGCAAACGCAAACTAACCGAACTGATGTTGGCCAAGTCAGTTGGCCAGTTGCTGATTTGATTGATGGCTGGCTACAACTGCTAATGAACTTACATAAGTGAAACCGTTAACAAGTTATGGCCCCATGTTGCTGTTGGCCCAACAACTTCTCATGTTCCACATGTTAACACATTTGGCCGGTCCTTGGGTTAAAAAATTGTACGAGACGAAGAGAAAACGCTGTTAATTAGTAAAGTTGATAAATTTACGCAGATTTAACATATCAAGTGGGTAGCAAAGTTTGCGTTTTCCTCTCTCTGACGCTGGCAGTTGTAAATTGAGTTTTTCTAGTGCTTTTTTTCGGACATGTGTGTAGGTATTTTTCTTTTACCTTTATAAACCATGTCCTGAGGATTTTTTCCCGGTAGTGGTTGGCAGGTAACATACGGTTTTCTGTAAGCAGAGAATAATGGGAAAATTGTTTAGTACATTGCGTATACGCACTGCTGACAAGAGGAAAAAATATATATTGGTCAAAGTTGTCAGTATAATTAGTTTCGAATTAAGGGTCTGTACTTTTTTTTTATTAGTTATTAATTAGTATAATTATTAATTAGTTTGGCTTAAAGTTTAGGTAGCACCTGCATTTGAAATTAGTGTGCATTGTATTTCTTTGTTTTATTTTCCTGCACATTAATTGTAAAATTTTTGGTATTAAATAAGATAACTAATATATTATGGCACGTGGTGAAATTTAAGTCAGGTAAGGATTGCATTTGGGACATAGTTTCAAATATAAATTGTTGCTTACAAAGCAATGTTATTTTTTTCTTTAACATTTAAAATTTTTTTGGTTTCTGCGCTAAACTCTATTAATTAGAGTTGCAGTCAATGAAGTTTATTTTCCAAATTAAATTATTTATTCACTTTTAGCACGCTCTACATCCTAATAAATTATTCTTTCATCTTGAAGCAAGTCAATTGTCCATTTTGAATTTATTCATTTAATTTTCGTTACACATTCATGGTTTAGTAAGTCCCAAATGAATTGAATTCAGTTTGTAAATGCAAGACTTTGTCTTCCTTACTACTTCTCCTTTCTTATTTATTTAGTATCTATTTTATGTAATTATTTATTTCGGTAAACTCTGCTGAGTCCCTAATGAATTCAATTCAATTAACCAACTTCCATATTCAAGATTTCCAGACTGTCAACATTTCAGCATGTCAAGCGCACTCAACCTAACTTCTTTCAGGCAACTTTGTTGGCCCAGAACACATGTGAGTGGGCGAAAGCCAAGTCAACACTTGACAGCCAAACGATAATTTTCTTAACTAAATTGTCCAAGGCAGGGCAAACAAAAGTTGGGCAAACAAATAAACTCATCGAAGACATCAGGCCATTAGGTTCACTTAAAGTAGTTCGGCCAACAAACGGAGGTGAGTGGAAAAGGTGGAAAAGTGGGATGGGGAAAAACCACAAAGTTTCTAAGCAAATCGCCTCAACTTTCGCATGTTCTACTGGGGTTTTTCTTCTTTTCGTTTTTTTTGCTTGTTTGTTCTTCAATGAAAGGTTAACTCCATAACAACTCCGAGACTCAACTGCATTGACTGACAAGTGGTTTTTTCCTCCATATTTTTCCTCTTTTCGCGCTTGCAGAGCCAAGATTTTGCAGCTCCGAGGCGAGACAACATAAATCATGAACAGACACAGCGGAAAACTGGTGGAAAGTGCTGGGAGCTGGCCACAAAACTGCGGCGGAAAAGCCGCAGTGGAAGAAGAAGAAGAAGGAGCAGCTGGAAAAACCGCAAAGCGTTTTTGGTCTTTTGCTGTTTTGGCGGTGGCGCTGGCGGGAAACTTGCCACTGCCACTGGCAGCAATCGCTTGAAATGGCTTTAAAAGGCCATCAACTGGGAAGAGCGA
This sequence comes from Drosophila oshimai, assembly GCA_018150695.1. Lineage (NCBI taxonomy): Eukaryota > Metazoa > Arthropoda > Insecta > Diptera > Drosophilidae > Drosophila > Drosophila oshimai. The sequence continues at coordinate 913,141 of JAECWM010000225.1, read as the reverse complement.
GAGCTCAACTCCAGAGTTTTACTCGGCAAGCGGCAAACTTTGTTTGTGGCAGCTGCAGTTTGTCTGTGCAAATTGGCGATGGCAACTAAATTGAAAAGTGCCGGGCTAAACGCCCGAAAGTAGGCAATGCTTTCTGCTCCTCAGCCGGATTCATTCGTTTCAGTTTGCACCAACCGCAGAAAGGATGTTTTTGCTTAAAGTTCTCGGGTTTCTTTTTTTTTTTTTGGCCTGTCTGCGTTAGACATTTCCTGCACTCGTCCTGGTTTTCCCCTTTATTTTTTTGGTTCGGATGCCAGGATGTCTGCCCATTGAAATGGTTTGCCAGTCCAGTCTCTTCGCCCTTCTAGACACTATTAATTTGAGCCGTTTTGCCCTGTTCAGCATTTTATTTAATTTATTTTATGTTTCAATTTCATTTCGGCATCCACTTGATTTGTGGCTTGTTTTCAAGATTTCTCGTGGGTGATTCGATTCGACTGGGGTTCAATTTTTTTGGAGTAATAAATGTTCAAGATTGATTTTTGCAATTTTGTGGGATATTTAATGCTTAAGGGGAGCTTCTCATGTAACAGTCAAAAGTAGTGGTTTTTGGGATTTTTTTCACTCGGAAAATAAAAACACACAAATAATTTTAGCATATATTTGAAGACATGTTTGAAGTATAAAAAAATTTTTTGAAAGTCTTAAAAAACAAAATGGCGGACTTATTGAAGGTCGCGTGCGGCGCGATTCGGCTGAGGTGTTTATCGCGGTACAATGTGGAGCCCAAAGTTTTCATCTGAAACATACAACAAATAATTTTGTTATTCACCAAACATTAAACGAGTGCGTGAATGTCTGCATTTAAAAAAATTTTCTTCGACAATATTGAAATCACGTCTTGAAAAAAAAAGTGCTGTTTTTCGTCATTTTTTTCGCTAAATAAGTCTTAAAAGTGTATAAAATAATTTTTTAAAAACAATTCCAGACATTCACGCACTCGTTTAATCATAATCAGCAAAACACTTTTTAAAAATCAAAAATCGGTTCAGTAGTTTTCCGCAATCGTGTACCGCGTTTTTTAAGTCATAGTTTTGAGAAAAAACGATTTAAAGTTTAAAGTATCGTGGTGATGGTAACCCAACACCGAAGTTGGTAAAGTCAGCAAAAATAGTCCTGATGAGATGTCTAGCAAACATCGAAACAGCGCTGTAGGCTATAAGCTTTGCTCCTTGTCTTTGACAAGAACTTTGGTGTGTGGTATAAAAAGCCGGTATTAGATTTACCTATACCGCCATAGACCTCGAGTCCGCTAAAAACGTACTTAACCACAAAATAGGTCACAAAAACAAGCCAAAATAACCAAATACGGAAGACACATCCGGACGGTAGCCAATATACTTTATTGGACTACTAGACAAACGCACAATTTTTTGTGCAAAACTGGCATTTATTTGCCAGCTGTATTTCACAAATTCCGATGGAATTTTGATACAGGTCCAAAGTCCACACACCAAAGTTTTCTTTGCCAGCTTTGAGGGTTTTTCCCCTTCGCTGCGACACTACAATTCCCAACCGGTTGTAGTATCGTGGTGATGGTAACCCAACACCGAAGTTGGTAAAGTCAGCAAAAATAGTCCTGATGAGATGTCTAGCAAACATCGAAACAGCGCTGTAGGCTATAAGCTTTGCTCCTTGTCTTTGACAAGAACTTTGGTGTGTGGCATAAAAAGCCGGTATTAGATTTACCTATACCGCCATAGACCTCGAGTCCGCTAAAAACGTACTTAACCACAAAATAGGTCACAAAAACAAGCCAAAATAACCAAATACGGAAGACACATCCGGACGGTAGCCAATATACTTTATTGGACTACTAGACAAACGCACAATTTTTTGTGCAAAACTGGCATTTATTTGCCAGCTGTATTTCACAAATTCCGATGGAATTTTGATACAGGTCCAAAGTCCACACACCAAAGTTTTCTTTGCCAGCTTTGAGGGTTTTTCCCCCTTCGCTGCGACACTACAATTCCCAACCGGTTGTAGTATCGTGGTGATGGTAACCCAACACCGAAGTTGGTAAAGTCAGCAAAAATAGTCCTGATGAGATGTCTAGCAAACATCGAAACAGCGCTGTAGGCTATAAGCTTTGCTCCTTGTCTTTGACAAGAACTTTGGTGTGTGGCATAAAAAGCCGGTATTAGATTTACCTATACCGCCATAGACCTCGAGTCCGCTAAAAACGTACTTAAGTTTTCAGTTAGCGCCAAATCGCATACAAAGCGCGACCGAGCGCACTGATTCAATCATTCATATCTTTTATAATACTTAGAGTTGAGTCATAAAACTTTGGGAATATACTCCCAAGACGTTATTCTATCAATTTATGAAAAAAAAAAAAAATTTTTTTTTGAAAATTCTACATGAGAAGCTCCCCTTAAAATAGATTTTGAAATTTTGTGGAACATTAAATGCTTAAGTTTGATTTTTTTTAATTGTAGGTATTATAAATGCAAAAGTTTGCTATATAAAATGTCACATGGAATTTCATGTCTTTGAATTATTTTTAAGAGGTTTTAAGGCTTCTAGAATTCTACATAAAGGTATAGTTTTTAAGTAACCGTAATTTAAATATACATTTTGCAAAAATTGTTGTGTGCAGGCCAACTTATTTGTATTAAAAAATTGGTATTGTACGACCCAAATAGTATTGCTGTTTTAAATTAAACCAAATATTTTCCTTTCAAAAAAATGGATGATAAATGTATATATGAGAAAAGAGTTCTTAAAGTAGCTTAAAATATCGGTGAAGCTTAAATCGAAACGTTAATATCCCGCAACTATTTTCGTAGCATACTTTTCCGGGCTGATCCAGACAAAGGCAAGCCCTAATTGAAATTCCTCTCTCGCTAAAAGCCGCACAAAAAATAGCTCTCCAATACAATCTCCAAAACACACACATACCCACACATGGCAAATGGTTATCGATGCATCCGGCAGCTGTGGCAACTTCCGGTCGACTGACCCGGCTCCGACTTCAGATTTCTATTCGGGACATTCAATGAGCGCGACAGATTAGCCGCTCGCCAACCACAAAAAGCTAGGAAAAGCCGGGAAATGCTAGAGGAAAAGCGGGAAAATCAGGAGGAGGTGGCGGGGTGAAGTGAGACCGACAAAAGCGACAGAGTCCGTAATGATGCGGAAGTGGACAAAAGGCAGCCACAGCAATCACAAAAGGCAGCAGCTGAAGCTGCCAAGTCCACAGGCCATGGCAATGGCCATGACTATGACTATGGCGAGAAGGCATTCTAAAACTGCGGTCAATTGAAATGGCAATCAAGTTAGCGGGCACGTCCTTGTCAAAAGGCCACGCAAATAGGATGGCTGTCCTGCAATTTGCTGAAATTCACACCGCAGAACAAAGCCAAAATGGCTTGTCAATTATTATTAGGAGCAGGCCAATCAAGCTGGGAATTTAAAGGCCATTAAAGTTATATTGGTGTTGACAGATTTCATTTAATTATTTAAAATTTTTTTTTGTTATTTTTAAGTTGTTTAAAATGTTTCTGTAGGCTGCATCAAGAATCGTTATTTCTTACATATAAGACAAATTAAATGAATCCTACTTTAATTGCGTTTGGAATTGAATTATTATTACTTTTAAAAATTATGAATTTAAAGGCCGACAAAATGTACTTTTCATGCTGAGTAAATTATTTCTTTGCTCTAACTTTTATGTGTTATTTTTCAACTAACAAAACGAGCTTCTTAAGCGGAAATGCCTTTTTATATTGAATTTCTACTTATTGTTTTTGCCTGGCCAGCGAATTTGCCACCGTTAAATGGAAAATCAGATAAAAATAACCAGCACAGTGGAGTATTTCCTGCCTACTCATTTGAATGTACACAGGAATATCCGACTAAAAAAAGTTAAAAATTCTTGTGCGTTTTCTTCTTTCACCTGAGTCGTAATTTAATGTGCTTGGAACTCAGTTTTCCCCGCTTTTCCCCTTTTAGGCGGTAAATTCTTCACCCAGTTTTCAGCACTTAAAGCCCGATTATGGTTTTGGCTCTTGTTTTTTAACGCCTTTTGTTTGGGCTGCACTCTTTATGTTTGCCTCGCACGTATTAGTGCACAAAGGAAAAAAGAGAGGCCATTACGTGCCCAACCAAGTGTGTGTGTGTGAGAGAGTTTTCCCCACTCTATGGGTGTTTGTGTTTGAGTTTTCCTCTTTCCGTGTGTGAGTGCGCCTGCAATAATGATTGGAAAGTTTCGCTTTGCAGCTGGAAATGGAAATATACTGCAACCAAACACGCCCCAAGTCGTAAATATTTGGCAGGCCATGGGGCCATTTGCATAACAAAACTGCATGCGGTGCAGCCATTAAATAATTAGAAATGTTCCTTTTCCCAATGCATATCTATGGGGAGGAAATTCGGCGAGGGAATGGCCAAAAACTTTGTGCAACGCCTCGGCCATTAAAGCGTAATCAAGTTTAAACATCATTGGCGCCAGAGCAAAAACCACAAAAAGTGGAGAGACTTTGGGCTTTTTTTGTTGCGGTGCAGAAATTTTAAACACTCTTTATAATACACATTGAATAATTTTGTATAAATGTTCACTTTAAATTTAATTGAATTAAAATTTTAAATTTTATTCAGGTTCGGAAATTTAAATTTTAGAAATCTTTCTTCATATCTTCCACCACTCAAACCATATACTTTTGCCTAAAATTAAGTTGGCTAAGTAATAAATATTATTATTAATTCATTACTAAACATTATAAAAACTATATTTTGTATTTTTAAATAAATATACAAATGAACTTTTGTTTAGTTTAAATTTTGAACAACGTATGATCATCTTGTAAAGAAGATTACTTGATTCTCTATGAATATTTTGTTTGGGTATACCGAATATTTTAACTACCCAACCTGAAGTGAGGGTATCCCTCAAACTTTGGCACAGCATTTGGGACGTAATGCGCCTTGGGTGGCATTCACATTTTGAGGTTAGTTGCTGTCATAAATTTTTAGTGCCCTGACTTGGCTTTTGTTTCTGGAACAGCTACCCCTCTCCCTCCCCCATTTACCAAGAAATTTCTTTTGTTCGTTCGCCTGCTCTAATTGGCAGCATTTGATAAATGCAATTGACTTGCATTTTTGCCCTTTTTGTTCAGTTTTGCTTTTTTGTGCTTTACTGGTTTGATTTTAATTGCTCGTTAAGTAGTTTTAATGGGTGCGTGTGGCTTTATGGACTGCAGCTCCATTGTTGAGTCATTGCGAGTGCATTTAGAGCCAATGCCTTAAAGCCGGGCCATAACATTGTGGCCAAAGGCGGAGCCAATCTAAGCCAATCTAAGGGGGGATTTAGTTGCGCGGGTGGAAAGGGAAAAAGCAAGTTGGAAAATTGTCAACGACAAGGAACGACAACCACAAGTCGAATTGACTTTGGCGCTTTTGGCTTTGACACGTTGACATACAATAAAGGTATTTGCCTTGGCCACGCCCCAAGCTCAGCCCGTCCCCGCATATAGCTTACAGCGATTGTCACATGGAATTTTCATCACCCGAAACGACGACGTGTCACTCAATCCTGGAGAAAACGGCAGGGAAAGGAGGAGATTTCTGGCTGGAGTGCCTCATGTCATCATGTATATTGAACTTGCGGCTTCTTGCCACCCCTCCTTCTACAAATACCTTTTCATATGAGATTCGAGGGTATATTCCTTAGGAGTTTAGTTTTAAAATCCAAACTACATTACACTATTGTTAAACTCTGATTGATGATTTTGATTAAAAGCTATTAATTCGATTTTCTTAGAAACCTGCTAGGTTTAGGTCTTCAATTATTCACTTAACAAAAAGCTAAACAATTTTCTTAAATTTTTGGAAAGCGATTGTTTTTATAATTTCTTGGTTTTTAAGAAAAATATAAAAACAGTTGTTTTGTTTGCTTTTAGAAAACATAATAATAATTTGTTTTTTTTTTTAAGTAAGTCTTAAATTTTGTTTGTACGCGTTCAAAGAGTTTAAGAAAGAAATATAAGTTTAGATTTTTCAAATTTCAATTTCAAGGAGCTTTGCGTTTAAATAGTTTTTTTATTTTTGAAATTATGTTTGCTGTATTGGAATGGCTGAAACATAGTAAAGTGTTTGTACAATTATTTAAGAGGTATATTAATATTGAAAGACTCTTTAAACATTTACTTTCGCAAGTTTCCTTTGCCTTTGGCTTTATTCTTTACCCTGAGCTTTTCCTTTTTCTTTGCCCTGCGCTGGTTTCACACTGATTACACAAACGTGAGTAAGCTGCTTTCAGCATCGCGTTCCACATGCAAACATCAGTTCATGCATTTATTCATGTACTCACTCATTCATTCATTCACTGCTCCGAGGATGTAGTCATTCATTTTCATCATTTGTATGTTGTTAAGTCAGCAAAGGGAAGGAAAAAGACCTGAGGAAAAACTTGACGCACTTTTTCCTGATTTGCACTTACCCACCCCGCCGGTAATCCCAGCTCCTGATTTTCTTATCTGGGCGAGTGTGTGGGATTTCCTTGGAGTCATGGCAGCAGATTGAAACGGGCTAACTTCATTTGGACGGCTTTTAGGCAAGGCCTGTAGTAACCGAAGTTCGTTAATAATTTTGAGTGATTTGCCAGAATGAAGCCAATAGTTTTTTAATTGCTCTTTCTGGTTCAAGATTTTCCGAGAACACTTTTCCCCAGCAGTGAGTAGCTCAAGTAAATTCCTAGAAAGTTTGTGCGTCAGCAATTTTGAATAAGCTCAGTCATCTATAGTGTTGTTCTTTCAAGAAAGTTCTGAGAAAACAGCCAGAAAAACTTCTGTCAATATACACTAACTGAAGAATTGTATTTTGTTAATTGGAAATACAATTCTGGCTAAAGGCTATAAAAATATATTGGTCTTCATTTACAAGTGTTTATTAACTGAATGAACAGGAAGTACCTACGATAACCTTGACTTTATGTATAAGCGGTTAACACAAATGTTCACTTTAATGTATTACTACGTCCCTTAATTTTTACCAAGTAAATAAGTTTCACACTTAAAAGTTGAAGCTTCATCTTCTCTATTAAAAAAGTGCAATTTAAAACAAAGCTTTAATATTGTTTTAACAATTTAAACAAAAGTGAAAACAAAATATTGTTTGAATTTCAGTAAACACTTTTCAAGTAAATTAAATAATTCCCCTAACGAATTTCTAATGGCATTCAAAGCCATATTGTGCATTCCTTGCATTCAATGTTGAAAAATGAAAAATGGTCTTGGGAAATGTTTGCTTTAATTGACGAGCAAACAAGCCTACACACTAAATACACACTCAAATCAAATTTCAATATGGTAATATCCAAAAAAACAAGAAAATAGACTCTGTGGCAGCCCTTGTGGCATTTTGAGAATGCAAATTAACGCTCGAGATGGGATTCAAATGGAAAATGCCCCTGGCCCAAAATGGGATATTGATGCTATTCCCAACTACACCAGCTAGTTGACGTCGTTGTGTAGTTATCAATATGCCCAATATTCCAATTCATGACACATCCACACACCAGCTGAGATACAAAGAGCTACGCTCGCATATTGTATCTGCATTTATGAAAATGCGAAACTCTGGCACTGGGTGGGGCAAAACGGCAGCTGGAGCTATCAAAATGCATGCCAAGAGGCAAACAACAAAACAACAAAAGCAAGCACTACGAGCTGCCGCAACATGGCAAACATGAAACCGAAACCGAAAACTGTAACTAAAACTGTGGGCAAAATCACCACCCCATCAGCCCACACAAACGCTTCCTCTAGGCAGCCAAAATTGAAAACAAAAAAAAGGAAGAGCGGGGCAAAATTTGCATGCATATTTACAAACTTTCGTTGTGAAAGTCAGAACGTTGGCAGTACAGTCAGAAAAGAAAATTGACCTTTTCATAAGAAAATTGGTCGTCTTTTCGGGTATTTAGAAAACATATTTTTTTGATTTGAGGTAAACAGAAACTATCTTTGGATACAAGAATTAAAGAAGAATTAAAACTCATTGAAAATCGTCTCAAAACTAGATATAAGCACCTATTTTTATTTACAAATTTTATTCAATTCTTTTTTTTTATTTGTTTTTTATTTGGCAAAAATGTTGTTTAAGGTACCTAAGAAGCACTAGTTATAACTTACAAAAAAAATTTAAATAAAATAAAATTCCCTACTACATAAATGCAAACATTTTTTAATATGAAAGAAATTCTTAATACATTAAAGTAAAGTTCTGTAAAAAAAATACAATTCCCCTATTAAAAATGCTCAAACAGTTTTAAAATACTCTTTTTGGTTTGACTTTTACCCTTGGCTTCTTCAAAACAAATGTGTTTTTGCATTCAATAAAATTTTTAAAAGTAGGTATAATTTTGTATCATATTTTAAGCTCGATTTTCCAAAGTTTAATATTACGTTTCTCAGAGTGTCAAAATACCCCCTCTAACATTTTTGCACATCCCCTGTGATTCTGCCTCGCTGTCAAGCCGCATTTGATGTTCGCTTTGGCAAGTATTTGCAAATGCAAATTGCAAACATGCAACAGGGACATGTTGCGTAAATGTCAATGCTACAACAAAAAACCCCAAACCAGCCAACAAACAAATACACATGCAAATGTCTTTCTGCCAATCTCTCCACGGATTCCATAAATACATATCCTCGTGGGGGTACATACATATGTACATGTAGAACGTACTTCTACTATAGCGCCTTCATTGATAAGCAGTTTTCCTTCTCAGCAGCTGAATAACAAAAGGAAAGAAAACTCCAAATGGCTGGGTGGTTGTCACTTGATTGACAGGGGAGTTGCAGGGAAAATTGCATGGCATGTGAGTGGGCGTGGCCATAACGAGGGGGCGGTAAACCATCAACTGGCGAAAAGATAAGGAAAACTGCTGACCAGGGATAAACTAGATTACAAAAATTGTTGGGCATTCTGCAGGTTAAGTGAGTATCTTTTTTTTTTTATCAATTTTGACTTTTTCTGCGTGTACTTTAGTTCTGTTAAGCAGTTTTTATTTTAAACAAAGCACTATAATATTTAATTTTTACTTATAAAAGTGATTCATAATTCAGTCCCTTTTTTCCAATAATTACACCTTTATTTTTGTTTCCTTTTTTGGTTTTTGTTTGTTTAGCCATTAAATTTATTTTTAAATATAAAGCTTAGAGTAGTCTGCCTAATTTAAATATTTTACACAAAGTACAAACTAAGTTCAGTCTATTTAATGGAACATACCCAAGCCTGAGACATATTTCAAAGATTAATTGCAGTGACATTAGCAGGCACAGTTCCCATGTTGTTCAGGGAAGGGAACCGCAGTCATGTGAAATCGGAACCAAACTGAACTGAGCCGAAACCGAAAACAGCTAATAAATTTTCAACATTTTGGGGCCATCGCTGGCACTGAGTTTCCATTTATTTACGAGTGTTTGTGCCCGCATATGGTTCCCCTGCTTTTTATTATGTTTTCCCCATTCGCGAGCGAGCTTTTCGCTTTATCAGCAGTTTGTTATGCCAACTGGTCCACTCTGTCATCCTTCCTCTTTGTATGTTTGAGTGTGGATTTAATTTTATGCCCGCTCAATATTTCATCTTTACTTAACGCACATAAATGCCCTACATATATGCATAAGTGAAATTTTTCGAATAAAAATTGAAATATTTATGCGTGTTTGCCCTTTTTTTTGTCTTCTTTTGTCCTTGTTGTGCTCTTTAGCGTTGTCCTTACGTTGTCCTTACGTTGTCCTTGCCGGCCACATTGTCATTTGCTTCAAGTGTCAAACGCTGCTGAGTGGCCAACGATGTCGCCATTTCTGCTTGTCGCCGCCAGTTTCCGGTCTTTTCCTCGTTTTCTCTCCCTTTTCTCCCACTCTCCAGCTGCTTCTTACTTTTCCCGGACAGTGTTGAGCAGCTGAACAATTGAATGTGTCTACTTACTTATCTTATTTTAAAGTGTTAAATATTGTTAGGAATAATTCTTTTTGGAACTATTACAGTAAAATTATTGTTAGTGTTAAAAAATTAAAAATTTAATATTTTTTTTAAAACGAAAAACCTCCGCTTCGCTTTATTTTCCTATAGTGAATTGAAATCTTTATTTAGTTGTCGAAAATCATTGAAATAAAGTTCTCAGGCTTTTTTAAATAAAGAAGTGTTTGAAGTATTTGATTTATTTTTCCGTAAAAACACGTAAAAAGATAGTTGAAAGAATAAACAATTAAAAGTAAAAATGATCTTCTTATTATTTTTCCTAATATTGATGAGGAAATAATATTTTTTAAAATTGTTGCTATTCTTTTAGCTATTTAAGACACAGGCAGCACTGTTCCTGAAGTCCACTTCCCGTTTTTTTTTTCCTGCCCACTTTTCGGGGTATATTTACGTTGGCGGCAAAGTGTCTCGTCGCCTGACTCTCCTTCGCTTTCCTTTTCTCCACCATCTGCAAATTTTCTGTTTGTTTTGCATTTTCCGCTTTCCCCCTGCGGTTGTCCTTTTCCCCTTGGCCCCTGTAGATATATTCAGATATTTTCCGACGCTGCTTCTTCCACTTTTTTCCGCATATCTTATGAAATTGTTTATTTTTCTCGCTGTGTGTGTGAGGGGGAGGGAACGAGAGTGGGCCCGTAAAATGTGTTTATGCTGCCCAACTGCCATTTACCCTCTCGATAGCATCGCACTCCCAGAACCCCAACGTTTATGTGGAGTGCATAATGGTTGTTTACTTTTTAACCTCCCCTCTCTGGCACTCGCCTTCCTTCGTTGAGTGAAGTTCGGTTTTCCCCATCAGTTTTTCTTGCGATTTTCATTCACTTTGAAGTCCGTCGCTGTCATTTGAGTCTTCTGCTGGGCAAATTTCATTTGTCGTACTCTGCATAAGGGGTTTTCGGACTTTGATTGAAAGTGAGTTAGGGAATTCAACGAGGTTTTAAAACCCAGGGAATCGTTGATTATGATTTGGGGAGGCAAAGATTATTATTGTGATTTAATCACAGACATAAATATGTATTTTAAAGGGGATTGGGGTAATGAGCTGTCAATAAACTTAGTTTCTTTATGTTAACTAAAAAACTGTTGCATCATATGTTTCAGAAAATGTAAAAATCTAAAAAAAAAATAAAATAAAAATAATGTCTGATCAGTCTTTTGCCTTGAAAGACTTTTTTATTTTTATATTTATTCTTATTACAATTTTATTTTCTAAAAAAAAGTATTCGTCTGAATTTAATTCTACGTTTTATCTATTTGATAAAAATGCGTTAAAAAGACTTTTTCAACACTATTCTGCACCTTAGTCTTGTACAAAAAGTGGAGTTTGAAGACTATGTCATCGAGTTCAGACCATTTTAAATCGATTTTTTTAAACTAACAGATTTAGGTATGCTCAAAGTTTATTTTGAAAGCTGATTATAAGTTTTTTTGTGCTTTAAATTTAAATTAACTTTTAAAGCGTTCTTCTTTCTCAGATTTGCTCAAAGGGTATTTCAATTTAGTGATTTGATAATTTTTCAGGCTACTTTTTGTGTGTACTTTTTCATCGTCTTTCATCAAATTTGAGTACTCTACTCTGGTTATCATTATATTCTCTGTGAGTGAGAATCTTTTTGAGGATTTCCTTTAGCACTCTGTGCTGCTGCACTTGGGCAAAACGATGCCGGCAAAGTGTCCTTAAAATAGTCATCAAATAACAAGCAGGCGCACCCGGCCACAATGGCCCAACTCCTTCTTTTTCCGAGGATTTTGTATGCATGTGCATGCGCCGGGCTCTTCATAAAAGGTGTTGAATTCAATGCCTGCTTTGAATTTCACTCGGCCTCAGAAAAGAGGGGGTTTTACGTGTGCTTTAAGTCTTTAATTTGCTGGGAGCTTGGTGTTTGGGAAAATAGCAGGCGGTCTGTGGACACCCAAACACTAATTGGTCGTGTCGCAGTCACGTAGAGAGCCCAGTATCCCAGTCCGTAGTATCTGTATCTGTATCTGACGGATAGAACAGGGCAATCAAACCCACAGACTGCTGACCAGATGGCCATACATGTGTATATCGTTTATTTTATTTGTCATCAGAAACAAAAGTCAAATGTTTTGTATGCAAATAGCAAAAACCGAGTTACAGGAAATCTAAGCATACGCCTGTCAGTTGTATCTGTATCTGGTCAATGTATCTTTTGCTTGAGCCAGTACGTCATTCATTCTGGCTTATTCAGTATTTGCTGTTTTTAGGTTTTGGGAAAAATCTGGTTTTTGTTAAGGCATTGAAATAAATAAATGCATGTCTGCCGGCTTGTTTATTATGCAATATGCATGACCACTTTTTCCTGAGGATGTGTGCAAGTCAAGGGATTAGCCCAAAACTGTAACTGGCAAAGCTTCCATTCAAACTTGTAAAATATAGCTATTTGCATACTGCATTTCTGTGCGTTTTCTAATACAATTAAGCTGCCAGCTGCCTCTGAAACCCTCGTTTGTATATAATCTGATGATCTCTTATTTGACTTGTTTCGTTTCTCGGTGTTTTTTTTTTTTTTTACTGGTTTGTTGCAAAGTTTTTGGCGAATTTCTCATGCATATATGCAGTTTTGAATGTTCTTTTTACGGTCACACAAGCACCAAGATGGTAGAGGAAAATCCTTGAACAAACAGCTATGGAAATGCATGGAAAAGTCAAGCTGGCCATGCGGATTAGGATAAAGAACTTTGTGTGGCATATGCAGGCTTTCAAACTATTGTAAATATTTTACTTACAAGTTTATGCAGCTACATATTCCTTTAAGGGAAGCGCACACATTAAAGAACCCTTTAAAACAGACAAATTAATTTGGGAACAGCTCAAAATGTAAACAAATTTGCAGGGCTAACAATGTATCCTGCCAGCAATTTGCAGCCAAATTAAATTCCTCGCGCGGACAACGTTCACGTTAGTAGCACTCTTCCACTCAGTCAACAAAGATGTACGGCAAATAAAACAGCTGGAGGAACGGCGAAAGGAGAGCTGCGCATCCACAAACCGGAGGCACACATCGCAAGGATAACAGCCACGGGAGCAACATCAACAAAAACAACCTCACGTTGGCCCCATAAAAAGAGCTTTAACTTCATTTTCGGTGGAGAAACATAGGTGGCAGGGGTCAAAGGGAGTGACCTCTGATTGAAAGTCCTTTCTTCCAGCCAGGACATGCAGTGGCTTAGGACTCTGCAACTCAGCATGGTGCAAGTTCTAAAAAAAAATTGGACTCGTGATTATGATGCTTTCTGGCTCAAATTGGAAAGGTTTAAAGGAGTAAAAAGTGGAAAAAACTAATTGGATCTTTCAAAATGCGATCCTGAGTTTTCAAGCTGATAGATTTGAACCAAGATCCTCATTAAGCTCAACATATTCACAGCAAGAGCTAATATTTAAAGTGGACCCACTTCACACACATCATGTCAATAAAATCTGTATGTAAAATTAATGCTACAAATAAAGTTAATTCTAGGCTTACTTAATTGGGAAGAACTAAAAATCCGAGCAATAAAATATAAAGTATTGAGAATATTAATTTTGCTTGATTGGTCCTAGCAAACAGTTTCCCTCATTCGTCATCATTTGTTTACCTCTAGAATTTGCAAATTAATTTTCTACTTGGGCGATTCGCAAGTTTGTTTATTTCAGTGACACGACCTGGGAAATTGCAGTTGCAAGCTGAAAACTGCAAACTACAGATGGCAGACAAGGCGAAAGGAAATGTTAGTTATAAGCTGGCTTTAATTACATTTCCATTTCCACTGGCGCAAATATCAATTTCAGCCCGGAGACAAGTGCAGTCAAGTTGAATGCGTTTCTCAATGCCTTTTGTGTTTTGTGAGTTAAGCAGCATAAAATTTTCTGCATTTGATATTTTGTGGTTGTTTGTTGTAAACTTACCCCGAAAATTGCGAAACTCGATGTAGATTCATTTGACCACAATGCTCGAACGTTTCTGCAAATAGATGAAGAGTGAAAATACAATAGTGAAAATCAGTTGGCACATTTAAATGCAATGTAAATACTGGCTTAACTTGCAGCTGATTTATTTATTTGATTTACAATTTAGCATTTTATTTTCACTCGTTTTGTGCGCACAGTCCACAGTATAATGACCAAATAAACAAGCAAATAAATGTGCGACTCGACTCGGCACATTTATAGTTCAATTACGGTGAAAACGATTCCTGGAGTTTAACTGAGACTCCTCCCCAAATCCCCCGCCTCATTTCAACCGTTACCATTCAAAGGCAAAACCATTTGGCCGGGTACTCGGAAACTTCTCTCGCCTTTGTATAAATATTAATGAAGTAGGCCATAGAAGTGCGAGTCGAGTCGAGTTCAGTTTGTTGTTGAATGGGAGCATTTGTAACAAGAAATCCTGGCCTATTTACAAGTTTTCCATTCATTGTTACTCCCGCTTTTCCCCAGTTTTCCCCATCCTTGAGTTGCTGTTTATTTGCATAGGATTCGCATAATGGCGCGGAGAGAAACTCACTGGTTAAGTCACGCATCAGCGCTTCAATTGCTGATGGCGGGCACTCGGTGGTTAATTAGCAAATGTTTTGGTTATTAAATGGTCCATGAAATGGGCGGCCACTGTGGGCAAAGCCTTGCTGTGCCCTTAATTTAAGCCATGCTTGAGGCGAGCTTATGAATACACTGGCTTAGAAACAATTAATTAGTTTACAAACATATTTAAATGTTAAAAGTATCTTATTCTAGACTTGACACAGAAACTATACATTTAGTTAATTGACCAATATTTTATAATGCTGTTAAAACAAGAAAAATATCTGCTAAAAAATATTTAACATATTAAATGGAAAAAAAATGTATAAAGCACTCTTGGTATTTAATCTAGAATTTATTTGCTCTAAACAGACCATCATACATTTGGAAGCCTTTATTTTGTGACACTTTTCAATACCAAATCTAAGCATACACTCCAGATATATTTCAGTTTTGTAGAGTTTTTAAAAATTTACTTTTAGTGTAGAGTTTTAAGTCGAAAACATGATTGAGGAACAGTTGGAGTGGTGGAGCTTCCTGCTCCTCATTAAGCTCTCAAACAGAGACAAAAGGCTTGATTAGAGTGACAAGAGTCTAGAGTGTT
Organism: Drosophila oshimai; assembly: GCA_018150695.1. NCBI lineage: Eukaryota > Metazoa > Arthropoda > Insecta > Diptera > Drosophilidae > Drosophila > Drosophila oshimai. Next base: position 897,989 of record JAECWM010000225.1, on the reverse strand, counting down.
GCTATCCCATCTCGCTGCCACGCCCACTGCCTCCAGACCGCCTCACTGCCTCTCGGTTGAGTCCATTAAAATCCACTCAAGTGCACTTAAACGTTTCCGAGTGCTCTGGCTGCCAGTTTTGCTTTGGCCCTAATGACAGTTAAGATTTAAATCCTATATACGCATCACTATGTTTTGTCTCTTGATTGTTCGTACTCTAACCTAGGAGCATTTTAATTTTGATAATACTTTATGTTTTTGAAAAAGATCTGGTCGTAAAAGGGTAAAAAAAAAATCTTTTAGGTAAGTACTAAAAATAATATTAACACAAAACATGACAAAATGTCAAACATAAACTTTTTTTAAATACTTTTTTATTTTAATATTAATCTTCAAAGTGTCCCAAATATTTTGTTTTGTACAATTCTAAGAGCCATTTAGCTTTATAGTTAAATTATAAGGTGTTTGAAGAAAGCCAAGAACATTTGTAAAGGGTATTAAACTCCCCGTCCTGCTTTTTCCCCACCTTCCCCTCAGCTTGTCATGTGGATGAGTAAACGTCCCCACCAACAAAACTCGCCCTGGGGAAAAGCAACTTGTCTGTAATCAAGGAAACTGCAAGTTTTCGCCCTAACTGTTATCGCTTGTGATTCATTTTTGTAGCGCTTTTGAATGGTCCATAAAATGTCGCCGGGTGCAGGAGCAAGAGCAAGAGTGCAACCAGTTGCATGTCCTTAACCCCGGCTCCTTCTTCCTTGCCCCATTTTCCCCATTTTCCACGGGAAACCCTGCAACATTGTTCGCTGGTATTTGCCGGCCATAAAGGACACCAAAGTTCAGACTGAAGGTGTCGCGCCTTGGCCCGATCCACTAAGTCGCTTCGCTTTAATTAAATTGACAAAGTTTTCAGCGCTGCGAAAAGTTGCAAATTTATTTTTTGGGCCAGGCCAAAAAGACAAAAGCTTAGGGGAGGTCCTTTGAAAGTGTGCTTTAAATGTGAATGGCATTTGGTTGGCCTCCTTTTTGTGTTCGGTACCTTTTTGTATTTTCCATTTTTAGCCGGCACATTCGTTTTTATGGCAGCCGTGTGTGTGTGTGTGTGTCGATTTGATTGTATTGTGGCTCGTTCTAAGTCGCAACTAACGAGGCCATCAACAGGATGCTGCACAGGCTGAAAAAGGACCAAAAGCAGCACAAAAGCGGATTGCAGTTGGTATGTGATTAGGGTGGGCGAAAAGTGGGTGGCAGCCAGCGACACGTTGCGAAAATTGCCTTAACTGTAATTGCCAGGACCTGCCCGCCTGTCCTCCTCCTCCTCCTTTGAGCTCTCAGCTCCGCTCCCCCTGAAATTAGGCTTAAATGCTTGAGACAGCAGCCTATCCAATCGTGGACTGCCTTTGGGGGGCTTCGGTACTCTCCACCTGATTGGTTTTTTCCAAACGAAAAATCTGCCCAAACGAGAGCTAAGCTGTGGCGGAGATTACCTGGATTTGAACTAGTTTTCAAGAGGATTTAGTTAGTGCAACGAATGGTGATAAATTTTGTGAAGAGCAGATTAGAACTTGGCCAAACGTAACTGAAGTGGGATTATTTCTGGTTTTAAAGTTCATTAAGGTCTAAGGAATGCTTTCCTTTGGGGAAAAATAAAGTACAATTTCCGTCTTCTAGCTAACAAAAAAGCTTTGGGATTAGCAAAACTATTTTACGGAGATAATGGTAAAGAAAGTGCTTATTAAGTTCTCAGAATCGTTAATTTTGAATGGATTTTTTTTAACAGAAATTCAAAGTGTGAAAACATATCAGCAAGAACCAAATTTTTAAAGGATTTTTATATGAAATTCCGAAGAGAGTTTGAAAATTTTCACTTAAGCTGAAAAAAGCTCGCTTTTCCAATTTAATTGTGGAAAATAAAAATTTCGTTCTGGCTGAAAAAATGAAAATTTCTCAAATTTCATTAAGCTCTCCGCTTCAGGTCTGCGCTGTTTGCCAAACAACAGCGATAAATTTCCAGCTTATGCCAGTGCGCCATAAAAACAATTTTACGGCTTACTTTTTTTTTTTTGCCAGCAACGAGGGAACAAAAAATAATGCAATTAAACAAATAAATTTCCCAATAAACCTATTTGAGGCGGGACGAAAAAAGCAAAGAGGAGTTGGTATAAAAATGGCGTAATTTACCTCAATTAACACACCAGCTGGGCGGTGGCTGAACGGGCAGCTCGGTTCGATGCCGGAGGATGGTTATCCTGGTTATCCTGGTCTGGACCGGTGGTCTGGTGTGGGTTTAATTGCAGCCAATGGTCAGTCAGACAAAAACCCATAACACAGCATCCGTTGCCGGCCACGCCCCATTCTGGATTTTATCGCCCCCCTTAACGACACTCCAAGTGTTCGCAGTCGAAACCATTAAAAACTGAAAGGAGCAGACTTAAACTGCTCTCCTGCCCATTTTTTTTTTCATTTGCCCCCCTTTTGGGAAGTAATGACCAAAAACAAATCGACAAGGAGCAGCATCAGCGGTAGGACATGTCTGGTCCTGCAGCCATTTAATGTCCATGTAAATGTGAGCTAACCAACCTACCTTTGCGCCATTAAAGTTCACTTTATGTTGGCCATTTTACAGTATAAACCAGGCAAAAAAAAAAAGGGGAGTGGGGGTCAAAGACACTGGGCTGCAACTGTTTCTAATTGTGTGCCAGCCTGCATAAAAATGCTAATTTTATGTCCTGCACACATAGCCGAAACAAGTTTTCATCTTGTAAATATTTTCATTATGGTCGAGCGAGCGGCAACAGCTGTCCTTTCAGGGCATAAAATGCCTGTTTATGAACTTGCTCAGAATGGCCGAGATATTTCCACTATAGTATCCAGTTTCCAGTATCCCCATTTGGAGAGTTCAAAGCTCAAATGCCAAACGGGGAGAATCCTAAATAAATGGAATGTGTTCTCGAGCTGGACACTAAGTGCCGTAATAATTTGCGAAAGATAAAACTTAAATAATTACCAAGAGTTCCAAATAATTGTCGGTTTTTTTGGGGGGAAAGTGCTAAACTTTTAAAAGGTTTTTGCTATTAAACTTACCCGGAGTTTTTATAAAATATAAATTAACGAAAACTCTAAAAAAAACATGAAGTCTTTTCGTTTAACTTTTCAACCGTTTAACGTTGCTAAAATCATACGGTGACTTTTAATTTAGTTTAAAATATATTAATAAACATATATGTATTTATTAAAAGTTTAAAATGATTATTTAGACAGATGCCGAAAAGTACCTAAATTAAAAAGGTTTTCACCATTATTTTTACTACAAAAAATAAGGTTTTGAAACAAATTGCTTATGGTTTTTACTCTGATTTAAAGCATATTCTTATGAGAAGCACATACCTCAGAGATTTTTACTCTAATTAAACTGGCTTAAGTTGAATGCATATATTTCAAGAGAAAAAACTAATAACAGATAAAGAGTCAGACTGCATTATATACATATATATTCAGCACGACATGTGTGTGCGAACTTAGTGTGTCTGTGAGTGTGTTTTCCCTGCCTGCCTGCCTGTGTGTGTGTGTGAGCTTGTGTAACTTGTTTTAGCTTCAGTTGCCTCATTTATTGTTGTTTTTACCCGCTTTGTGCGAACGTTGCTCGAGTTTCTGCTTTTGTTTGGCAGCTGCAGCTTTTCTGCTTTTGCCTTTGTTTTTGCCGGCTTTGCCGCTCTGCGTTTCTTGTTTTGCCAGCTTCCGTTTCCGCCAAGAGTGTTTTCGGTGTGTGTGTGTGTGTGTGTGTATGTGTATCTGTGTGTTTGCTACTGAGTTTTGCCTTCCTGTTAGCGCCTTTGGGAGTAGTCTTCCAGTTGCCTACAATGCCTCCAGCATCACATACACTTGAAAAATTGCACCTGACTTTATGAAATGGGTATTTACTAATAATATAATAATAATAATAATACTATTTAGTTGATAGATAAATCCTAAGTTTTTCAAACTATTAAATATTTGTATAATTCTTTGTTTCTCCTTGTGATTATAAGTCGGACTAAAAAATATAAAATAACAAATTAAGTATCAAATTAAAAATTATTGTTATAGATACTAGAAATTTAAGAAATTAGTCGGTGCATTTATATAATTAACTGTATGTAGCGCTTAACTGGACTCTTGTTTAAATTTAGTTTAATTAGCAAAAAATAAATAAGGAATATAATTGTTAATTAAATTGTTTGGATTGCATCCACAATTTACCATCTTTGAACATCAAGTATGGAAATTTTGTTTAGTGTATGTCCTCTTCCCTTAAATTCTCTCGCTCCCCAAACTGTCTTTATATTTCGCCATTTTTCGTTTACTTTATGAAATTGTAAAATATTACACAAATAAATAGAAAATTGTGCTGCTTGGGGGAAAATGAAGCTACTTAGTATATCGCCCGGGGACGTTCAACGAAGCCCGATACTGACTTTAATTTCTCCCCAACCGCGTATTAAAGTCGAAAGCTTTGACAGCATTTCCCGCCTAAGAAGTTTTTACTTTTTTATTGCATTTTTTTTGGGGAGGGGGCTTGTTAAGAGCGCCAAAAAGTCGGTAGAGGGACTTGATGATGCTGCGCTGACGTGGCGCATTCGTGGCTTGTTTACAAGGGCGGGGATTCCAGGAGGGGGCGGTGCCGATGCTGGTGTAAACTCATCGCATTTGTGCAGCTGTTTGGCTGGCAAGTTATTTTTTTTGGCTTTTTCTGTTGTCTGCTGACGACATTTTGTCATGTTGTTTTTGCAGCTGGCTCTCCCCCCTTTGGCCTGCAGTCTAATATCAACACTTTTGTGCTACGTAATTACTTTGAAATTAGTTTGCGTCGCAAACTTATGCCCAGAGATCTCCCCTTCCTTCTTAAATATATATGTACATATAACCCGAAGTACTCCAAGCATTAAAGTTGCCATTAGCGCGCTCCTCGGCAGTTTCTATATTTTCCCTCATTTATTTGTTTGCTGTTTTGACGCTGTTAGTGCATATTGTTTGTTGTTTCATTAAATTAAATGTTTGGTTATTTTCAGAGCTTCAAGTGTGTGCGTGTGTGTATTTGACTCAAAATTAAGATAAATATCACTAAACTGCTTTTTAAATAAGCAACAAATGTCGAGTGCATTACGCTGGCTTGTGTTTTGAAAGTGGTGTTTATTAAATAATACGCATAATTGACTGTGGTTTAGAGTGGTTGAGTTAATTAAACAGTTTCGGTGAATATTATATTAAAAACTTGTTTTTCACTGGTTTTTAGGACATTTAAAAGTAAGGGTTATAAAAAAGGTTATGTTTTAAAATTTTTTTAAATGTTTGCTTAAAGCTTATATAGTTTTTATTTAATGATATTTGTATGTATAAAAGAATTGAAAATATTTAAATGCAATCAGGGATATTTTTCTTTTAAAATTACACATCTTAAATATTATAAAAATGTACATAAGATTATATAAAACTAAAGGAAGAGCACCAAGCTAAAAACCCAAAAATCATAATTAACTCCTGATCCATATCTTACTAACTCTAGAGTTTATAGTTCCACGAAGGCTTTAACCGCAACAACATGCTCATCCCCACGATTTCGATCATTACGTGCCAGACAATGCGTTTTCCTGTTTAGCTTTTCATTCCATGAAATAAGAAACTGCACCGCAAAAACAACAAAGTCAGCAACGGCAGCTGCATTCAGAGAACACAAATAAATAAACAACTGGAATGAGCACAGCAAATGAAAGGGATGCGGATGCGGATGTAATGGAGCGGGAATGGAATGGAGGCTAATGGCAAAAATAATATTTAACCAGAAAATGGGGGCACACAGGAGGACTATGGATTTACCGCCTGATATATGGGCGGGGGCGTGGACATTACTATCTTTTCCGCCCTTTCAATTACAAACGCAAACATTATGTGCGCAACATTAAATGCAGCCGTTGCAGAAACGCTGAAATGATGTCGCCATCGCTCTGTGCAAGCTGTGCAATTAAAATCATGCAATTTTAATACGTAATGCCAACACGGGCATAAGTAAATAAGCGACAAAAGCAACAGCACTGCCACCAAGCTGCTAAGCAAACATTTTAAAATATTTAAATACCAAGCAGCAACAACCACTGAACCAGCAACACATATAAAACCAACATTAACGTATCCAATTTTAATATACCTCATTCTTTAGTTTTTTCCATACTAATATTTATGTTTCTCTTTTTTTTAATATTCACAGAAAATTCTTGAAAAATGTTCAAAAACTGTAAGTTTAGCTAGGATATTATTTTTAAAATTCTTGCTCTTACCAATTAAACTATTATAATAATGTACTATTATTTAGAGTTTAAAAATTATAAGAATTCAATAAAATTAACCTGTATAAATGTTTGTTTTTTAATTAAGTTTTAATGGTTTTATGGTTCCTCGTTCACTGACATATACAAATTTAAAGGAAAATGCCAAAAGCTTTAAAAATATTTTAAGTCTTGAAAACTAAGCCAAACCTGGTTTTAAAAATTAGCTGTTAGGTCATAGCAAAATATTGATAAACGATGGTAAAAATTAGTTTAAAAGCTTTTATATATATTTTAGAGAAAAAATAACCTTTATCTGCGTGTACTAAACATGGACACAGCTTGTTTGGCTTTATGGTGCTTTTAGTTTGTTCCTGCAGCTGAATGCATATTTATTCAGGAATATAATATACCCAGCGACCTTTTCGAGTACCGTGCATAAAAAGGTAAAAAAGCGTTGACGTGTCGTGGTTGTCGTTGCTCTTAGTGTTGGTGTTGGCCGGGTTAAGTGCCCGCCCTGTATTTTTACGCTTGATTGTGTTTTATGGCCAGACGACGCCCTGCGAGATGGGGGAGGGAGTGGGGTGTGGGTGTGGGTGGAACATTACTCGTTGCTGTCCCCGGCAGCCACAGGACCATAAATACTGTGGCTTGTTCTCGCATGTCCGTGTCGGCACGCCCAGCCGAGTCCGTAGCACCCACATTTGCCCATCATCCTCTCGTTTGTGTCCCCTTTGCCCTTAGTCCTTTTTGGGCAAAAGGAGCGAGGAGGACGAGGAGCACGAGGAGCAGCTGCAGTGGCAGGCGGTGCTCCTGCATTTTTTACGATGCAACCCAGGTTGCACAAATAATGCACAAGCCAATGAAGCATGCCACCGGCACGTTTGCAAATGCGTCCGAGGCCAAAACGCCCCCTTTCACCAGCGATTTTCAACTTTGTGCGATTTTCATTTCTTTATTATTATTTCTTCCTTTTTGTTTGCCTCCCACTAATGAAAAACTTCGCATCCGGCAAATGCAAACAATAATTATGGCCAAAAGGGGAGGGGCTGGGTGGATCGAAGAAGACGAATCATAACTTGGCTGTGGCAGATACTGCCCTGCCCCCTTTGGCGGCTGGGTGGAAAATTAATTGAAAAATTCTTGGCAACTAGCTTGCTGCGAAAGATATTCCATTTCCATGGCCAAAGAGAAGGAGTTGAGTTCGCCCAGTGTTTGTAGACAATATTTGGCAATCGTAATAGTGGTAAATAAAGTGAGAAAAACATAAAGATGCTGGCAGAATGAATTACAGGGATTTGGTAGAATTAGATGAGGGTCTTTAATGATTTAAGGCTTTTTAAGAACTTAATTATTTAGTGAAAGTTTTTGTTATAATCTACTTAGAAGAAATCATAACTCTGTTTAAATTTTTGTGTTAAAAAGCTTTTTTAATTAATTTTTTTTTTCAAAGGAAAAAAATCCGTGTTTTTATAATAAGTAAATAGTTGTAGGTACATATCATCACTAAAGTAATTGAAAATTAATTAAACATTTGCTATACCTATAGTTTATAATTTATCAATTTCAATCAATATACATTAATAAAATTTTTTCTATATAGCGGTAATTTTATGCAGTATTTAAACCATTCTTCATCTTATTTACCGATTAATTATGTACCCCGTTAAGGTTTAATTAATTTGACTGACCCTTGGCTTAATAGAAACCGAAAATCATTTATTATTTTAATTAAGTCAACAACTCAACTCCCGCTGTTGTTTTTGACCAGGTGGAAAATTGCTGATATAAATGAGCCAACTGTCAAATGCCGGGCCTTCAAGGCGGAAAAGCGGGAGTTTTCCGGGGGCGGGGTGAAAAAGCGCAGGACAACAGCAACATGTTGCTGACAGTTGTTCGATTCGCATCAGAAAAGTTGTTCGCTTCGGCTGCTGCGGTCCTTTTGCCATCATTTTTGCATTAATTAATAACGAGCTTCATTTATTGATTGAAGTGAGCAATCAGTGGAGTTCACAGCCTCAGGACAAACGCTGTCAGCGGCCATTTGCACGCACGTAATTTGATTAATTAATTTTTATTGCCTGAAAAAATACTAACCGGTGAAAGAGTAATTTTTTTTGGCTGATTAAAGTGCCGGCAAGACATTGCTTAAGTTTCATGTCAACATTTATTATATTTTCTGCTGACAAAGAAAAGTTTGAGCTTCTTTTTCGACAGTCGTGCTTTATGCATAACAAATTTCCTTATAACAAGGTTATCTGAGTTGTCTACCTTTCGTGCATATAAATATGAGATGAAATACTCCGAAATACCCGTATATTTTTGGATTTTTTTTGTGTGCCGGGCACTTAACACGCCGCGTGTTTATTATGTATGGAGCGTAGTCAACGAGAGGCACTCACGCACATTCAGAGAAAAAGAGGAAAAGTTGCTGAATAAGTAATGTTTGCCGGCTCTTGTGCTGTGGCCCATTTAAGTTAGATTAGCCGAGAATAATATTAATCAATCACGCCTCGGGATTTTGGGCTGGCACGCGTCTTTATCCTTCGGCAGCCATTTTGTTGCTCCATTTGCCTAAGACCATCGGCTGGCTGGCTGGCTGGCGGCTGGCGGCCCCCATCTTTGTTATAAGTATATGTATACATATATCCCGACTACCGACTGCCGCCTGATGTTGATGAGCTCCATCATGTTGTCCTGACTCTCCGGCTGACAGCTGCTGCCCCTTGGAATACGTGTCCTGGCTTAGTCCTTCGCTTTGCCTGTTGTCAACTTTTGGGGCGCAAGAAAAATTGCCAAAGTTGAACAGAAAAAAAAGAAGCTGGTTATCTGGGGGAGAGATATATGATTGGGTGGCAGGCCCCAGGACCTGTGTGTCCTGTCAGTCGTCTGCTCCTCTCTCGCTCTGTTATAACATCATTTATTTAGCTACACAGACGACAGACAGCAGCTACTCTCGTTTTTTATTTGAATTTATGCTGATAATGTGCAGAAACAAAAGGAAGAACAATGGTTATTTTTTGTCGGAGCAGCTGCAGCTAGGTGTGCTAGGACCCAGCTCCTGAGTCCTGAATCCCCCTAGGGATATGATTAATCTGCCCAACGCCACGCACTTCATCATGGGCCACATGCAAAAAGCATATTAAATATTTACAACCCGCTTCCATTTCTTTTTGTGATGCAATTCCCCGTGATGGAATATGGAATATTTCATGGCAAAGTCAATTCATTTATTGATACATGTTTAAGGTTCCTCAGCTCGGAACATTTATATCCTAAAGATTGTGCTGACGTTGTAACAATTTGGCAGCTTGTTGCATATTGAAGACATGCCCCTCTGTTTTTCGCATCTATCATCATAAATTTCCTTTGACGCACCCCCTCACTGGCAGATGTTCCTGTCCATGCTCCCTTCGTGTTTGCTTTTCCTGCTGAATTTTTCCCCGATTTTCTATCTTTCTGGAAGGGAAGGTGAGAAATGTTTCCGCTTTTATGCGGTGGGCGTGGGCACGCGATTCAGCTTAATGTCTACTAAAAATCGAATTGTGATCCATCACATCAACTATGTCCGCTGAAACTGCAAGGTCGACTTTGGAAAAGCACATTTTCCCTCCCTACCACCCCAAAAAGTGATGTGATTTTCGTTGCGCATTTATGTATAATTTTATATTTATGAGCTGGCTGTTAAAAGTCGCTGGCAGCGACTGACTGGTGTGTTTATGCTTTTAATGCCATTTTATGGCGGCCCAAAACAAGCATATGCATAAGGGAGAGTGAAGTTCGTATAAATTGCGGACTGTGAAAACATTAATCAAACTTTTATGCCTGCTTAAAGAGCATAAAAAAGCGAAGCGGTGGCCTACTCATTATCAATGCACATAAACGCCGCTGTGTGCATACTTAAAGCGGAAACTACTCGCCTTAAATAATACATTTTCAGCCAGCCTCGGGGAAAAGGACACGGCGGCAACATCTTGGGAAAGTTACAAAAAAAGTTGAAGAGCACTTGATGACTTGCCGCCGGCGTTGGGCGTACACCACTGCGGATACGCGACGTGTCCCAGGCAACCGCAGCAGTCCCAATAAGCCACTTAAAAAGTTTATAATTAGCAACAGCGCGGAAGCGGCAAAAAATCTTGCAGTAAATTAAAAATTGTTGCTGATAAGTAACAAGCAAAGAAATTGGGAATAAAGAGGGATTGCAGAAGAAAAAAATGAAACTCTAAGGACATTCAAACTTTTCAAAAGAGAATACTAAAACACCCTGAAAGTGTGTGTGTGTTTGTTTTCAGGCTTTAACTTGACTTAAAATGGGATAGGTGAAATTAAAGTGAAGTAAACTGTTCCTTTTGAAAAGATATAGGAACTACATACTTATTTTTGTACGGTTATATTTGAATCAATTATTTCATGTGAAGGAAATAAAACCTAAACATACCATGTACAGTCCTTTTTCAGTATTTAAGTTTCAAATTTTTTGCATAGTTTATTTAATTTACAATAATATATGATATACATGTTATGTTTATTGAAGATCCCAGCTCTTAAATAAAATATTGGTAGCTAAGCAGAAAGTATACAAAGCTGCTACGATGATATTATTTATGTTTATCTTATTATTATTATTATTATTATTTATTCAGCCTTGTTAAAATAAATAAGTAAATTTTAAAAGTTTATAAAGTCAAGTCCTCAACAAAGAGTTAAAGACAATTATGAAAATATTACAAAAATGATTTTAAACAGAAAAGTCTTTATAAACCTTTTGAAACGTTAACTAACAGCTAAGAAACTGTTTTGCCCTCCTGTCTTCATCAATAATTATAAGGCTCATTGAAATGCTCTTCATGTACTTCCAGCTTTTCCCCGACAAAGTCGAAAGCAGCTGGAATATTATTTTTAATCAATTAAGTTTTGTCAGGCGCGCCCAAAACTAAAACATAAATGATGAGCACGGAACGTGACATGTCTGCTAAATGTTGGGGCTTTTCTTTCGCTTTTCCTTTCCTCTTCTCCCTTCTCCCCTTTCCATTTTCCCCACTCACCAGCACTCACTTACTCACATAAACATACAATGGCCTCGTTATCTCTGCCCATTTGGTCGCCTCATATTTACTTACATCTATGCAGTTAATAATTATGTCAGAGCCTGTAGCTCGGGCTTGTTTGTGTGGACTCACGCCTCCTTGTTGTGAAATGCCCCTATTATATGCTCTGCTGCTTCTAATAATGCGCCCGTTGCTGTCATCTGTTGGCCTAGGACAAAGGCGAATGGCAATCCTTATGGCCCCTTTCCCCTTTTATCCTTTTCGATTCCCCAAGATGTGCAAACAAAAGCGCAGCGGCATTTAACTTGGGTGTGTGTGTGTGACAGCTGTTGTCCTGTTGTCTGGCAAGCGGATGTGCGAGCATTGTGTTGGCACATCCGGTTACATTATGAAACTAACACACACACGTACACTCGCTCGAGTGTAGGCACACACTAGCTGGCACATAAACTTAAATGCTTCGCCCTTTTTTTGATGCTGCAGCTGCTCCTGATGATGAAACCCGAACAGTGTCACTAAAAAGGATTTTGTCCTAATACGTGATTTGGTAAGAATGTAAGCAAGAGCGAGCTTTTAAGATAATACAGCTGTAGAAAAACAATTCTTTTTCCAAGAGAGTGTTGTAAACTTAATGTTGTAAAACAGAAAAAAAATATTTAAAGTCCCGTCTATATTCATTAAAAAATATGTTGAGATAGAAGTATGTAGGTTATTTCTGCTCTTTATTTTGTTCTTATTTTTTTTAACAAAATCCAACATTATTTTTTAATCCATTTAATGTAGCTCCACTGTTCTTTCTCAGTAACCTACACTTGTTCTCAGCATAGCCCCTAGTGAACCCCAAGTAACTGCTCCTTAATGTAACTACAGGAGCTCACACGTTGTGGCCATAATTCATGGCTCTTACAAGGAGCTGGACAAGAGGATGCTTTTATCCAATGCCAGTTAAAGATAATTTCGTGTGTAGAAAAACACAAACTCTCCGTTGAGGTTATTATAGCCAGAGAAAGGACACAGAAACAAGAAAAAGAAATGCCTGCTTATGTCCTTGTTGTCCTTTTCCGTTCCCTGGGCTCTGGTGTAAGCAGATAATTACATAAAAATGAATAATAATCCCCGAAGAGGGAAGCAACGTCTCAGGAGCATCGGCAAGAGCTTATTGACTAAATGTGTTAATGATTTTGTAAATTGAATCTGGGGCTAGGTGGCGACAGGAAGCCAGGAAACAGTCACCTGCAGCAGGATGTCAATTTAAATAGCCGGAAGCCAGGACCGGACTCCGTCGGGACGTCTGATTTGTGTACGTGGAGCGGAAGTGGCCGCCCGATAAAGTCCAGAAAGTATCTCAAAAGGAGTTGGCCAGGACGCAGATGAAGATATATATATTCTCGACTGCACTAAAACAAAGAACCATGACTTCTAGGGAAGTTTATAGTTAGGTGAATTATTATTTTTGCATTTAAAAAAACACTATAAAATGATCGATTTTGGTACTTTTAAATAAGTGAAAATTCTGAATAACATTGTCTACTATAATTCTTTAAACTGGAAGTATATTTTTAGAAAACACAACATCTAATAGCAAACTCTATATTTACAACGTAATTATTTGTTTTATTGTTAAACAATTTTGTAGTTTAAGGCAATTTCACAATTTATTACAATTGTTTTCTTAGTGCAGGGACTTACTGCGGCTTTCCTAGCTCCAAGTGCAGCAACGAAAGATAAAAAAGAAAGTTGGAAGTAAAAGAAAAGCTAAGAAAATCGCTCGATGGAGAGACAACGGCAAAGTTATTAGTTTGGCGGGACACTAAGACAAATAACGCTTATAAATAAGCCAGTGGGAAGAGCAGCAGAGACCAGAGGATAAACCTCAAGCGGTCTTAGCAGCTAAAGCAAATATAAATGTAATAAGGCGATAAGAACAATGGGGCGAACTATCCACCCTTCGATTTCCAGCAATCCATCTGAAATAGCTGAAGCGTGATTATGAGCAGCCTAAACGTATTAGGGCTCGGATGATTGGACCCTCTCGTTCCATTCTCTCTGAGCGATAAAGCAAATGAAAATTGCGCTATTTGTTTACTTTGGCCAAGGGGTGAGGATATATGTATATAACACGTATATATGTATCTGTGTGATGTATGACCGAGACATATGGCCAAGTTGTCTTCGCCTGACAGATGCTCCCATAGATTGAGCTTTCCTCAGATAATCTGCAGTCTCAGCAAATTTACGCCACGGAATTGAGTTATCGCAACGATGTCTCCGGCCAAGGAAAATAGCTCATGATTCCACAGAAATTGCGAAATTTGCTGGAGGAGATAAGTGCTGAGTTTTAGAGGATTTTTTTCACATTCATAAAATGAAATTGTGTGCAATGGATCACTAAACTAACTCCCATTACATTAAATATTTTTTAAAAACGTAGGCAGCAAGTTTGGAGTAAATAACACATTTTTTGTTGGCACTTAAACTTAAAGCAGTTTAACAGTGAAATATAAATACAATTTTAATAGGAAATAAAACCTTTCCTTTAAACTTAGCTTTAATTATATAACATTATACTGTTTATTTTAAAAACCGTCTTAAATTATCAATGTTTTTTTACGCAGGGTTAATCTAACAAATTGAAAACTTAAAGAATTTGCTGGAGCAACAGATGCGTTCGTAGCATCAAATCCCGCTCAACTGCAGCTTAGTTGGTGTCTTGACCAGACAAACACTGGCTCTTCCCAGTGACCAGTGAAGAGCAACCAACCTGTCCGGGAAGTAACTATCCTTTATCCTTATCCCCTGTCCCCAATTGTCGGTACTCCACCCTTTCGCCTGATTCCTGTTCTTTGCTGTCCGCCGCAGATGCGACTCGCCTTTGCCTTTGCCACTCCTTCCCTTTCCCATCCTTTCCTCTCCCTGCCTCATTTTCAATTGATGTATCTGCCGACGTTGTATTTTTAATGCGAAGCAAGGATGCGGGGGAGGTGAAGGAGGGTGGGGCTACTGGTGGGGTAACTGGCTCCGGTGGGTCTTTAAGCCATGTGCAATCATCGATGTGTCTGTTGCCCTGGATGCTGTCGCTGCCACTGACGCAGCATCTGCCCCTTTCGCCTGCCCCTCGATCTCCGATGGCAAAATGTGAGCCGCATTTCCGCAATGTCTGTGAGCTCAACAACGTGGTGGTGAGGGGTCTTCAGACAACATTATAGCTGTTGCCGCACAGTGGTTGTAAATTTTATTGCACTGTTTTAGTTTGTAAAACTATTGTTTTTAAATCTCTGGAGGTTTGTCCTATAGGCAGTTAAAAAAAAAACAAAGAAAATAATTTAAAGCTCAGGGTGAAAAGTTGAAAAAAGTATGCTTTTAAAATTTTAGATAATTTAAATATGTAGGTGAAAATTCTTTACAAGTTTCATAGGAAATACTTAACTTTTAAGCATACTTTTATGAAGCAAAAACCAATTTTTTTAAACGTCTTTGATTTTTTTTGAAAAAGCTCAACATTCGAAAAAAGAATTCACAAAAAAACCAATTAAAGTTGTTGTGTTCTTTTAGAGGGCTTTTAAGACTAAAGAAATTGTTTAATTTTATCAAATTCAAAGAGGAAACCTTAATATGTATAGCATATTTTTTGATTAGAACAAGAAATGTTTTTAAACTCGTGGGTGTCAAAGAAAAAATTGGAGCAATAATTTCAGAAACTAGCGCCAATGTGCGCAGCATTTCCGATTCTAATGCGGAATTGCGAGTGCAACAGACAAGACTCGGATGCTAAAGGAATAGAGACGGGGGAGGACTCACATCGACTTTGTCATTATAAATTGAAAGACATTTCTAGTCGCGTTCTCCCCGCACCAAAGGTCCTGGCCATGATCCGAGGTAGGTTGGATGTTGGAGGTTGGAGGAGTGGGAGGTCCACCTCCTGACTTCATGGATGCCGCGGGGTTAGCCAAGCAGGATCCTCGTGGCTCCGTCTCTGTCTGAGGTCGGCTGATGCGTTGCAATGCCTTTACCTAACTGCATCCGGCTGCCAGTTCAGCTGGCTTCAGCTTCAGGCTGGCTTTTCCTCTATGTTTCCCCCCTTTCCCTGCGCGATGTTTCACCCGCTTTCCCACCCGATTTTGCTATCCCTAGTCCTGCTTCCTGTTCCCAACTCGGCAACATGTGTCGCTCGAAGGAAATTGAATTTTTATTAAAGGAAAACATTTTTATTGCAGATTATTTTCGTTTTGTGCCCGAGCTGATTGAAATTTCAACTTCCGCCTGGAGCAGCGACATCAATTGAATTACAAAACTTTTGACATCCACAACGAAAGTAAAGCCTGGAATGCGGATAATTAGATTTAACAGAAATAATCGTAGAAGCACAAGTGAAGGTGAGGTTTTTCGAGTTTTTAAATTTTGTACAAGTGGAAAAAGGTTTTTGTGTAGTTTTTGTGGAGAATTAGTTTCAGTTTGCTTAAATCCTTTGAAGCTAAGTCTTTGTAAAAATCTTGTGGGATAATCACAAAATAAGCTTGATTTGGTGACTTTGCAGCAACTTAAGCGACTTGTATACATCGCATTAAATTTTGGCTTTACATTGTTGCAAAACGCCAAAAAGAAGCAAGCAGGTTCAACTAGAATTTTTTCGATTTTCCACTTGCTCGATTCGGTTTTCCTTTTTTCGCCTTCGCAAACCCAAGCTCGACTTGTGCGCAATTCGGAGCCACAAATTCACTTTGGCAGACAGTCTGGCCCCCACAAAGGAACCACAACCCTTCCTCGGATTTTGTGGCTTTAAAATTATAGTCGGTTAGATTCGCAGGGATGCACTGGATGGCGCATAATATTGCAATGCCATCTTTTCAGTGCTGACGCACAAGTCTGTAGGTTAAATGTCGTCGTTGTCGTTCTGGTCGTTGTCATCGTCCATTGCCACAATGGAAGTATTGAGTCATAAAATTTATAAAAGCATTTGCAATAAGCAAGCAGCCAAAAAAGAAATGCGACTGGACGAGTACTTACCATTTTATCGATTTTCGGGGCTAGGTTTGGCCTTCCTCTATCTCTTTCTTTATCTATCTCTCTGTCTCTCTCTGTGGAGATTGCTCTCCTCTGGTCCGTTTGGTTTGGCTTTGGCCTGCAATGATGCAAATAGATTTGCTGGTTGTTAAATTTAGTTATTTTTAGGCGAGCTGATATGCCAAAGTTGCATATTCAATTTATCAAAAGTTTCTTTTAACGTAATGGAAAGTTTTCTTCGTGATTTCTGGGGAGTTTGTAGGTTTGCTGAGTTCCAAGCTAAGCTTGAAATATTTAAATTTTGTTTTGTTGCGCATAAGTTTTATAATTAAATTTTGTTAACTTATTCAATTATTTTTACAAATCTTAAATGTTAAGATAAAAGCTCCTGTAAATCCAAAGCAATGAAAAAGGAAGTTTCACCACTTAAATATTAATATAGGTTTTTTTTTAATTATCTGTGTAAGATTAATTTATAAGTTAAATGTAATGCTACCCATTTTCATAAACCGTCCCACTTCATATCCCGACCCTTGATTTTTAAATAAAAATTTTACAAAATAGTTTTAAATTAAAACAAAAATAGTCTTACAACATTTTTCATGCAAAACAGCTTGCCAAATAAATTGAAAAAAACTTGTGTCCTTTATTTCAGTTCTCACCTGACCCAAGACCGTAATTAAATTGGCGAAAAAAATTAGCATATAAGCTGGGAACACATTTATGCAAATTACACTCATTAAGGCTGCTTAAAGACATATAAAAAAGGTATGTTTAAGTTGGCCAAGAAATTTGCAATTCAAAATTTTAGGTGGGATAAAGGAAAAAAACTATAAAAACAGCGAGCCCTAGGGGGAACTTTGCACTTTTGTTTGCCGTCACGTGCACTCAATAAACTTTGAACAAATTTGCATTTGCAGCAGCAACAACAAAGAGCTGTCCAGGACAGCGACATGCACCCACACACACACACAACTACACACAGCCGCACACACACGACTGTACAATGCGTGGTGCCAGCAGGAGATCAACAAAAAGCGTCGCATTGAATTTCAAAAGAAGGAAAGCGGAAACAAACTTGAGCACACAACGTCCATTTCCTGTTTCTGTTTGTCCTTGCTGCCGTGTCCTTGTTGTTGTCCTTGCCCATTCGCACATCGATTCAACTTGATTCAGCTCGATTTGCAACGGCTTTTGGCACAGATTGTGTTGAGTTTTGTTTGGCATCGTTGGACTCCGGTTACCGCAGGTCTCTTCTACCGAATTTTACACTTTTCTCCACCTTTCAGGTCGAAAGGGCGAGAACCAGTTAAGGAAACAGGACCTCTTAGGTATACTTCTCCAACAGTTTTCATCCCATTTTCTTTGCAGTTTTTTGCAATCAACTCGAACAGGTAATGAAATGCAAATCGAAGCATATACGCATTAAGTCGAATGCATTGCCATTTTCCCTTAGAAATAAGAGAACAGCCATTTCTAAAAAGAACTCGAAACTATGTGTATATGGATACAGCAAACTTGACACTGAAAATTTAAATAAATAAGCTGGTGAATCTTTAAATAAAATGGAAGCAAAAAAATTTCAAGTGTTTCAAAATTACATAGTTGCAATTTTCAATCATTAATGGCAAGGCATGAAAAACAGTACAAATATGTATATTTAAAGTATGTTTTATAACTCGGTGAGATTTTTAATTTGTATCTTTTAATATGTAGTAAAATATTTTGTTACAAACATTATATAATAACTTAGATATGTTATGATGTTCCACATCATAAATAAATTTGATAATTATTGAACTTGTAAAGTTATTTTAAACCAAAAGAAAAACCAAGCTTATAAAAAAGTGAACGAATATACATATTTGAAACTGTATGGAACTGAAATTAATTTTAAAAGGTTGATTTTTTTGCGCGGTGTAGAATCGGTGTATATAGTTGAGTAGCATACAAATTGCCGCCCATCTTATTAACATGAGGGGCAATGGGGGTAAACAACGAAATGTGCAGGTAGCCCAACCAACCGAACCGCAGAAGTCTGTCCGCTCCCAGAGGCATCAGCGGCCAGCAGGAGATGGAAAAGGCGGAGGAACATCATCAACAATGGGGTCGGAATCCAAGGGGGAAAATGAGGGTGGTGCACAATTTTGCAGCTGCAAACGAAAGCGAGAAAATTACTTTTCTTCTTTTCAGCAATTTTGTTGCTTCTTGCAATTTATGCAAAAGTCAAATGTTGATTTGTGGCCCAAGACGAGGGAGGACGAGGGAGCTAGGAGCCAGGATTCCGGACCACCTGGACCAGGGCAGAGACCACATAATGCAGAACCACCACCATATTGATTTAGTGCGGTCCCTGCAATCTCCACTGCCATTTCCTTAGTTGAACTTTGCTACCCTTTTTGCCATTTTCTGTTTTCCCCACTGTGAGAGTGTGTGGGTTATTTTAAAAATTTGTGCTCCTACGGCTTGAGAGTGGGAAAAAGCACTTGGCTATTTGCATAACAATTGGCTGGGAGCCGAGCAAACAACTTTAGTTTGATTTGCCAAGTGCCATTGATCCGCATCATCATTATTATGCTCATCTTCAGCTCTCTAAGTGATTCGAAGTGGATTTGCAATTGTTTGTCTGCCTTGGGAGCTGCCTCAATTAGTTTGTCTCCGATGTACAGAGTTATGGTCTTTAAGATGGCAAGCCGATCCCCTTTCCTTTCCAACCCTTATTAAATTGGCTGGTCCCCCATTTTAAGCTCTATAAATTGCCAGTTATTTGAATCCCCTTTTTTGCCCAGCATTTTCTTTACCTTTTTCCCTTGGCTTTGGTGCTAACCCGTCTCAAGTTGATTGAAAAGTTACTTTTTGCAACCTTCTGAAGGGGTTTCCATTTAATGGCCAGCAACCTTCTGCTTTTCCATTTGACGTTTTTTTTCCTGCGACCAAATGGGTTTTTGTGCTTAGTCAAGTGATCAATATGTAATGGAATTTTGCTGACGTAAACTGCACGATGATATCGTTTGGGGCCCATAAATTATGCAATGCTTGTGGCGGGTTGAATTTTCTACGGATAATTGCCTTTTTTTATTTTTGGAAATTTATTTCTCACCTAGCCTATAAATTAACTTAATTTATGCGCTGCAGTTGGCGCATTTTTAATTCATATTTTATCCCGAACGTTTATGATTGGCATGCTGAATTTCACGAAAATATTTTTCCCATGGAAATTGAAATGAAAAAGCATTAAGTTTCGGGCGACTGCTTTAAGTGGTCCATTTAATAGATATTTGGATTTCAACCCATAACAAAGTTCATTACTCGTATGTCAGGCTGTCAATTAGTGGCATTTGATGGGGGTTGAATAAACGAATTTATATTTCCGGAATCTGTGGCAGATTTGAACTAATTGAAACTGTTTTGAGCCGCTCCCGGGTCCCTGCCCCCGGCAGATGTCATTTGAACAAAGATAAAAGGAGAGCCGATGATCTCTCGAAAGCAATTGCCAAAAGCGCTTAAAGACAATATTTTGCCAAAAGGGGGCGGGGGTGGCACTTGGGGTCGAGAGGTTATCGGATACCCGGAGTTCAGAGTTTGCTGAGGTCTCCAGCTCCAGCTGCAGCTGGGGGCCAAAGTAAAGCTCCGTGCTGCCAAAATCTCTGTGTGCATTGGCAATCAGTGTTAAATAAACGAGCAGGCCAAGTGCCACAGACAGGACACTGGACACCGGACACAGCACACAGGCTGAAAGCTGACGACATGCAAAATGCATCGGGGTTTCAAGGGTCTGGGCTGAGCATTGATAAAATTTGCAGGAGGATACCCAAACCCAAACCCAAACCAGCTGATTGATTTCAGCAAGAACTGTTCCCAGTTGCTCTAATGCGATTTGGGCCAACTAATTAATATGCACGGGCCCAGAGAAGCGCATTAATTGGTTTTGCTAGCCCTAATTAGTTTGAAAACGTGTCTGGGTCTTATCAATGCCAGGACACTCTGTAGTTGCCCACTTCTTCGTTGGACAAAGACGTAGTTTTAGGCCGGCATGTCGACACATTCATTAGGCGATTATGTTAATTTTCCAACCTCACACATTTATCTCAGATTTAATTAATGTGCCATACAAAGCATCAAAATCTTAACGACTTTATAGGAGCAAAGTGGATTTCATGGTGCCATAAATCTCATGGCAATTAAGAAATCAAATAAGGAAGTTTTGATTTAAGACAAATGCAAATCAAAGAAAGTCAGGTTTAAATATTTATGTTAAATTAATAGAGCTCGAAAAACTTTCAAAGTTTGTGGCAAGTTTTGCTACTCTAATCTAACTTGCCACATTAGGCAAATGCAGCTGGAAACTCGGCTGTGTCAGCGAAAACTTATGAACTCTATTCCAAGCACTCAAGTTGATGATATGGCACTTCAAAGGAGAGGAAAAATACGCGAGGAAAACTCAATCAATGACGGGTAGAAATAAGGAAAATTTCTCATTCGCTGTCGTCACCTAGAACATAGAAAATGATGTGTCGAAAAGCCTCAACTCAACTGATATATATATAGAAAAAAGAGAACTGTCAGCGACATTGACAAGATGATGCCATGCGTCTAAGGTTAAAAGCAGAGAAAAGAGAAAGATAAAGGAGGATGAGTTGATTTATTACGACCCGATGGGAAGCACAGAGGAAGTCGAAGGAGCAGAAGATAAGCCGGGTCCTGGCAAATGCAATTGGCAGGCATTATGGCCAGATAAAAGCGCTAGACAGGACGACATAGACTTCATCAGGCTGAGTGGCTGCATTGCAGTTTTAATGAAATTTTTTCCAGGGCAGAGGCGACATAAATCAGCCAAAAAGGTGAACTTAAAAATTTACATAATAAGCAAGAGCCAGCAAAATGGAAAGTCAAGGAAAATTCATATATATATAAATAAGGAGCGCGGTGGAAACTCCATTAATATTATGCGCTCAGGTGGCTGAAGTTTCCTCGATAAGATGAAAATGCACTCCCAGTGGCTGCTTTTCAGCGCTTGCTTTCCATTTGGGTTTTTATTCTTGCTCTTGCATATCTTAAGCTCTTGAGTTTTCCTCTGGTTGCAGTTGACATTTGTTGGAATATGAAAAATTACGCTAAGTTTCATCCGATAAAAGTATATAAATTAAAGGAAGAAATTATAAAGCTACAAAATAACGCTAGTCTTCAAAAATCGCAAAAAGGAACATAAATATTTTTTTCAGTATTAAAAGAATGATAAAGTACCCAAGGAGTACACATTTCTTTCACCAGGAAATAAGTGATATTTTAACAAATATTACAAGTTAGAAGGTATAAAAAAACATGAAAACAAACTCTAATTTCAATTACATACTTCATGAGCAACTTGAACACATTAAATAACAAAAACCGCGCACACGGAGCGCCTCTTCAAAAAACAACCATTTAATAATGAAAAGGTCCTCAATTGAATTTCATAGCTAATAGCAACAACCAGCGAAAAGTGATCAACTTTCGTCGGCACTTCGCCTCCCTTCACTCTACCTAATTACAAAAGTTGAACGCGTTTCCGGACTGACAAATGGCCGAGTTGGCTTTTCAATATGTTGCGAGCGCATAAACTAGACTAGAGGCTGCACATCCATTGTCCTGCCTGTGACAGCATGTGTACTATATGGTATACTATACTATATGTGTGTGGTGCATGATGGCCGTGGGGCGCTGATGATATAGGGATGGTATGGGGGAAAAGTGTTGTTGTTACCCCTTTTTGTGGCACGTGAAGTCTGCTCCGTGCGGCAGCTGCGCTCGATAGTTGGCCTAAAGTTTTAAATTAATGGCGTAAAGTTTGTAATTAAATTACGGAATAGTCGCTCGCACACATATACACAGACTACACTATAAATATTAAGTATGGCTGTGCATAAACAAAACATAAAAAAAACACCGCATTGAATTGGTTCTCGCCTTTGCCTTTTACTCTTGTGCTGTCTATATTTTTTCATATATGCCATGTGCACTCATGCGTCGCAGGATGTGAGTGTGTGTGCGAGGATATTATGCCATGGCAGTCGCAGCTGCCGGAACAATATATTAAGCCGTTAAGTGAGGCAACGACGAACGCTCTGTTCTGGCACAGATTGCGGCACAAATTGTCCGGGCCATACACTGCGTATACGTAACATAACTTTGCAGTTTGTCGCTGCATCAGAGATACTAATCCACTGGAAAAAATATTATACTTCGTTTTGTACATTACTTAGCTGACCCTCAAGCTACTCAAAAAATTTGTTAATATTTCCCTCAATTAATAAAAGTTCGGTTCCCTAGCTACTGTTAAAATTTGAAGTATTCATCATATTTAAATTAAGAAAAAATAATATTAATAGTTTAAAAAAACTAAAAAAAGCTTCCGGTTTAAAAGAGCGCGCTCTTCTATAGATATCGATATACTATCGGTAAAAACAAGTTGGCAGGCCTGCATGCAAACAAAAGTGTTACGCAGCCAGCCAGATAGCCAGATAGCCAGCCACAATATAAAGCGTTTAAAAACATAGGAATCAGCTTTAAGACATAAGAAAGTTTTTTTTCAAAAGAAAGAAATATTTTTCAAAAAATGTTGTTTCTTGTTTAAAAACGTACCCTAATATCCAAAAAACCTTGAACAAACTTAATTTTACAATATTTTATTCCTAAGAGTCACAAAATTTAAAGCAATATCAAGGATAACAAAAGCTAGAAGCCATAATTTTTTCTTACCTATCTGGTCTTATATTTTTAGTTTACCATTATCTTGTTTGTTTTTAAACATGTTTTTTTTAACTATTTACTTTTAAATATCCTGCGGACCTTTTCTACCACTTTACTGTATTTATTAGTATAAAAGCTTCTTTATTTTTTATTTTTCTGAGTGCATAGAAATGACGTCGACGTTGACACAATTACAATGCATTAAAGTTATGGTGATGCAAGCTACGGTGATGATGATCATCATGTCCTGGGAACGGGAATCGAAATGGGAATGGGAATGCGAATGGCCATGGATGTGCAACAATTATGAATCTCTCGCGCTGTGTCGCGTGTGTTGAATGCTTGACTGACAGCTGAAGGATGGCAAGGACGCAGGACACAGAACATGCAGGCAGTCGAGCAGGAAAATCCCACTGACAGACGGAGCGAATACGATGGAGACATCAACGTGCCCGCTGGCACTTCACATATTCATATATACAAAATAAAGTTTATCCTGGCTGGATGCTGTTTCGCGTGCAAAAATACTGCTGAAATCGTCGCAGGAAATATTTATGTCCTCAAGGCGAAGACAGTTCAAATTAAATATATGTGAAGAGGGGACAGATTAAATCAAGAAAGAGGAACGAATTTCTGGAAGTTTTATGGGGGGTATGTTACAAAACAGCAACGCAAAGTAGACAAGGTTTGTATTGGTAAAAGGCTTGCATAAAATAAAATGATTATCAGCATTTGAGGCATCGAGAAATTATCTTCAAGCTTATGTTAATTTTAAAAGGACTAAAGGAATTTAAAGAACTCGTTGGAGAACCAAGGAGAAAATTACACTACCTATTTTTTATAAATGAAAACAAAGCTTTCCATTCTCGACTATAAATAAGCGCAGAAACGGATTAGGAAATCATATTAAATAACCACTAAGCTAAAGGAAAATAATAAATTGCACAGGCAAATTTGATTAATGGCAACTACTTTCACAAGGATATTACATTTTACCTCAACGAAAAAAAGTTTATGGCGAAATAAGAGCAGATCCCAAAAACTGTGGCGCATCATTCGAAAAGCCATTTGTAAATAACATAACCGAAGGGCATTAAAAGCTAATCCCGCTTGAGCCAAAGGCAGTAACGGCAGCTGAACACGTTTACGTGGGACGGAGGAAAAGGTGGTCGAATCAGGACGAAATCCCTGGCACAAATCCACGTCACTGTTGCTGCTTATCCCGTTTCTTTTGCCATTTTCAACCGCTGCATATTTATGTGATTTATGCTAAAATTCCGGACCCACGACCCCCCGACCTTCCTCCGGCTTTGTGGGTTAACATGGTGTGGCCTAGGGCGACATTCGGTTAAGGTCCTCTCGGAAAAAGAAAAACAAAAGCGGCAGCGTAAAAGAGAAATGCGGAAAATTAGGTTTGAATTTCTACACCCCAACTGACAGGACCTGCCACCTTCGGAACCTTCTGTTGCTTCTCCATATAGTAAATACCTGAAACCGGTTCCTTATGTACCTGTATATATATTTATATACGTTTTTTGAGCCTTGCGGGGTGTCTGCTCGATTATTAGCCCGGATGCCCTGTGGTTATAAATTCAAAGCGGCAGACACATATTTTTTCCTTTTTTGGGTGTGTTCAATACGGCCGCCTCTTTTTTGAGCGACCCACTTCCCGTGGCCCTCGCTGTGTTGCCTTTTAAATGTTTATGCCAATATTTACATTTCTGAGGTTTGGCCCAATGGTAAAATATTTGATTTTAACACGAATACAAATGGCCAAACACACGAGGGCTGGAAGTAGTCCCAAAATAAAATGCCAACGACCCGTCTCTGCTGGAAAAAGAGGCAGCAATCGTGATAAGCACACACTTGATCGATGGCGCTAATGGCGGCTTGTTTACTTTCCTCTTTGGCCATCACTCAGACCCGCAAAAGTAACCCAAATAAAGCAGAAGTTATGTTACACATTTTAATTTAAATTTGGTACCTTGCATTTATTCTGATTTAAAGTGTTTGTTTTTTTAGTAAGGGATTTTCATTTAATTTCGTTACTTTTTTTGAATTGAAGATTAAATTAGGGTAAATCCGGGACATGTGCCCCGCCGGGACAAGTGCCCCACTTTGTTTATTGTTATCATGCATCGATAAGATTGCAGCGCCATCTCGGGAAAACTTGTGTTTAAGTGTCAAAATGAAAAACTTGTGTGGAAAATTCGTACTTTGGTAAGTTAACTATTCACAATTTATGAAATCCATACGCAGTAGGTCCAAAAACAGGCGAAAATTTTTTTAGCGATTCAAAATGTTTGTTATTTCATCGTCAAAATGTCAACAGACGTCAGATGAAGTATCATAACCTTCCTATGTAGCAAGATCATTTAGCAGATAACTATTTTTACATTTACTGTTCGCCAATATTTTTTAATTAATAATTTTCATATGCTATGCAATCGGGACAAGCGCCCCACTTGTTCTCGGGGACAAACGCCCTACTGATAATCTGGTTTGAGCACTTTATGTTGTAAACGTTTGTTATTATTTATTAACAAAAATATTCTATATGGTGTTTTTACATAATTTACAATTGTTAATTAATGTTTTTTTGTATAAATAAAATTTTTCGTATTGTGATTCAATTTTGGTACCTCGATCGACAAATTCAGTCTTTTATTTTTATTATCTTTAAAAACCAGATCTGTTATTTTATCATTATTATTAAGTGTTGATGTGTGTTAGAAAGTACCGTAGAATCAATGTAATGGCTTTTTTTCGCGAGTTGTTGTTTGCAAAATAATTTAAATCCTAAGCATAAAAGCGGGGCGCTTGTCCCTGAAGATTTTTGAACTAGCAAATTTCCTACTTTTTATTAATCATCCCACAGAAAGCTTGTAACGTAAAATATTGATGAATAAAATGTTGTTCTTACTTCTGGATATACTACTCGACCTACAACAATCACAAAAGCCCTCGTAAACATATTTGTGAAACAACCATTTCGATTTTAAAAAACGTGGGGCACTTGTCCCGGATTTACCCTACATTAAAAATATTTGTGGCACCCTTAAAATAAGATATTTATTATTTTAAAATTTATTCTTTTTTAAAGAAATTTTCGCATTCCTTAGGCCTTAAAAAAGGTTTTGTTCTACTTTTCAATTTTTTCCTAAAATTGTTTAAAAAGTTATGAATAACATGTGTTATTTTCATCCAATTACAAAAAAGTTTTTTTGTGTTTTCAATTATTACTGAACGTTGTGTGTTACAGTTCTTTCTTAACGTTAACCTCTTATTTTTTTTTGGCTTACCAATTCATTTAAGTGTACTTAAAATGATTTAACTTATTTTGATTTTGATTCTAATCGTTTTGTATTCTGATCCAATTTGTGTCGAATTTTGTGTTCCTATTTCCTCTCATATTATCTTCCAGCTTTTGCCAACCCATTCGTATCAATTAGGCCACTAATTAACCTTAATTAACTTGTCAGCTGTCAATTAGGCCGGGCCCAAAACAATTGGCAGTGCAAAATGGTATGCAAATCTCCGGAGGCGCCTCAAGAGGCTGCCGGTTGCAGGAAACCCGCCCGAAGGCTTAACTTGGCCCACTTTTGCAATGGGGAAAATCGGCTTAGATGCGCTCAGCCACCTTGAGATGTTTTCGCAACTCGCTGCGCTGTCTTTGCATTAATTAATTTACTTGCAACGGAAAATCTCCCCCGCGTTGCATAAATATTTGACTTGCCTGCAGCAGCAAAAACGAGATTTATTTTCGAGGAATTGAGACGAATGGCTGTCAGTCAGTAGAGTTGGTTTCAGCAGTTTCCTAGCTGTTTGCTCTCGTGGCACTGGCATTGCATAAAAAATAAGCTGTCTTTGCATTAAGCAATAAGGACAACAAAGTCGCGGTCCGCCGGGAAAATCCCCCAGTAAGCTGCTCCCACTTTCCCGCATTTCCCCCACTGTCTTAGACCAAGTTTTGAGTAATGAAACAGCTTCGCGAAAAGTTTTGTGCTGTAAATCTGTTGGATTAATTATTACAACTCGGAATTGTTTACAATGAATCCGGAGCGCCTTGGCTTTTTGCTTTTTGCTGATTATGCTTTGTTAGCGTTCCTTTTGTTTTCTTTGCTGCTTATCTCACAATAGTTTTTCTCTTTTTTGCTTGTTTTCCATGGATTTTCTTATCTAAATGACATGTGTATAAGCATTTTGCAGCCTCATTGAGCTCAACTCGAGGGCGCAACGAGGCGCGAAAATCAACTGCCAAAGATTGTGTCCCAGAAACAATTGGGCCAGAGAAGGGTCTTCAATTAAATGCTCAAGTAAAATGCAATGTCAGAGTGACGGACAGCAAAAGGTTCACACAAATTGTGAGCTTGGAATTTTTTAATTAAAAACTAATGTGGCGAAAGTGTGGGGATGGCAGATACACCCTTAAATACTCACCCACACACACACCAAGTAAATTACGCCTAATTGCGAGTGTTTAATTATGCACTAGTTTAATTTTATGGGCTTGTGGCTTGGGGCCCACCCGAAAATATATGAAGACATTTGGGTGGATGTCGAGTGCTGTGTGCTGTCCATACGCTTCACAGGATGTGGCGACGAGCGACGGGGAACGAGTGCTCTTCCCTAATCTGCTTGTGTGTTTGCTGATAATTCCCAGCTTTAATTTACGCAAGCGTAGCCAAAGTAGCAAATAATTGCTTGCTTGTCTAGTTAGTTTGTTTGGCTTTGTTGATGTACTTATGGGCACACGGAAAAAAAATGTATATATATTTCAGATGAATTTGCACATGTGAATCTGTAATATTTTAAATGTGGTAAGGATATAAATAAAATAAAACCCCTTTATTAGAAGATATATTGAGCAAGGATGATTTCCTTGTATAAACTTCACTTCCTTAGAACGTAATTTCTTTCTGTGTGAGAAACTTCAATCTACTTCTATTTTTACACAAATTGTTTTCGGGGCATTATAGAAATTTACTTTGCGCTCAAGAGGAGCTGGGAAACAGGAGCTGTGGAGCCTGTTTACAAGTACTTGAAAATTCCTACGCCTCAACACAAAAGGAAAATTGCTAAAAGTTTATTTTCTCGGTTTTCTTTCTGTTTTTGTTGTCGGTCTGCCCAAAGGGGTGTGGCAATTTGCGGTTGCAAACTTATAATGTGTGCAAATTGGTCTATGAAAAAATCATGTGTGAAAATTCCAAAGGGGAAAATGAAGGAGCAAGGACGAGAAAGGAAAACTTGGAAATTGTATTGCCTACTTTTATGGGCTGCTGAAAGTAACCCGATGAGGATGGTTAGAGTGTCCATATCCCCCCAGGATTGTAACGACCTTTTGCGGTTTTCCGTCTGCCAACATTCAGACTTCAATTAGCCCCTGAAAATAGATAGCCCAAACAAAAGGACGAAAGAAAAAGAAAAGCAGAGCCGAGCAAAGAAAACCTTTCCCCATCGACACCTTCTGCAAATTGAACGCTCATTATTCAGACAAAAGGGAGCCAAAGTCGATTGAAGCCCGGGTCTGGAAACAATTTAAAATTAATTGGTTTCAATGTCGGCTTGGATGTGGTTCTTGATAGTAGATGAAAAACCTGGCCTACAAATTGGTCAGCTTGTCCGGCCCTTTCTTTCTGTGTGGTTTGCTTGGAAAATGAAATCATTTGAAAGTGTTTGCGTCCCCCAACTGTGAACCTTCGAGCCCAAGCAAACAATAGAGCTGAAAAGGGTTGCTACTCTCCTCCTTTCTGTCTACAACATACTGTCTTTTTTTCACAAGTTTGCCTAACCATCAAAAGGATGAGACGAGAGGCTGTAAAAATGCGGGACTGAAGTGGAAAGGCGGCCTAATTAAATGAAAATTCATGGCGTATGCCCTGACGAAACTTTTCCATGTTGTTTTCCGTCTGCCCTTGCTGTTGTTGTTGCTCCCATCTCTGAAAAGTATCCCGAAATTACTGCCAACAATACTTTGAATATTTTTGCAACAAGGCGACACAGTGGGTGTGTCTGGGTGCGTAACACATAGCACACAACGTTGTTTTGATAATAAGATACAATGTTGTTCAAGCAAGTCTGGTACTCTTTAAAGGTGTCGTGGGTATACGTCTTGAGGTTTGGTTTAAAAATTAAGCTCTTTCTTGAGGCAATAATATTTAAATGCTGGTAATAAAGTATTAAATTTTTTTTATCTCATTTGTTAGAGCTCTGTGTTTTTTTTATTTATGTATCTTCTATTTCACAGATATTATTTAAATATATAAAATTTAGAAGATAAAACTGTGTTGAGATTGTAGTCTGAATTTTATTATTTTACATGTAACTTATTATTATTATAGACATGAGTACTCTAAATGTAGTTGATAATTTTTAAGATTTAAATTTACGAAACTTTTTAAGCTTAATTTATTATTTTATTTGTATTATAACAAAAAATGTTTGAAATTTAAAAAATTAATTAAATTGAGCCTTTGAAAATATAAAAATTTTGCAGAGCATTACCGATTCGTTCGTTTTGTCTTCCCTTTTTTCCCTGTTGTTTTTATGCTTTTTAAAAGGCATTTGGTTGCCTGGCAGCCAACGCAGGCTGAGCTGCGTGTGTGGTTTGGCAATTATTTGAGTAGTAGTACAAGACACACACACCCACACTCGCAGAGAGCAGAAAAACACACAGATGTACATAATTACTTTGTGTACATTTGCATGGCAACTGGAGGTGGGGAGGGGGGGAGGACTCGCTGGGAACAATCAGTGCGAAACATTGTAATGCGAATACGTATACGCAGTGTGTGCCAGCAAAGAGCTGCTCCTCCTCCTCCGCCTGCTTTCCGTGTAATATGCTGCCATGTTATGTCGTAAATGTCGCTTTTTATTATTTTACATACATTCTTGTGTTCGCCTTACTTGCTCGACCAGCTTCCTACTTTTCCTTTGTTTTATTTACATTTCAACACGCGTTTGCCAGGATGTCTTTCCGCTCTGTCAGAGACAGACTCGCCGGCTGACAGCCGGGCTAAAAGCGGAGCACATCTAATTTTCTGTGTAATGACAGGCAGTCTGGAATAGACGAGAGCAGAGTGTCTTCTTCCCAGCGCAGAAATATTTAATGCCGTTGATTTTTCTAATTAAATGTCTGCCAACGAGTTGGCAACTGATTAAAGTCGGTTATTTATTCGCAGGAGCAGCCATTTATTTAGCTCGCGTTCGCCACGCTTCCCTGCACACATTTGTCGCACCTGGCGTATGCGTAATGCATTGTAATTTTTCCAGAAACTCTCAAGCAGTTCCTTAGGTTTTATTGCCCACTCAAAGCTGATTTATTTGCGCCCTAATGAAATTGTTTTTTGTGTGCAGCAGGACCAGAAAAAAAATGTAAAGCTCACGCTTGAGTACATTTTAGAGATTTTTCCCTAGCCGTAACCTTTAAAAAATTTTAAAAATGTTGTACAAAATTTTTGTTCTTCAGTTTTCTCTTCAACTTTGCCCTCAGCTTACCTTTGAACTTTTCTGTAAAATTGCTATTGGTATGTTGTATGTATTGTATGGTAGAAGTACTTGTGGAAAATTTTATTTAGTGAAAACCATTAGAGTGCTTAAATTTTTCTCGGAACTAATTTGTTGGGTAGAATAAAATTAACACTTATTTGCTTTTATCTGTATATCCTTCAGGAGCACTGGTTTTTTAAGCTGTGCTGTAAACTTTTCGTTAAATTTAAATATTTTTATTAAAAGCTCACTCAAAAACAGCACGAAAAATGCAAACACAAACAGAAATTATAAGTTGTTTTGTTATGTTTTGTTCTTATTTTACTCAAAGATTTTGTATTACAAAATAATACCTCTTTAATAGAATTAAGATCTTTAGAAGGTTGATTTTAAAGGTTTCGCAAGCCCACTTAACTTAATCGCAAACAATAACCTTTTGTAGCTACTGAATACTTTTCCGCAAAACTAAACCACAAAAACTAAATCATTTTCGCTTGACAATGGAAAAAGTTCAGCGATAAAGCCTAATGAAATTTCAATGATATGGCCACCAAAGTGCAAACGTAATTAATTAAAATGCAATTTGTATTCCCGGCCAATAACCGCAGCAATAAAATCCATCAGGATCAACAAATTCACAGCTAATAAAACGCATTTTGGCAAGTACTCATACGTACGAGTATATGTGATTTCCATTTGTTGATTAGGTAAAAATAATGTGAGCCAGAACTTACCGCAATATTGTGTTTAATTTTGAGTTGGTTTCGGTGAGTTAGTTGGTTTAGCGAAATTTATGGGTCTGTCAGTGGCGTTTTAATTAAATTGATAGTGAGTGTGTGTGGGGAACGTGCCGCAAATTAAACACGCGACTCACTGAGACGAGACTTTTTAATTGACACACATCCGGGGCACTTGAGTGGGGAAGAGGATGATGGTGGGTTAAGGATCGGTTCAGTCACCTTATAGTTTGGTTTTTTTTGTTTTTTTATGCCGAACACTACGCGACATGACGCTACGCTGCAGGTCGAAGACTGAACGCGACGCGTCTACTTCTGTTGCTGGTGGTGTCCGTGACGGTGCGTGGGTGTGAGTGTTGCAGGTTGCAGATGCAGCAGCAGCAGCAGCGGCAGTGGCAGCAGCGGCACCAGTTGGAGGAGGAGCAGTCAAAACGGAGCTGAGCAGACCAGGCCACCTACAACACGCAACGACGACTGAACGAGCGATGGCCCAAGGACCAACAGCACAGCCCCAAAAATACAGAAGTCCTTCGCAGCAGCAGCACCAGCAGCAGAGCTGCGGCAGCGGCAGCGACAGCAGCAGCAGCACAGCAGCAACATTAAGGAAAATCTCGGCTTAACGAGCGCGAGAGAGAGAGCGAGTGGCACGGGCAGCGGAAGAGAGAGAGCTCTGACACGAGGTGGGCATTTTCCGTTTTCCACGATGCCTGCAATTTGCGTAGCGCATCGGCATTTTCCGACGTTGCACGGGTGTAAAATTGCTCGTACAATGCAATGTGTTGCCGCTGGGCCGTTGGTGTTGCTCCTTTGTGAGAGCAAAGTGGAACGCTGCGGAATTGGAACAGACAGTGCTGGGTGATGTAAAGGAATTTACGTGGATTTATGGGTAAAAAAAATGTATTGTTTAAAGGGGAGATTTATATTAAAGGAGATTATATTCAATCTATTGTAACCTTCCAGTATTTATGTCATTAAGATTAGATACTTAAAGATGGTTTTTATTATAATCCATTAGGACTGCCAAAGGCTCATTTAATTTTATGTGTCAAAATAAATGTATGAAGCTATTTGACAATGAGAAAATTAAAAGTTTTAATTAAATTCTTTTAAAAACAAACCTACTACTTACTGCGACAAATGTTTAAATGATTTTAATGGCAGTTTTTTTTACAAAAAAATTGTTTTTTTTTTGACTCTGTTAATCAGAACGTAATGAAAAAATATACAGTTCTATACTTTTAGAAAACAAACCGAAATATTTCCAATCCATCCTTTATAAAAAAGAACATGAAGTCTTAAAATCAAACCTGGTTTTGGTTGGGTAAATTTAAAGCCCTTCTATTCTAGGACCTTTAAATTAACAGAACAGTGGGCGCAGTTCTGTTAAGAGTTTACAGGACCCTCAGCAGCAGCATCATCGAGGCGGAAGTGAAACAGTTTACCGCTCTCTCCAAACAGGCTCAGCTCTCTCGCACTCTCTGTTGCTCTCTCTACTCTCTCCTGCGTCTGCGCCAACAGGACGAAGCCGAACCGCGGCCGAATTCCGATGCTGTCCTTCGGACCTCCGCTCGTGGCTATTGAGAATTCCCGAATTCCTGGCAGCGGACAAAGCGCAACTTGCTCCACATATTCTAGCCCTACTTACACACATACTCCTGTGCGCCCCACACTCACACACACACACACACACACGCACAGAAACAGGATTACAGCGCTGCTTTTGGCCATTAGCAGCCGATGCTGCGCTGCCAGCGTCGCTGCCGCTGCGCAGGCTTGGCTTTGTTGTTGTTCCTGCCGCTGACGCCGCCTCTGCTGCTGCCTCTGCCGCTAGCTGTTATCACCAAACATTGACGCTGCTGATAACAGCAAAAGTGGCAACCGAGGCACATTAAAACCAACAACGACCCAATTCCTTAGCCTGCTGATAATGACGAGGATAATGATGATCCCTGCGCTAGTCATTGGCCCCACTTGCCAATTCCCAGGGGTCAAGCTGGAACGCAGGTATTTTGATTGGTTTTCCACTACGGCAATATAGTTGGGTGCACAGAGAAAAACAAACGCCATGGTGTTCCCGGAAGTGCAGAACTGTAATTTAATACACTTTTGGTTTAATATTGATGCATTTGTTTTCTAGGCCTTAAAGTAAATTATGTTGTTTAAAAAGTTCGTATTTTTTTATTTAGTTTTTTTTAACGCACATTGCAGTTTACAATACACAAATGTTTGAAAAAAAAACATTATATGTGGGTGGAACATAAACTTAACTTTAAATTTATTTATAATGGATGCAAAAAAGGTTTTGTGTTTACCTTAATTTTGATCAGCTAATAATGCATGTTTTTATAAAATATACGATATATAGGTAATTGTAGTATACAATTTAGTAACTTTTGTAAATATTTTTAAAGAAAAATGTATTTAAACATATATTTTCAGTGCACCAAAATGTATTTCTGTGAATGAGAGCTTTTTAAATAACTTGCCAAAGCCGAGAACAATTTAAATGAACATCGGCGAGCCAGCAAAAAAAAAAAAAGCATTCCACTTTGGGGCCCTGGCATTTTAATTCTCATGTTTAACTTTGAACATTTTCTACCTTGGTGCCCCCACACACCCCGCACTTAATTAAATGTTGTTGGAAAAACGCTTTTCATTTAGGCTGCATAAATTACAAAGCAAAAGTGCCACTCGCAACTTCAAGGAGGAAGCCAAATCTTTTTCGGCCCTCCCTCAAAAAGCCCGAGGCGTTGACTAGTGGCTAAATTATGGGGTGTGGCTTTTGCTTAGCTTATGCAAAATAAAGTAAGTGTCTTTGGCCATTTGAAGTCTCCTTCGCTTTGGGCTTTTTTTGAAAAGGGAACTTGTTGGGTGCAAAAGTATATTAAATTAGTATAAATGCTACGCTGGTAAGACCTAACTTTTTAAAACTAAAGGGGGTTTCCATTAAAGTGTCACGAAAATTGTATTAAAAAAAAAAAAAAAAATTGAAAACTGTAAATAAAATTTAACAAGTATATTTTAAAGAACAATTTGTTTAAAAAACAAAAAACTAAATCACATTAAAAAATTTGAGGTGTTTAATCAACAATGTACAATACAATACTTTCTAGTTATTTTCACCGTCTAAAGAAAGTCCAATCAGAGCCCTTTCCAGTTACAAGTACCTCGGTGTCACCTTGGACAAAACTCACTTGCAGGCACATTCTTGCATCCAACACTCCTTCAGGACTAAACGCCGGATGGCCTGGCTTCTCGCACCACGTAACAAGCTAGCACTGGCGTAAAGTCCAAATATACAAACCATATTGGCACCAAGTCTTCTACGGACTCCAAGTTTAGGCATCGCCAAAAACCAACCTCAACAAAATCCGGGTTTACAAGCGAAAACACTTCGAAGGATCTCGGAGCTCCGTGGTTTATGAGAACCAGAGACATCGAACGAGATCTCAACGTGCCCAAACTTGGAGACAAGCGCAGGAACGCTCGAAACACATGGACAGGCTAAACGACACCCCAATACCTAGCAGAAAACTGGTGCTGCCCTATAAACAGCGCCGACGGAAGTAATCGAGTCAAAGAAACGAAACGACACCACCCTCCCCGGACCGGACTTGACATAGTATTTCTACCACCGTAAATATTACTTTAAAAAAATAAAAATATGAAATTCCACTCTAAGTAACGCTAGACTAATTTTTGTATATATTGTTAAAACCGATTAGATTAAGCTGCCAGTTGGGTAGCAGACGCTAATCAAAAGAATAAATTTCCACATTTACAAACGTTAAAAAAAAAAAAAAAAAAAAACCGTCTAAAACTTTTAAATTATCATTGCCTATTTTTTTGGGCAAACTCAACTTAATGCTTTTAGGACACCCTTAGACTTCACATGAGGCCCCTGCAAATTGATGTTTGCCTAAAAGACGCAAAATCGAGGACACTCATCTCACCACAGGACATTGGGCAAATTGCGCTGGGTGTGTCCTGCAGAGCCTCCAAAAGCCCAAAAAAATGAGAAAAACACTCCACTCCGACTTGTCATTTGTTTCTTATTGTAATTTATGTGCAGGCAGCGATTTATGATTACATTGTGATTTATAACGAATAAAGGCTTCAGCTGCTGCCGCACCAAATATCCAAGGGTTGAACAGCAGGAGGCAGCGAGGACTCTGCCAACTCTCACCTAATGTCACACGGCTGGTAAAAGTTTTGTGCAAGTTGTCAAAGTTTTTCAGCAGTTTTTCAGCTGCTTGTTTCAGCTGCTTTTCACCGGTAAACTTTTCCCCTCGATATTGTTGCAAGTACAACGCAAAAAAAATGGCATACAATCTGTCAGCGTTAAGCAGGAATGGCAAAGAGGCAGCCGAGCAAGTCAAGAAAATCAATTGAAAATTGGCCATCGAGATTTTGGGGGGCGACTGTCTCAGGTGTTTATGAAAACTTTTTTTATTACAGATCCAGGAACGGATTTTCTTGAATCTAAAGAAAATGACCTTCATGAGCCGATTTAATTTAATATCACTTCTCTTTATCATTAAGAAAAAAGTACAAGCGTGTAATTTATAATTTTTGGGTGCGAAATAGTAATTTTTTTTTTACAAAAATACGACTTGTTTCGATTCATGTATCTTTCATGATTTTTAATTTTAAAGTTTATGCTAACCATGTTTTGAAACCAACTGAAAATTCAAATAAATAATGTCATGAAACAAAAATCAAAATAAATGGTTTTTACTGTTGTCAAAATAAATCTTAAAATATTATTTTTAAAATAAGTAACCCGAAGATAATTAAAGAAAGTCTATAATATTTTAATTTTGTACAAAGGTGCAATTTAAGAAAGGTTTTTATAATATGAGCTTATATTTTAATGAGTTTTTAGTGCAATAGTACGTAGCTCTAAAATCTGTCAAAATCGGTATTAAGAACCGTTTATCTTGTTTTTCTGTGTGCTTTTATTTCACAATTGACAATTACATTTCCATTAGGTGAAAACCGTCACGGCAGCGTCTGCACATTGCCGCTTATACATTTTTCATGTACTTGGCATCATTTTCGGCTGACCCCGACTGACAGAAACGCGTGTTGTGCCTCGTGTTGCGGCTGTTCCGCCTGAAATGTCAAACAAACACCGCTCAAATTAGCCGACCCACCCGGTGGTTGCT
The DNA here is from genome assembly GCA_018150695.1 of Drosophila oshimai. NCBI lineage: Eukaryota > Metazoa > Arthropoda > Insecta > Diptera > Drosophilidae > Drosophila > Drosophila oshimai. Next base: position 861,543 of record JAECWM010000225.1, on the reverse strand, counting down.
GGGTGGGTGGTGGGTGGTGGGTGGCTGATGGCCGTAATGCGCGTGAATTGTAAAACTTTATTTTGACAGCTTTTGGCCTCGGACACCTTGGGCCAGGACATGTCAGGCGGCGGCCAAGGAGCAGGAGGCAGACGAGACGAGACTTTTCCTAATGCCATTAAAGAGCCTTAAACATTTTTGATTTGCAGCATATTCTCTTTTGCTTCAATTGTATTTAATTTTTAAATTGTTGTCAGTCTTTCATATTATTTTGTTACAGAGGTTTGAACTTATCAAGTGTATTTTATTTGGTGTTGTTTGTTAGGTGATTTATGCTATCATGTTAATTGTTAGATGAATTTTATTAAATTTTGGTTTTAATATTTTGGTCTATAATATTTAAATCTCCCGGTTTGTTTTAATGACAATATTTTTTTCAATTATTTGTGGTTATTTGTTATTTGCTTGTTTTGCCTTAAATATTTTTTTTTAAAAATATTTAATTGGGAAAATTTTAATTGGCAAAATTAGTTTAAGTTTTCAACAGTTTGTAAATGCAGACAAACATTTTGTGAATATTTTCAAAACATCATATTAAACTTTTAACGTTGTTTTCACGTGCATTTATTCAAGCGAACTGTAACTTTTTTATTTGCAAATAATAACTACAAAATGTACACTGTAAATATTGTCAGAAATGTTAAGCGGATTACCCCAATTAAATATTCTATGGGAATACTATAAAACCTTTCATTTTTTCAGACAGATGAGATAATCTCCGTCTCATTTATTGTTTTTGACTGTCAGTACGAAAACATTTTATATTTTTCCGGAAAATAGCCTGCTCATCCTTCAGCCTTCATCATGACCCAAAATAAGTCTAGCGTCAGCTTATTTGCCACTTACCTGCACACAAAAATCATAATTAATTTAGCTTGAAAACTGCCAGCCAACATCAACTTGAGCCTAATTTGGGCACTCTTTTGCCCCGCGGGAGCTGTGCTGGGAAGTGCTTGGTAATTACTTTTGGCATGGCAGCGATGAAATCGCTAGAAAATCACACAATTCAGGCAAAGGAAATTAACTCATTTCCACATAAATTAGTTCCGATTTCCGGCGCTCTCTGGCGAAATATTATGCGTCGATTATGATTAACGATCATTGGCATTGGTGTAGCGGGGCCAGGACTTTCATAAATAACTCACAGGACCCGTTCGGCTGGGAATGAGTGGGCACAAATCGTTCACGCCCCCCTCCCCAGGACATAAAATATCAAACGACGCTCGCATTTCGGTTTCTCCGCTTTATTTTCTTTGATTTCTGCCCGGCCATTTTTTCGCATGCCTAGAAATTTATTTATGAGCTCTCGATGCTGGCGGGCAATTTTTAAGGACACGACAGGACGACGCTGCTGGGCGTTCTCATTGCGCTGGCAATTACGCGAGCCGAGCGCCCCGAAATATTGCCAAAGTCATTGACTTGGGTCCAGGCATTTTATGAATTTATGAATTATATAACACCAACTAGAGCTGCACGATGCACTCAAAAAAAATATTTCTTGAGGAATTTTTATATTTGAATTTAATAATAAAAGTGAGAGGACAATGATAATAAATTTAAGCCACGAAAATCATTTTAAAGAAATGATTTTTAGCAACGATAGACAATATAAAAAAAACCTTTTACTATTTATTACAAGGTTGATTGTCATAACTTCTGACAGTTATTTATTAATAACATATAATTTAGTGGTTTAATAAAAAGCACTTTACAAATCCAAAGTTAAAATTTTTTGTTTCAAGAAACATCACCTTGGGTCCAGGTTTTTTATAATTTTCCTTTTTATAATTAAACAACATACTAAATTACAGTTTCTTTAAACCTGCTTTGACTTCGTCCACAAATAATTTTTGTTTTCAGTGTACTCAAAGAAAAAACCTCTGCAAAAAAGGCGGGGCCGAAGAAAACCTCAGACGCGCCAGAATATCAATGAATATGAGTTATTCGCACGCATCCGAAAGTTTTTCACTTTACAAAACTCATGAAAAATACATTAAAGAGCCAGAGGCAACAAAAAAATTCCAGGAGTCTTCTAAAATCTGCCGAGTTGTAAAAAGCAGCCGTCATTAAAAATGAATTTGTGCCAAAAGCGCAACTAATGAATAAGGAAATCTCACTTCAAAAAATCTTCGAAATTAATGTGTGTGCCTGTTTAGGGTACCTCTCAGACTTGAGGACCTGCACCAATCAATCAGCTACTAAAGAAATTGTTGACCAAAGAGATTTTTCCAGGGGATAGATTTGTTTTGCCTTGTTTGCCTTTTGTGCGAAGGACAACATCAGCTTCGGCCCCAATTCGAATTATACATTTGACATATTAGTTCTGGCCGATAAAGAAATTGATTTCTGCCTTTCAACGGCAGCAATCTCGGCGGTTTGTATACCCACAGCTTTTTATAGAAAATTGCTTTATTGAGTGGGCGGAAGGTTGAAAAGGGAGGTCAAATGGCTGGGATATTTTTAGTCATCAAGTAAGGGTTGCTGAAATTGCAAAAGGTTTGAGAAGTGGTTTCCACTGGAGCCCAAACACATTCATCACCTGCAAGGAAGCGGCCATAATCATGATTGGCATTTGTCCTTGATATGTTTGTGTAAGAGATAAAGGAGCACAATACAATTTTTTTAAATTTTGAAATTTATAAATTTTTTTATGTAACTTTATTAAAGCTTTTTAGTGGAAAAGGTTTTCCTTTAAAAAAACGTAGTTTCACAAACATGATCAAAGGTTCATAAGCCATGTTAATCGAAAAGCAAAATAATGATACTGACAAAAAATTTTACAGTCATCATCACATCAAATGTTTCGCATTTTATAAACAAAGTAAAAAATTCAAATTTCGTTCAATTAAGGTGACCTTTTTCTCAAAATCATGTCAAATGCACTCATAGAAAGTCGTCTAAATAATATTAAATACGTTCTTATTTAAATGTCGCTTTTTTAAACATTAACGCATTAAGGAAATTACTTTGAGTAAAAGTGAATTTAAAATAAAAACCAAAAATAATTAAATACAAATATAGGAAAATTAAACTCTATTGAAAGTAAAAGTAAAATTTATATGTTAAATTAATTAAAATTTATTTCAAAGTGAAAATATTTTCATTTGCCAGGTTTTACTCTGGTTGTAAGCATTTAAAACTTCAAGAATAATTTAGATTACTGTGCTAATAAAATTACTATGCGATTACTTTTAATTTAAGCCACAAATAAACTGCAACCTACAAATCCTCAGAACACAGAAATTCCTGTGCATTGTAGTTTCTCAAAAAAGCCGTTCTTAGGAAGTAGTGGTCCCCGAAGTCAGTCACGAATAAGTCAAAGACAAACACTCAATTCGTAATCATCGAAGATGTCAATTCGAGCTGCTTTAACAGTTCGCTAACAACATTGTTTATATTGTCCGACCGATACTTGAGCGATATGATATGGACACGCGACTGATACTTACTAATGAAAAAATCCCAATGCCAGGCGGAAGCTGTCGGAGCTGTTGTATGAGGATGAAGATGAGGGAAAGGCAAACATTTTGGACGGCTCTTGTCAACAGCAGGATGTCCAGACATTCCACACACCCGAGGCAGGTCCGCTTCTTGTTGGTTGAGGGAGGTGAGGAAGGGGATACGGGGGCATAACCAAATCCCAGAAGTGGACCATTGGATACAGTTGACGTATTTTGTTTATGTGCGTACGCCATTGATGACAGGCAGACCGTTGGAGAATCTATACGACGTTATATCCCCCAGTAGCACGTGATGTCATTAGCAACAAAACCGAAACTGTTTCGGTGCGTTTGGGCACAAGAGGTATGGGCATCAAGAGTTTGTTTTTGGAGAGGGACGGGGCCGTTAAGCGTGACAGTCTAACGCATTTATCATAAACTAACGAAAAATGCCACGGAATTCGGAATGGAAGCCGACACGAGCACCACCAGCACCGCCAACACCGCAACCACAACGCGCCGAGCACACACGCCAATCAACGTCAACATCCCAGCTGGCCAACTGCACCAGTACACTGAGCCAAAAACCCAATGGCAAGAATTTTTTGGCTGTTCCTTAAATGAATAATTAAGTTACCTAAAATTACCTGTCTTGTATGAATAGTGATAATCATTTGAAGTTGTTAATATATAAAACTTGTCCTTTTTAGTTTATAGGTAACTTCAAAAATATTAAGATTTTAAAATATTTAATATGCAGGTATTTTTTCCGCTTTTTCAGTAGGTAAAATACAAAGCAGTTTGTGGAGTTCCTACCCTTTTTTTTTAAAAACCAAAGGCTCAAGCTAAATAAATAAATAAATAATAAATTTATTAGTAAATGCGAAGGTGAACAACTACATACACATTATTCAAACTGGAAAAAAACAAACAAATTAAGTGAACAGCTGGTGTTTAATTACACACACATTTTTTCACCACTTCACGAAATTATTGCATTAAATGGGCTTCGGCTCAACCCTTTTATATGTAGATTAAAGTTTAAAGAACAATTTACTAAGACTCTGTAAATAAATGTTTAAAGTTACGTCTTAAATTTCAATATTTTTAAGACAAATTTTTTGCTGTGCAGAACCTGCAGCAATAATAGGACCCAATACCAGTGGCATTACCATGAGCTTTGTTAAGGAGATGAGGCTGGGACTGCCACCGGGACCGAATCCCGGCTGAGTGATCTATGCCGCCCGCTGGCCGTTTATTGAAATTCCTTAATGAGCATCACTCCAAATGACCCGTGGTGACCTCGCTCCTCGATACATGCCAGTCAAGTGAAATGCAATTTCCGCAGGCTGCTGCAACTCGAATGGGCCGGGGTAATTTGCAGGCAATTCAATTAAAAGCATCGTGTAACGCTGATGGGATTAAACACCTCGTTTGGATTGTGCTAAAAATATTTCTTTTAATTTCATTACATCAATAAAAAAAAGGAAAACGTTAAATACACGAATTGATTTATCTATTTTACACCAAATTTTATTTGTGCAATAAAAGTGATAAGCTTATAACAAGTGTTTTTAAAATAGATGAGTATAACATTATTTCTTTAAAGAACTACTATCTTGGAACCCATTTTCAAAAAGAAGCAAGCCTTAAAGTAAATAACTCTAGCATCCAGTGACTCAACCTCGCTATAAGTACTTAAATCTCGTATCAGGTCTCATATTTCGAGCATTAATTTCAATTAACAGTACCCACCATTGGAGAGTGTGAAATATGGGGTAGAAGCACTTGGTTTCCGGTTACGTGGAGTGGGTGGGTGGGTGGTGGGTTCCGGGTGGGGCGTTTTGTTGCCTGTCTTGCAAATCGTTGTTGCCAATTACCGCTAATGTCGCACAGTTGCCGCATTGCCATAAAATTAATGATAAGAGCGCAATAAAATAAGTTTTACTGCAGCCGAGACGGAGGCGACAACAAAGCCAAGGAAGCGCAACAGCTGGGGGCGGATCCAGGCACTATAAGTGTATATATCCCCCCCGTATAAACCACACCTCAACCCCCCGAGCATGGGGTTGTGTCAGCAAAAGGTTATGCCACAATAAAATTAAATCCAACAAGCGTGAAGTAGGTGAAGTGGTTGTTCGCTTCGCTGCTCGCTGCTCGCTGGCTTTGCAAATTGAAAACCTTGGACTGTTTTACGGCTAAAGGAGTTACGAGTTACGACCGGTTCAAACCGGTGGCTACTAATTGCCAGTCGCGGCTTAAAGCGGAATCCTCGGCTAAGCGGCTTACTGACGACTTGACGGCCTGACGACCCCATCCAGTTGTCCACTGTCCATCGGGTCATCAGTTGTCGCTCCTTTTTGCCAGCTTCCTTGCTTATCGTTGGAATAGCAGACAAAGGGGAAGGCCTCCACACATTAGCATATTTAACTTTTATCCGTGAAATGAGCTTTGAAATGTCGGAATATAAAAAGCCTTATATCAATCTCTGCCCACTGCCGGATGTCCCTTTTTTTCGTCCTTGTTCGTCTTCGTCTTGGTCGGCGTCTTGGGGCGAAAAAACTTTCGAAGCACCTTTTGCAACTTTCTCCCACTTTCCATCCCGCCTTTTTTTCCATGAATAAATTGCGCAGAATTTATGTGCAAAGTTTCGCCCCTGAAAGGAAAGTGGCTAGCGGAGTTTTAGATGAATCTGTTTGGCTTAGTCTGATGAGTTATCTGCGTAAATGCAGCAGGAATAGAATAGGTAGCAGCATCCTAGGCAGTTGCACAATTTATGGCTGCAATGTTAATTGAGCGCTGGTTGGTCCTATTTTTCCTTTTGGGATGCCTTTGCTTTCGGCATCCCAAAGTTTGGCCAACAACGACGTCAAAGTTGAGTGCCAAGAATAATGCCAGGTGCATTGGGGCCATCCTCACTCTCAAAGTTCTGCGAAAACAACCCAAAACTATGTGGCACAGGGAAATTGAAAAACTCGGATTCGGAAGGGGAAAATCAAAGTTGCATATGAACAAGTTCTTTGAAGTTGTTTGATCAAATTAGGTGAAGTAGCTGGAGTCCAATTGGAACAAGATCCAAAGAGCTCTTGGGTGCTGTTATTCAAGGAGAAAGCATTTCTTATTTTCTCTAAGTCAAGATTCAATTGATTAATTTTAAAATATTATAAATTTGTGATTCCTTTTACAAGAGGTAACGGGTCTTCAGTTTGATAGATGTCTATCTATGAGAAGGAAAGATTAATACCATTGATTGTTTAAATAGTTGTTTAGTAAGGACAATCCTTTAAATCCAACCTGATGGTATTTATCTTTTAAATCCAAGAATAACATTTTATAGCCTACTTGTCGTTCAACGAATGTTTGCTCTATGAATTATAATTATTCTTCCTGTATGTTAATTAATGTGTATGAATTTTGAGCCAGCTTTTTGTAGCTTCACTTTTTATGGTTAATTTGCCATGGAGCATTTGCTTATCATTCCCCAAAATTGCATGTAAAATTAAGTTGTTCTGCGCTCAGTATCGCTTGACTGTGTTGTTTCAACCGCCGCTGTTTCTGTGGCCATTATCGCGATGGCAGCGTGTTGCCAAGCGTGTAAGGATTAAGATTTACGCAGTGTTGTGCCAAAGGAAGGAAGGAATGCGACTGTGGAGTGGGTGAGTGGTGGGGGAAACTGGAAGTGAACCAACTGTGACACATGGGTGCCTCATTTCCGACAATTCCGCCGAATGCAAAGCACCCCCAGCACCCACAAATTTGGCATAGGAGATGGAATCATCGTCAGTTGGGAGGAGGAAATGCGAAATAGCAAAGTAGGAGTAAGGAGCCAAACACAAGACACTCGTTGTCACACTTGAAAAATAAGTCACCCTGAAAATTAGAAAAAATATACATACTTTTGAGCCGTTAAAATACATTTCGGAAAAAATATTTATAATAGGTAAAAATAGATTATTAATTTTAGTGCCAATTTTAATCTTAAAAACCATTGAAGCAACTTTTTTTCTAAGGCAGCGTCAAATATATTTTTATGATGCTGAATATATTTTTAATTAATATTAATAAGGTATTTATAAATTATAAGATTCCAAATAATATAACCAAAACGAGTTAATAAATATTATTTTAATTCCTTACCTATTTTACGATTAAAAATAAAAAATGTTATATAAATGAAATACTATTGTAAATTATTGTTCAATGGCAACGAGGTATAAGTTTTAAAACTATTTCAAATAAACTATAAAATTTAAAAAATGTATTCTAGATAGTTTTAGGTTATACTTAGTTTTTTAAAATATTATTAAAAAGGCAAACGAATTTCTATCAAATGGGGACTCTATATTTTTCAAAGTGCCTGGAAGTCTACATCTCTCGTCTTTTGGTTGTGACGTTGACGACGGGCTGCCTAGACAACAGCGACGACTCGGTTGTGGCCGCTACGTAATATTGCTGAAAACCGCAGGGCGGCGTCGCAGGCCACGTTGCGTATACGTAATATTTCAGCATTTGCCTCACGCTTCGCTGCCGCTGCCGCTGCTTCGCTGCTCCTTTTTGCATGTGGTGGTGTGTGTGAGTGTGTGTGTGCGGTCTACCATTATCTGTCTGGGAAGCCATTAATTTTTCAAGATTGATCCGGTATGCAAATTACTTACACAGAATGTGCACGAAAGCGCCAGCAGCGCCATCTACCGACCGACATGCTTCCTTTACTACTTTCTCCTTACTTTCTATTATGCCTCCATTTTTAGCCTGAGAGTGTTTGTGTGTGTGTGTGTGTTAGTGCAGGGGAAACGAATTTCCAGCTACTACATTTTATTTAGGGATTTAATTCCAAGGGCGCAACCTGCCCACAGTTTAAAATACAAAATGTGCTTTGTATTTGGGGGCTTTATTTCGGTTCCTTCCTGAGCCGCGTTAAATGCGTGCTAGATAATAACACGTTGGCATTGATTTAATGCCCATAAATTGTTTCATTTGTTGCATTTTTAATTACCCTTGTCCTGGCCATATTCCCTGGCCCGGCAGCAGCTCTCCAAAGTGCACTTAACACATTCGTTTTCCGAGCTGTATGAAAGGGCTTTGCCCCGCCCTTGTTTGTGAGAAATTAAGGTGGGTCAGAAGGCGGTCATGAAAAATAATAATAGCATACTCACTTGCATTAGCCGGATTTTGATCTACAGGAGCTGAAAAAGTCATTATAAACTTTTAACTAACCGATAAAAAAATCTTTGCGGAACTAGGTTTTTTTTTATAAATCAGTTATTAAATTGATCTTTTGGGAAGCACCTGTTCAATAATTAAAATAATGTACTGCGTTTTTAGTGACCTTTAAAATTTTGATGTTCACATATAATTAATAAGTTAATATTAAAAAAAAACTTTGTAATGTTACATTTTAAAATTCATTCTGCTTTTGATCGTCTAGCTAGACGTATTTTAATCTTTGATTGTACTTGGCGTTATTAAAACATTTTCGACGAACTTAAAAATTATTAAAGGCACAGTCAATAAGTTAAAAAAATTAAGGCTTGATATATAGAGATAACTATGTTAAAGAGCAAACCTGAGAGCAAATTGTGACTGCATAAAGCGTTTTTTAAAGAAAAAAACAACTTTAAAGTAGGTAGAACTTGTTTTTAAGTTCAACCTACTAAAAATGTTCCCTCCACTTTCAAATGACATAAATTTTAATGTGTTTTTGGGCTTAAAACTGAGCCCTGGCATGTTTATCTTGGATAAACTCTACTAGAGAATATTCCATTACTACTTTTGTGTGTCTGTTGGAAAAACCAGCGAAAACGACAGAGATCACTTTACGGCTGGCATGATGTTAAACAAAGTTGAGAGCAGAGATGCTGATGATGACGATGATGATGAGGGTGCTGTTTACAAGGTAACACAAGTACCTAAAACTCGCCCACACTAGTGGCACACACAGTCAAACAAAGCGCGTATTTCCCACAGGAGGGAGTCTGATAACAATCAAGACAGCTCTGGCAGAGGAAACAAAAGCCAAACACTGCAAACAGCGGCCTAACAACATGGTCAAACAAACAGCAGGCTCATGACTTTAAGTCCGCACCACTCACGCCCCCTCGTCCCCCAAAAAGCCATCTGCCATTTACAGGAGCAGGGGAAACCGTGAGCTCTGAGCCGCAACGCGTTATCTTTGCCCAAGCTTTGCATAAATCAACGTAGCAAAAAAAAAAAGTAAAATAAAATGCGAAGAGCACCAGAAATATATTTTCAAATAACCGAACTCAAGCGTTAAATTGAACGTGTTTTAATACCCAGTATTCGTAGAGTTATGGGGTGTGTTGGGTTTGTTTAAAAATAATACAGACGAGGACGGAATTCTTTAGAGTACAAAAAACAGGGTCATTAGGAGATTTTAGAAGAAATCATTAGCTTTACCCATAAAACTTGAATTCAATAATTTAATTCTTTTTAACACAATTGCTGAGAAGTAGGCTATGCTTTTTAAAAAAAGAGTGTGCGTGGTATTTGCTTGCCCAGGTTAATTTCATTTTATTTTGTTCTTGTGTACTGGACAAATTATCAAAAGACGCGCCCCACGTAAAATGCCAAACAAAATGAACTTTAACATTGCATGAGCGAAATCAAAATTCGTAAAACAAACAAAACACGTCGACGGCCATTTAATTGGCTTACATGCCAACAAAGGCCCCATGGGTTCTGTCCAACACACACACACACATTTATACGTGTGCGTTGCATAAATTACATGAAATTTACAAATAAATTACGCGCATGCAAAAGGCGGACACAGTTCATGTTTTTTTTTCATTCTCCCCTCGTTGCATGCTGTTTTTTTTTTTTTATCATTTCCGAGGGTTGTGGCTAATTTTTATAATTGGCAGCTTGTTAGGGGGGAAAGCTGAAAAACTAAACTTCGTTAAACAAGAGCCAGTTATGAAGATAATTAAAAAAATTACATAGTTGTCAGCTTAAATTACTTACCTAATTTGAGTGTGGTTTTTCGTTCGTGGTTTGGCTGGAAAGCTATTTATTGTAAGGTGTTAGCTTATCAAATGGAAGGGAGAAATTTGAACTATGTATTGAAACTTGTTTGTATATTTTGATACTGTAATAAAAATAAATAAAAAAATGTTGTAAGGTTAGTTACTATTCACTTTTACTGTTACAGAACAACAACTGACGCTGAAGAGTCTGTGATTATATAACCTTTATTAATTTAACTAAGAACGATATTAGACAACAACTTGTGCTAAGATTTTATACATAAATCCAGCTTTAATTTTATGAGAACCAAAAAGTGTAATTAGCTTTCTTTTGGCTGCGAAATGATTTGTTTATTTTTATACGAAGTTACTTTAAACTCTGTTTAAAAAGTGTAGTATTTCAGCTTTGTCTCATAACAATTGTTCTTAAAAAAAGGGGGTGGGTGGATTTTATACTTTGGGGAGTAGTGCAATATGGCGTGGTGCTGAAAATCTTCAGTTGTTGGTTGGCTTGTGGAGTGGGTGCGTTATGAGTGCCGTCAACGATGTTGAGTTTTAATTTATGCACATTCGCACATACACACCCACAGACACGCATGCCATGTCCTCGATAAGTGTGCCTGTGTGTGTGACTCTCTATGCGTTTGTGAGTGTGTGTCTCGCGAGTTTTTCATCGACATTTAATTGAAAATAACTCAAGCGTGTCAGCAACGCGCGCGGTTAATGAGCGAGAAACTCGAATGTCTGTCGCGACTTTTTCCCTCTACCCCACTCTATGCCCCTCCCTCTCTCCCCCTGTGTTGCTGTCTCTGTCATGCATGTGACATTTTCTTATTTTTTCCATACACTTTTTTTGTTTGCCAGCAGCACGTGAATGACATCAATGACAGTGAAAAGGCGTTTTTCTGCACTTAATGAGGGGGAGTTAGTGGCTGAAGGAGAGGGGGAGAGCCCAAGAGAGAAAGAGAGCCAGACACACACATACATTCGAAAAAAGCTAAGCAAGTTTTTGGCTTTTTATCTTTTTTTTTTTCGTATGCGTGTGACAACTTTATTTATGTGTCTGCCAGGCTCAGCCAAAAAAAGTGGAGAAAGGACGAAGAGATGAAACTTAAAAGACATTTCCCGCAGCATTTTTTGTTTTTTGCAGGGGGTGTGTGCCATTAAATCAGTTTGGATATGTAGGTGAACTAGGGATGGAGATAGAGATAAAGATGCTTCCTTAAAGAGCTGTCTAAACTATGGGCATAAATCACAAGTTCTGCTGATGATACTAATCCTCAAACATATTAGGCCAAACAAAATCTATGGAAGCCTACAGCTACTTAGGCACTGTCATGGGCTCTATGGGAATACTTGAAAGTTGACTTACTTTAAGCTTACTTAAAAAAAGGGGAACTGTTAACTTTTAGGATGCACAATTGTGTTTATTTATACCACACATTTTTTTCTTTACCATTAGAAAAAGAAAAACGAAGTCGGTTCCGACTAAAATTCAACATTTGCCCCTTAAAAAAAAAAAAAAAAAAGTAGCACAGCACATTAACTACATTGTAGATTCACAAACACGTTATTAAAATATGTATGTACATGAACAAAAGAAACTCTTATTATTTATTAGAGCACAAATGGTTGAATGTAGTAAGACAGTCACATATCATTATATTTCCTTTAAAACGTAACATTGCATATGTGTGGGGAAAAAAAGGGTGGTAATTTTTGAACAAACTATTGCGCCTTCTTAAAGTCTGTGTCAAAATTTGTGGTTCTAGCCTTATAGTTCCCGAGATCTCGATGTTTGTGCGGACGGCGGACGGACGGACGACAACAGACATTTGATCGCTTACAATTTTGCTTACTCTTCAGTTCGCAAATAAAAGGTAATACTTTTGTAATTACATCATTATTACATGTTATATATTTTATAACGAATATTTTTCACCTATTTCTCTTCATACCACCCGTCGATTTTTGTACAACCCATCATTGTAATGCATTCACAATAATTATTCAATTTTTGATACATTGCCATAAATTTGCATATTTTGCAACAATTTGTAATGCAATGCCCAGCTTGAATTCAAATGAAATAATTAGAATAATAATTATTATTTTGAGCGGGCCGAAGTTCCATCAACAATTCATGCAGTGCTCGCATGCAGAAACCCAATTGCGGGCTGTAAGAGGAAATTTGTGTTGTGTGCTCCCCCCGAACCGAATTAAACTTTAGTTATTTATATTAAAAATTGTGCTTTATTGATGTGGTTTATATACATGTGGCCAGCGTCCCTTTTCCCCCATTTATGAGCGGCAGTGGTTTAGTTTATATTTTTTTTGTTTGGCCCCCCAGATGTTACACACTGAGGGATCCGGATCCACATTCGGTTTTCAGTTGAATTTCTTTTGGAGCACACTTCGTTTAACTTGACCTTTTTTTGTTGGGGCTAGTTATGTGAGCGGAGAACTGGCCATGTGTTTGGCAATTTCCTGGCTACGAACGAGTTGACCGCAAAAAAGCTGAGCCAAAGCCAACATACAAAGCACGAATGAGAGCAAATAAAAACCAAACCCAGGCAATCAACAAATACATTTCAACAGCACCTTATAAAAGTATTTGAACCTTATGCTGACCAAATTTTATCGCATTTGACACACACAAGCGTGTATATATTGGAACATGGCATTGATTTTGGCTTTTATTAGCTGCACACAACAAGGCGGAAGGAAAATTGGGGGGGCGTCGCACTTGACTTCACCCCCATTTTTGAAGGGGGTTTTCTGGACGGGGGGAGAACTTCAACTGCAATTGCCGTAATCCATTGCCGGAGTGCCGGCTTGGCGGAGATCACGTCCAGCGGCGTTGGCCGGGAGTATATCTTTTTAAAACATTGTTAAAGTTTTACCCCCACTACAGCTTCGTCTGCAGCTGATTGGCAACCCTTCAACCCAAGCTTTATCCCAGGGATAGGTATTTTCTAAAGAAGGTATATACGTTTTTTTCAGACTTTGGCCTTGTGTCCCCTGATTGACGGGATACTTTTAGAGGGTAGTATTATAATAAGACATTTAAGCAAACTTATTTTTTTAATTTAATTTTATTCTTAAATAAAATAAATTACCTGAAAACAATAACTTTTTTTATTAACAATAATATTATGCAGAATGTAATTATTACATCTAAGATAGAATTTGTATACAAATTAAAAATTGTCAAGCCGAAAAAATTAGAAATTCACTTTTAAAAGAATTTAAAAATATATTGCCTTTTGAGACAGCTTACATCAATACCGTCAATTTCCGTTTAAAGTTAAACATATTTATTTGCCAACTTTCGGTCTAAGAGGTATTTGTGATCCGTTCCCTTTGAGCGTCTGGCCTTTTATTGAATTCGAGTTCAATTTGTTTTTATTGATTTGCCATTTTGCACTACCCCCAGAGATGTGACGGAAATTGTCAATGTTTTACAATAGTTGCGCAACGCCCGCCCCTAAATTTCCCCTTTTAACCCGCCAACGCGACCCCGGCTACATCATCATGGCTTTTTGAGTTTTATGTGCACTTGATAAAATTTCAATAGTTGAATACACCACTCCCCCCTTTCGCACATCTTGTTGTTTTACGCTCGCGTTGCCTTTCGGGATTGCCCTTAGTTTTATGTGATATTAAAATTGATAGCAAATCGCTGCTGCAACGCATTTCAAGTGCTCACTTTTGCACCCAGTCCCCATCGCAGCTTTGTCTTCTTTTTTTATGGCTCTGAGCTGTGTAAGCCAAGTTCTGGCGCTTCGGCAAATTGTTTTTCCATGCGAATTTCAATAAAGCCAATTCCATATTGCGCATACGCACTGTGTGACGTACAATATTACTATGGCATGCTTTATGCTCGAATGGCATTGTTAGCGTTTTTATATTATTTTGCACAAGGGCCAAACGCATCAAAGAAATTGACTGGAGACGAAAACTATGGAAAAATCAGTCAAAAGCATTTGGGAGTTCGAAAACCAAAGCTTTTATCTAAAATTTGTAAAAATTCCACATGGAAAAGGTTAAAATTGATTACTTTGTAAGACATGTTTTTCCCGACGCTACCTCAAGGGCAAGGCGGCTTAGATTTAAAATCAAGAAATATATATATATACTCAGTGCCCCCTTAAAAAAAAAAAAACAAAACAAAAAACACGCTAGAGTCGCTAGCCCTTTTTAAAAAAAAAAGAGAGTACCCTGCTTTGTATACACAAATTCTTGAAACTGGCCAGATTTTTTTGCACTATATTAAATTCAGTAAAATTTTTTGAATATATCTAAGTGAGTTAATAAGCTAACTAAAAATCAAAAAAAGTTTGTTGGAGCAATCTTAGAAGGCTGTGAAAGTTGACGTAGTAGAACAAACCTAAATATTTCTCAGTTGATAAGCTAACTGCCTAGTGAACGCATCGGGAAAAAACATGTAAATAAACATTTAATTAATTTAAGAATTGTGAAACGTAAAATTTTTTAATTCACTAACTTTAAAAACTTAAAACTTTCAAATTTTAGGTAAGTTATTGGCAGTCCACTAAGTATTTATTTACTTTATTTGTTTAAAATAAAATAAGATTTTAAATTTTCCGGCACTCAAGAGAAACGCAGCGTTTGAAATTTGAAAATTGGGGTTAACCTGCATATGACACCCGTGTTCCTGTACATCGGACTTTTAGCTAATTACTTTTGACCTGAAGCACAGCTGTGTGGGGTTAGAAATGGTATTGATCAGGTAGACATAATTAATTCCTAAAAATTTGTTTGAGTCTACCTAACTTCTACATTTCTACCTAAGAAACAGATATACGAGTATAAGCGCTGAGTACTCTGTTGATGCAGTTCGAAGAATTTATTTGGCGGTTTTACATCTTTGCAGACGATCTAAAATTATTAAAATACAAAAGAAAGTGAAAATCATTATTGATGAAAAAAGACATTTTAATCGATGGATCGAATCAACAGTGCGGTTCCATGGAGAGCTCAACATCGGACGATTTTTCGGTATGAGAATATGTTTTTTTTTTTTGACCTGAAGCACAGCTGTGTGGGGTTTAAAATATTATTGTCCAGGTAGAAATAACCTCAATTCTTGGAATTTTATGAGACTAGTGATTTACTGCATTTCTACCTAGGGAACAGATATATGTATAAGGGTCGAGAAATTCGCTTTTAAAGCAGTTCGAACAAGTCCTTTGGAGGATTTACATCCTTGCAGACTTTCTTAAAAGTATTAAACACAGAAGAAAGTGATAATCATTAAAGATGAAAAAAGATAACAACGGATCGAATCAACAGTGCGGATCCATGGAGTGCTCAACATTGGACGATTCTTCGGTATGTGAAAATGGTTTTTCCTACTCAAACATTTTTTTAACCGATTAAAGTTTATATATCAGATCACCAGCGAATCGGAGAACGAAAATATTGATGGAACGAATGAGAAGAAAGTGATTCGAGAGCTAAAGTGGAAATTGGCTTTGGCTGAAACAAATTTAACGATTCTTAAGGAAAAAGTAAAGTATAAGGATGATTTAATAAAATCGTTAAATTTTTCTATCGATTTACTGAACCAAGTTAAAGAATCAAGCATAAAAGTGTTGCAGGGTCAAATTAGTGACTTGCAAAATATCATCGATCAACGAAAGAACTTATATACCAGTGATGACTATGCTTTTAACCTTGACAAGGCAGTAAAACGTTCGGAATCTTTCGATTGCAAGACAAACAATCAAAATATTTTCGATTCTGGTGATTTGCAAAAACAATTTGCTGAACTTAGATCAAAGGTTACAGAAATGGACAATGAACAAGAGTACCTAAAACTAAAAGAAGATACTTTAAGATCTCGAATTAGTGAACTTGAAACAAAGGCTAAAATAGATGCTGCTAAGCTGAAAGAAATTGATGAAAGATTAGCAACTGAACAAGAAAAATCAAAATTAAAAGCCAAGGCGGAGGAGGACACTCTAAGATCTCGAATTACTGACCTAGAAACAAAGCTGAAAGAAAATAATGAACTATTAGCAGCGCTCTCTTTAAATAATGATAACAACACGAAAACAAATGCTCCAATAAGTTTCTCTCCAAAGATTTTCGAAATTAAATTAGTTGATATTGGTGGTAAACATTGTCACGCAAGATTTGAGGATATTCCCTCAGCTGGTCGCGATTGGATGCTCATTTTTCATCGCTTCGACGGAAGTGTGAAATTTGAAAACCAAGATTATTATGATTATAGCTTTGGCAACTTAAACGGAGAGTTCTGGATTGGTCAAGATATTATACACACCTTGACAAAAAGTCGCAAGTATGAATTATACATTCAACTTGAACATTTTGATGGTGCGACAGCATTCGCAAGATATGATGACTTCGCTGTTGGGAGTTATGGGGGAGCGTACCCTGTAAAATCTCTAGGCGAATACTCGGGAAATGCTGGCGATGCCTTACGAGGTTGTATAGACATTGAAAGTAATCGGATATTCAATGGCGCGAATTGGTAATCTTATATTAAATTTCATACTGTCTTACTTTAGCTAACAATTTCGTGTGTTTTTTCAGTCACTTGACTGGCTTATACAATTCATCAACAGATTATAATGATGGCTTTTGGTGGGGAAGGTGGCCGGATGATAGACGGTTACCCCTCAAGTCCTGTAAAATGTTTATAAGGCCAAGATCATAAATGGATAAAGGATCAAGTTTATAAAAGTTGAAATCACATTTTATTTGTAACGTAACTGCTATTTAACAAAGTTTTCTTAACTTTAAATGGAGATAACAATAACTTATAGGTATACAATAAAAAAAATTATTAAAAACAAAAAAAAAAAAAACTAAAAAACAAAACATCTCAAGACCATTGTTTAATAAACTAAGAATGTGTTTTTTTTACCTCGTCAATGTGATTGCTACTGAAGCTCATTCCACTTACCAAATATGTTTTCCCGTTTAATTGCTTCTTCGATAGAGTAACAATGGCCCAGAAGCTCATGTATGGATAGTTTTGGAGTGCTCGGCTAATGCAATAAAACGCAGACAATGTGTGAAGTTGAGCGTTCGAATTTCCGAATGCATTTTCCATTTTCCAATGCACGACTGCACCGCCACCGAAACAAAGAAAACGCACAAAAGCCAAGCCCCTGAAGCTCTCTTTTCCGTGGTGTGGGCGTGGCTGCGTGTATAATTTGCGATTTATGTGAGCCATGTTGACAGCAGCCGCTGAGAGCGCGGGAAATGTGGGAAATGGCAAACAACAGCGGCTAACACGTGCTGTGCGTCATCTAATGCGACTGACAAACACCTACACGCAAGCACAAACACTGGCACAGACACCGCCAAAACACACATCTATCTACATCTACATCTGCACAACACACTCGCACGGGAAGTTGCACAATGTGTCAAATGTCATATATGTGTCGCTAATAAATTCACTCAAATGTTTCAATACTCGCACGCCTGCCAGCATAATAAAAAGATCCCCTCGCACTTCGCATCTCATCGCGACACTGACAAACTGCGAATCTATGGCGACATAAGCAGACAGCCGAGGGAATTCTCAAGAGAACGGAAAAAGGAGCTTTATCGGCACTCAAAATAACTAATACGCATTTTTTTAGTTTTGGACACTCTTACGGAAACTCTTATAAAAACTCTTTAAAGTATGATTAACTTTACTTTAGGTATAATTAATGAAAAGCCTCTTGTTAGCCTTTTAAACTAAAATTTAAATTTGGTTTTAACTATCTAGAAATGCGATTATTTCTATTTTAAATATATTTAACTGCTAGCAAGCTTTAAATCGAATATACATAACATTATATCCGTCCTATAAAAAAAAAAATTTTAGGAAAAGTTTTTAACTTACCATGGATTAAGTTTCTATCAACCAAAAACATTACCATTTTTTTAGAATTTAATTCAGAAACATAAGATTTACTTTCGATTTTCTAGAATGGGATTTATTTTTTCGACTATTTTAGTGTTATACAAGGAAATATTTTAAAGAAAGACAATATTTTAATTTTATCATTTTTGAAGGTTAAAATTTAGCTATCCTTTTCTAAGTGTACCTAGAAATGAAATATTAAATCAGTTCGGCTGGGAGATTTCTCCCTCTCTTTTGTCTTGTGTGTTCCAAATGAATCTTAAATTACCAACATATCCCGCTGTCAATTGTATTGTTTCTGAGCGGGAACGAAGCAATCATGGCACGCACAAGCAATTGAAACCTCCTTTTGACACCCCCAAGACCCCTTTATGCATGCGACCCTGTATTATACTATTGTGGGCCCAGTTGAAATTGACTTTGGGTCCAACCAAATGTTTAACCGATAAAAGTGGATGTCAGACCCAAGAAAACAATTGGAAAAATGTTGTACAAATGGGAAATAATTCTTTGGCTCAAAAAGAAAACAAAGCCATCTAATCAAAAATTATGGGGGACATACATCAAAAACATGAAAGAGTACAGCCTGTTTAAAAAACAAATATAAAACTTTCGTTTTGAAAAGCTAAGAATTCTAACCATAAGAACTATGGGAGTTCCTAAGCGGAAATAGATATCTAGAAAGGAGCCCGAAATTTTATTGCTAACCTGTAAATGTTTTTTCCATCAATGAGTTATTGCGGCGACCGAATGTAATCTTTTGCAAAATAAATGTCTGTCCTTCTGCCAAAACTCAAAAGTCACATTAAAGGGTAAATAAATATAGAAAAGTGATCAAAGTAAAAGGAGTAAAAAACTATTAGAGGCGTATGAATATTTATAGTGTTCTGTTTACAAATAAATTGCCACCGTAATGGCAACGTCTTCAATGCGAGCCAAATGAACTGCAAACAATACAGCGGCCCCTGAATAAAAATATTGCATAAATACATCGGTATATATGTGTGTATATATGACCACTGCAGATGGGCCCAAGAGTTTGTCATTGAACTCGAATGTCGCCGCCAAAGGAAGGAAGCAATTCAGGGTGGAGCCGGAGAAGTTGAAATCTATTTAATTGCAAAATCACAGCCAAAATGGGCAACGGCGGATGTGAATGGCTTGAGTGTGGGATTGTTTTTCTTCGTCGATTCTGATTCGGTTCTTGGCTGCGGATCCGGCCCAAAAATCCCGGAGCCGTGCCAGAAACCTGAGCCGGATGAGCGGCCAGCGGCGCTGCCAGCATCCACCATCCAGCATCCAGCATCCAGCATCATCGTCAATGCAATCATCATCTGTCCCACTCCCTGGCCATTTCATCTTGGCACGGACTTGCTGCGGAACTAACGGAAAAACACCCGTAACCCTGCCCGTATTCGTACGGACATTTCGGCTACGTTTGTCCGTAACAACAAAAGTGCATAAATTTAATGCGGATTTTGGCAAGCGATGCGACAACGTTGGCTTCATGTGCCAAGTCCTGAGCCCCAAAAACACCCCGTGTTTCCCAACATCGTCGGACACATCTCTAGGCCTCGGCTGAAACCCCAGCCCCCCCAACTCCCCCTCGAAATTCCACCCTCCCCACACGACTCCGGAAAATTCTATGCATTTCCGTGTTGGCATTTGTCGCTGGTTCATTGTGTGAACTCGGCGGGCGAGTGCACGACTGCAAATTGCACAGTGGTTTGGGGTTTCTATATAAATATGTGTCATGCTAACGTTATTTATTTCCCTTGTGTTTTTTCGAGATTTGAAAAACAACCAATTTAACGCAACTTTGATTAAAAATGTTAAATGATACATAAATGTTGGAAATCCATTCACAAATCTGATTTGAAAGTCTGTGGAAACTTACTTTAAAAGTGTGGAAAAAATGATTTTTAAATTTTAATAAACTGAAGATTTTAAAGAAATTAATATTAAAATTAAGTTTTATGTTATGAAAACCAATTTTAATTTAATTTTAAAATATCTATGAGTTTTTTTTTTTAATTTAGTGCTTAAGTATAGAAAACTAAGCTTTAAGTTTTAACAACCTTCTAACACCTCAAATAGGAGAAAACTAAAATTTAGTTAGTTTTTTTTTTTAAATTGAACTAATTGTGCAATGTTCAAATCTATTGCAAAGCCACTAGTTTCATTGCTGTTATTTTTATAAATCGTTTTAAACAAAAATTTTTATAAAAAATTTTATTTTTGATTGGACAAAAAACCAAAAAAATAAAACATTTGATATAACAAATTAAACATAACTTTAAATTAACGTGTGTTCGTGACTTTCCAATAAAAATCAAAATGAAACCACGATTCATTTTGGTTAACGAAAAGGAAGAGGCTCAGGGGCTTTCCACTTGACATCGCTCACACTCTGCCACTTTTCTCCAACTGCAATTCTCCCTTTCTCCGTTTCTCCCAGCTATCTCCACCAGAGGCCCACGCTATATGCATTATAATTTGAGTGGCATGTTGAGAGTCGCTTTTGTTTTGCTTTTAATTAGATTTACATTGGCCACTTTTCAGTTGCGGATCCAGTTTTGGCCTCCCCTCCTCCCAACTCCCCCCCGGCCTGCAGACTCCTCCCGGGCCTTTCATCAACTCTGGCCTAACTAGCAATGCGCTTTGTTTATTTTGGCGCCTTCTGCAGTGTCCATTTTCCCTCTCTGTTCCTCTCGGCATCTTGTTGTCCTTTTTTTTGGTTGCTCTTTGTGTTTTTTTGCCGAGTTATTTTCAACAGCTTCACTTTTTGCACTTCCGCTTTGTGTGTCACTAATTGCTTTTGTGTTGCAGTATTTACAATTGTTTTGATTCATTTCTTGTCCTCCCCCAAAAGCCAACCTACCCCCCCCTGAAGCCCAGCCCATGCTGCTTAATTAAATGCACTTTGAATGTCCTGTCTGCACTTGCCTCTAGGCCTTTGCGTCGTGTTCCTCTCTAATCACATTTTCTAATGAAATCTAATGAAATTTCCCACTGCACTAATGCCGCAGAGGCAAAGAAAAAAGAGACAGGTTGATAATCACTGTATTCGTCTGGGGAGCTACATTCAAGTAAATCTACAATATATGGCTTGCAACTAAAAAAAAATACTTTCGTAACATAAAAATGTTTATAATATGTTAATAATATGTTTTGCTGTTTGAAAAAAATATTTATATATATAAATAAATATAAAATAAAATCAGGGACTGTAATTATAATTTTATTATAAAACCACAAAATAATCATACCGTTTTTTTTTTACTTACACAGTAACGATTATTTCTGATTTTTATTTTTTTTTACTCAGCAATAATCGTTATGTATGATTTTTATTTTTTTCGTAATCGTTATTGTGTGAGTAAAAAAAACCGTTTTTAAAGTTTTTTGGAGGTGTTGACCTATACTATTTCGTTGCCGAAAAGTGTCCATTGAGGATAGTTTTTTTTGGCGGTTTTAAAATTAATATCGTACTGAAAAATCGTTATTGTGGAGGATTATTGTAAATTTGTTTACGACAAACGGTTTTTCATCCATGGACCGCGACTTCTTCAGAGCTACCACCAAAAAGTTTTGTATGTTAAGAACGAACTCGTAACTAATAGCAAAAGCTGATAAAAATCAAACCGCGAAATCTTCAGGTCGCAATGGTTCAAGACAGCGGTCTATAACACGAAAAACGTAAAAAAAAAATGTTCATCCATGGACCGCGAATTGTGAAGAAGACTAAAAGAATGCACTTGGTATTGCAATATGACTTTCAAGTTCTTGTTAGTCAAGTGCAATTTATGAGAACATGAAAAACAATTTGCTCTGATATAAGGCCTTGCTCAGTAATTCCATGAAAAATGAATAATTTTGAACTATGATCCATTAAAACTGCGGTCTATCCTTAAATTGACACTATTTTATTGATACACATTGATTATTCACGGTTTTCGTTATAAGATGATGTATTAATCTTATCATAATTCCTTATACAACGGCCGCTACGGCGTTTCGAGTTTTATTTTTGAGTTTTATAAAATAAAACTTACACAATAACGATTATTCCTGAGTTTTATTTTTTTTTACTCACACAATAACGATTATTGCCTGAGTTTTAAAAATAAAAATCAGAAAATAATCATTATCGTTGAGTTTTACAAAATAAAAATTAAAAATAAAAATCATGGCCGATTTGCATAGTTTAAGCGAATGTAAGTCCAATGGTGTAATTGATTTTTTTGTATGACTCTTCTAACTTAGTGATTTTTTTGATCAAGGAAATCAGAATTAATCATTATTTTCGGTCCCTGAATAAAATGCATCTTGATTTAATTAAACAAAACATATCCAAATCATTTTTTTAAAGGATAGCCCTCAATCAATTTTCGAGTTAATTCTTACTAAGTTAAAACAAATCAAAAAAACGGCTTATGTTTTTTTTTTATAATTACCGACTTCAGTTAGTTAAACTTTTCAATAAAATTACAATTGACAATATCATAGCATAATTTACTCAAAGCCACAAAGCAACTTCTTTTCTTTTTATCGATTTTTAGTTTTGCATTCAATTCAAAACTTGCAATTTAATTAGTTGCGGACCAAACTTAAATGAGGAAAATAACTCAACGCTTTCTTGAATGGCGCGGCATAATGAGTGAAGCAAGAATATCCAGTCCGCTGATGAGGCTGCTAATTCAAAACCGGAAAAGCTTTTAACCAATTTACATAATTTACCCTTGGCTCAGCCGAGAAGGACCAGAGTCCAAATCGTCTGGCCGGACCATTTTTCTCTTGGCCGACATCATCTTGCCACCCAACGACATCTTTAAAGAAATTAATTAATGAAATGTTGATTAACTTTTGCCAGCCAGCCAAGTTGAATTCCGCACCTCTCCCCTAATTTCCACTGTCTGAGATTTATGTCAAGGCATTTATCATGGCTCCAAAAGGAGTAAACAAGTCCTGGGCGTTGCAGACTCTTCGAGGAGCAGCATGGGGCGTGAGCATAATCCACAAAATTATGCGCACTAAAGCTAAAGCTATTTACAATTCGTAAAATTTATTTTTTAAATGTTTACAGTGGGCGTGGCAGAACGAGCTTTGCTCTTGGTCTCGTTTTTGTCTGCCAGGACTTTCCAGTGGGACGGAAACGGAATCGGAATGGCGTGGGCGTGGTCGCTTGATGGCTTGTCCTTGTCTGGGGCTAATTAGCGTGACTGCGCCAAAAAAGCGAGTGACATTAGCAAGGGTCAGTGGCGAGAAGGGTTGAGATTGCTTAAGAAATCTGTGTTGCTGAGTCGCCAATGCTCTCATAAAAAATTAACATTGTATCAAATTATTTAAATATTATTTTCTAAATAGGATATTTCCTAAGGTTAGCACAAAATTTACTAATATGTTTTTTAAAAGAAGTCAAAAATGTTTATTAAAATCAAGCACATTATCTTCTTTTAGTCTTTTTGTCTGTGACCCATTTTATTGATTAGAAAAACCAATATTTATAGGTTCTATGGATTTCCCGGAGCAGGTGGTTTGGCATTGGAGGGTAAAAAGTCCTCCTGAAAGGTGTTATACTCCGGTAGAAAAGTTTTTTTCTCAGAGACTTTAAGGGGGAAAAACATTTGAGAATCCCAGATTCAGTGGTTTTTGCGAAGAAGGTTGTTCTATAACATAGGTTCCTCCTGGAAGGTGTCATACCCTGGTACGAAAGTTTTCTTCTGAGAGACTTAACGTATCTTATAGGGCCCAAAAACATTGTGGTCCACAATAAGCGGGAAAGATTTTTTTTCAGAGCACAGCTTCAATAGTCTTTTGGAAGAAAGTAGTTCCAGAGAGGGCGAGGGTTCCTCCTGGAGCGTTGGCTTCGATCTCCGTAACATTTCGTATACAAATTTGGACAAACGTGTAACCATGGCAGATTTTTATGAGGATAGAAATGTGGAACAGGAGACCAAATGCGTTTCCTTGGCTTAAACTCCATCCATTGAGTTTAAGCCAAAGAAGCGCATCTGGTCTATCATCTCCTGCTCCTACAAGCCCAGCGAGGATCACCAGCAATACCTCAAGCAGGGCCCCAATTTGGAGGACTTCGTACGCGGCTCCATCACGTTCATCAACAACGCCACCCAATTCCAGGAGGAGCACGAGAAAATGCTGGAACTGGAGGGCAATCTCTCCGAAAAGTACGCGTTGATGCTGAACACCATGGTCACAAACGATTTGAACCAGAACCTGGTAGGCAAAATATATAATCAATATTTATCGGAAACTTTATAGTCGGAAAACCCGACTAGAGCATTCTTTCTTGTTTTTTTATTTTTATTAAATTTAGGCCTTAAGGCATTCATATGAATATATAATATAAAGAAAACTTTTAACTTTAATACGAGTAAACTTGATAGGATCTTTATTACAAACGCACCGCTGTCAATTTTAGGTTATCAAATCGTAAGCTATTTCCAAATGAAATCTAAGAAAGTCTTAAGCTTTAAATTTACTTATAATTTGTATAGTGTATTAATAAACAATTAGATTTCAATTTTATCATATAAATCCCAAGTACAGGCTGTAACAAAAAATTACAAGCTTTATTTATTTTATTAGTTAGGAAAGTAGTTTTAATTTATTTTTTGTTCCAATTTTATGTTAAAAGTAACAGTCCAGCCTGTTCCGAATCTTAGTCCCAATAAATCACAAGCAGTGATCCTTTAATTGCCTCAAATTCGAAATGACCAAATTCCACAAAGGGTATTTAATAGCGCATTTGGCATCGCGCATCTCGCTGCCCGTAATGCGATTAATCATTGTCCATTGGATTGTTTTGAGGGTCGCCCATGGAACTCGTCAAGTTGGCCCTGGTTGTTGTTACTGTTTCGCCTGATTGATTTATGTTTCTAAGCCCATTGTTTGGCACAGACAGGAGGGGTGGTGGAACGCCTTCCGAGAGGCTTAATTAGTTTGACCCAGGTGTTTGCGAGGCGAATGGCCAAAAGGAAAAGGTCTCAGGCTACAGGGGCTATTAGTCAAAGTCGTGTGATAAGTCAGAGCGAAAGGCTTAAAGTGGAGGGTGGATTTATCGCGCGTCTGATTATAGAATTGCATAAAAAATGGTTAGCCAATAAACCATTTGTGACGTGCTATTCATACCTTTTGTGTGGCCCTATAAATAACATGACACAATCTATGGCAAAAACATTATTTGGCAATAAAATGGAAATCGATTCGAGCCAAAGTTGACAAATGGCGGGCAAGGAACAAATGGAGCGCCGTAAGAAAAATAATATCGACTATCAAGGATTTTCATGCTCCTGCTCCTGCTCCTTCTCCTTCTCCAGCTTCTTCTTCTCCTTCTGGCTGCTGTGACAATTTACATGGCCCAATTGCAGTCCCCGTTCGTTCTGCCACTCCCCCTTTTGTCCCGCCCCAATGGCTTTTCCATTCTCCCAATTGCCCTGCCACGTCGTTCAAATTGAAATTTTTTCCGTAAACCCACAGACACACACTCGCAGGACACACATATGCATGGTACATCCTTTTGTACTCCGCTCCCTTTGTACTTGTCATTTATGAAAATTTGTTTATTTTCGTAATGCTCCATTTGCAAATGTAGCCAAAGTAAATATTGCAGCTGGAGATGGAGTTTCGCTCTGTGAGTTATTTTTTATGGCTCCGACTGCGGAGCATAATTCATGCGCCTTTTGTTAACATTTACATGACCCCCAATGCCCTCTGGATATTTATTGGGAAAAATATGCTGTCATATTATAAATACGCTGAAAAATATATATTTTTGTTGATTTAATTAAATAAAGGTGAACTTTTTTTCGTATGCGTTGCATTATAAAATACGTGTCGGATTGCACATACCATTTAAAATAATGGCTAATTGACGAACGCTTTTTCGATTAAAATATCTATGACAAACAAAAATGGACCTGTTCTCAGAGTAATTTAATTTCATTATTTAATTTAATGAATACCAAAAATACCGAAAATCTTACTTTAAACATTTATTACTTCAAAATCTCTGAGCGCGTACCGGAATTCAGTTGATTAGCTTAATTTAGTTTAAAATAACAGAACGTTGAAAAACGCGTTTTTTTTGTATAATTCTATAACTACTTACACAGCATTAATTGAACACCAGCTTCTGATATGATAACTTATAAAACATTAATTAAACAACAGCTTACCTACCTCTATTTAAAACATATATTTATTCATTAACATTTTTTTGAATTTGTTGCATTAAATATTCATTATTGATTGTAAATTCTCATACAGGTTTAATAACGTAAATTATGGCATAAGCTTTCAGCAAGGACATGCTCCTGCGCCGGCTGGTAGCCAACAGCAGCGAGGACAGTTAAATTAATTGGCAATTAATTATAGTTTGTGCTAAATGAGCCAGCATGTTATGGTTTGTGCTAACAATTCATGGCCGAACACAATTAAGGCTATTCATATTTGACCAATTAAATCGAATTTTTTCGAACCTTTGAAGAATTTAATTAATTTAAAAAATTCATAAGTCTTCATTGAACAATAACTTTTATCTGAATCTTTTTGCATTTATTATATTATACATATATGAACTATTTTTTAATAGGAAGGTACTATTGAATTAGATCATTTCTTGAAAACGTATAATTTGTTTACACTACGAAACATAATAACCTTTTTTTTTTGACTTGGCTTAACTTAACTTTAAGTAAATATCTATGAACCACATAAAAAAACAGATTTATATATGTCACTCAACACATTTCCTCCCTGAACATAAGAAGTATGACAAATATATCAATCGCAAAATGAAGCTTAAATCATTGACCCATAAAGCAAATGTCAATAGAAGGAAACCAATAACAAAAAACTTCCGCCAGGCATAGATTTTTAATAAATTTCCATAACCAAAGCTGGCTAACTACCCGTCGTTTCCACTTCCCACTTTCCCACCACCGAAACCAGCAAGGCGAACTGTAAACATATTTCCCATATTACGTCACAGTGGCTTGTCAGAGAGGAGTCGCAACATCAAATGATGGCAAAAGAAAACAAGCTGCCTGCTTCTATACATATATACAACAAAACCGAAAGGGCAAATAAACAAACAGCGGTTGAGAGCGGGGAAAATGGGGTTGGGAAAAACCCGCCAGCGAGCCATAAAAATAGCTGAGGCCAAAAGCATTCAAACTTATGCTGGGACAGAGCCACCGAAAGCTAGCTCGCGACTGGCGCTTATATTTTATTGCTATTATCCTGTTTACTTCATGTTAATGCACACACACACACAAAAGCAAAACAGGAGCACACACAGATGAGAGAGCACATGTCAGCTATGCGATGGTGTGCGAATTAGTTGTGGCAGTGAAATGAAAGTGGATGCCTCGATTTTTGGCATTTCATTTCTATTTTTTCAACACACTTTCTAAGAGGGTATTATTCAGTTTAAGCCAGTGCTGCCAGCAGTCAGTTCAAAAAAGGGCAAAAAAAAAAGCAGAAAAAAAAGAACACTTTTTAACAAATTTAGGTTATTAGGTACATTTTTTACTTTAGATTCACATTTGTCATGATTATTTGTTAGCGGAGTCAAAACTTGCAATTAAAAATACATTTTAGGGATATCATGAAAATTATATGCTAAAAGTAACCTAATATTATAAATGTTTTATAAGGGCTTAAAACAAAAATTTTTTTCAGTATTTTAAAAAAGTTTTAAAAAACATCATGAATAATTTCTAAAACCCTTGTACATTATTCAAAGTTTGGTAATTATTTCATCGATCGATTTAATCTTTAAACAACATTTAAGCAAATGAATTAACTTTTGAGATGGATTCTTGATTTGAACATTCTCATGATTTAGTGGTTAGTGGTAAAACACAAAATGTCGACTACCCAAAAAAGTAATTAGTTATGAAATCAGATGAATCAAGACAAATCATTCAACTTTTCCTTTAAAATTTATTGTCAAAAAAGATTTGGACAGGGGCTGTTTGAAATTTTCCGGCTAAGGCCTTAAAACAGATTTTTAAAAACTAAATCATCAAAAGACATTTTTTAGCTTCCTGTTTATAATTAATTTGAATGTTTCAAAATTCAATACTTTTAAAAAATTTTAAAATAACTGCAACCATGATTCTTCATAATTTTAAAAATTAAAGTAATAACTAACTAATGCGCTTATTAACATAGCTTGACAATAACCTGAAAAATTCATTGATTACCACTTTGAAAAAATTGTGAATACTTTGTTTTATTTAACAACATTTAAATCATTCAGTTTCATCGGGAGCGGAAAAAAAAAAAAGAAAATTAAAATAAAGTGTTTTTATATGTATTTGATAGGACAACTTTGACCATGATAAATGTATACAATTAAATAAACTGTTAATCCAAGCTTTATTATTTATATAACATACTTTAAATAGTTCGTTGTATTCATCCAAAAATTATTTTATTTTAAGAGTATTCAGCCATCGTGTTTTCCACCTAATTCCATAATCCCATCCCACCCATTTTTGTTTTCCTTTTCGCTTTTGTTCAATTGAAATGGACAAGTGTGGGTTTTTGGGGCTTTGGGGTGGATCGAAGATTCGAGGGGTGGCGTACTACTAGTATAGTTTAGTGACGTGTTTATATTCACGCACATATGGAAACCGGAGTCAGATGTCGCCGTGTGGCTTTTACGAGAAGTTCCCCTCCAAATATTTCCTTTATTTGCCAGTTGATAAGGGGGAAAAGTGCTAACCTTGTACCTTTTTTTGTGCTCCTTTTTGGACAGCAGTCACTAACTGGCTAAACAGCCAGCGAATCAGGCGGAATCCCCCATTGTTCAGCTCTTCCTTTGTTAGACTTCCACTTGGGGTTAAAAGCATTGAATATCTAAAGAGACAACATTGTCATATTTTCAAATTGAGTGTACAAGTGCTTTCACTAAACTTTTGCTTACACACATAAGTGTGTGTGTGCGAGGATAAAGGAGGGTCCAACACATTTGTTAGCTTTAATAAACATTTATATGACTTTGGCTTAAGTGCTGCATTCTTTCGGGCGGGGGACTTTGGGGCAAACAAATAAATTACGTCACCAGCATCTAAGACCAACAAATCAAGTAATGCATGCATAAATTCAACAATTTCCACAAGTAGCCAAGAAAGTAGCTGAAAATTCTCCCATTCCATCCCTTCGCATTTTCCTCCTGCTCTTCTGCTTTTCCAATGACTCGCTCTGTAATTTATGACTTGACGCTGGAGCAACCACAAAACCAGAAGCAGCAGCAGCACCACCACCACCACCACCACCACTAGAACCAATGACAATTTTCGGAACAATTTTCGCGGGACACAGAGATGGAGACGGAGATGGAGGAGCGGAACAACGGCAGACGCCTCAAGAAGTGGCCAAGTATGCCTGTGGTTGTGTGGCGAAATTGTAAAATTGTTGAAATATAAAACTTTCCGCTGCATAGCGAGCTAACGATGTGGAAACCTGAGGAAAGTTATGTTATCAATTTCAGGAGCAACAAATAAATTTAAATTTACCACAAGGAACGAGCCGAGGCCATGTTCTTACCAAAAATTATGAGCAGCAGGGCCAAGGGCTCAGCTGAGAATCTCTTAGTTATTGCCGAACTTTGATTTGGGTCCTTAAAACTAAAGCGGACACTTAGGCAAAAAATAAATTGGGGCGAAAGCTTAAATTAAACTACTAACTATTACTGTTTTACCAAACGTGTATACTTACTCATGATTGTTTTTTATTTAAATTACATTATTTTCAAAAAAAAAAATTAAATTACTACTTTAGAGAAATAATAAATAAGTTTCTAATTCAAAACAAATAGCTATTTATACAAAAATAAACACTACGACCAGATCAAATGCTACAGAAAAAAAAAAAATAAAATAAACAAGACCATTTAAAATATATGTTAAAATTTAATAATATAATATATTATGTTATATAGTCTGCGATATCAAAAGTACAATTAAAATGTCGTTCAAAATCTGAGAGCATTTTATTTTAAATGCATTTTTTTCTACAAATTGGTGCAGGCGGTGCGACATGATAAGTGGTATTATTGGTTTTAAAATCAATTTCCCCTCGAGCAATGCAATTTCCGAAAGCAATAATTATGCCAAGTGTCAATGCAAAAAAGCGGAGGAAACACCGCAAAAGAAGAAATGCGGAAAAGGGGAAAGAAAAACTATCTTTCATTCGTCTTTCGCCCCCCTTTTTCCTAACCACAATTAATAACTTTTTGTGTGTGTTTGGCACAAATCTTGAGCAGAGCCCTATAAATCCTTGAGCATTTAATTCGAACAATAGGAAAAATAATTACGAGTGCCGAGCACGTGAGTCGAGAGCACTTGAGCGGTTTGAGGGGGTTAACAAGGAGGGAAATGGGTGGTTGGGGGGTGGAAAGTGGAAGGGGTTGAGCCGGATAAGCCGTGAAAAAATTACACCAACAGAAGGCACTGAATCTCTGACTGACGGACTGGTTCGTCCAACTGACAGTCAGCCGGAAGCAGCAACAAAGTCTGCTCCCTATATGCGAGAGCGAGTGCGAGTGTGTGTGTGCAAGTGGGTTTACTTGTCAGGCAGTTAATCTAACCCATCAAGAGCCATCCCGCCAGCCAGCCAGCTATCCAGATATTCCAGTCAGCGGAAAGCGCCGTACACCAGGTGCAATTAAGAATTTTGCACGGAAGCCAAGTCAAGTCAACAAGCGCGGTGAGGGGAAGGAGTTCTTTTCTAGGCTTCCATACACTCAGGTAAATATATACTTGAAACCCGATTTAAGACAGGTTTTTTTATAATTTTTTAAGATTAATAATAAGTATTTCACTAAAAATGTATTTGAAAAATATTAAAATAAAAATATTTTCTATTTTAGCACAAGAAATTTGTTTTCTTAAATTACAATCTTAAAATTTATTTTTACACAAAAGGTATACACATACCTAGTTCTAAACATGTTATAAGTTGAACAATCTTTAATTCTTAAGTGTCTAGTTTTTTTGGTGGGAATATTTAGCGTACAAAAAATGGATTTAAGGTAATACAAACAACAATGTTTACTAAATTCCTTAACTGCACTTAAGAGTTTTAAACAATGAATTAATATATACAGCAGGTAAATATTCGAATACACGAAAATCATCCAAAAAACTTGATTACAGTCGGCTTTCTATAACACGAAGTCTTTTAATAGTTTTTTTTAGCAACAGAGAGATTAAACTTGTTAAAATAACTCAAAAATTGTGATTGGCAGATGGGTGTTTGGGCTATAGCAGCTTGACTGTATATCCTTTTTGCTAAATATTTGTTTAGCTTAACTTAGGTTTGTTTTGAAGTGTAAATTCCCAGGTATTCATCGCTATCTTCCCACCTCGCCTTAACTGCGCTCCGCTTCTTGTGCTCGTTTACTATTCATTGTAGCGTGCCATTAAGATTTGTTGTTTGAATACATTTACCATTTGTTAGTGCAGCGCTCAGGACGCTCCCTGCCTCTGTGTGCGTATCCGTATCTGTGTCTGTGTCTGTATCTGTTTCTGTGTCTGCAGCTCCAAGCCCTGTGTTTAGTATCTGTGAGCCGTCTGCGTGTGTTCGTTTCTGCACTCACAGCAATTATTTACTCGCGCTTAAAGCTAAAAGGCTTTAATTGCGCGATTATTTGTCTTCTTCATTAAGCGAAACACGCAAATCTCAAAGGCAAAGGCAAAAGGCTTTGAATTAAGCGGCTGAGGGGTGGAGAAAATGGAGAAATGGGAAGGAGAAAGCAACAAAGACAGACGGCGTAGGTGTGCGAGTGAGTGTGTGTGTGTGGGGGTGACAGTGAGTGCCATAAGTTCGGTGAAAGTAAATGCCTTAGATGATGGCAGTAAACTTGTTAGTTGGAATGAGCTGAAGTTAGTTTGACAAGGGGGGTTGTTTTGGAGTGGGAAAAGTGAAGAAGTAGGGTCCTTTAAAAATCTTTAAGAAAATAAATGTTTTAAGAAAAGAGATAATTATTGAGGAATAAACTAGCTTAAAAGCTTGCTATGATTTTTAAAGGCTGTATAAATTTAAGTATTTTTAAACAATAATTTAGTAAAAGGTGCCAATGAAGCTTAAAATATGGACAAAAAACAAACCAAATGTAATTTACTTCAAATAAAAATACATACACCCCAAATGTTTTTTAATAAAGGAGCATAACATTTAATTTAATTTTATGTTTTTGTACCTTAAATTAAAAATGTTCTGTCTTAATGATTTTTTTCTGTAATTTTTGTATCATCTCTATCCATAGCACCTTTCTGACAAAAATGGATCTCCGTGCGCTAACTTAATTCACCCACTGTCCGCTGCACATGCAATCCCACCTTCACCTACACTTTCGCCCAAAAACACCCGCTTCGCAGACATGCCACAGAAGCAAAAGCACACATTCAGCGAAAGTTTCTAAATTATTACAAAACAAGCAGTCAAACAAACGGCAACATCAGCGCCAACACCAACAACCAGAGCAATTTGTGCCAGGAGTATCTCGTTGGGGTCGCTTGTGCTAAATATATAGTGTATCCAACACAACAACAAAAGCGGCAACGACGAGGACAATTAAAAGCACACCTTTTACAGTCGCCAACCTGCTCCTCAATAATTGACGAGGCCTCAGACCCGCACCCATGGAAACCTCTACTTTATAAAAGAGCCCGGACAAAGTGAAAACATCGCGCGAAAATGTTGCAACGTTTTAGTTTTAATTTATGTGGGCGGAGGATAGTTGTACACTGAAAAAAAAGGTTTCTAAGTGTTTTACATACTAGTTTATGCATGTTATGAAGGAAAAATTAAGTCAACCTAAATTAATTGTATGAAATGACGAATATGATGTGATGTTAAATAAATTCATTTTAAAATTCATAAAACAGTTTTTCACTGTGCAGAGAGTGGCAAAAAGGAATTTAACCTTAGCACCAAGTGTTTTATTATGTAGTTTCAGTTGTTGGAATGTGTTAAGGATGCGGCACGTGTTACCGCCTCCCCCACCAATCCTCCCTTTTGTATTACTTCGTGCGCGAAATTAAGCCAAAGTTGAAGTTTTTTTGGTGGGATGGGAGTGGGTGGTGCTGGGTGGGTGGCGGTGAAACGGAAGCCAACCGCCAAGGCAGCGGCAGAAAGAAAAGTTACTTCCTTTCCCGCTCCGCTGGCAATCAAAGCGCTGAGTCAGTTAGTCAGACATATTGGATAGTGCGCTGGGGGAGGGGGTTTTTAGATAAGCCAGGTTGGTAGGGGGCCGCTGCCAATTGCACGATAGTCGCTTTGGCTTTGGCTTTTGGCCATAGCTTCAGCTGGATCCGAGACAATGTAAGCGGACGGACCACGGTTAAAGACACCTTCGAACCGAGCGAACTTGGGTGCGTGACTAACGGTATTTAAAGCCGCCGGAAGCAGTTCCAATTTAAGTTGCAGCCAGGGGCTCGGCCTGCAAATCGGGCTAAAATCGGATCGGGTTGGTCGGGGCCACCGAAAGGGTTGCATTCATTTAGCTGACTCAGCCGTCGGGGGCAAGTTTAAAGACTCCTAATGCTGTTGATATTCCAGCTGCCATTATGAAAGGAACAACCAAAGTTCACCCCACTTAGTAAAGAAACTCCAAACTAAGCTACAAACCACGAGCATAGCACAAATTATATAAATAAATGTTATAAAAGGTTTAAAGTATTAAAGAATGACTCTATGAATAAAGAAAACATTTAAAAAAAAGGAAACAAAACTATGGCTAAGTTTGTGATTTTTTTTTAAATAAATTAATTTCTTATTATTTTTGATTTGGACTTTTAATAACATTGAAAGATTGAACTGGTTTTAAGTTTAAAAACGTAATAAATGCCAACATTTACAGGGCTGCTAAAGAAAAATTGTAAACTTTAAAATTCTGTCCTGTTTAAGGATATTTTTTCATACAACACTTTTCTTTTTAAATGGCAATGGGTACCGAGTAACTAAAACGTTTTTTTTCTTTGCTTAGATAAAATTCTTTACATGGTAAAAACTTTGTGAACATTTTTTCATCAAAAGTCAGATATTTATTTAATTAAATTTATCAGTTTTTTCCTGAAACATAACAAACCATGTTTACACTTTTTTGTCAGAAATCAGAGTCGAAAAGGTGATATTCATGTAATTAAATTACCCAAACTTTTTCTGACAAAAATTTTTTGCAATGAATACCTTACTTTGGCTGTAGGTCTCAGCAAAAAAACTCTGTAAAAATTTGTTAAAATATTCGATACATTTCTATGTACTTGCCTCGTTAAGAGATTTAATTTGTTAGCCAGTGTTAGCCAAGCTGGAAGGCATGGCATCAGCCAGACCCAGAGTCTTAGCCCGAAATTCCCTTCTTGTTGTACTTTCTTCTCCTTTGCTTTTTTGGCAGAAACTAATTTAAGTGCGAGGCCATCGGCGGGGAGGCAGCCACATCATTAAGTCGAAGACGGAGGCGCGCTCGAAGCCATTTTATTTGTTTAAAATTTCATTGAAGATGCGCTCGGCAGCGTCGCGTCGCCTTGTGGCGAAATTAAAACTGCTGGTTAAGGCGGAGATGCAAAGATGCAACCGCTTGTGCGAAAAACTTTATCCTGCTGGCTTTTTGTGGGCACAATCATTCTGCGCCCAACTTTGATTGAGGCCGGCTCTCATTTTGGGTTTGGGTTTGGGATTGGGTTTGGATTGGCAGTCTGGCCGGCTCACTAGGGGCATATTATGCCAATCCCGACTCCGTTCCGTTCCGCAGCCACTCGCTATCTGTTTCTGGCCCCCTCGATAGACAACTATTTACACAGGCTGTCGCGCAGCAAAGTTTCCCGTATGCGGGAGATCCGAGTTCTGGGAATTTGGGGAAGAGCACTTGGAAAATAGGGGCACAAAATAAACCCAATTTAGAGAATTCAATGTCAAATATTTTAAAAGCATTAACCAATATTTATTTTATGCATTTTAATAAATATAAAATCATTCATGTTTATGATAGTATATTAATTCAATAAATATAAATTGAAAAAAAAAATATTAATTTAATATATTTAATATTTAAATGAATACTATGTTTAAAACGTTAACATTGCGATTTTCAGTATTCATTTAGAAATAATATAAAACTTTCTATAAAATGGTTACTCGAGTTTATAATCAAACCACATATGTGAAACCATTTTTGTATAAAAATATTTCTTTTAAATAACAAAACATCAAACTTGTATAGCTTAATATTTTGAAAGGACATATTTTTATTGCTAACAATATACTTCTATAAAATGATTTTCTTAAATCAAGCCCTTTATAAATTGGAAAACTGCTGTTGAAAAATACCAACGAAAATACACAAAATATATTTTGTTAAGGTATGTTCAAAATACTTAAATTTTTCATTTAAAACTTGTTTTAACTTAAAGACCTTTTCACACTGTTTACTTAAACATTGATGATGGATTATACCCCAGTATTTACCCAATAGTATAATAGTATAACTCCTAACATTAATTTTTGTTAGGACTTTATTTTAATATAAAATAAAAAGGGTTACCAATATTGTACCCAAATGAGCAAAATTGTTTACCCATGCTGGAGTCTTATTTTACACCGATCAAAATATAATTACAAGTATTTAAAACAATATTTTTGTGAGTGTTTGATCTGGGCTCAGAGGCAGCGCACATAAAATTCGACATTCGGCAACTTTTAACGCACCCGCATGCATTTCAACTTGCGTCAAATTGTTGCAAATAAAACGCGGCCAGAATGGTATCCCATCCCATTCTATCCATTCGGAGCCCCCTGACACCCAGCGTTTGAATCAGCTCGTAATTTCTTTAATAGTTGTTCATCATCGGTGGGAACCGGAGGGGAAGTGGTGCAAGTGTGTGAGTGTGTGGGTGAGTGGGTGGGTGTGTGGTACGTGTGCGCTAAGTGGTTGTTAGCATGCATTCTGCATGGTGGGTGTGGCCCAGGTAAAAATACTTGTGTTAATTTATATGGCCGCCACTCGACTGACGCTTACGTTTGCATTTGGCCTTAAAACCCGCCGTCTATGTCTACACATGTGTATGTGTATCTGTATCCATGTGAGCGTTGCACCAGATTGCGTTTGCTTGTTAAGCGCAGATTTGTCAATTAGGCTGACGTTAACTGGTACATAAAACGACGCGAAAACGGAACTTCTGATGGGGCCACCAAAACCAAATACGAGAGAAAAAAGCCAGACAGTTTTCCAACAGGGTTACCCATCAACTGAAATTACCACCAGCATAAAATACAGTAAATGGATTGGAAAAATTGGCTGTGAAAATGGAAAAATATTAACATAAAAAACGGTTACTATATCATCACATTTTATAGATTAAAAAAACATTTTTTCTTGGATTAAGAGGGGCTTCAAAAGTGAAGACCATTTTCAAATTAGTTGCTAAGCCCGCCAAATTGTAAAAAAAAAAAACAGAATTAAAATACTTTCTAGGAAAATTAATGGGTTTTAGTCAGTGTAAAATAAATAAAAGGACACCGGTGTAAGCTTAAAAAATATTTGAACACAGTAGTGGTACCTATTCTTCAGTTAAAGTAAACAAAAAATATTTTAGGCCTTGTGTGAGCGGAAGGAACATTTTTGTTCCATTTCGATTTTGCGGGTAAATATCTCGGGTTGTGTGAAAGCTATCGAGCTGAAATTTTTTGACTGCTAGTCTTTTACGAATCTGTATAAGTTTGCCGATTTTTAGATAAATCTGTCGGTAATCTTAGATTTTATTGGTGAAAACTTTTTTTAACTACGTTGTTGAGCGGAAGACACATTTTTGTGCATCGTGTTTTAACCGCGTATATCTTAATAACCTTTATTCAGAAAAATTTGAAATTTTTACTGAATATGAATTAACAAAAAAACAAATTGCATGTGAGATTAATTACGTTAAATTCGCAAACTCCGCTCACAGAAGGGTTAAATACATATATTTTTAAAACTATTTATTAATTTGTTGTTATTTATTTATTTAAAAAAAGAAAGATTAAAATAACACAAACCAAGTAAAGATTTTAAAAAATTAAAAAAAAGGACCAACTTTGGCAAAAGGCTTTTGGAACACGCCACAAATCTAATGCGGATTGTATAGTATCATTGATTGCGTCGAGGATGCGACGACAATGCGAATGGGATACAATATTTTTACAGGGTAACGAGACATGGGGAGGGGGAGATTTTGGGGGGCAGGATGCCAAATCCGTTTTGTTGTTTGGCGGGCATCTAATCAACCAAATTTAGTGTCATTTCAGCGCAGCGTGTGCGTGCGACATGTAAAGAAGCATTTTTGCAAGTATCAATGACAGACAGCCAGCAAAATCAGCAGCAACAACAGCAACAAACACCGCGGACGCTGCGGGTGTCATCAATTTGAGTTTGTTCCGCCCCCTTTTCCCGCCCCTCTTCCCTTTTTTGGCACTGATTTGCGCTGATTTCGCAGCCGCTGCTAGGACACAAAGAAGCACTGAAAAAAAAAATGTTATTACTCTAGTTTAAAAATATTTAAGTTCTTAATAATTTAAAAGTTTATTAAAAAAATTCGCGAGTAACTCTAAAAATTTCTTCTTAAAAAATACTTGAAAACATTGTTTAAAAAATATTCAATACAAATTAAAAAATATAAGATTAGTTCAAAACAAAATGTTTCTAGTTTTATTTAGAACCTTCTTTGTCTCAAGCATTAAATTCAAAAATTTGTACAAGTGCATTAGAAAAGGGCGCGTGGAAAAAACCCCTCAAATCCATCAACGGGTTGAAATTGCAACATTCAACAAAGAGTTACAAAAAAAATGTGGGAAAAACGAAGCCAAAGGACAACATGCTGATGCTTCAATGCTGATGTTAGGATGGTGACGTCCAGGGGGCGGGGATCCTGATGACGCTGCCACCCGTCGAGGCTGCGTGACACGAATCCCGGGCCACGGATCCAAGGCGTGTCCAAAGTAGATGCCGCTTAAAAATTTAAATTGTATTTGCGGGCGCTGGGTGGCGATGATTCGGCAGGTGGTGCACACTAAATCATAGCAAAAATGTGCAGAGATCCAGTGTTCAATACCCTCTAGGAATGGAATGCCATTAGCTTTAAAGCGTGTAGGAACTTTTTTAAATTCAAACAGGGTTTCTAAGGCGTTTCATGGGTTCATATCAGAAAGCAGATTTGAATTTGTTATGTTGTGTGTTTAGTTCTTAAAAAATTGTATTTTCAATCGACATTTTTTTAAAATTTTTTTCAAATCATTTTATAATTCATTTTTAAATATTGTAAGGTTTGAACTTGGAGAATACAGAATAAAAATCAAAAAACCACATTGGTCTTAAATGAAATATTACAGTAAAATTTAAAATTAAAAAACGTTTATTAAATATTTATTACATTCTTGTATTCAATGCAATCCCTGACATTTTACAATAAAAGACACTACAATTTTTTATAAATAATAGTAATTAGGCTTAAGAAAATTGCATTGCTTTCGCGTTAAATTTGGTTTTAAAAAATTCACAACTCAACATTTTCTGTCATATGCATCCAATATTTTAAGAGAACTTTAGCTGGGCCTTTTTTATCCGTTGCAAATGATACCGGGGGACGATTCCACTCCATGGGTATCAGTAGCACCCCAACTGCTCAACCGCCCCCAAAACCTTAACGAGCCACAAGCGACACTCTCATTTCGCCTTTGGTTCTCATGTAAACAATTGCACATAAAAATTGCAAAAGCCTTTGCGTTTTCCTTGGTCGGTGGGTGGTGGGTGGTGGATGGTGGCTTGGGTGGAGTATACTGTCTGAAATTCAATCGTAGATTCCGGTTTTGGGGCTGGAAGACGAAAGATGGAAGCCCACCCGGGCACGGGCACACCTGCTGATGAGTAAATCTTAAGTGCAATAAAGAAGGAGACGCAACAAAATCCAAAGTACGTGCAGCTGAACCCGGACGGGGAACCTGGACGGAGAGCCTGAGCGGAGAAACCGGGATAACCCGGAGGAGATTCCCGGAAACAGAACCGGGCTGAGCTGGGCGTACACTTACTTAGTGGGATTTCGGTCGTGTTCAAAGTTTGCCATTCTTTTAAGTAGTACATACGTATATGTACAACGGACTTTATATATAGTATAGGGGATTTTTTTTTTGCTCTGCTCCACTTTAACGTTAAATCGTAAATTTTGCAAAAATGAAAACTTTGAAGCGCCTACGTGACGCACTGAAGTAGATTTTATTCCCCTTGCCCAGGTACGAAAGTAGTTCGCCGGATTCCGGGCGCAAAAGTTACGCAAAACTCGGTGGCAAGTGTTAAGTGCGTTTGGGTTTAGCCAGCAACCAGAAGAGACGTCTCAGTTCTAACCCTAGCCCCCCATCCATTTCCCACCCGGAGCACAGCTAGTTAGGAGAAAAGCCTTTGCCGCAGCTGAAGTTTTTGGAGTTGGCAAGAAAATTGCAAAGCTATTGCATGGAAGAAGTTGCTATAACAATGACCTGAAGGAGTTTCGCAACTGTTTAAAAGGTTTTTGGCCCCACGATTCGCACAGGCCGAGAGCAAAGGTCAAATGGCTTTCATCGCGAACTTTTGCAGATTTTATTTGTTGAAATTTTGAAATTATAGATACAAATAAAGCTCTTAAATTGTTTGTACTAATGGTGTAATATATATTTTCTTTCAAAACTTAGGAACTAAAAATGTCTAGTTACATGTTAACATAAAGAGACTTATTTTTAAAGATTTTAATTTTCCTTAACAAATTGTTTTGTTAGTTACAATTTAAAACCTTTATTTTGAGCTGAGATTTGATAAATCATTTACTCTCGTTACCCTTTCCAAATCTTAATATTACCTTAAATTTGCATAAATAAGACATCATTCACGGAACAAGTTCCACTTCCTGCATCTATTTCAGGACTTACCAAAGACTGCTCATACGACATGTGGGCCCCAAACCATGTGAGTTGTAAAACGAAGCACATTCGGTATTAAATATTTACCTAGTCTCCGCTCGTATCTCTCCTTTATGTTGATTGTTAAATTTTCAAATAAAATTCCGGATATTAACGTGTCCAGTTCTGACCCCGAACATAATGCTCTGACTCTAACAAAAGCATTTTTGCATATTTACTTAAATAAAACCATTTTAACGATTTACGGCGCAAAATTTCATGCATTTCGTGTCTCGGTCTTAATACTTATGTATGTACGTTTATATGTTTCTATGTATGTGTGAGCTTAAGTCAACATGCGTGTGTATGTGTGTGCGAGATGCGTGTGTGTGTGTGTGTGAGAGAGCATGAAAGGCCCTTGACCAAGTAACCATAAAGCATGAAGCATGCTGCAAATAAGTAAGGCTAGACAGTCTTATAGCCAGGGGATTGGTGGGGACTCGGGGGCTGGGGCTTTAAAAGGGGCCTTACTGGTCAGGAGAATCTGTGAGCCATACTAGCTCAGCGCCAGCTCTCCTTCATCCTTAGTCCTTCGTCCTTCATCCTTCGTCCTCCGCCATGTTTCGAGTTTCATGTTTCGTTACGT
This sequence comes from Drosophila oshimai, assembly GCA_018150695.1. Taxonomy (NCBI): domain Eukaryota; kingdom Metazoa; phylum Arthropoda; class Insecta; order Diptera; family Drosophilidae; genus Drosophila; species Drosophila oshimai. Next base: position 820,587 of record JAECWM010000225.1, on the reverse strand, counting down.
TTGCGTTTTGAGTGGGCGGCAGATCGCGGCAGTGCGATAGAGATAGAGCGAACTGGGGGCAGGCAGGCGGCGGAAAAGTGGGAGTGGCAGGTCGAGGCTGTCGCTCATAGAAGGAAACATGAAATTTTAATAATGTTTATAATGCCAAAAGGATTTGTTAGTCGACGCTCCACACTGAACTGCATATGCACACACGAGAGGGTGGCCTTGAGAGTTATGTGCTTGTGAAAAAATACCTTTATATGGATTAGGTATTAAGGTTACCGATGATAAGCAGGTGGATTTTAAATCATGTTCTTTTTAATTCGTAAATGGTAAAAACTAGATTAAATCAAAAAATAAAAACTTTCAAACTGATCAAATATGATTGTCAATACTCAGATTGTCAATAAATCTATCCCATTAAAGGAAAAAATTAAAAAAGTAAAAGCTATCCCATTAAAGGAAAAAATTAAAAAAGTAAAAGCTATCCCATTAAAGGAAACAATAAAAAAAATAAAAGCTAAAATACTAAATAATTACTAAAATGCATTAAACGAATATTTAATGGAAGCTTATTTCTCACTTACTTATAAGCGACCTTATGTATTTAAAAAAAAAAAAAAGCCTTAACATCTTTGTAAATATGTAATTTCCACATTGTCACCGCATTAAGAATGTTATTCATATTAAATCTGCATTTTAATAAATTCAAACTTTTTGATCCAAATGATACATAAACCTGTCGACCGACCCTCGCTAACACATAAGTGAGCCCTGCTGCTGAGTGTGGGTGTGTGCAGGGGGCGAGTGTGTGTTTACTTGAACGTACATTGCCATTAAGCGTGGTCGTCGCTGCCCCTCCAACATCCTTATCCACATCCACATCCCTATCCACATCCACATCCTCATCCACATCACCATCCACATCCAAGTCGATGGCCCAAAGAGGCAGCAATGACATATTGCGCTGCACAAATCCGCAAACAAACTTTATATGAGTGCCAAAGGATAAGAACAAACAAGCTGCGCTTGTAGCGTCATTGACATATATACCTATCTGCAAGTACATATAGTATATCTCTATATATATCTCGAGCAATGGCCAGAGTCCGATGATGATGGGAACGATGATTACGAGTCGAGTAGTCAAAAGTCAAGCTCAGTTCAGTCCTGTTCAATTTTCGATTGCTCAACCTGTTCAGTTGTGATAGACTAAGCACACATCGAAGGCACTTGTCAATCTGTCCGCTCCAGAATTCTTCGATGTCCACGTTGAACACTCAAAAAATCATTGAACGCCCATGGTGAATAAAAAATAATTATTAATATTTCCCTCTCTTTAATGCAGATTTCTCTTTCGCACTTTAATTTGCCTGCAGGATATCGGGTCGTAAAGTGCAAAAATCGAACGTACGTTTCCGATTTAACACCCCGAAATCCCGAAGGCCAAATAAAATATATTGTAGAGTCATGAACAATTTTTTAATTTGGACAATTTAATTGAAAATTATTGTTTAAACTATCCACTACTAAATCCAGTAGTTACAAATAATTTTGTTTAAACCTGCGGTGTAACCAAATTCTTATCTGCCGCTATGGGCTTAAATTGTATTATTATTTATCAATAAAAGATTTTTTGCTAAGTGTACTTAAATGTATGTCGGCATGTCCTTCACTGAGTCAACAGCCAAAGATGATGACTGTCCGCCTACCAGTTGGGTTCTGTTTTCCCAGCACTTCCACTTCCACTTTTGGTATTGAAAGCGAGGCGGAGATCTTGGTCAATGAACCGCATGATTTTAATGCTGGGACCTGGTCGGAACATTTGACCGTGTTATTAACTCCTGAGCTGGCCGCCGCAACGAAATATTATTAAAGCCTCGATGGGCACACAGGGAGATGCAAATTTGCCGCCTTCCCCACCTTTTTGTTGTCTTGTGCTTATTGAAATTTCGTTTTACGACATTCGATATAAAATTTAATTAGGCAATTGCCTGGAAAGCACATGGGTGGATATCCTGCTCGACATTGTTTGTGTGCGGGCTCCCCTTTTTTTTATAATTTTTTTTTTTTTTTTTTATTTTTTTGTTTTTAAACAAAATGTGATCCAAAGGATATCACACACACAAAGCGACATGGGGAAAGACAACATCATTTATGTCCCTATTGAAAAAACAAATATATTGAATACAACTCCACCATAAAACACTAAATTTACATCAGGATTATAATTTCTATACAATGCACTAAATCTGCTTAAAAAATCTTCATCTTAAAACACACTGTTTTTTTTTTTTTTTTTTTTTTTTTTTTTTTTTTTTTTTTTTGGTTAAAGGGTGTTGGGGTAACTGAAATATCTTTATTTTATGTGGCAGACGGAAAGAGTGCTAAAAGAATTTAAAGTGAGAATATTTTCACAGCGATATTGAATTAAAAGATAACGATTCCATGAATATTAATTTAAACAGCCAAAGGTATTCGTCAACGTCCTCGAATTAACTGTATAAACTAAAATTTAATTTTTAGTTATTAAGTTAATACATCTTAACAATAAGACAAGTTCATTTTATTAAGCAAATAACCTTTAACAGGAGAGAGATTATAAAGAAAAAATAATTTTTATCCACTATTACAAGTTGATGCCTCAAAAACAAAAAATAAAAATAATAAGAACATAGATTTTGGGTTCTTATTATATTCAGCAACAATTTATTTGTTTATTTAAACTTATTTTTTAAAACTCAACACAAAGTATTTTTTAAGTAATTAAAATTGAAACCGTTCTTTGTTTTGAACTTGTATAACTTAAATACCTTAACATTTGTTATAAATTCCTAAGAAAACAGTGCACCTCAAATTCGGTTTGTTTTTAAAACTGGCTTTCATGCTGTTTCCATTAAGGGGGGAGTACACTTTGATTTTTCCAAAAAATTAAGTTTTTTTTTTTGGGCTTAAAATGTTCCTTGAGATGTATACTTTAATTTAGAAAAGACTCCAAGTCCGCCAGAATATTCCTTACCGCTTTACGAAGCGATTTCCTAAAACATGTACCGTACATGTACATGTACAAGCACATCTTTAATCGCGTGTATCTCGAAACGGGTTTTTTCAAACTGGTGGGGAAAAAAACTCTAACCAGTTATCATCGAATTTGGATATCGCCTATGTTTTCTTGTTCAAAATTAAATTCTGCTTAGAAATACGAGGCCACATTTTCGATTTTGTCAAAAATGGATTTTTAATCCACGATTTTGTAAGCATTTTTAGGGTGAAAAATGGACTTTTTTTTTTCAAAGGCCACAACTTTAAAAAAAAATTTTTTTTTTAAAATCGGAACTCGTATTTCTAACCAAAATTTCATTACTAATCAGGATTTTGTTCCATTTATGTTCGGGATCACATGGGAAGGAGCATTTTTCCCCACCGTTTTCCGACTTCCGCGCGAGGACGCCCCACGCGACCTGGTGCACCGGCCACATGGAGACGCCAATCGAGTTCAAAAAAAAAAAAATTGTAGTTCGAAGGATGAGTAATAAATGGGTTATAACCAGAGCTCGCAAAAAACTGTCGACCGTTTCTCGTTGTCTTGAAAAAAGTGTCTTTACCTGACTCTTTACGAAAAGACTCAGAGAGCAACCGATTTAAGGGTTCTTGGAAGAGATCGCTCGCGCTCAGAGCGAAACCGTTTTTTTCTATTCTGTTTTGTTTCGGTTGTTCCAAGACCCTTTTGTCGCGTGCCATGAAGTTCCATTAGTGCAGAAAATCTGAACGCCTTACTAGTTATAAAACTTAACACATAATATATAAATAACACACAATTTGAAAATAAATTTAATTTGTTCCATTAAAAAAATTATATTATTTCTTTCCCACAACAACGAAAATAAATGTAAAGACCGTTTGCATTGAGTTTTTCGGTCAATCGGTCTTTTGCTGACTCTCATGGTGCGAGCGGTTCTCGTTTCGCTCTTTACGCACTGCTCATTGAAAGACCGACACACAAAGAGCTCAACGAAAAGCGCTCAACAGAAAACATAAAAGAAGACAGCAAGAGTCTCTTGCTCAGAGCGAGAGCGAGAGGGTATGATCTTTTTCGGTTGTGCTCGCAACAAGACCGCAAGATGAAAAACGGTCGACAGTTATTTGCGAGCTCTGGTTATAACATATTTGCCCTCCCTGAGTGTTTTATTGCTTAAAAAAATTAACGAAAATGCCTTACTTTTTGGACGTTCAAAGTGTACTCCCCCCTTAAATCGCATAAATTTTCGGGTTTATCTTTTTATCGGCTGAGTCGAAAGCTTTAAAGTGCTGCCTTGGCATTGGCAAAGTCCCTCTTCTTGGCCGGAATCCCCATTCATATTTTGCCAGCTTTTCACTGCCTCCCTGCGCCCAATTGGCCAATCCCTTTTTCGAGCCAGGGCCAAAACAAAGCAATTTCCTATCTATCAGATTAAACTATAAATTTTATAAAGTTGACTGCATATTCACGGCAATCGAAACGTAACGAATTTAAATGGCCAACCAACGAGGAGCAGAGCGACAGAAAGTCAAGAGGCCAAAGGGCCATCGGGGGGGTGGAATGGGTCTGGGTGGGTTGGAATGGGTGCAAGTGGGGTGGGGCAATCGAAATGAAGCCCGAAGCGATTTCGAAAACTCAATGGCTTGAATTTTATGAGTTTTGGCGCTCGTCGCTAGCTTCCAGATCTCAAATCTCCGGACTCCCCGAGTCCGATTCCACTTCCTACCCAATTTTTGGTTATTAGTTTTTGTACAGAAGGTTGTGCAGTGAGCCTTCCCATTTTTTTTCACTTTACACTTAGAGAAACAACTTGAAGAATTAGGAAAAATATGATATAATGCAATAACCTTACTACGTGTTCTTAAAAAATTTGATAATAATTATGTAAAAACCCGTAAAGAAAAATACATTATGCACACATATTTAAGGTTAAAAATAAATAATATGAAGTATAAATTATAATTTGGTTTAAAAGTATTTATATAAAAGTTACAAACATACTTAAATAAATTCAAAATATGTAGTTCATAAGCACAGCTAAGATTTCAAGGTAGTGATGTGTATTTTATAATTTTGTTTTACAAAATTGCGTATTTCAATGCAATTATAATGTTGTAGGAAAGAATACCTACAAGTTAAGTTTTAAAAATTAGTTTTTCTTAGTGGATGTTTTTTTTTTTATCCTTGCTAGGGTTTTTTGCCTGGCTTGTTGTGTTTGCCTTTGTGGCCATGCCGCGACATTATCGACTCTCGGGGACTTACTGCCGCTAGCTCTTCATTTTGTGTGCGATATTCGGGGAACCCGGGGTCCCGAAGGGTGGCACGTGTCCGGGCAATAACCATAACCCGGGTCAGCTAGCGACTCGCTTTCTTCATTTTTTGCGTTGGCCTTAAACAACGCTACTAATTATCGCCCAGAAAGAAAAAACTCATTTCCTCGACAGCATTTGGTTCGCTTTCCCATTAAGAAAAGTTCAACATTTATTGTTGTTGTTCTGGATGTTGTTTTCATTTTTGGCAAATTATTGCCGGTCCCTTTCAAAAATATACCCCACTCCCCCGCCATCCGTTTAATAAAATCGAAGTAATGTTTTTCCTCCACCGCTTTTTCCTTTTTGGCGGGGGATTCCCCTCGCTTTGATTAGCGAAATTAGCGACAGACGCGAATTTGTCGAGTGTTAAGAGGGGAGATTTGGGGGCTTGGTGTCTCTTCCGCTGAAAGAGGATTCGATTCGGTGGCGGGACTTCGGGGGTTGGATTTGTCCCAAAAACTTGAGCGTTGAGTTAATTAGCAAAATTGTAGCTGCAGATAGCAACCGGAGAGAAGTTTTTAAAGCAATTTACAAGCGTAAATTGTAACTTTTTGACTTTTGCCTGAGTTGGGGGTGTGTGTATGTGTGGGTATGTGAAAAGTCCTAGAGATGGAAGCACGACTAAATCGGATGTACTTTGATGAGTAAAAGAAAAAAATATGGTCGAGCAAAAGAGGATAGCTCAAAGAAATGGTGAAATTGGGTAAAATATATTTATGGGAACGAATAATATATTATTAACATAAAAGAAGTGTTCAAATCTCATTTTTATTATCTTCTTGCTCAATCTAAAAATAAAAATAATGTGTTTTATGTTAGTACTGATTCATATTTTTTTGGTGATATTTCCTTAATACATATTTTAATTATGTTTTGATAAGCTTCTACTTTAATGTAAACGGCTAAAATGTATACGATATTAAAAAAAGAAAAATCTAAGCTTATATTTTTCAAAAATGATTCTGTCTGTTTTAAAGATTGAAACCTGTTTAGATATTCATTTATTGTATGTGTTTCTACCTAAAGTATAGTTACCCCCTGTGATCCACCTTCCCGTTCGGAAATTCCCATCGCTAATTGCTTTACACTGGGGGCGTGGGGCGTGGCGCTGACTGCAGGCAAGACCCTCGTAATTTGTATATGATAAGTCATTGAGCTGCTCCTAAGCGGTTCACTGGGTAAGAAAAGGGGGGCCTGGGGGGCGAGGGCTCAGATCGCTGGCTATTAATTTGAGCTTAGTTCTGCGGCGGTCTCGGCAACAAAGTCAGATGAAAGCTGGCAAATTAAAGTTAAACTTGGGACGAAAGCCACGCCCACTCAATTATGCAGCGCACACAAATACTCGGTTATCTGAGTGTGTTTGTGAACTGGGTAAGTGTGTGTGTGCGTTTGTGTGTGTGGGTGTTTGCTTTGTTGTTAAATATTTCGTTTCCGCCGGCACAAGTCGAGCTCCGTTCGCATGTTTGGTATGCAAAACGAGGCGCTGCCAGTGTCAGGACTTCTCGTCCTGCGTTGGCAATAGTTGCCGCAACACAGGAGGAGCAAGTGCACAGCAGCAGAAGGAGCAGCAGGAGCAGCAGCTACCCGCATTACACACAAGTGTCGGGGCATAAGTTGTTCCTGCTCCTGCCCTTCTGGTTTGAGTTTGAGTTTGGGTCCTGGTTCTGCTTCTGGTTCCTCTTTCCTGGCACGCACACTTGCCAAAGTCGAAAATTCAATTTCCTGTTTTTCGTGTTTGTATGTGAGCAAACCTATTTTTTCAGAAACCCATTCCCTGAACCACACGCCGAGAAAAATATCTAAAGGTAAACTCAGAAGTTTACTCTTTGCAAGTTTCATCTTATTTGAACATAATCTTTCCATATATAAAAAAGAAACATATTCAAATTGTTGAATATAAAATAAATAGTGTTTAGGACAGATAATTGGACTAAATTAAATTATTAATAATACTTAAATTAAGAACTATGTAATTATTTTATTTTGGTGAGTACTCTAACGATTACAGTGAATTGGCTAAAAACTAATTTTAGCTTTAAAAATAGTACTGTATTTGTGTTATAGTTTTTTGGATGATCCTATTAGGTTTTTATGAGAGAATTTCTTGTTTATAATGATGTTTTTCTATCATTGTAGGCCGAAAAGGGTAAATTGTATTTTAACTTGAAAATAAGTTTTTGTAAGTGTTCTGTTACCCTTTCTTTTGCCCCTTCTGCCTTCTTGTTTTGCGTTGGTTTGTTTGGCGTTTTGCATTTTGCATTGTATTAGACGTGCATTTTGCATGCCCAGCGTGAAGTGTACGCCGTGAGAAGTCGAGGGGTAAAAAATGGGTGCAAAGGGACAAAGAGGAGCCTAAAGTCAGCCAAAGGAGCCAAGATCTGCTGCTCTGGTTGCAGCTCCTTTTCTCCGCGGGGGCACACACGCGAACCACTTCCGGCCTTTTGGCCATATGCGTGCTGCTGCTGCCACCCCACTACTACCCCACTCTTTTAGCCCACCCCGCAAGTGTTGGCAACGTTTGCCAAAACAATTGTTAGCCCTTGACGCTAAAGCCAACCGACCGACCAGCAGGCGTCGCAGCACTTTTCAATGCAATTTTTGTATTAGAAATTCATTTCCACAGCAAACAAAGCGGGGGCGGTGTGGGGGCGTGGCAGCATCTGGCTGGATGTCCTGGCCATCCAGGCGGATGCTTTGCTATCAGCACGTCTGGCAAACGCACGGAGTCGTCCTCGGAGTGCAAAGAGTTGTCGTGGATTTAAATTTACTCATGTCACCCATAGCAGGAAGTAAGGAAAGGGGGTGGTAGATATTCCTGGAAAATATTTGTGTATTAAACAAAATTATTGCACTTATTTTTTGGAATCTGCCCTTTTAACTTCAAAAAGGATTTTATATCCTCTGATTGCTTACACACTGTTATTCCCAAAATATTTGTGTTAGAAGTTAATAAATGAAACAGAAATTTAAGAAAATTTATATCATTCAATATTAAATAAACGAAATTTCCTCAATCAAGAAATAATTGAGTAAATCAATAAGTCTACTAACACAGGTATGTACATTCATCTTCATTTAATAAATGTTCTAACGCTTTGCAAAACACATGTTTTTCCTCAGATGATCCGCATGTTTATTAGTAATTAAAATCAATTTGTTTATATGGATTTGTGACATTTACTTGGCCATGCCAGTCAGGTAGAGACCAAGTGGAATTCTCTGGGAACACATGAAACAAGCGCACTCGTGCTTAAAGTTGCTGGAGTTTCCCTCTATTATTTTTTTGCAATATTGGAAGACGCCGCAGGACAGGTAACTAAGGCAGTAAATGACAGTAAATGATTGAACTGGCCCGCCCCGGCCAGTGACAAAGTAAGACCGCTTACGTGACCCAGGAGCTCGGGAGCCCAGTCCTTTGCCAGCCAGGATCCCCACATGATTTCAAATTCCAGGCAGGTAAAAATTCTGGCGCTGAAGATTGCAGCCAAAAGCCAGAGATGGAGCCAAAGCCATGAAAAAAGTGGGGAAGCAATTCAGATTACTGCAAGGGGGATAGCGGAGCTGCAATGAATTGAGCTGTGAAAGCGGGAAATGCACTGCGAAAACCAAACTTTATGATTAAAACATTGTACTGTATCTTAAGAGCTAATATTGCTTTCACAAGAAAGTAATATTTGATAAATTGTGTTACACCTTAGTTTGATATACTCTACCGCAAATGTTTTATATTTTTTCGCAAATCAAGTATTGTTGGCTAAGTTCTGATTTACCTACGCAATGAAAAAAATTAACTTAAACACTGTAATTTAATTTTTACAAACCTCCTAAGCAAGATATAATATGCATCAGCCCTGTTTTTCCTCACCATGGTCGCACCAAAATCGAACAAAATATGTAATATTGACCTCAGATAAAAACAAGGTAAGACTATATATTTTTAGTACACCATTTTAACAAAAGTGATGTTTTTATCTTATTTTAGAAACTATCTGTATTAATAATTTTTTGCAGAACCGAATCACATCTATGTTGTTTTCTCCCTGTGTGTGAAATATGAAATATAACTGCGGCTAGCTCGGAAGCGGAGCTCAAGAACAATGCAAGGAGGAGCAGGGCACGTGCCAGGTCCAGGATTTGCCCCCAAACCTACAAACGAACCATTCATCATCATCGGGCTCAGCCTCGCAGCGCGATTATCCCCATCGAAGGAAGAGCCATTAGCTGGTTGCTGGAATCTGGAATCTGGGTGCTTTATTCTGCATTCTCCTGCAATTGCAGTCGGTAGTTAAAATTCACGCTCGAAATCCCCCGCCATTGTTCGCGGCTGGCTATCTATAATACAGCTCTAATACGTGACGGCAATTTGGCCGTCATTATTTTGTGAGCCAAGTGCAACGAAGATTTCAGCGTTTCACAGTAATCAATGGAATTGTCCAATAATTTTAAAACAGCAATAATCAGAAAGAAGGAAAATGGAGGGTAAATTGCGTTTTCATAGCGGGTTAATTCTTTGATTCCTAACAAAGCCAAGTAAATTGTAGTGTGAAGTGCTCTGAAAGCTTTCAATTGTCAGTGACAGGAAGAACGATATTATCATTAGTAACGTTTTCTTGTGTTATTGTAAAACAAAAATGTTTAACAACTTAAATAAAAGGCAACACAAATTTACAAAGTGAATAAAAAACTGCTTTTAATTACAGCATTGTTTTCTACAGTTTCACAACCATATTACGAAAATTACACAATACATAGGTACATTTTTTTCATAATTAAAAATTTATTTTTACCATTTTTTTAAGTTTAAAAAATAAATCATGCTGTACAAGCTTTTTGATGTGCCACGTTTTTAAGAAACTTTTAAACGTATTATAAAAAAAAAACATATTTTCTGCCTTACTTTTCTCCCCCAAGATGCAAAATAGAATGAGTTCAACGGTTAGTTTATACCGTTGTGGCGTGGCCAATTTTCAAGAGGAAAACTTATATATCAAAACCACAAATTGGGCCTCGTAAATCCCACTAAAATGACAAAACAATATAAATATTTTTAGACTTACAGCCAATTTCTGGTCAAAAAAGAAGGTTGAGTTTTATGGTCCACTCCCATTAGGAAGATGGCGAGGAAATATACATATAAACGGGGAATAAGGTACAAGGGCGATTCCTACGCATATTAATGTGTCCGAATTTTTGCATGCGCTGCACAAACAAAACGTATAAATTCATGAGCACCAAAAACGATTTAGTTAAGCCGCCAAATTGCCTAAATTCGATGAGCAAACCGAGAACAGAGCGGAAAAAAATTGGAAAATCAAGCCGAGTGCAAATACTTTGGCCTGCGGTTGGAAATGGAAAAAAAACCTACACCACAACAAATATTTTTGCCAAAACACACACAGTCCCGCACACATAAATAAAATAAAAGGGCGCCAAGGCGAAGGCATAAAAATTTCATCGATTTCCGGTTAAAGGCAAATATTGTAACCATAAATATGAGCTGACTATAAATATCGGGGGCGATGTATGTTATGTGGGGTTGGGGTTAAATATGTGTGCGTCGTGCGTGAGGGTTAACCGTGGAAAAGAGGGCATGGGGCATGGAGCATGGGGCATGGGGCGTGGCACTTTCACGCCAATGTGGCGATAATGCGATTGCTTTCGGCTTTGGCTTTGGTGCGCGCGATTACATTTCGATTTGATTTCGATTTGCTCTGGCATCGCCAACGACATCAGCCCGCTTCGACGTTTTTATTTTATTTTATTTTCATTTGTTCGATGCTCTGCGAGCAGAGACAAAATTTAAATTGTTTTTGCCATCGGCTGAAAACAAATTCTAAATAAAGTGGGACGTGACAAACGAATGTTACTTCCAATCCGATTGCAACGAATCGAGGCTGAGCTTCACAGTATTTATTCGACAGGTGGATAAGGCTTTAATTTTGCAAAATAGACGTAATTTACATTTGTAAATTATAACAGAGCTTCCGGTTTCATTTTTCAAGTCTTCAGTGCTTAAATATTCTAACAACAAAGTACAAGTTTAATCAACTTAGTTAAAAATGTGGAACCTACATATGAAAAAAAAAACATTGTATTGAAATATTTTTTCGAACTCGGAAGAAAAAGTTAAATAACATGTATACTTGTGTGGGTAAAAATACGATATGATTGTGCTTATGATTATGATTTTGTATTTTCTGGTCAAAAAGCAACAACTAAGAGATTTATATACTACCGGAATTTAATGCATGCATCAAGGACATACCTTAACCAATATAGCCAACCTTTTTGCTCTAAGCCCGCACTTTTTGGCACGCATATTTGTTTACCACTTGTCTGTGCAACAAAAGCTGTGAGTTTTCATGCCATTTTTAGACTTTTAGGCAAATTGCAGAAGCAGAAGCAGAAACCAAATCGGCATCAGAATCAGAACCAGAATCAAAATCAGGCTCCGACCCAGAGCCTGAAACCGTTGGCGGCTGTGGCTGCCAGGCAACCAAACCAATACGACTAAGTGGCCGGGAGGCAATCTGATCGCCGTAGTCGCATGCGGATTTGTATTTATATTTATGCCTCTCGCTGTGGGTAAACAACAATTGGCCATTCGGCCATCAACAAAGCCGCTGCGGGGGCTTCCCGGAATTACATTTTTGGGCAACGAAAAAAAATTTTAATAAAATAAAATGCATTGTCGATGCAGCATCAAAGCAATATTATTCTCTCAACACTTTCGCACTTTCCCATTGTTGTTTTTCATTGTCGTGGGTTGATCCAGTTTGAAGTTAAAGCTTAAAAAGTACGTTGAAAATTTGTAAGCCTTTACGTACGTACGGCACAGTGAAATTAAATCGTCAAGCAAAAAGGATTGCATTTTATATTTACTTTATTTGGGTACTTTTAATATAAAAGAGAGTACCAGTTTTAATATTTTTTTAATCAGCGGTTGTATTAAAATCAAGCTGTAACATTATTATTATTGGTTAAGTTAAGAATTTTATAATTGGTTGTCACAAAAAAGGGTTTCAGAAATAATTTTCCCTGAATGATTTTCTCTAAAATAATAGAAGACTAGGCTGTTCTTTGATTTACAACCAATCAGTTAACTAAAACACACAGAGTCCATAAACAACCCCATTTGTGTGCTTAATAACAGAATTCATTATGTTAAAGCCAAGAGAATAATTTTCCCATTGTTATTTTCTTTAAAAACACCATGCTAATTGATTCCGTTGTTTTGTATAAGGCTTTACCCTCCAGCTTCTCCCGGAATAAACAACCGACAATTCTCCTTCTGAACCATTGCTTTTCTAAACCGGAGAGCCCAAGGGTCTTTTAATTAAGTATACGCCGTGTTGTTCAACTGCAAACTCTTAAATCAAAGCGAATCGCTTCGCAAACCGCGCTGGCTCACATGCAAATAAATTCAGCCTATTAAATAACTTATTTGTGTGCTTTATAATAACTAACATTTAATAAGCCTCATGCTCTTCCGCGCGTCCACAAAACTTACAGAAGCCGCAAAAACCGGCGAGGGCTTAAAACGGATTAAAATGAATGACGTTAAGCGGCGGGCATATTTTAATTATTTAATGCTAATTAATATGTTTTGTAAAACCACAAAAGCGGCAGCAATAACAACAGCCACCACTACTACTATCCAGAGGCAGCAGCAGCTTGCTATTAACATTTCATAATGAGTTTTGCATTTAATTTTGTCAAAGCGTGCTAAGCTCTGTTGACAGGCGTAAGGCGTGTGAGTGTGGCTCCCAGATACATGTGGCCAACTATTGAGACAGACTGTAATTAATTTGTTTGTTGACTTGGCAACAGAACTGATGGGATGATAGGATGTTGGGAAGGGTGGGATGAGGTGGAGCACTTCAGTTTCAGTGTGTGAGGGTGAGTAATTTGCGGGCTGCTCGTCAACTTTCCTTTGCATATCTTACAGCTGTCAGAGACCGAAAAGTGTTGGCTTAGTTTTTGATATTTTTGTGTGACAATAGGACTTGAGAAAGAATATTTTCTAGGAAGCTTCTAGGCAAAAGCTGTGGCTGCACGTATTCTGAGAAGAGAAACAGCCCTTAAATAAATGAAGTCAAATACGAAAAGGTTTCGAGGAAACGAAATATTAGTTAATTGATGGACTTTTAGTTTAACAATTTTAAAATCATTTGTGAATCAATAAAAATGTGTTGCCTTCTTGTTCAATAATTTTTTTTAAGTTTTCATTGTGCTTGAGCAAAATCATTTAAAACCTTATGGACTGAATCCTAATTAATTTTTCCAAGAAAACTAAATTTAAGTACTTCTGAAGAACGTATCCTTCTGTTGTCTTTTGTTTTGTCAGATTTCTGTTGAACAGTATCCTTGATTAAAAATAAATCAAAACTTTGAGGTCGCCAAAAAGATCGTATTTTAATACGATTTAAATCCCAAAAATATCTAAGCTGCAAAAATTTAGTTAAAAAACTTTTGAGAAACGAAATACATTCCCCTGTCGACTCATTTCTATTTCCCCGCACTCCCCGCTGATTTATGCTGCACATTAATATTTTAATGTCTTCATTGCTCGGGCCTAGGCAACAAAAAATAAACAAAAAACAACTGCCTCTGTCTCCAGTTGAGAGTCCCCAGCAATCCATTAAACGTTATCAGCCAGTGACACAGTCCTGGCTCATTTCAAACCCCCTTTTCCTTTTCCATTTCCATTTCCCACTTTCCACCGCCTGGAAAAAACACCCCCTGGTGACTGTTTACGCACATTTGTCTTGTGCCGGAGGAAAAGCGGGAAAAACTTTTTGAAGGCTGGCCAAACTACATAGAACTACACAGTCAGCCAGAGATGCCCAGAGATAGAAGGGAAAGGACTAGGCGAAGGTTTTTCCTGCCGCCTTTGGGCCCTGCAAAAGTTAAACAGCAAAAAGTGGGAGACCTCGAACCCCCTCGACCCCCCCAGAAACGTTTTCAATTTCCAAATTGCATTTCCTTTGCTGTCCCTCTCCCTTTCCCCACATGGTTGACATCCTTTGGATTTGCCGGCTTTTTGTTGCATTCGCACTGCTTAACTGCATTAAGCATCACACCTACACGTGTTTTCCACCTGCCCTCCCTGCCGTCAAAGTCATTATTCATTTTTCACTTTGTTATTTCGCAACGTGTGCAGAATTCACTCTACGTTTCTAATTTAATTTTTTGGTCCGTTTTTTCCCCCTGACAAAAACACGAAAATATTTTTGCTGGCGTAGTTTTTTAATTAGTTGGCTGGCTTGTTGCTCTAATTGTTCATGTATAAAATATAAATTCCATTATAGACGGCATTTGGAAGCGAAGGAATTCCAACTCCCACTGTGGATTGTTTGGTAATTAGTTTTCGATGTTCAAGTTGATATCGAAATTAAATTGTCAGTGGATTTTATTTTATTTTGAAAGATATCTATGGGTTTTTATTAAGCTTTTCATAAGGATCAAGGAGGGAATTTAAATTTTACCTAAGTAAATACAATGGACGATATTTAGTATAAGGTTTTGTGCTTTCAAGCTAATTAGCTCGGAAGTTTTTCAAATGTAAAACGTGTAAGTTCTCATAAGCCGCACAGATTTCCAACCATCGACGCATAATAATCCCTGGAATCATTCATCCATCTTTTGTGCACATTTCACCCTTCGCAACTCCCCTCATAATTGCCGAAATATCGAACACATTGTCAGCGCAATTTCCAATCCCTCTTTTTTGCCCAATTAAATGCAGCTTAAATTTCCCCCTCAAAAAACAGGGAAACCAAAAACGCACACAGATGCGCTCGTTCATGTGGCCCTCGAATTGCCAACCAACTGCACAATTTTTCAATCAACTAAAAATGTTTAGAATGGCTTATATTCATTCGCCAGCCGATCGAACGATGCGGTGCCCACTATTCGCTCCCCTTGAAAATGTGTGCCACTGATTGAGTGTGTGTGAGAGTGTGTGAGTGGGGGTATTGGTGTGTGTTCCGCTGTTGCAAAAATGCCATAAAATAAAAAATGTCAAAATGAAAAAAATGAAAGCGGGGCGGCCAACTACAAAATGCAGGCAAAAGTGGGCAACGCATATCGGAATAAAAGGGGGAAGAAAAAAAGGAGAACGAATCAAAAGCCAGTACACTGCAAAATGTTATCATAAACACGTTTAACAACTAAAAACTTAGAAAAGAACATTTTTGATGGGTCCAAGAATAAATAAGTAAGACTAAATGCAATACCTGAATGAATTTATTGGAATTTAAACAACTTCACATATGATCAAGGATTCAATTTATCATAGATAAATTCAAATTTGTTTTTTGTACCCATGACTTCTCTTGATCTTATTATTAAATTCATGTATATGTGTATTAAAAGTTTGATTTTTATATTTTAAATAATTCTTGATAGCTTTATCTAAAACCCCAAAAAAATCGTCGATTTTGCCAAATTTATTTTTATAATTTAATAAACCTATTTTTAATAAAATAATTTATATTAAACTGATGTAATTTTAATCAAGAACATGGTTTAAAAAAACTTTCTTGGGTAAACTTCAAATTTTTGAATTGAAATAAAGTGGTGTCTTTTGCGTGTGTAAAGCAGAAAAGGACAAACCTTGTCTGGGGGCGCATGAAATTGCCATTTCCAATTAACGCCATTGCAAAAATAGTTAAATGTTCGCAGGGCGATGTAGCAACAACACGAACTCATCCTGGCCGAAAACAAAAGCAAAGGAGAGGCTAAAACGAAACAAAAAAAAAACAGGGAATACAAGAGGAGGGAACTCGGCCATGGTGACAGTGGCCACCAGTGGCCACCATTGCATCTCCCGTTACTGCAGCCATTTTGGTTTACTTCTCCTGTTTCCGTTACCATTTCCATTCACAGCACCTGTTCCCATTCCATTCCCTCGCAGATGCCAATTTTTGGCAGTAGCTTACCAGCAAAATGTTTGCAGCCATTGCTGTTGCAGTTAGCGGTATGTGCAACTAACTCTATTAACGAACCGGAAACGGAAATACACACCCACTCGGTGAGGGAGGGGGTGAATGAGAAAGGTGTGGGTGCTGCCAATGACACATTGCGTGGCCTGAAAACACGTGTTGTAAATTTCATGTCGATGCAGATTGCTTTACGAAATTTACAAATACTTTCCTTACCAGGGGACTCATTAAAAATCTTTATCGGGTATGGTGAATATATTTAAAGAATATATCCTCAGAATTGAATATCATTCAACCACTTCAATTTGATATAATTTAATTGTAAGAACTTTAAGTGATTGAAAACAGTTTAATGTGTCCCTTTAAGTATGCAAAGTTTTAATTTTATTTCGAAAGTGCTTTTAATAAAGCTGGTGCTTTGTTATTTGCTAATACCGTTACGACATTTATAATAATTCCGACAATTTTAACTTTGAAACTTTTTTAAATTATCTTTTATTTTTATTTATGTTCACTAAAATAACTCAAAAAAACCATTTGATTTATAAAACTAATGAACCTGAAAATGACTAATTTTTCCAGCAGACTTTATCAGTCATTGAATTCCCTTTCACATTTTATCAACCTTTTTGGGCACTCTTCTTTAATTATAGTGTTTTCGTAGATTTTTCCCTGAAAAACTTTTCGGATGGAAAACCGCACAAAAAAATACAATGGAAAAAGCGCGCAGTTTATTTTGGTCCCAGAAACGTTGTCATGTTGACCGAATTTTCCGTGGCTGTGTGTTGATAACGTTTGACCATTTTTAAATGTCCGCTCCACGGCCCCCTCAACCACCCAGCCAAAAGAAAAGAAAAAAAAACACCTCGACATATTTGCACGTTTCTATTGTGTGCGCTGTAACTGCGTTTAAACTGCGACTCGATTTTTATCGATTTAATCAAGCGGCGACTGCTGCTGTCTCTGAAGGTGGGCGGTGCTATGCTCCCATAGATGAATATACATTTTTTTGTTGCGCAGCTACCCGGGGGATACTAAAAAAAACAAGAAAGAACGCTATAGTCGGGGTTCCCGACTATAAGATTTGCGATACTCATTTTCCCTCTTTAAAAAAACAAAACGAAAAAAAAAACGATAGTGTCGCCACCTATGGGGCTACATTAACTACATTTGTATAAGGCATAGCAAAATGTTCTATAACTTCTTTGTTATTTATTAGAGCACAAAATGGTTCGGAGTGTAGTAAGACAGTGCACATATCATTCTATTTCTTTTAAAACCGTAACGATTGCATTAAAAATGTGGGCACCACAGATTTTTGCGGTTTGTGGGCGTAAAAAGGGGCGTGGTCGGGGTTTGAAACAAACTTGATCTACGTGGGGTATATAGAAGTCTGTGTGCAAAATTTGGTGGCTCTAGCTCTTATGGTTCCCGAGATCTAGGAGCTCGTACGGACGGACGGACGGACGGACGGACGGACGGACAGACAGACATTTGATCGTTTACAGTATTTGCTTACTCTTCGAGTATCGCAAATAAAAAGTGAAAAGAAAAGACAACCCCAACGATTTCCATACGTAATTGCACTGTAATTGACAATTTATTGTGTCAATCGCAATCGAGGCGCAATGCCGCATCGCATCCAATCCAGCGTTCTGCCAGCGGTGTGTGCCACGTTTAATTAACAAGGCGACAACGATGCCAATGGTTAATGGGTGGGGCTGCGGGTGGTGCTCTTGTGGGTGGTGCAAAATACCCACGCTTGTAGCCAGCCGGGGGAAATTTAATCTGTTTTTTAAAACGAGCTGGATAAGTTGGGGCAATCAAGTGGAAAATCAGCAGTAACGCGCCAAATACAAACGGCACCTGATCGGCTGCAATCAGGTGGGGAATACATAGACCCCGTGTTGGAGATTGGGGATTAAACGGTGTTAAAGGTCTGAAAAGAAGTGCTGGTAAGCTTCCAGTTTTAAGCGGAAAAGGAATTTTTCAGTTAGAGCATTTAAGAACTTGGTTTAAGGACTGTTCATAAATAACATCATAAAATGGGAAAAATATGGCGTGAAGATACCGATTTTCTTGAATGCTTAAGTAGGTTGTTACATTCATGAGAACCAGAGTATCTTTATTCAATTTATTTTATCCTACAAATTTGGCTTTGTGGTTTTTCAGATCATCAAACAAATGTATTCACAAATTAGAACGTAATATTTAATATAACATTTTTGTTTTAATTTTAATATTTTAGTTCACCCCAATTAATGACTTTTCTGACAAGGATGTTTTAGGTTTAAAATTTTATTTAAACACCTATCAGTTTTGTACCAATATAAAAATAGGAAAACATTAAATTTCTGAGAATAACTGAATATTAATCCAATTTTTAGAAACCTAAATAAGTTATTTTTAATCCACAAAATCCGTTTAAGATGCGTTAACCTTACCACCTCAACAGGCAGGACTTCATGCACTCTCCCAATATTTTTCGATCTATTTCAGCTAATCCCAGCTTACCTCGAAAACAAAGAACCTGGCAAATTTATAGCTGGCATATCGCAGCTAATCAAAGCCCACCAAGCGTGAGGCTCACTAAACACCCCGCTAATAGTGGCTTCCGAAAAGGATTTATGTTCGGCCCGTTGGGCATCGGGGTACCAAGGCATTGAGGAATCGAGGCATCTCAGCATCTCGGGCTCATCAGCATCCATCTTTGAGGCGTTGCCCGGTCATGGGTCTCTAATTGGCCATGGACGAGGGGCTGTCCTTGGGCCCACTCCTTTGTTGATTAACGTGCCCACCAATTACGCGGCCCATATATATCGGACTCCCACACTGAAAACAATAACATGTACATAGGATATTTATACTTATCTAAGTATGACTTCCCTTATGTTCCTACACTCTATAAATTGATTTTACTATACTTACGATAATATAAAAATTTATTTCGATTTAATTTTAAACCGGTTGTTATTTAAAAGTTTTCTTAAAAATTAAGTAGTAATTATTTTCAAAAAATCAAGACTATAACTTTATTAACCCTCGGAGCGGAAGATTTTTATACGTTGTGAGCGGAAGACACAAATTTGTGCATCGTGTTTGAACGCGTATATCTTAAAAACCTTTATTTAGAAAAATTTGAAATTTTTACTGAATATGTATTAACTCAAAATCATTTAATTTAAAACTAAAATTTTAAATTAAGCCTACACTAAAAATTTTAAGTTTTACCTTGAAAAAAATTGCAGGTTAGATTAATTACGTAAAACTCCAAACTGATCAAACAATTGAAAACGTGGTATACTTCGTTATAGGACTTTTAATTAGCTTTCCAAAAAGTCAAATGTGCCATGCCTTTCTTTAGAAGAAGTCACTATAAAAGTAGTTCAAAGGTCTAAAAACGTGCAAAAATGTGTGCAGGTAGTTTGTTTACCATCAACCCTTTTGGGTCATTCCAAAAGGAGCTGTCGGCAGCTGCACCTGTGGTCATAAATGATTTGGGTGATTTGTGACCGTTACTTTTATTAGCAAGAGTACCTAAAACCACAAATACCCCTTTTGACATTAATAATAATAATTATGGGATTAAAACAATTTATTTTTATAAGAATAATAATTTTGAAATAAAAATAATACTAGTTTTCTAGTATATTTGTGGTATTATTTATCAATTTTGTATAAAATAAATGTAATTTTCAACACTATTGGTTGTTTTCTTATAGTTTTACCAAAGAAGGGTATGACACATTTGACCATTTTGGAAAGCTTATTGAAAGCCCTATAACGTAGTATATCACGTTTTTCAATTGTTTGATCAGTTTGCGAGTTTTACGTAATTAATCTAACCTGCAATTTTTTTCAAGGTAAAACTGAAAAATTTTTTAGTTAGGCTAATTTAAAATTTAATTTTTAAATTGAATGATTTTGAGTTAATACATATTCAGTAAAAATTTCAAATTTTCGAATAAAGGTTTTAAGATATACGCGGTTCATACACGGTGCACAAATTTGGCTCCGCTCAACAACGTAGTTAAAAAAGTTTCCCTAATAAAATCCAAGATTACAAACAGATTTATTTAAAAACGGCAAACTTGTTAAGAATCGTTGAAGACGAGTTGTCAGAAAATTTCACATCGATAGCTTTCACACAACTCGAGATATTTACAAGCAAAATCGAAATGGAACAAAAATGTTCCTTCCGCTCAAGAAGGTTAAAAAAAAAATTAAGAAATCAATTTTTTACTTTATTACCTATTATAAAGTCAACTATTTATCGTTTTGCTAAGTTATATCTATAGTTATCAGTTGAAACTTATCACAGAAGTAACTGTGAATTTCTAAATTTAAGGCAAGAATTAAGAATCCAACGTAGTTTTTCCCAGTGCCAAAAGGAAGGGGATCCCCATATCGACGTGGCCAGTGATAAAGTGTGCGTAACAAAAGCTAATAATTGCCAAGGCAACGTGGACGGCCACGGTGAAAAGTCGCCCGTGCTTTTGCCGCTCGTTGAGTGGCCAAAAACTTTGGCATCATAATTTATAGCTGCGTTAAACAAGCGAGGATAACAAATTAATTTTGTCTGGGGCGAACGCACAGGCGGCGGCGACGAGGAAAAAACCGCATCTCAGGACGATGCCAGGACTTATGAGCACGACGTTTACTCTCGAATTTCTTAGTTGGGCCAATTAATTTCTAAAGTCAGGACGTGCTCGGGTCCTCCATCTCCATCTCTGCGTCCGTGTCCACTTCCTGTGTGTGTTTGTGTATGTGTGGGCGCCTCGTAAATCTTAACGAACGAAAAGCAAAATTCCTACGCATCTCTCAGCAGGAACTCACTCGCGAACGCCGCTCATAAATATAAGTTCCAATGGCCATCGTGGCCAGGAAGCGGAGGTGGAGCAGCTATTGAAGGTGACTGATTTTCCAGGTGCAGAATGGGGTATATTGAATGGAGACAGAGTTGAGCTGCTTTAATTATTAATTAGTGTCTCATAGAAACTTAATTAAAAAAGAACCTCAAGGACTTTTCTGCAATAACAGTTCGTAGATATTTGGACAAGTAGAGCCATTACAATATATTTTTTCAGCTTATCATTGATGCTTTTAAAGCTTAGGGAGCATTTTGAAAATGTACAACTTCTTCTGTACTTTTTTCAAAGAAGGTCCCACAAAAAATTCTTATGGGCTGCATTTGTATATCTGGTCACACTAAGTAGACAGTATATGTATTTGGCCACACTAAAGAAAGGAACTGTCCTTTATATTTTATTAAACTAAGCTTTTATTTAAAACTGAATATCAAATGATCTTATCTCATTTAGGGGCATCAAATCTTCTACCCATTTTTTCCTCAGCCTCCTTGTTATTTCACAATTTGCGACCATAATGGCCATTGTTTGTGTCTGCGGGGCTGGGGATCATTCCCTGCCAGCAGTTCCCACCGCAATACGTCAAAATATTTGGCATTCGATGCGATGTTCACCACGTTCAGCAGTGGAAACGCCAGTTCTAATATTTATGCCTCGAACACTCCCATGGAACCCCTTATACAGACCTTGCCCGTTGACTCATAACTATGCGCTGCCATCTCTAATCGCAACTTGTGTTTGGTTTTGTTTTGTTTTATTGTCGCACAGTCGAGCAAAACACATAAATCTCGTTCATGACTTGGACTTGGATGCCGGCTTGTCCGCCCCTCGCCCATTCCCCTGCCACGCCCCTATATTGTGTGTGGCCCAAAGGTGTTGATAACGTTGTTCTCCGATTCCTCCGGATTTGTCTGCTTCTCCAGCTGTACATCTTAATCGTAATGCAAAAGTTGTCAAGTTGATATGTAAACGAAAACGTGCTGCAAATATTTGCTGATGCCAAATTCTTTTCCATTTCCATTCTACTCGAGTGCCATGTCAACGCAGTTTTTCTAATTTATGAGCGTTGGCTACAAGATGGATACGGAAATTGACGATAAAAGTTATAGCCTGATTCCTATTCTGTTGAATTTTAATTTAATAGTGAAACGGTGTTGAAGAAGGTTTTTTCTTTGGTATTTAAAATTTTTTTTTGCTTTAAAAATACAGCAGACAGCACAAATAATTAAATGTTTAAGTTTAAAGCGATTTTAGGAAAATCAGAATATTAAAGTTGAATTTTCTGCAGGATATCTACCCTTCGATTGATCACAAGTACCAGTTAAAGCCTTCATTGCCCGATAAATTTTAGTAATGAAGTAACATTTTGTTGCCATATTCCTGTTCTTTTCCTATACACCCAACAATTTAACCTTTCATTTAACTATTTTACCCCCATGTATGCACAATGTACAAATCTACTGCTTTTAATAACCCAACTCGTAGCAGTCCTCAGCTTAGTTTTTAATTACAGGAAAATCAAAAGCGCATAACGCTGCAACTCTCAACTTTTAGCAGGTGAAGAGAACAGGACAGAACAGGATGAAAAGTCTGATTCAGCCACAAAATCAGGCTGGAAGGCTTGTCAGTAAGCCATACACACTCACTCGCCCACTTCGAGCCAGTATTAATCCACATCCGAGTTATAATTCATGCTGATTGTATGAACATTTCAGCTTTTATGTGAACCGTAAAACTTTACTTCCTGACTTTTCATCAGCCCAACCATTCCACCTGGCCGGGGCTCAACCACAGATACATGTGTACTGCAGATATGTCCCAATCCCGGCCTCCACCTCCTCCTCCTCTCCGATTTCAGCTGTAAAGTTGAGAAAATTTTCAATTTTTACCTCTCCTATGGCGCACTATATTTTTGTGTGTGAATAGTTTTTTAGTGTAATTCCAGTTACAGTTTCGGCCAAGCTAAACCGGCTATATGACTTTGGTTACAAAGGGCTTATTCACACACACACACACATACCTGTTACGCGGAATGAGCGACTCTGTGTAGTTGCTTCCGTTTCCGTTGGCAACTTTGTCCTTTCATTGCGCTGCTCTGGACTGTGAGCATCGCCCCCACTCAACTTAAATATCATTATTATTAACCCGACTGAGTTTACACTCACAGAAGATATTAACCTGAACTTTTTGTATTTAAACTAAATCTCTCATGATACTATTTTCATATTAAAATCAAAATTTTTTTAATAAGTGTTTAGGGAGTTTAAATGTTAAGGTATTACAATTGTAAAAACCTTAATGTTTTTGTAAGCGGTGTGTATTTTAATGCGATTAGTTGTAATTTAATTTACCTTTCTGAACCACAAAGTGCAATATTTCATTGTAAATTCTTTGTTAACTATAACGTATTTTTATTTTAGTTAACAATAATTAACTTACAACGTTAATTAGTTGATTTAAAAACTTACTATGTAAAATCAATACGTATGTAAAAATTGTTCCTCCTTAATAATAGCTAAACACCACTATATACTTGCAAACTAAGTAAGAAGTTTGTATTCAATTATAAGTCAGATATTAAATACATTTCAATTGTGATATCTTAAATGAAATTAATAAGAATTCAGTTTATAGTCTATAAGTAACTTTGAAATGTGGTAAATTTAATTGAATTAATGAGAAATCAGTTAATTCGGTTCTTTGAACATGCAAATTTTTTTGTAACCCTTTTTAATTTAAATTTTAGATTGGTATAATAAAATTATGAACAAAAATTATTTAAATAAAGGGTTCAAAAATTTTATTTGAGTGCACATAAGGGAATGAGTGGCGGTTTCGGTCACCCCTCCGTTGAGTAGCACCAGACGTTGGTTAGGTAAATTATACTTAATGCCAGCCCCACGCCCACCTGCCACCCACCTCTCCCACCTGAGAGAGCGAAAGTTATGCCTCGTTAGGGTCTCAACTTGCCACCACTACTCACGTAGTTGTTAAATGCCACGTTTCACTTGAATAATTGAGAGCGATTAGGCCAGAAACTTTTGCATTGATTAAGGTTTAAGTTGGCCAAACATTTGCCCAACTCTGGGAAAACCCCCAAACTAGCCTCCTCCGTTGTCATTGTTTTCCATCGGCTCGACTCCTGTATCGGTAAGAGTGAGTGTGAGTGGATGTGGGTGTGGGTTACCTGCTCCTGTTACCTGGGGCTCTGCTCCACCTTTGTCACTTGCTATCAGCAAATGTTTAAATATGCATTACGTGTGTTATTCTCATGTTCAGCAGCACTTGGGGATTACCAAGAGCTGTAGATGGAAGTCCTCGATAGAGAGTTGGAAAGGACTCCGGCCAACATCTACTCCCCAGCCATTATACCCTCTGGACCCTCTGTCTGCCTCGGTAAAAAATTTAACACTTTTGGGAATTTCCAACTGACTGCAGCCTGTGCAATTCAAGTCATCTCGAGTTAAACCAAAAACTTGTTCTGAGACACAAGAAACAATCTGAAGACAGAGGCCTAAGGATGCTTGGAATAAAGGAAAGATGGCTGAAATTATCTAGATGACTGATTTAATTTTAGTCTATTCAGTCGTTCACTCTTTACAAGTGATTTTAAATACTTCAATCAGGGCTCAAGTGGATGCTAATAGAAAAACCCAACTTAGCGGTTTAACTTTGGAGTTCTTTCATATTAAGAAATACACAAACAGTTTAAATTTATCAGGGGTGCTACGGCAAACTGGGGCGATTTTGAATTCAGCTTTTTGTCAAATCGCTGAAAAATTTCCTGGGTGCCACGGAACTTCGAGCGATTTCATATTTTTAGCTAACTCACAAACCATTTCGAACTGGACCCGAACTGGCACTAAATAGCTAACAAATTTTAAACAAATTAAACAAAATGCCTTGTACAAGACTTCTTGCACTAGATGAGCTGCGCAGGCGACAGGCGATAAAGGAAACCATAGAGCGAAGACGCTTAAGAGACTCTTTGGACCCATTTTCCAAATCGGACGAAACGTTTGATTTTGTTGTTGTTTTTGGTATTGTTTTTGGTATTGTTTATGGTCATTTATGTATGTAATTTAGCTAATTTCTGTTTTTTTCTTCCCCTTCCTATGCAACAGATGACATTTTCAATCGTTGCCACACTAGGAAAAATAGTATTTAAACCTTTTTTTTCACAAAATAAATGGGAAAAACGCGGAAATTAAGAATGACAACTTATTTGTTATACTTTGTTACTGCTTTTAAACACAATCATCTGTGTTTTACCATCATAAAATATGTTTTCGCTTTTCGAACTTAACTAGGTGGCACCAGTGAAATGCTATTTCGCTATGTTTGACAATTTTTACAAGCCAGTTTCTAAGCAATTTGCTAAAAACATTATTAAAAATAATAATTGCTTGCAAAATGTAATTATTTTGATGCAGAATTTTTAGAAATTAAACCAGCTTTTCTGTGATATATGGCTTGTTATTGAAAACCCTTTATTTTAGCTGTATTTACCTAAAAAGCTGACACATTTGCTAGCTGTTTTAAAACAGCTAAACACAGCTGAATTGAAGCTCCGTAGCACCCAGGAATTGAAATCAAGCTGAATGTGAGCTGAATGGTTTGCCGTAGCACCCCTGTATAAGTAGAATTCAATAATTGATATACTTTTTTTGTCATTTTATTTGTACAAAAAGTTGTATCTTGTTTCCTACATTTTGTTGGTAAAAGCTTTCAAATAATAAACGTAGCTCACAGAATTTTTAATTTATAATAAAAAAAGTAAAGGTTTTAAAAGGCGTTTCCTAATAAACTGTTTCCATAATATTACGCTTTTCAATGAAAAACTGCAAGTGAAGATTTCGATGGCCCTTGGTTGAAAAGCCTGAAAAGTCAAATGAGAAATTCGACTCTTGTCTCGTTTTCAAAGAGGCATTCCAAACCGAGCGAATATGGGCACCTGCAGGTACTAATTACACCTGGACAGGACCGAGTCACTAACGAAGCCAAAAATGTAGTCAGCAGGAGGAAGTTGGTTATGCTGGCTGCATAAATTCCTGGTCCAAATCGAGAAAAGTATGAGAGGCAAGACAAAAATGTGGCCAGCCCATAGGAAAATGCAAATCACACTGCTGGCAGATGGCAAAAACAAGCAGTGTGCCCATCATTATGCCAGGCCAATCCAAAAATATACGACGGGCGAAGGGATCTGTTCTGGAGGAAAGCAAAAAAGAGAAGCTCGGAGGCCACATTATCTGGCTGAGGGGAAAATGGCAAATGTCAAACGTTTTGCCAGCATTCTGGGTATATTTGCATGCAAGGCCACGCCCTTTCCCAGTTACGCCTTAAATGCTCTGCCCCTCTCCTTTGTGTGCGATTTTCACAAATGCAAACACTTTGATTTTGGTTTCAGAATTTTCTTGTCTTTTTTTTTGGGAGGATTTCAGAGGAAGAGGATCAACTGCTGCACACAAACGCACTCGCCTTTGAAAGGGCCACGCCAGTGTGTTTGTGTGAGTATTATTTATGTTCTGCGCTAGAAATCTATTTGCACCGCACCACAAATCTCAGCTCAGCGAACGCAGAGTGAAAAAAATAATGGATGGATGGATGGTTGGGGAAAATGCAGGAAAATTCAGAGGGGGAAAGGCCAAGGGAAGTGCAAAGGGAAAGGCGAAGCCAAATCCATTCAGGGGCAGCCATCGGACAACGCATCGCATTCGCATTAAATCGAAGTCGTTCCCATGACTGAGCCACCCACACAAACCACCCACCACCCACCACTCACCCACAAACACACAACCTAAACCCACAGAACCACACCCTCACCCACAGAAACTTTGGCCATTTGGCAGCCGAGTTCTACCAGACTCCAATTCTTGGCATTTGAGATGAATTCGGGAAATAATTTCGATTTCTAGCTGCCTGCCAGATACGATACGATTCTCGAATTCCAGTCAAAGGTTTATTGAGCGGAATTCCCAGTTTCTAAGTCTTAAGTTTAAACAATTCAGCATACGTTGGACTTCAGGATAATGTTGAATTGTGACATTTTTGAGATAGTTCGTATTATCACATTTACTAAAAAGCATATTTTTATTTTACTTGATACATATTTAATCGAAGTCAGGTATTTATTAGCTGTATAAACTATTCTTTTTTGTAGCAGTAAATCACAGTTAACAAAAGAAAATGTTTCAGACTTTAAATAAACGTTTTTTCATTAAACTGAATTTTTGACTTTAATAGACCAAATTGTATAAATATCTTCCATATGAAACTCTGTACACAAGATAAGAAAAAATTGCTAAACATGGACGCTTCTACTTCAAATTCCTTGGTTAAGGTACTCTTATCTTCGGCCTTTAAAGAACCATCCTGGACCTTTCTTTTCTGTGGTTGTTGCTCCGCTGCTCGATTCTGTTTGTTTGTTGTTGTTTGAAGTTGGTGTGGGCTGGAAATCAGGTTGAGTGGAAGGGGGAGGGGGAGGAGGTGGGGGAGGCACTAACTCACACAGAGACACCCACAAACCGGGGCCGAGGCACTTGCATATCTGTGTAAATTTATGATTGCCCCATTTCCGTTTTTTACAGTCAGCTACAGTCCCAGCCACTGCTATTGACTGTATGTCTGTCTCTCTGTCGGTGTGTCTTTGTCTGACTGTGAATGTGTGTGTATGTAAAGCTGCCTCTGTGTGAGGGCCACAGCTCCTGGTTGCTTATCCTGTGACCGGCATTATTGTGTGACCCCCTTGGGCTGTGCTGCACTTTTCTTGCCTCCGCGCCTTTCTTTTTCTGCTCTGCGTTTTTCTCCGTTCCTTTTTTCAAATCCAATGCTGCCTGCAGCTGACTTCGGATTGCACTTGAAAAATCGGTGAGAGTTATGCAATTCTCATAAAATTATGTAAAACAATTCCAACATTTTCGGTGTTTAAAAATGTATTTGTTGTTGTTGATTTTTTTGTACCTAACGTGTATTAAAATGTATACCTACTCTGCAAAACTTTTAGAAAAATACTTTAGTTTCAAATAGTTCGTAAGTTGAGTCAGCATGGTAAAAAAATATATTATTTTATGGGGCAAAACATTCGACTGCAATTTTCTAAACTTAAAAGTTTGTAAGTGCTTATGCAATACAAACATAAAATTTAATAAAAAAACAGTACTAAAAATGTCTAGTTGCAGGTATGTGTTTTTAATTCGTCGATCATGTTGAAAATAACTGTAATATAAATATTTATCAAATGGTATAAATGTGAATGAATAACGTTAATTCACTTTTGTACCATTTTACAAAACACGTTTGGTTGTTTTTGTTTTTTAAGACTTTGTCAGCAGTTACGATCAGTTATTTAAACAAACATCATTATCTTTAAGGATTCTTATTGATAAAATATTTTTAATTTAATTGTTTGACCATTCCAAAACGTTATTCAAATATTCTATATTTTTGTGGTATTCCTTTGAGTGTACTGAATGTCCTGCACGAATGCTGCCCACGGATTGCCACGGGTATTGACTCGTCGTGGTTCGCTGCACTGCCTCCACCCAGCCATTCCACCCACCACGTCCATCGCAATGGTTATGGCTTTGAAGCTCGCCCAGCTGTGGAGCCGTATGGGGTTTTAATTTTGACAGCTGCAGATAAATTGTTAAATGCAGGCCCGTTCTGCTCCCTGAGTGCTTTATGTGGGCTTATGCTTGTAGGTGTATCTGGGTGTACGTCTGTGTCTGCGTCTGTATCTGTGTCCGTGTCCGTGTGGTTGCATATAAATTTATCTGCCCGTTTTTTGCTCAGCCATCGAAGCCTTGTGCATTTTTCAGCATTTTTCTTTTGGGTTCCAGCCGCCTTGATCGCCTATCCTCCGCACTTTTGTTGTTTGGCATTGACAGGCGCCCATCAAATGCATTCCTCTCGTCCTGCCACGCCCCGTGGCACGCCCCCCGGGACGCCTGATTGCAGGCGTCAGGACAAAGGAAAAGGACAACAATAAAATCAACGAAATAAAGCCAGATGCAACAAGCCAACGTTTATACTCCCTTAAAGTTTTATTACCATTTACTTAGAAAACAATTTGGCTAAAAGGTAGGTTTTTGGCTGCTACAAAGAACAGTACTTCCAACTTACAAACATTTTGTATAGATTACATTACAAACATCTGATAACATTTATAAATCCCTCTATTAGGGTATATTTTTGGACGAACAGCACTCAAAAATGCATTCTCCATACATATCTATCAGTTCACTTGCGCTCGGGCGAGCCATGAAATATGTGGGGCCGCATTTATGTCATAAATAAGAATGGCGTTAAATATTTTCTGCCCGTTGACTGGGCCGTCAATTCGTTTTCCATGGATCAACATTTAACGCAATTTAAAAAAGTTCATTTCTCCATTTGTCCACCCTCGCGTAGGTCCTTTATATATTTTTGCAAATTTATTTATTTGATTGGAGTTGGAAAAAGTAATGGTTAAGAGGATTGCTTCGGAAATATTTTCAGGAAATCAGAAACTGGTTAATCCCAGTTTCCACTTACATACTCTTTCTAAGCTTTGGTGATTATTTACCTTTGTTTAAAATGTTTCTCAACTATACTTTTGTGTCTTATTTACATAAGAGAAAAAACATTATTAATATTAATTTGATACATATATATTTAACAAGAAAAATTAAAAAATAAAAAATATCATGAATAGATTTTTTAATGTTTATGCAAGGATATTTATTTTGTTTGGGTTTTTTGCTGGAATATTTTCAGGAGGCTGATCAATCTACCAACCAAATTCCTTTTATAATATACTAAATTGCTTAAATATTTTATCTAATCATTTCATTTTTTGAATTCCTTATAAGTTAAAATAAGTTCTTTTTTAGCCCCAACTAAAAAGTTTTGCACTAGTATGGTTTGTCATTCAGTAAAAGCTAGCCTTCTTCACCTGCTTTTCTTGACTTTAAGGTTCCTTATTCCCAGTTAGTTAATCAAGTATAAATTGATTCCCTTTTCCCAGGACTCTTTGGTGTCCTCGCCTCATTTCTTATCTCTTGCTCCATTTAACTCAATTTGAGGCAACCGCAGTGTACTTTTCGGGCTTTTCCTCTGCCCCCTTTTGGATCCTGCTTTTGTCCTGCTTCCGGCACTCACACGTACACATACACACACCAAACACACTCACACCACACAAACACACACACACGTGCACCGCACTCAGAGGAAATGAAAATGCAGACCGATGAAAAGGAAGAAAGTAGAGTGCAATGGGCTGGCGAAAGCCGCGTTGACATTTTCATTTAAATTATGCACATCACTTGAACTTCCTCACAGACACGCCCCTTCGTCCGTGCCCGCCTTAACACACACAC
Source organism: Drosophila oshimai (assembly GCA_018150695.1). Classification (NCBI taxonomy): domain Eukaryota; kingdom Metazoa; phylum Arthropoda; class Insecta; order Diptera; family Drosophilidae; genus Drosophila; species Drosophila oshimai. Next base: position 790,104 of record JAECWM010000225.1, on the reverse strand, counting down.
ACACATACACTCGCAGAAGAAAAGCCAGCGAAGACGCAAGATAAGCCAAGGTCCTTTTCCAGGACTTCTTCCCAGAAATCTCGCTCTCTCAACTTTTTGTCAACGCACATTTTACAGTTATGGCAATGGCAACTTTTGCCTTCGCTTCCTGAGGCATTGTCTGCAATGCAGATTCGGATTCGTATCCAGTATCCAGATTCAGATTGAGATTCCGGTGCCCGCCGACTAATTAAAACGGAAATCCACAATGGACCCCAACCCGCCACTTCCGTTTAAGTGGAGCACAAAAGTAAAAGAACAATTTTTATGTTTCTTCGGCAACAAAAAAAGTTCAAAGTTTTTTATTATAATTTCTTATGCCTCCCAAGAATCCTCCCTGAAGGACAAGCCAAAGCGCTTGTAAGCAGCCGCTAAGCCTGGCAAAAAGGAAAAAATCAGGAAGAGCCCAAAATAATGTAAAAACTTTTCAGCCTCCAATGGTGTAAAATTAATAAAAATTACGAGACAAGTTGCGTTGAGCTCGTGAAGTTTAGCGACTGTTCCGCGTTGCTTTGAATTATTGTCAACTTGGCCTAGATCCCTTGGCTTGGCCCAAACTTTACTTATTGTTTGGGAATTAGCTGGTAACGAATAAAATTTCTTGGAATTATTCTCCATGAGGGCCATGTGCTCGCGTTTAACATAATTATGCAAAAAAAAGTTGACTAACATTTTTATCCATTCCAAGAATTAAAAAAATTTTATTAAATTATATATTAATAGTGATCTCTCTAGAATTTTTCTTATTAAAAATATTAATTTAACCTTAAAAAAATCATATTTGCACTGTAACCTAATTTATTATTTTTATTATTTTGTTATTTAAGTAACAAGCAATCGGGTTAAAAACTATCATTTTAATAAATTTTGCGATACAACATTTAAAAGTATTTTTTTATGTTTATATGTATTTATGTATGTATTGGGTATTTTAAGCTAAAGAAAACAAACAAAGTGTAAGTTATTTTCATTTTTTTAGTTCTGAAACCAATTACAGTTTTAAATTTACGTTTCCAGTTACATTGATGCTTTAAATGGTGTTATTTCTTGAAGCTTAAACCTTTTTCCTCCAATACATCATATCTAAATCGTGCCAGTAAAAGTGTTCAATTTAAATTGTTCCTCATTATAAGCCAGTGTTTTGTCAGAGTAGCCGCTGGCGAAAATACTGAAGAGGATGGAAAAGTGGCAGTGTGTGTGGTTCTCCTAATTAGACACGCGTTTTTAGGTTATTGTTTTAGCGCGTGCATATCCCCTAACACTTAAACTCGAGTTCGAGGACCCATGGATCTAACATACATACATCGACCAACCGATACGTGTGTCAGATATATGACTAATGCATGCACATTATACTCGCACATCCCTGGAACACTACGTGCGGGTAATGAGCTGGGCCTGCGGCTATGGAATATAATAGTGGATGAGCTTTCACCGGGAAAATGCTTTGACCCCCACGCTCGCTGTTTCCAAATGAAAACGCATTGTTTTGTGTTGGCTTAAGCCACGGGCAAATCTGGTGCTCCAGTGTTTATATTTCGCTGGTAAGCTCTACAGAAAATTGAGGGGAAATATTCCGGCGGAGTAAAACGAGAAGAGTCCACAAAATCAATTATTCACCTTTAATGACTACCATAAAATTAACATTTCTCTTTCAGCCATATCAATCAAATTGAATTTGGCAACAGGCAAGCAAATAAAGTTAAATTAAAATAGAGCAGTAGCCGAAAATTCAAATTAGTTTGCTCGCAAAATATGCTCCAGTTGATCGTCTTTCACAGCTGCCTCGTCATGTGTAAAACTGTCGCTTTGCTGCTTTCGATGAAGGGGGAATTTGCCACAAAATGTTTAGACCATTGACGTTGCAGGCATTGAAATAAATTGCCAATTTACAAAGCGGAGACGAGAAAAGAATTTTTGGTGAATTGCGGCACAGAGTCTCCTTCCCCTTCTCCTTCTCCAGTCCAGGTGTTTCCTGCGACAGAGAGATGGAGATACCAGTAGAGACAAGGAGAGAAACTGAGAATTTGTGCTGCGTAACAAATGTGCATTTAATGCAGTTTGCTCTGTCTCCGTCTGCAATGTAACAAAGTTGAGACCAGCTGTGCTCTAGTGGCACTAGCTACGACAAATTACACATACGCCACGTTGCTCGCAATCACTTATGCAGAGAAGTCTGAAGACGGACACACTCGAAAAAATGAATGCTGTCTTTTTCTACAAAAATTGTATTCAATATTTGAAGCACTCTGACTACCTCTAACTAGTACATTAAAGAAAAATTGATTACAAATTTTTGTACACAAACATTTTTTGATATGATGTGGTTAACAAAACTGTGATTTCTTGGATTTAAAAAGAGTTTAATATCAAGAAAAATTTGGATTGTGTTTCTGTTGGTGCGTTAAGTGCTCATGGTGTTTTGTATAATATTGTTAAATCAATCAAAAATTTCTTTAATATACCAAATGTTCAATCAATAATGTCTTTTGGTGAAATTGGAATAGAATATTTGATGTATAAACAAGATAAGTTAAGAAAAGTAGCATTAAAAAATTTCTAGAAAACTATTAAAAATATATTTTAAATATTTTTTTTTTGTGCAACGAAAAGACAAATTCTTAGGGACTGCAGCAGCTAACTCTTTGGCTTTACCCAAAATGTACAAAAACAAAGTGTGTGCCTGGCCAAAATAAATATGCTGCATCTTTGATGCAGTAGTCGAGCAACAGGCAAGTTCGCCAACTGCCAACTGCCAAAAGCTGCTGGCACTCGGCTGCTTCCTATATTGGAAAAAGTTAACTTATTGCATAATACTTTAAGAGTCTGCCGTTGGCATAATGAATGAGCCGTCGGAAGGGCCAGCCACTCAGAAGCTGCTTTCATTGCTTTTCCCCCGCTCGAAATGGTCTGATTCATGGCTCGCATCCGCATCCGCATCACCATCACCCGGCAGCTCTTGGCAGCCCGATCCGTTTATGAATGCATCCGATGCAAGGGATGCAAGCTGAATATGCAGATAATTTTTCACTTCATATCATCGCTAACATAATTTGTTTGCCCGCCGTCGTCTGCATGCTGCTTGTGAAATTGATAGTCGAAAAAGAAACGGGGAAAAACCCGAAACGCACTTTTCAATTTCCATGCGCCCTGATCCCTTATCGAAAATTGATTGCCGGCCATGACGTAATTCAAGGATTTTGATATATTTTACTCTTTAAAATTATTTCTGGAGGACAAATACTTTCCTGTAAAACGGAATATTTTTACTTTCTTAAGGAGTTCACTATTTATTCAATTACTTTTTTACGATGTCGTAAATCTTAAATATAAGTAATACCATATAAAAAAAATTTAAATCTTAAATTTTTCTCATACTTTTTGGTACTACAATACCCATTTAATGTATTCAAAAATATTAAATTTATATGTCCCAGATAAGAACTTTTTTGCTATGAAAAAATATTAGATTTTGACCAGTTTTAATATTTTTTTTCGTTGTTTAGTAGTTGTTAAAAGAGTATTAATTTTAATCGAAATAGTTTAAAAAATACTACAAACGTGTTCATTTAATGACGATCTTATTTTGGGGTGCTCCAAAAACCTTTTTCAACTAATGACATCTGATTTAATATATTTTGAAATCAACTGCAAGACAAAACAGACCATACATAACTTCTCGAGTAGTGCCACCCACTTAGTCACCTCCAATTATAACCAATTTTTTTATTCCCAAAATTTTGAATTAGAAAAGTCTTTGCTGATGGAGTTCCATTTGGAAATATTCTTGTTAAATCTCTTAACCACATTTGACATAGGCACGTTCTGGCGTTCTGGCCATTCTGCTGCCACGTCGACACCTTTGACACTTGGCCTGTGCTGCAGCGGCAATCTCGCTCCACGACCCTGCTGCCTCAGCACAAAAAACAGAAATTGCAAATAAAATTGAAAATTCAGCGCGCTGTCTGCCAAAATCAACATCGAGTCGAAGCCTTCTACAGGCTGACAACTGCCTCTGGTTTTTGGTCTATTCCAGCGCCTAAGCTTATGCAATGCACGCAATGTCAAATGTCATGTGCTCGGTGGCCAGTGCTCCTCCCCGCTCCACTCTGCTCCTCGGTATCCTGCGGTTGCCTATTTAATGTCTGCCAGCTGCTGTCGTTGAAAATATTGTCAAGGTGTCAGTAGTAAAGTTAATTTCTGGCCTTCTAGTCCGGCTCTTTTCCAATCTCCAATCCCACTCCCGCTCCCGCTCCCGTCCTGCGGTTGCATCTCCCACTGTGTCTGTGTGTAACCGCTCTGCTGTAAAAGAGCCGGAAAGCCACTCTGGCCAGGATCAGCCAGGATTGTGGGTGGTTTACGGGGCTGGTCGGGCGGTGCGAGTGTCGTGTGTCACCGCAAAATGAGTCTCATTGGAAATGAATGTGTGCAGCTCTCGTTGCTGCCACATAGGGCATAAAAGCATTTCGGTTTCACTTCCCTTATGAGGGATGGGTGAAGCTCAATGTTTAGTACATGTGTGTTATATTGCGCATGGCTAATTTCCTTTAAAACAAATTAATTTTAACATGTTTTGTTAATTTTACTGGGTATTAGTTCTGATTTTAAACTCTTGCTTTTTAATTATAATAAGTTCTTAAAACTCATTTTATACAAGAAAAACATAAGTTAAATTGGAAAATACACTTTATTTTAGTTGCTCAAAATGCTGATATTTATTTTAATTTGTACAAGCAATGCTTAAATTCGTATCTTGTTGAAGCAATGTTTAAATTGGACGTAAGACACAGTTTTTTGTTTAATAAAAACAAACTATATTTTCCTCTTTGGTGACCCAAAATTTTTTGTGACTACTGCTTTTATATAAGTTATATTGTAACTTTAGCACTAGAAATATCAATTATTATAAATAAAAATACGATAAATTAATAAGAGCTACAAATATATTTTTGGTTTTCATTATTAACTCTGATAACATGACCAAAATAAACTTTGATTCAATTCTATTGACACTTTTTTAAGTTTTGCTTTCTTCGCTTCGACGAATGCAGTTTTCAGCCACAGTCGCTGGGCAATATAACTTCATTATGAGGCCAACTCCCAAACAAGCCACTCAATATTTATGCAAATTTGGCGAGCTGCAAAATTTCCATAATTAAATACAGCCAAAAACAAAAATAACCAAAAAAAAAAGAAAACTTTCGGGATAAGAAGTGAAAATTTCAGAGGAAACTGCAGTGGCTGCGAAAAATATGTGCGACCAAGAAAAATGCCAAAGAAACAACAAAAAATGTAATCAAAGTCTACCTCCAGAGAAAAGAAACGAATGCTTGATTGCCTATATGAACCTAATAAAATTTTACATTCTAGGAATTTGGGAATAGAATATGGTAATTTTGTATAACTTTTTTACGTTGTTATTAGATGATACCAATAATGATTTAAACTTTAAATCTTTAGTTAAAGTCCTTAAAGCTATGTTGCCAAAACATTGTTTTCGCATCGAGTTATGTAAACTAAGAGATTTGATATATTTAAATTGTGTTCTGGTAGCCATTTTAACAATATAATTTTTTTAAAGGGGTATTCAATTTATTACGTATTTAAAATGTTAATGCAATGTGTAGTGTATTTACCTAACAATTGTTTGCAAATAAAATTGTTTGATAATAAATTGATTTAAATAAGTATAGAAGATGTTATGCCTTTGGTACCCTGTAACCACTTTCTGATAGCTTGCTGATGGAGCAGTGAAACTGAGGGCCAAGTATGCCGTGTCAAAAGCGGAACTTGGCCTGCATCCCCTTGGTCCCTTGTTCCTTTTTCCTTCCCTCCATCACTCTTGGCCGGATGCTTCTGTTGTGGTTGGCAGCCCAAGACGCCAATGCATAGTTGCCCTCTGGCTTCCTCCTCTCTTTTTTTTCAGTTTGCAAAAGCAATGACTTGGGGCCAATGGAGGCGGCTGAAAGGCCAAAAGCATTAAGTGGGCGTGGCTGCGGCCCAGGCACCAGCGTTGGCATAACTTTCAAAAACTAATTAAGCCAACTTAAGTGCGGAGCAGCTTGGCAGTTGCAGTTGCTCGGGGCGAGGAGCCGGGCTCGCTGCCTGGCCTACCAGGCATTTCAATCAAGCGTCGCCACAAGAGACGACTCCCATCCTAGCTTTGGCTCCGGAGCTCCTTGTTAACGCGAAAAGCAAGAAAAAACTAGCTTAAGTCAATTGAATTGGGAAGGAACACGGAAGAAAGTGCCTTGAGATTTTTTGTGTGCTGAATATTTGATTTAGAATATGATGAACTTGTATTTTATAATTGCAAATCAAAAGTGGTCTAATCCCTAATCTTAAGAAAGCAATATTTTTGAATACTTTGAAAGAATATAATAAATATTTTTTTATCAATTTAGAATTACATATCATCAATTTTAAAATAGTTACCTTATGTGGAAATACATATTTACGTTCTGGAAAATATAATATATGTTTCCCAGAAATTTTTAATTTTAAAAAAGGGGAGCGCTTTTCGTTTCAAATAAGTACATATGTACCTGGACAATTGAAGACCCTGAGTATATGCCGACCTGTGACCAAACCATTTAGGACATAGGCCCAATCTTCATTACGAGTCTCGGCCATCGCCAGGAGTTGACTATTTCGAGAATTTCGTGAGCTTGTGTTTGTGCAATGGTGTTGATTTAGGTTCACTTTAGCGTAAAATGAATGTCCCACTTCAAATAAAAGTCGCACGCTGTAAATCACACAGCAGCAGGAGGAGAATCTGGTGGAGAATCAGGAGCAGTAGGAGCAGGAGGTGGAGGAGCAGGAGCAAGTGCGGCGGAGCGTTCTCTATTTGTGTTTGTGACACTTTGCCGGCAACAAGGAGCGACAACAGCACTTGAATGCGCCGCATGAAACTGGCTTGCACTTGAGTGGCAAGTTTAGCAGGGAAGGCAGGGGGCGGCCAGGAGGAGGCAGCCGAAAGCCGAACACCGAACACTGAACACCGAAAATGTCCAACGGCGACGAGGTCGTTGAGGATGACGAGGACGACGAGGACGATGATGACAACAAGGACAATGTCGTCCCTGCCCGCTGCTGCCACCGGAAGTGGAAGTGGCCTGCCGCAAGTGTCAGCGGTCGGTGGGCGGCCAACACTCTTCATAATTCCCTGTCAGTACCGGTCCTTAGTCCCATCCCTCATCCCTCATCCTTCCTTTCCTCCTTTCCTCCTTCGGCACTAAATGACACTTTATAATTGTGCGCCTCAGTGCAAAAGTTTAACAATAAATTGAAAAGTTTCCACTGCTGCTGGTGAAGTCAAGCCAGGAGGCGAAAGGCGTTTCTTATTATCCTTTTTCGGCCAGCTACTGTGTGTTTGTGCGTTTTAAATGTGCATTTTACAAATGTTACTTGTGGTCTTAACGCCCCCTGTCCTGCAACTTGGCCAAAAGTTTTGTTTTAGCCCCTAGTTTTTGCCGGTTGTTGATGCTCGGATTATTAAAGCCAGCAACTTGAACTTCTCTCAGCTGCCTCAAAGCTAACGAGTTGGCACACAAACTCTAGAGAAATGAAAAGAGTTCAAAAACGGAAAGAAAACTATGGCCGGACCTTCTGCAAAAGTTGCACATTTACTTTTAATGATAAAGCAATTTTTAGTTTGAACAGAGTGGATAACAATTTGCAAAATGCCTTTACAATTGCCCTGCTGACTAACGACTGAAATAAATTATCTACAATACTTGGGATTTGGTTTACAAAAAAAAAATAACCTATAGTTTCCCAAATTAGGAATATACACTTCTGATAATTGGAATCAAATATATTTTAAATTTAATATTCTTATCATCTTTCAAATTCTAACCTTAATATTTAACACGGAGCTCAAATCAAAACAGCTGTCCCATAACCAATATATGTCAATTTCGTCTGAAAATGACCAGATTTTCAAACTTTTTAGATACCTTGACGGTACGAGGCTATTTTCAATACAAAAAACTATTTAGTTCAAGCCACTTTTTCTACTTTAGCATTAAAAAATGGACAACACATATGTTATCGAGGTTTATATGCGTAAAAAGAGGACGATGGTCAGGTACTATTGAAACAAACTTGTTTATTCTGCGTTTTCCACTTTATAGAAGTCCATGTAAAAAACTTACTTGTTCTAGCTCTTATGAGTTCCCGAGAAGTCTCTATGTTTGTACGGACGACAAAAAGACAGACAGACAGGCGGACAGACAGACAGTTCAACGTTTACAGTGTTGGCTTACTCTTTGAGTATCGCAAATAAAAAGTTTTTGAACTTCAGTTTGGGTTGAGCAACAGAATAATAAATACGGCCTAAGGTTCGGTTCAAGCATCAAATAATTAGGTTTAGAGTATTTCAGTGCCGGTTTGGATCTCAGCCCCGTCTTTAATATATACTTTGAACTAACATTCAAAATACATTTAGCAATTTAAGCCCTCCGACCCCAAACGGTTGAAATTCCATTTTGCAAACACCCTTGACTATTCAACTGTGCCGAAACGAACTTTTCGAATGTTTTAAGCTATCGGCTCACAAAAGTTCATTAGTTTAATTTTGGGGGGAAATTGTAATGTCAATTACACGCATAACACAGAATAACGCACAATTACAGAATGTCGTAATGGGACTTGAGTTTCTGGCCCCAAAAAGCATTTAATGTCAGCAACTTCGAAGGCTAAAGTTGGAAGCGAGAAAAAAAAGTGGCATCTAAGCCAAGTCAATGGCGAAAAGTTGCAGCTTTAAAACTGCAGCCAAACTGAGCCAAACAGCTGCCGACAAAAGGCAGCGCGGATTATGGCCAAAACTGGTCCATGAATCCCCTTCCACTCCCACTTCCCCCTTCCGTTTCCCTGCGCATCGCTGGTCGGTTCCGGTTGCCATTTACAAGAAAACAATGGCTCAAAAGTTACTTGTTTTATTTTATATTTTTTTTACATTTTTCCTCTGCCTTTTTTCCAGTGGAAAATGCATGCAATGTGCGTTCGCCCCGAAAAAGGATAAAGTTGTGCAATAAAAAAAAATATAGGAGAGCTAGCTACAAAAACTAAAAACTTTTGCCATGACACTAGCCATGTTGCAAGTTGCCCGCTGTTGGGGTTCTGTTTGAAAAATTTCCAGGGAGGATATAACTATTGTTTCGTGGTGTTTGTCTTACAAGTATTGCATATCATTTTAGCCAAAAAAATATAACTTTTAATACTTTAAAAATCTGAAAGTGTACTTAACGGTTATTTAATGAAAGTACCTATTGCATTTTCATTTAATCAAGAGCATTTTAAGTTTCATAAACCTTCAGTTTTTCCTTTTGCAAACTTAATTTTTGTATGAATTTTGTGGCACTTTCGAGTGCGAGCGAGGTGTAACCTTAATGCCACTTACTTTTCTTTTTATTCCCACTCCAGCGGTTATAAAACTGCCATAAAAGGGACCTTACAATGCTGCGGCTTGAATCCACGAGGATTTGCTAAGACTCGCTTGAGTTTTGGCCAAAAACACACACACTGTGCCACGAACACTGGTAAACAAATCTGAGTTTACGGCTGACCAAGTGACCACATAATTACACATTGCACTTGCCCCAGTTGCCCAAATTGCGTTTCTGTGCCTTGTGGTCTGGCCGATGCCAATTATAAGCCATGGAATTTAACAAATTAAGCCTCATTACACACGCACCCACACACTCACATGCAGCTGACCACAATCCAGTGCAGCCCGTCTGTTGACACATGACCCCTGTGACTTGGCCAACACCACCCATCACCCACTGCCCACTGCCTTTTTCCCCCACTGTAAAAACCATTTTGCTTGCTTGTGGCTAGCCTAATTGCTCATAATTCAAATCACTGTGGAAAAGCCCCAACCCACAACCTGATTTTCTTGTGGCGAAAAGGTGCTGAAAGTAGTAATTAAAAGAACATAACACATGATGGGCAATTAATAAATTGTGCCAGGGTAGCTGGAAAAACAATTATTAAAATTAAAAATATTGATAAACAACATACTTTAGCGGTGGGTGGGTGAAAAATGTTTCTTAATTGAAGCATGTTTGCCGACATTTATTAAAATCGATGTTCTTTGGCGTGATTAGTGGCTGCACTCCACACCACAAGCCTAAATTTAAAAAAATCGCTTGATTCGATTTATCGCACTTTCATTTTGAAACTTTAATTTGACTAGGAAATAAAATGTGTTGATTAAATATAAGCTAACTCTATAGCGAAAATGTATAGGATTAATCTTGTCGGTTTTGAAATTTACCGAATTTGCCCAATAAATAATGATAATGCTCAATGCTCATAAAAATTTTATACATGTTTTAGGTATATTGTTTTTTAATTTTACTTGTTATTGGAAAACCAAACTTTTTTAAAAGGGCTTACTCAATTTAAATGGGCAAAGGACATCAAATAATTTATCTTTAAAATTTTTATTAAATGAACTAATGTATTTAAAATGTATTTCAATTGTATTTCAATACTGTTCCAAACTCTACTTGATCAGGTTAACTAATAATATTATTTAAAAACACATAATAATAATCAGCTTTCGTTAAAAGAAAAGCCCCAAGCGAGTTACTTTTTTATAAAGTTGCTTTTCAGTGAACGTTGCCCAAGTAAGTCACTGAAGTGGCTTTAAGAGCATTCATTTTAAAAATCCCTCAACTAAATCAAAGTTAAACATTTTATTAGCTTACCCGACGGAGTCACAAAGCAACTTTCAATTAAATAGCTGGCTGGCAGTTCCCCCGCTCCTTCTATCTCGCCCCGACCAACTCCTTGCGGATTTAGAGACGTCAAACAAAAGAGCGCCAGAATAACCCGGAGACCCGACCAGGCCATGAATTCATTTTAAAAAATTGCAGCTAGAAAACAAAAGGACCTGCCATTGTGCAATTAAAATTGTATGGCACTGGGGAGTCCGAGCAGAAGCAGAAGCAGCTCAGCTCCCAAGTAGATGGCAAAGAAAAAGGAGCTTTTCCAGGGCGGAATGTGGGTGGGCGACACAAGGCAGCTGCCTGCCGATAAGAGAAATTAAAACAAACAGAAGCCGCACGCCCTGCGACTCCACAATCTGCACAATTTCCAAAGTGACACACAGGGCAAAGCAAATACCAGGACACCAGGACACCCAACCAAACAAAACCAAACCAAACCGATCCGATGGTTCAATCCTGGCCAGCTGGCCATGTTTACGGGCGTATCATGACAGTTTTCCTCCTGTTACTTATTTTTTTTCCTCACCAGCTTTCCCTTCCTCTTGCATACCTGGTACTTAAAAAGGTCAAGGGTATATAAGTTGTAAATGTCATTGAGAGTTTATGAATCATTCAAGTACATCATTAGCTGAAGGACCAACACAACTGGAGGAATTCATTTATAAGTTATGTTCTTGATCAGGTTCAACATCACAACCATCCTAGTCTCTTTAAGTTTCGTAAATTTTATTCTTAGTCAACATTTCAAAATGTATTCACGACTTAATAAAACTACCATCTCAACAAAGACTTTAAAGCAAATAAATTACCGTAACTTTTACCGACGTGCCCAGGCCTGCTTTAGAAAATTGTATGTTAAAATATTTGCGCCGCCACCTAGTGTGCTATAAGTTTTTATCTTTTCCATTTTTAGGTACTGAGTATCTTAGGGTTCAACTACTTTACCAAAGCTTTCTTACTACTAGCTTTTTTTGTGCCTTCTCCTGTTTACTTTGCTGGCCCTGCCTCATGTGCTTAAAGTTGTCACAAGTTGTCGGGTCCAGTTCTTGGGGAATCCCCCCCTCGGGGCAGCTGCACTTGTCGTGCGGCTTGAGTCCCCAATGATATCGCATAAGTTTTTCAATTTTGTGCGTTATTAGAAGCGATTAGAGCTGAATGCTGATGGGAGGGTAGAGACGAAGGACCAGAGCTACCATAAACACTCAACAGAAATCGGCAGCTGGCTGAATTTGCTGTGAATGTAAACTTTTCATATTCTGTTACAAGTTTGTAGATGACGAATAATAAAAACAAGAACTGGGGGAGTACACAAGAAGTAAAGTATCTGAAAATTCTATAATTTTTTCCTTCCATACCACACCAAACAATTTCCATGTAAAATCCCTTTTTAAGCAAATACCATTGACTTCCATCTGGCTTTGTTAATTAATGCTTGGAGCTCTATCTGTGCGCTCAATTTTCTAATTCCTGGCATAATATATGGAACTGCCGGGTCTGCTTAATGACCAGCTCTTAACGTTTCGTGTAATCCCACGACAAATCTCTCCTAACTACGGCCCACGCTGCGTATGAGTGTCATAAACATTCCCTTTAACCGTCGACCCAACTCAGTGGGACGCAAAAATAAAAGACCGCAGAAATTAAACGGCAGTCGATGTAGATGTGGACCCAACGCATTTGCCAGAAGAGCCCAAATAAAAGATTACGCTATAAACACATTTATCTGACCCTGAGACATAAAAACCTGCGCCCTCGATAGCATTTTATAACTCAGCAAAGTGCCATAACCAACAAAGGCCGGGATCTGCGAGCCAAAAACAGCCTCCTCCTGATGAATTAAAGCCGCAGCTAGTAAAAGTTAACAACATTTCAACTTGGCGACTGATAAGTCGGCCCCAAAAAGCCCAAAACAAAACCAAAACAACAACGGAAAGGAAATGCGAAAACAAAACCTTAATGAAGCATAAAAAATGTTTATGTCTGTGGAAAACTAAAAGCGAACAACAGCAGTAGTATGCAAAAACAAACTTGAAATCATTTTATGTTTACGGCATAAATATTTTTAGGCACATAAATAAAATTTCGGCTGCAAAAACAACAAAAGCGACAGCCGAAAGCACAAATAAACAGAGTCAGATAGGAAAATTTAATTGATAGTCCTGGAGGAAATCCACATCAAGAGACGAGAGAGCCAAGATGGGGGCATAAATTAGGGTAAGGAAAATAATATTTGAAGTCGACTTAAGGATACCCTGTGGCTTACTAAACAGGAAGTGTAAGGCATTACAAAAAAATGAGTAACATGTAGATAAAATATTTAAAAAAAATAGTAGTTGGAAACATTTTAGCTTAAGAAATTTGTTAATTTAAAAAACATTGCATAAACGAATTTTCTCTGATGTGAATATCTTTTGAAATTATTTTGCTGTTAAATTTTAATTAAAAAGGAATATCAATATAATAAGACTCGCTGTCTAAAAGTAGACAATAGAAAATTAAAAAAAAAAAATGATGACCTTATGTTACCTTTTCACTCATATAAATTAAAGACTTCAAAAGATACATAAATTTTAGGTCAAAGTACCATCAAAATACAAACTCCCTCATTTAGAAGATAGTATTATATATTCCACCCTTGGCATACGCTTTCCTAACTTTTCATACCCTTCCCACAAAAACAAAAAACAAAAATAGTAAAAACAAACCGAGCATAACAGAGCCAGAAAAAAAGTGTTAATGAACAAAATAATGAGTTCCAGTGCCGAGTTTTGGGCCACAAAACATTTTATGACACTAACAGCAAAACACCAAGGGGACTGGGCCAAACCACCAGGAAAACTAGCGAAAAACCCACACAGCCACACAGAAAAAGTCGGAGTCGCCGCATGATGCAATAAATAATCACCAAAGTTTCGTTGAATCGAATTATCACCCCCTGAGGTGTAGTTCCGTAATGAATTTGTTTGGGGGATTTACTCCTTCGCCCGGCATTTAGTTTCATTATGCTTTCCTTTGGGTCCCTCGGTTCTGCGACTGCGTGACCCGCTCCAGTTGCAAACTAAAACTCTAACCTCGGATTCCGTTTGTTTTTCGGTGGGCTGCTTTTTGTTAGTTGTTTGGCTTGGGTGCTCCACTTTTTCTGGTTTTTGTTTCACAAAGCTGCGGCAGCAAATACATTTGATTTGACGTACATTTGTACGAACAGCACGCTGTCACTGGGTCCTTTGTTTGCATTGAGGTTTTCCGATTTTTCCGGCGCTGTTTGTTGTTGCCGTTTGATTTCAGCCATGGCCCAAATTACCATTGTCAGCTGCAGCGCAAAAAACAGAAGCGTATGGCGTTTTAATTGAAATTGGAAGTTGTCGCCGCTGGCCATGAGAAATTTTTGCGACAACTCGAATATTTTATTTTTGTTACCGTTTAATAAAATTTTAACAATTTGTATATGTTTCTTTATTTACCTTTGATCCAAGTGAATATTTCATAGATTTTCTTTGTTCTACAATCATATTTTAAATTAATTTTGATAAAACGAAATGTATTTGTATTTTAAACGATGTGTTTTAGACGCTAAAAAGAGTACTATATATGCTAGGTGGCGATAGCGATGGCGCTTTGTTATATAGCAACGATCTTTTAATATTTATTTATTTAAACAAACAATGTTTAAAAAATTAACATTAATTAGTCGCCTTATATTTTATTTGTTTATTTTAATCAATTTTAGTTTAAAACAAGGATCTATTTAAAATCCGTTCATATTTTAAAAGGATAATTTTAGGCAGTTTTGTGTACGAGTTTCAAGCAGATCTCTTATACTTTTAACTTATTGTGTTTTAGAACCATTAAAATACAAGATATATTAAATTTTCTGTTATCCGAGACTCTTTTACGGTTGTTAAAACTAGTTAAATAATAATTAATTAATATGTCATTGCTGACAGATCAAAATCGGAACGGTTATATTAAAAGTGTAAGCTGTTTTTCATTTATTTGCGGAGTGAAAGACAATTAACAAAACAATATAAAGTGCTTATTACAGCGGCTTAATAAGTGGGACAGTAAGCATGGCCAGAATTGGTAGTTTTGCGGTAGGTCACCGCAAGTTAAATTACAATAAACAATAAACTCGTCTTGTACCTTATTTTAAATATTTCTAGTACTTACTTTATATATATAGTCCATTGAAAGCCGACAGCAAAAACAACTGAAATGAACTGAAATTAAGACAACCATTTACAGTTTTAAACCTTTTTTATTTTGTAAAATTTGTTTCAAAAAATATATTCAGTTTTCATTTCATTACAGCGAAATTGCACAGGTATGACTAGACTTTGGTTATAACTCATCCCCTATTCCTGATTCGCATCAATGGTAAAAAATCGCAATGTGCCAATTTGACTGGTGAAGCAGGCGACATAAGGGATTGTCAGGACGAAACACATTTGGGTTCGCGTGCTTCCCTTGACGGGGAAGTCCTCGCCAGTTCGCTGACTGTAGGCAGCTGCAATGCCAATTAAAAATTACAACATTTTACTCAGACATCAACTTTGGTGTATACTTGCCACGTATTTGAGACATGGTGATTGAGCGCTGCGGTGAATCGCTTTGGGAGGTTTTAAAAATAGCCCGTAAATCATCAAGAATGGTGGGATGTTTCCGTTGCACTTTATTGAAAAAATCATCCATTGTAGCCATGGCTCAAATTTATATATATTTCCTTATTTTCGGTAGTGATATGACGTAAAACGTGTGAACTCCCCAATCGGTCAGTGCTGTCTAAACTTGGGAACACCGGAAATCAGACAGCAGACCCCGAATAAATAAACAAATAACAAAATACAGTACACACCCTTAAGAGTGAACATTCTGCTTAGATAATTTTCGTTAATCAATTTTGTTGACTATTAAAATTAGATTGTTTGAAATCATTTTTTCATACATGCTTAAACTTTAATTTAATTTAATTTAAAAATCGTTATTTAAAACTACGGTTTACTAAAACTTGAAATTTGGTAAATCATTATAATAGAAGATAAAATCGAAATAGTAAACACATTTGGTTTTTCCTGGTTTACTGTATCCAGAATGCACTGTAAAACCGGTTGCTGGCGAACAGCCGTTGTTATCAATGCGCTTTCCCGCTCTCTACCTCCAAAATTTTTCCTCTCTCTTTTCTCCCTTTTCTCTTTGTGTATTGTGCAACCTCCCACAGTTGGTGGTGGTTTCCCATTCCAGCCGATCGTTCTGGTGGTGGAAATGAAGACCCAATCGAGCGTAGAAAAAGTTTCTCCGACTTAGCTGAGACCCAAACCAACCTCAATTGAACTCTTATACAAATGAAAAAAAAGGTTGGAAAATGCAAGCCACTAACCGAATATTTAACTAAATTATTTTCCATACATTTTTAATGGGCGTGCGGACCCAACCCTTTTTCAACTTCGAGCTGCCATAAAAACTTTTCTACGCTTTTTGCTACTGTCCTGGGGCAACATAAAAAGAAAGCACAACAAAACAAAAATAAAAGAAAAAAAAATGTGAAAACGCTGGGAAAACAAGGAAAATGGCTTCACACGAAAAAGTTGTGCTGATTTTCACACTTGTGGCAAGCAAAGTAAGAAAATAATTACAAACTTCTGGCGAAAGCATCAAAAACAACAGAAAATAGTATTAAATTCAAATTATTTACAGGACTTTATTTATCACGGCAGCAGAAAAGTCGCATTTGGTTGAGGGAAAGCTAGATGCAAACAAGACCGGAAAAACGTGCAAGTGTAGGTAGAATAAATGAAAACTTGACAAAGTCATTTTAATTTAAGTTGTGCAACATTGTTGTCAGCACTTTCACAAATAAATTCAGCTTGGCCTACGGCTGTACAAACTTCTATGGAAGTTTTATGTTCTTAAGTTATGTATTAACAATTCAAACAAGAGGTGTTTTTTGGCAGGTTACATTTACCAAGGTATCTTTTGTTTAAACATTATTCGAACATGAATTGTTGCATAAAAAAGGTTTAAAGTAGTCTGAAAACCATTATTTAATTTAAGAACTAAGTTTTCATCTATTTCTGAAGCATCCCCTAGTTAATTAGTATTTTAAGAAGCTTAAAGTGTCTTAAATGATTCGCAGCTTATTTTCCGTCATAATTTGAAGCTCATTAAAACGTATTCACTGCCAAAAGGGGTAACAAACTTTCAAACTGAAATGCGAACGTTGCCGTATCTATACAACGTATAGTACACTTGCCTCTTGTATTTCATGTGTCTGCATTGTGCATTTTGTGTGAATAAAAAATGTGTGCAACGAAAATGAAATTTGCAACGGAAGTTATTTCACGCTTTGGAGAGTGCACCCCGTGCGCTCCAATTTTCCACGATTTTTCCCGCTTTTCCCCGCCGTGCGTCACGTCAAAACTAAGTAACGAAGTAACGAGCTGCAGCCGGGGGTTAGAGTTGAAGGAATTAAGCAGCATAACAGACTGTCAGTGCATGAGGACGCCCACTCACATCCTGCGTAATTGGTTTCAAGTTGCAACAAAAACAGGGCAACAAGTTTAATTAACATAAAATATGAAAGGGCTGCAAAATAAACCAGCAAATAAATTCGAAGTGCCGTCTATGGAAGGGAAATTTATTGTTGAGCCACAAGCTGCAGAGGATTTTCCTCGTGTTTCCTTCAAAGAAATGTTTGAGAAAAATAATCAAAGTGAATAAAGCAAAAATTTCATCACGTGTGGACTCATTTATTAATTCCATGCCATTTGTGCTCTTGATTTACGCCCTCCACATAAATATCGTAATAAATGGAGCCGTTGAAGGATATTGCTTTCTGCCGGACCTTCGACCCCAGCACACATGTGCGCACAGACACGGAAACACAACACAAATTTCCGATTTTGCATTAATAAATGGAATTTCTCCAGGTTTTTGGGTCAAGCATTTCGATTTATTTCCAATTTAAGCTGAGAGGCAAAGTTTCTGTAATTTTGCAGGCATGTGCAAACAAGTGAAGCGGAAGTATGTAAAAGGACTTGGGTAGGAAATATTTTCAGAAATCGTTTCGGTTTGCATTAAAATTTGCAAACAAATGATGTTAGTAAAACATGCAAAAAAATTGATTACTTATCGAAAATAATTTAGTTTAATTTATAAATATGCATTAAACTGGATAAAAAGGCTACAAAGAAGAGAAAAATCAAATTTTGTTTTTAATTTTTATAAAAAACCAACAGTTAATGAAAAAATAAGTTTATATATACATACAAATTAAATCTGAAAAGTTTAAATTGAAGTAAGTAACCATACCCGTAATAAAAAACAAAAATCTTGATAAAATGATAATAATAAAATTTGAAAAAATATTTTTAACTCATGTTTGATAAAATATTAAGGTGTATGATAAGTATTTAAAAAAAATTATGTTTTCTCTGCAAAACTTTGATAACAGGGCTTTCCTCTCGCAAACTTAACCAGAATGTGAAAATGTGTCAATGTGTTTCCATATTCAAACTTCTTTTTTGAATTTTATTTTCGCAGTTCTGAACTTAAAAATTCCGATGTCAGATGTTTGGCAATCCGGCTGAAAAGTTAACGAAACCGACTTTATCAATTAACGCAGCCAGCGGCCGTCAAGTGCAGCCAGAATTTGTGTGCAGGTAGGCAGTTTGGTATTTGTGTACTTGCAATGGCCAAGATGCTTAATTGAGTGCGCACAGATCCTCAGATACGCACAAAGGCAAACACGTCTCAACACCTGGAAGTCCTCAAAGGATGCATCGAATGCTTGGGGTTAGTGGTCTTCAAGCTCGGCCAGCAACTGTCTCCGCTTGGTGAGCAATCAATTTCAACCAAATGCCGTCTTCATGCATAATTGCTTGCCAATGTGAGTGAGTGTGTGTTTGTGTGAGTGGACACAAGGCGGGCATATGTGTGTGTGTACAACACTGCGTATACTTATCGAGCGTGCTTAATATGGCAATTAAAAGATGATTCCAATTAAGAGGAAACACTGTGCTGCGTAATCACTGCACAATATCGCCTTGTTGGGCACAAATCGCATTAGCATTAGAGACCCTTTAATTGACATAATAAACTAAAGATGTCGGACTAAGGAGATTCCAGCCTGCACTCTGCCAATATTTCAAATTAAGTTTGATTGAAAGAAATTGCCAAAAAGCTTCCCCAAATTGATAACTCAATCTCAGCAATTAATCATGATGCAGTAGCCAAATTATATATTATTAAATGGATGCAATTTTATATTTTATTTAAGAGCTCAAAAACGGTCGAATAATAAATTAATCAGCAGTAGCTGTGATTTAGTAAATGTAATCGTCAAAAAACGGAATTACTTACTATAAGTTCCAAAAATTAAATTTAATTTATCATTATGAACGCACATTTAAGTTCGATAAACTGTCAAACTAATGTGCTTCAGATTTATTATATTTCAATACCTCTCATAGTCGGCTAATGAGTTTTTTCAGCGTTTTAAAATATTATTTAAAGGCCAGAACTTTAAACCCGCAAATCCACAAATACTGTTTCAGAAAAGTAACTAAATACCGCAGCCTTTGAGGCAATCGGCTAAATAATTTATTAGCGAGCCATAATCTATAATTAAATCGTGTAAACTGTCGCAAGCGTTTATGCGGCCGCATTAATATTAATTGCTAATATTTAGGGCCTTTAAACAGCTTAATTAAATTGCCACTTGAACAACAAAAGGAAATAACCGTCGCACTGCGTGTTTGGTTTTTCCAACCGGCCCTGACTAGTATTTTTTTCCTATTATAAAAAATAATTAACCCGCCGCAAACAATTAATCAGTGACTCCTGCAAAAACACGCACATATTTCGTTCCATTTGCATAAATTAAACAAACTAAAAATGCCATCAACATAATTAGAAATGTGATACCGGTGCAGTGGATAATTTCGAATTGATTTATGCAAATTGCAAAACCACAAAACCAAACGCCAATTTCCCAAATATTAAAAAAGCGTCAGCAGGACAACCAGAATTGAGTAAATAAATTAATAAAAACTAATATATTCGAGTACAACTTATTCGCATGTAACGCTTGTCGAGCACTTGCTATTTGTCCCAACTAAATATTTATGCAAGCTGTCCATGTTCGGAGTCCATGTTCATCTGCGTGTAACCATGTCCATGTCCATGTTCGTGCCTGGTCCGTGGGAGAAGTGCAGCCAAGTGCAAAACCAAATCAACCAAAATGTGCGTAATAAATATTAATTTAATTTTTACAGTCCCTCCCTTCTTTGCGGCAATGGCATGCTAAATTTCATCAAATACATGCGTTAATGCGTTATGCATGTGAACTCGGACAAAAATGGTTTTGGGTAATAGATATGATGTGTGCACAAATAAGAAAGGTGGAAAGGCGCTAGACAATGGTAAACAAATTAAATATTTTAGGATTCAACAAGAAGTTTTTACATGAATTTAATTTTTTATACTTGCCAATATTTGATTTTTAAGTGTTTAAATCTGTAAACAAATAAACGCACATCCTTAAAATGTTGAAATCTGTAATGGTTGCAAAATAAGGGGGTAATATTCGGCAAGGTTATAAGGCTCACATTTAAATTTGTAAGCTTACGCGCCTTACGATATTCAAACCGAGTCTCCATCCCTATTCGATACTGGGTAATACCACCCAGCGGACATAGTTGGCGGATCGGGTATCGAAAGATCTATGCTAAGTTTCCGTTTTGAGCCGAGGCCACTTTACTTTTGCTGCCAATCTCTCCCACCGACCAGACGTGTTTTTCTACCACTTAAAAGTTTTAACTTTAACCTCAAGTCGGCTATCAAGCCTCGTGTTTTTTTTTATATAACGTTAAAAAGTAAGTTTATTTAATCAGAAAGTATATCGCGGATCATAAATGTGTTTTTTTAATAGGGAATGTCCAAGGCCCGCATTCTGTTTAAAAAAAGAACGGCCAAAGTCAATCATCTTAAACTGATCATTTGTGCCAGCCATCCAAAGGTAAATATGGCATTAATAAATCGGTCCCCCCAGTTCCTCACTCATACCTGTGTTTTTGCAGAGGTGCTGGCACCTTATCTCGCCTTTTTCTCTTCTTTGGCTGTCGCCAAACTTGCGGAGCACCCCCGCTGCATCAGCCAGTCAGTCGCCGTCGTACAGGGAGGTCCCACTAAAGAAGACGCCTAAACCCTTCCAACGTTTTAACGAATCCGCAAACCCAAAAAGTGCAGAAAAAACCAAATAATGAGACAGTGAAAAAAATTAACCTATAACCGAAAATCATACATAACCAAAATCATGCACCTGCAACTATAACCTAAACGCATACATTGTCAACTTTAACCTAAAATCATACACATGCAACTATCACCTATGTAAACTCATACATTCTCAACATAACCAAAATCATGCACATGCAACTTTAACCTACATTATATATCAGCTATAGTCGACGTCGCCATCACGTGCCCCCTGCTCATGCAAAATAAATTATCATTAAAGGCATACAATTAAAATTAAATTAATTAGGTTTAATATTTAGTAGCAGCTAAATTCATTTTTTTCAATTCAATTTTTAATCAATTTTCATAAATTAAGCCCATAAGGCAATCGGGCCTAAGCATCTAACAGCATTTAGCCCAATTAAAGTGAAATAATCAGCGAATATCTAGTAGCCTAAACGCACAAAACTAGCTCGTAGAAAGCTACGATCGTTAAAAAGTACCTAAACATGCAGAGGAATTAAACAACTGGAAGACATAAATCAAATCCAAAAGATAAACATAAAAGGAACTAATAATTTCAACTAAATAAATACAAATTTCCCCCCCCTAAAGCACGAGCTCAAGCAGCTCGTCATCCATGTCATCGTGAAGGCCTTCAACGAGGATCGGATGTGGGTAAGTGCAAATGTGTATATTTAATACACCAATTTAATTGAAATTATCTAAAGTTCCCTTCGAGTAATGCCAACCAAACCGTCGGAGTTTGTTGTTATTGGGCACTTGAGCCCTGTTTGCTAATTTGTTCGTTTGTTTTGATTATTGCCAAACATTTCTTATCGCGAGCCGGCATACGAATGTAGAGCCCCAGAATGGTACAACTCTCGTTGTCAAATTTCTCGTTTGTTTTGATCTTCATTTAATCTTATTATATTTGAACATGCATATTTTCTAAAAACTTTACAGCTAGTGTGTGTGTTTTGTACTAGTATTGCGGTTTTATCATACCGAAAGCGGATAACCGAAAGTAAACAAAAGCGATTATAAAACTTAGTTTGGCCTATGCATATGTTATATTATCTTTCTCATTAGTTATACACTAAGAAAAATCAGTAATGAATTATTATGTTAAAATATGAAAATGCTTATTAAATTTTAGTTATTTTTCCTAACAATTAATCAATGAATAAAATTGTTTACTTCTTATGTTTATATTGAAAATCATGAGTGAGTAGAGTTCTTAATTTTTCGCGACCTGGGAATGTAAATAGTTGATCAGCTACAATTTGGGGTCTTTAATACACACATACAAGTAAAAGACATTGGTAGGGTGGGTAGCGAATTCGTGTGAGTCAAACATCATCTAAGACATCACCGATATACCTGGCTTCGAAACCCTTGTTTTGTTTTGCATTTTTTTTAGTTACACTCGAATTATTGTTTACATGGACTGGTTACCTAGTACAGGTAACATTTGTTGTATTTCGGCCATGATCGTGTGGTTATTTAGGTTCAGGCAGGGACTCTCAATTTATTCTTAATGTAATGTCAGGCAGTGGGTCAGCAACTACCCCCCCAATCCCGAAAGAGCTAGGAAAGACATGGGTCCCGCTCCGCTGTTCGTCTGTTTGATTAAGTTTCTACACTGAGAAGAAATTAGATTAATTTTTTTGTCTAAGTGTATGAAACCATTACATAAGTT
Source organism: Drosophila oshimai (assembly GCA_018150695.1). NCBI lineage: Eukaryota > Metazoa > Arthropoda > Insecta > Diptera > Drosophilidae > Drosophila > Drosophila oshimai. Next base: position 767,391 of record JAECWM010000225.1, on the reverse strand, counting down.
TTGGCGCCCAACGTGGGGCAGCGATATATTGTTTCTAAATACAAAGATTCAATTCAAGGAATTATTCCTGCTGGAAGTGATAGGGCTCCCAGAGGTAATCATTTTGATAGAGGTGCTTATTCGCGAAGAGCTGGACGCAGAGGCAGACCGCCAAGCAATGCTCGATATAATCGGAGTGAAGACAATCTACTCAACGACAATTGGTCGCAACCTGATATGGAGATGATAATTAGAGAAACGGTGTTGCAAATGATGAGTTCGTTAAACGTTAGGAACGCATTAGCTCCCCAGGAGAACCAACAGCCAAGCAGATCGGCTTCTGGAATCCAAAGTCCTAGCGCAAGTACCTCATCCATTCTCGCAAACAAAAGAGTATCAGATATTATTCAGAAGTGGGGTGTGCGATTTGAAGGAACATCTGAAGGACTGTCGGTAGAGGAATTTTTATACCGCGTGCAGGTGCTGACGAAAGAACATCTCAATAATGATTTTGAGTCAATGAGCCGAAACGTTCATCAGCTGTTAGTGGGAAAAGCTAGTTCTTGGTTTTGGCGATTCCATAAACAAGTAGATCAGTTTAATTGGGTAACGTTTTGCAGCGCGCTTCGCGCCCAATACAAAGAAAGTCGCTCTATAACCGAGCTGCGCGAGCAAATACGCGCTCGTAAACAAAAACCCGGCGAAACGTTTGATTCCTTTTATGAAGCTATTTGCAAACTAATGGATAAACTGTCAGTTCATTTCGAGGATGCAGAATTAATTGAATTAGTGCAGAGTAATTTACTTACGGATATGAAAGATAGGTTGCTTTTTGAAGATATAAAATCTATTGGACATCTTCGAAGCTTAGTCCAAAAGAGAGAGCATTTTCTACAGGAGGCGGGTAAGCATTTTCGAATGCCAATCAAACCCAAAGATTCATCATATCGTGTTTATGCTGTAGATGAATTCCCAATACAAGAAGAAACGATTGAAGAACAGGAAAATGATATTTCGGCGTTACAACGAGTTTCAGCAAAAATTATTTGCTGGAATTGCGAAAAGGCGGGTCACGTCTTTGAAGATTGTTTAGAGGAACTTCGCGTATTTTGTTTTTCTTGCGGCAAGCCGGAAGTAAAGAAACCAAACTGTCCGAATTGCAAGAACCGTTCGGAAAACCGAAAGGCGGGGGCATCTATCATACAGCGGGTGTCCCAGATGTAGATAATAAGATACAACCATTTTCAGCTCATTCATCGTCAACTAGTTTACAAGTAGAAAAAGGTAGTGAAACGAATTTAACTCCCTCTAAAATATTATTGCGTGCAGAAAAAAATGAAGCTTCGAATGAATTTAAAACAGCGTTTAGACCATATGAAGAACGGTTACGAAACTATAATTTAGTTAGAAATAGGATATTTTTTGAGAAAACAAAACTCAAAAAGCGTAATACAGTAAGAATAAGAAATTATTATGTTAATTTAAGAAACAAATACAAAAAGGTAATATCTACCATTTTTCACAATAATGCAGATAAAAGAAGTTATGCAAGTGTGTCCTTTCTGAATTTTACAGAATGGGGATTGCTCGACACAGGAGCCAATATAAGCTGTATAGGATCAGATCTAGCGTTGCAGGATTTTAGTAATTTTTCGGGATTTAAACCTTTAGTATCTCAAGTCAAAACTGCAGATGCTAAGCCACATCAGGTCTCGGGAATTCTAAAAATTACTATGAAATATAAGGAAAAAGCGCAGGAGATGGAGCTATATATAATTCCAACTATAGCTCAGAGACTTATTTTGGGAATAGATTTCTGGAGGACTTTCGAACTAGCACCAAACATAGTCGGATCCCTTGACTGCCAGCCACTTACGGAACTTAGCGAAGACTTGTATCCCTTAAGTGAAAATCAACAGCAGCAACTAGAAGCAGTTAAGGAATTGTTTCCGAATTTTGCGAAGCAGGGTTTAGGTCGAACATCCTTAATTAGGCATCACATAGACGTGGGAACGGTCACTCCAGTGAAGCAGAGACACTATCCCGTGAGTCCAGCCGTCGAAAAGGTCCTTTATACAGAAATTGATCGCATGTTGGAGTTAGGTGTGATTGAGCCCTCAAAAAGTTCTTGGAGCTCACCAATAAGGATGGTTATTAAACCAAATAAAGTCAGACTTTGTTTAGATGCGCGAAAATTGAACGACGCCACTAAAAAGGATGCGTATCCATTACAAAGCATAGATGGTATTTTTTCTCGACTGCCCAAGGCCAATATTATCAGTAAGTTAGATCTCAAGGATGCCTATTGGCAAATTCAGTTAACAGAGAAGCAAAGCCGCTCACAGCCTTTACCGTGCCTGGCCGCGCCTTGTTTCAATTCGTGGTAATGCCCTTCGGGTTATGTAATGCACCCTCCACGATGTGTCGTCTCATGGATGATCTGATTCCACCAGATCTACGTCACTGTGTCTTTGGATATTTAGATGACCTTTGCATTGTTACGGAAGACTTCCAATCCCATTTGTCTGTACTTGTTCGAATTGCTGATCAGTTTCGCAAGGCTAACCTAACATTGAACATCAGCAAGAGTCATTTTTGTGTGACAAAAGTCAATTATCTAGGCTACATAATTGGAGAGGAGGTATTTCCATGGACCCTGCCAAGATATCTTGTATTTTAAACTGGCCGGCTCCACGAAATATCAAACAAGTCAGAGGATTTTTAGGTGTATGCGGCTGGTATCGCCGTTTTATTTCAAATTTTGCTGAGCTAACGTTTCCCATAACGGAACTGTTAGTTAAAAGTAAGACTTTCAAGTGGACGCAGGAAGCACAGGAAGCTATGGATACGCTTAAAACTAAGCTAACCTCTGCCCCAGTACTTCATAATCTCGATTTTGCGCAGAAATTCTTTCTCCACTGTGATGCGAGTGATTTTGGTATAGGTTCCGATTTGGTACAACTATCAGTGTCAGGAGAAGAAAGGCCCATAGCATTTATGTCAAAGAAACTTTCTAAGTCACAAAGGAATTATAGTGTCACCGAGCGAGAATGCTTGGCCGTGATTTTGTCTATCAAAAAATTCCGCTGCTACTTGGAGCTGCAAGAATTCGAGGTAATTACAGATCACTCCAGTCTTGTTTGGCTCATGAGGCAACAAAATGTGTCAGGACGTTTAGCTAGATGGATCTTTCGGTTGCAAGGATTTAAGTTCTCTATATCTCATCGAAAAGGGAAGGATAATATTGTACCCGATGCATTATCTAGGATGTGTGAAGATCAAATCGAGAGTATCGAAGTTGTTGGACCAGAAATTGATTTAGAGTCGGAAGCTTTTCTTGAGGCTGATTATGTGGAACTGAAAAAGCGTATAGAGGAAAATGTCGATAAATTCCCAGATTTACGAGTTCATGGAAAATTTGTATACATACGGACTGACCATTCTTTAGGAAATACAGAACAAGAAGCTGACAGTTGGAAACTCTGGGTTCCCGAAACTCTTCGAGCCGCTGCAATTTGGCAGGCTCATGATAGTGTCGTTTCTGCGCATGGTGGTATACAAAAAACCATTGAGCGGCTACGACGAAATCTTTTCTGGCCAGGTTTGTCTAAAGAAGTTCGGAATTATATCAATGAGTGTGCAATGTGTAAACAAACGAAAGCTCCCAACAAAATTTTGCGACCACCTATGGGTGAGCAAAGTGTGTCTCTGAGACCATTTCAACGTTTATACATTGATATTCTTGGACCTTATCCACGCAGTAAACGAGGATATACGGGTTTGCTGATAGTCCTAGACCATTTCAGCCGATATCATTGGCTTTGTCCGCTTAAAAAGTTTACTACGGCAGTCATCAACAATTTTCTTTGTGAGCGAATATTTTGTGAATTCGGGGTTCCGGAAACAATCATCAGTGACAACGGATCGCAATTTAAAGCCAAGGAATTTGAAGCTATGTTAACCAAATGGGGTATTCGTCATAATTTTACTGCCCTGTATTCCCCCCAAAGTAATGCGGCTGAAAGGGTTAATCGTTCTTTATTAGCAGCTATACGGTCGTATATTCGGAAAGATCAGACAGATTGGGATCTTAATTTGACCAGCATTTCATCGGCACTTCGCTCAGCATTGCATCAATCGCTAGGTTGCTCTCCTTATAAGGCACTTTTTGGCTTTAACATGATTAGCCATGGGTCGGATTATAATTTGTTAAAAAAATTATCGTTGTTAGAAGAATCAACTCGCCTGGATAGAGTCGATCAGTTAGCTATTTTACGGGAGGAAATCAAAAAGAATAGTCGTAAGGCATATGAAACCAATGTTAGGCAATATAATCTTAGATCTAAGCCAGTAGTATATAGAGAAGGACAAGAAGTCTTTAAGCGTAATTTTCACCTCAGTAATTTTAGCCAAAATTATAATAAAAAGTTGGATCATCAATTTTCTAAGTGCAGAATTAAAAAGAAACTGGGAAGTGCGTTTTACTTATTAGAGACATTAGCGGGAAAAAAAATTGGTACGTATCACGCCAAAGACATACGAATCTAATTCCAGCTAATCGTGTCTGCGGTTACTCGACAGATTATCTGTGGTGTAATGGTTGCAAAATAAGGGGTAATATTCGGCAAGGTTATAAGGCTCACATTTAAATTTGTAAGCTTACGCGCCTTACGATATTCAAACCGAGTCTCCATCCCTATTCGATACTGGGTAATACCACCCAGCGGACATAGTTGGCGGATCGGGTATCGAAAGATCTATGCTAAGTTTCCGTTTTGAGCCGAGGCCACTTTACTTTTGCTGCCAATCTCTCCCACCGACCAGACGTGTTTTTCTACCACTTAAAAGTTTTAACTTTAACCTCAAGTCGGCTATCAAGCCTCGTGTTTTTTTTATATAACGTTAAAAAGTAAGTTTATTTAATCAGAAAGTATATCGCGGATCATAAATGTGTTTTTTTAATAGGGAATGTCCAAGGCCCGCATTCTGTTTAAAAAAGAACGGCCAAAGTCAATCATCTTAAACTGATCATTTGTGCCAGCCATCCAAAGGTAAATATGGCATTAATAAATCGGTCCCCCCCCAGTTCCTCCCCCATACCTTTTGTTTTTGCAGAGGTGCTGGCACCTTATCTCGCCTTTTTCTCTTCTTTATCTGTCGCCAAACTTGCGGAGCACCCCCGCTGCATCAGCCAGTCAGTCGCCGTCGTACAGGGAGGTCCCACTAAAGAAGACGCCTAAACCCTTCCAACGTTTTAACGAATCCGCAAACCCAAAAAGTGCAGAAAAACCAAATAATGAGACAGTGAAAAAAATTAACCTATAACCGAAAATCATACATAACCAAAATCATGCACCTGCAACTATAACCTAATCGCATACATTGTCAACTTTAACCTAAAATCATACACATGCAACTATCACCTATGTAAACTCATACATTCTCAACATAACCAAAATCATGCACATGCAACTTTAACCTACAGTATATATCAGCTATAGTCGACGTCGCCATCACGTGCCCCCTGCTCATGCAAAATAAATTATCATTAAAGGCATACAATTAAAATTAAATTAATTAGGTTTAATATTTAGTAGCAGCTAAATTCATTTTTTTCAATTCAATTTTTAATCAATTTTCATAAATTAAGCCCATAAGGCAATCGGGCCTAAGCATCTAACAGCATTTAGCCCAATTAAAGTGAAATAATCAGCGAATATCTAGTAGCCTAAACGCACAAAACTAGCTCGTAGAAAGCTACGATCGTTAAAAAGTACCTAAACATGCAGAGGAATTAAACAACTGGAAGACATAAATCAAATCCAAAAGATAAACATAAAAGGAACTAATAATTTCAACTAAATAAATACAAATTTCCCCCCTAAAGCACGAGCTCAAGCAGCTCGTCATCCATGTCATCGTGAAGGCCTTCAACGAGGATCGGATGTGGGTAAGTGCAAATGTGTATATTTAATACACCAATTTAATTGAAATTATCTAAAGTTCCCTTCGAGTAATGCCAACCAAACCGTCGGAGTTTGTTGTTATTGGGCACTTGAGCCCTGTTTGCTAATTTGTTCGTTTGTTTTGATTATTGCCAAACATTTCTTATCGCGAGCCGGCATACGAATGTAGAGCCCCAGAATGGTACAACTCTCGTTGTCAAATTTCTCGTTTGTTTTGATCTTCATTTAATCTTATTATATTTGAACATGCATATTTTCTAAAAACTTTACAGCTAGTGTGTGTGTTTTGTACTAGTATTGCGGTTTTATCATACCGAAAGCGGATAACCGAAAGTAAACAAAAGCGATTATAAAACTTAGTTTGGCCTATGCATATGTTATATTATCTTTCTCATTAGTTATACACTAAGAAAAATCAGTAATGAATTATTATGTTAAAATATGAAAATGCTTATTAAATTTTAGTTATTTTTCCTAACAATTAATCAATGAATAAAATTGTTTACTTCTTATGTTTATATTGAAAATCATGAGTGAGTAGAGTTCTTAATTTTTCGCGACCTGGGAATGTAAATAGTTGATCAGCTACAATTTGGGGTCTTTAATACACACATACAAGTAAAAGACATTGGTAGGGTGGGTAGCGAATTCGTGTGAGTCAAACATCATCTAAGACATCACCGATATACCTGGCTTCGAAACCCTTGTTTTGTTTTGCATTTTTTGTTTGTTACACTCGAATTATTGTTTACATGGACTGGTTACCTAGTACAGGTAACATTTGTTGTATTTCGGCCATGATCGTGTGGTTATTTAGGTTCAGGCAGGGACTCTCAATTTATTCTTAATGTAATGTCAGGCAGTGGGTCAGCAACTACCCCCCAATCCCGAAAGAGCTAGGAAAGACATGGGTCCCGCTCCGCTGTTCGTCTGTTTGATTAAGTTTCTACACTGAGAAGAAATTAGATTAATTTTTTTGTCTAAGTGTATGAAACCATTACAAATCATGAAAACATAGGTGCACCCCCAACAGAAAAAATCTTATAATATTATTTGTCACACATTTATACTTCATCGAAAGGAATCAAAATGTAACAATGCTTTTAAAATACTGGTGCGCTTCGTAAAATTTTTAAAAATAATACTCTAATCAAAATAGATGATTTTGTTGTGTTTGCTTAAAAAGCTTTTATTTAAAATAACACCCCATGTATAATTCAATACCAACAATTTTACACAGACTTGCCTCTTCACTTTCTGTTTTTCTATTAAATTTCCCTGGTTAAAATGTATACACTCAGGCAAATATCAGACAGAAGGATACGTAACTCATAACTCAATCTTGGCTCTTTTAACAATTAAAATTAAAATTTATGCATTATGCTCTGAAGCCAGCAGGTGCAACTTTTTCCTACAAAAAATTAATTTCTTGAATGTGGTGTGTGTTTTAATGAGACCACTCAAAATTAATAAAACAGTGCGTACATTAAATGCAAATTGCACGGACCAGGCACTGTCAACACGTTGGATGTGGATCCTTGGTCCAGACAGGATGTTCCGGCTCCCCAAGGAGGCGAGGGGCGGTAATTATGAGGACATTATGGGCATTATGCTCCACAATCGTTATTGCGTGGACATGCTGGGACCTCGAGAGGACGAAACTGGCAAGGATGTCGATGTCGATGTGGCTCCTTGCGGCGTTCCCAGCATTTGCGTTATGCATGCACCAAGTGTGTACATAGTTGCCGCCCTTTTGGGGGCTTTTCCCCCGTCCAAATTGCGACAAAATTATTTAATTGAAACTAATTTGCCATTTTGCGGCTGCTAGCTAAATACATACTTAATGTCCTGGGGCCAGTAAGTGGCCCACAATGTGGGTCAAATCATTGTGGCTTTAAAGTAAATTTTCGACCACTTTAAGCAACGCCTCAAAGTATGCCGCATTAATTCCTCCACATGCATATAGAGTACATTGTTCTGGGCCAGGACAAATGGAGTAGCAGCATCCAGTGCGCCATATTTCTCACCTTGTGAACAACCAAGGGCAACAAAAAATTAAGCGCTTTACGGTTTTCTCCTATGGAGTACACCACATGCTCTGTTTACTTTTACGACTTTCCAAGGCAGCAGCCAACAACAAACATAAACAGAGCAGCTCCAACCAACTCCAGTTTCAGTTCCAGCAGATGAGATGAGATGCAAGGGCAGCAGTTGCCAGTGATGTCAAAAACAAGGGGCTGAGTTTACAAAGTAAAGCTACAAAAATAAGCTGAAAATTGGTTTTAGTTTAATAATTAGACAAAATGTTAAAATGCAAAAACATGCAAGATTTTGGTATTTATTTAAAATAACAGAGAGTGCTATTGAATCTTGCTTGAACAAGAAATTTAAAGAAACAAAATATAGTAACACCTTATTGGTAATAAAATGCTTAGCTAATATTAAAAAAAGAAACTAGATACAGCTAAACGAATTAGATTTTGTAATCAGATTATAAAAAATACAAACGAATAAAATAAAATCGGTAAAATAAGTTAATAAAATAGTTGAAGTTAAATTTAAGTTTACATTAACAAAAGTTTTCATCAAATCTAAACACCCTAACTTAAAGTTTACCAAAACATTCAACATTATTAAAAGTCGCTGCATGAAATGTAAAAAACTGTAAAAAAAATAACACACAAAAGCAATTTGTTATTTTAAAACTCATATTTTATTTATTTAGTCTCGTTTATGTAATAATTAACCGTAACATGTACCAACAACTAAAATTTTATATTTTTTGGATGCAGATACTGTTAATATATACAAACACATCTGCATTAAAAATGTTTTATAGGGGTGCCAAAAAACTTCCGCCCAAGGGTTGGAATTTACATACAGGATTGTTTTTGAATTTCCATATACTTGTAGTGATATATTAATTTTAGAGTTTCCTGTGTCACCCAATTCATTAGGCCGATCATCACTGACGGCTGCCACGCCCTCACACATGAAATGACACCGCTGCGAAAAAGGGCGGAGGCAGCGACTGAGCGAAACGCACGTGACGCTCATCAATTTAGCGCACTTTGCCTTTGCCCTTAATGCGCTCTGGAAAATGGAGAAAGTGGGGAAAGCGGGGGGAAAATGAGGGAAAACCTGCGAAGGGGGGAGGGGCTGGGGAAAATTGAGAAAACGGGGGCAATGGGGAAGAGGGGGCCATGTGCATCGTTGTGCATCGTTGTGCACATGCTGTGCACGTTCCGTCGTCTTTGGCCGGAGCTGCAGCCGCTTGTGGGGGTGTCACGATTTTGCATATTAATTGCATTAAGTTATAGCCACCGAGGCAAGCGCTACAACCAACAACGCAGCGCCACTGGATGGCGCCACATGCTCGGCGATAATTTCAAGTTGGTAAATCCACTTTGGCGCACATGGATCCACATGTTCCAGGGGCTTAGTCTCCGAGCCCAACAGACCGGTGCTTAACTGCAATTCGAACTGGCTCTGCGATGGCTAAAACCTGCGGGTTATTTAATACCAGTCCAGTCGAGTCGGTCCTTCGCCCCACTAAACGCTTGGAATCCAAAACGATTTATTTTTAAAACACCATCGGACACAACAGCGAAATGTGATCTGCGTTACACACATTTGTTTGTGTATTTATACACCAGGGCACACACACAACATATGTGTGCTCTTCAAATATACGAAAACATTTTTTCCGAAATATCTCAAATGTTTGTTGCTTACGTATTTGCTATTTTTAACATGACTCACTTGCATTTTTCATCAGCAAAGTATTTAAATTGTTGTTCATATTTAATATTTATTGTGCTCTTTGTTTTTCTTTTTTTTTTTTGTGTGCTTGTGCGGTTGTTTCGGTTTGAAAAGTCTGTGTGGGTGGTTTATAGATATTAAATAATTTTAGTGCTCTGATTGTGATTTTCCGCCCCGTTGGTAATGTTTGTGGTGAGGCGTGGAGTGGAGGTTTTTGGTATTTGGTATCCGTGAAGCATTTTTAGCAATTGTAAAATTTTATTTTCGATATTAATTGTCCGCTGCTGAATTATGTGGTATGCTAAAGAAACATACAAATTTTTTTCACAATCCATATTTTACCATTTCAAAGGGATATTTTTTTGCTTTCTTGTAAACCTAATAGAGATATTTTTTGATATTTGGAACATAACGTAACGTAAAATAAGATTCTGTAAAAACATTTTTTTTTAGTTTTATTAAAATGTAAACTAATATTTTTTTAAAATAATTTTATTTCATTTGTAGTGCATATTATTTTGTTTTGAAATTTTTATATTTAATTTCGATTTATTGTCTGCTTCTTTCTTCTTTACATTTCATATGGATACAATTTTTTTAACAAATATTTGTTAGTTTTTTTTATCTCATATAATTTTTTTTATTTTTAATTTCGATGTATTGCCAGATTTCGCTCCATACTTCTTTACATTCCATATGCTTGAATATTTACTATTGAATGCAAGGAAGCATGGAACTCTCAAAGGCTGAAGTCCTTTTGTTTCACTTTTTAACAACCCATCCCCAACCCAAAGCAACCCGTTAACTTTTAGTGGCACTCACTTGGACAGTTTTTGTATTGCAATTTCTAACTTACCGATGATGGTCCGGAATAAGCAAGGCCATATAATCTGCTGAATAATGACAACGACTGACGGTAATTGCAAGGAAAAAGTTGCAAACTGCAAAACATTTCGCACAGTCTTTTGTGGCTGCATTTTGGGCAATTCCTTTTTGCTGTTACTTTGTGCGAAGCAAATCCTTATGCTTATTTTTGTGGCATGCAAATTTTTCCTGTTTTCCGTTTAAGAGTTTTCATTTTTATATCCCTACTTTTGCTGTTTTTTTTCCTGTTTTCTTCTGTTTTTGTTGTGCGGTGTGTTGGCTGCCGTGCGTTTTTATTGTCCGACTGCAATAAAGCAATTTTTAAGCGCACTGAAGTGTGTTTATATGTGACTGGGAAACCCCCCTCGGAAACCCACGAGTTCCCTCCCTTTTTCGGATACAACTCGGTATCTGTTTTGGTTGTTGTTATTCCAGCTTTTTTTTGTTTTGCATCTTTCACGCGCCTGCACAAAAAATTCATAAACTTTTTGCTGCTTTTTTTTTATAATTTTTTTGCTTGGCTTTTGTTTTGTTTCTTGTCGGTGTGGGTTGGCCGTAATAAAATTGCGCCTTTTTGTTTGACTTTTTTTATGCGCATATTTTGCGCCACATGGCCAGCTGGGGAACAGCGCCTCATCCCTTAGCCAGTGATCCCCATCCCGGACTTGAACGATTTTTTCAGGAGCACATTCCGCACGAAAGACGAAAAACGAATACCGAAGAGTAAAGTAATGTATGTAAAGTAACTCCTTGGAGAAGTCGATCCGATCGAGGAGTTGACGGCGCGAACTGAAGACGGCGACTGTGTTCTGGCTGCAGTGTAAACACGCGTTTATATAGGTGCCTAAAATTAAATCGGGGACCCACACATGAAGGCAGGGTCAGGTCAAGCCCAACATATGCTCCGAGTGTTTTCTCATATGATTTTTTACCTACTTGAAGCAGACGGAGCGGCAATACCCACGCTGAGTTGAGTCCACGATGGGCAGGATGTGAGTTTAGCGGGCACATGGATGCAATGTGCAGTTTGCAGTTCGCGGCCACCAGATTGCAGGCGTTTCCCAGGCCGCCCTAAGTGTACCGCTCTCTGGAAATGCGTCCATGTGTGCGAGTGCATTTTACAACAAATATCGGGGCATAAGTTTGTCAAATGTTCACCACATAAGTGGTAAAGCCATATGGTATGGCTCCTGGCAGTGGGCAATATTTTTAAAATAATATTATAACCGGTTTTGATATTCTTAGTTAAGTTATTAAATGTTTTGAGCTTAATAAAATACCATTTACTTTAATTAACATAATTATCAGAATTAGCAAAAGAAATACTTGTATAAAAATATTGCATTTTTTTTTAATATTTTTTTTGTTGTTTTCTCTTTCTTTATCTAAGTATAAATGTATATATAAGCTTAGTAAAGAGCACTAATTGAATGCATGTTATTAATTTTTAAATATTTAAATTTATTTTTGTTCTTTAATGGAATTATTAGTTAACTTATTTGTAGACTTTTATACAGAAGAAGATTTAAAAAGTATGCGCAACTTTAATTATAAATCACCCACCAAATTAAAAGCAAACAGAAATTCACTAAATGCTTGAATAAAATCAAATAAAATAGCTCATTAATGAGAAAAGAATTTGTTCAAATATTCTTTGCAATTAACATTAACGATTCGCTGCAACGAAACATAATCGAATTGTAATGAAAATCGTCAACGTGTCAGGCCGAATGGCAATCGTGAATTTTAATTAGCAATTTGCTGCGCGGCCTTTGTATTTAATGCCCGACTTTAATGCACTGTCCGCCATTTTTATGCACTTTCATTGAATTATAATAATTTTTCAATGGGGTAAATGTGTCCCTCAATATCAGCTTGCAACGTTTAACTAATTATTGTAATACTATTGCAGCCATTAATGCTGCATATTTTAATTGAAATTAATTAACGAGCTGTTGGTAGAATTGTTAATGTAATTTCTCGGATAACTTTCATCTGTATCGTACATTGAGTGGCTCGGTAAAAAATTTTTAAGTACACGAACAAATTTTAAATAAATTTGTTTAAAAGAAGTTATCTTACCAAAACAAAAAAAATGTTCAATGAAAAAAAACGAAAATAAAAAAATTACTTAAGTTATCCATTATTTTTCACATGACAATTGTCTTAAATATTATATTCATAATTATATACTATATTCTTTATATTTATATCACACAAAATCGTACGAAAATTATATAATTTTTGAAATTTTCTTTAATACTAAAATATATTTTCTTAAAAACATTTAAATTTACCTTTTGCCTTTGGAAAAAGAAATTAAAAAAAAGTAAAAACTTGCATTTAATAGAAGTTTACTCTGCTTCTGCAAATGTACTTATATAGAGCGACGTACATAAGTGCGGGCATTATATAGAGATTTCCGCAACACGAAAATAGCGATGAGCAAGTGAGTATTATTCACTCGCACACTCACATTCACTCGCACACTCACATTCTGGCCAGGGAGCGATTTTGAAAATCTTTAGTTCGCTTTCTGTTGGGATCGCTTGTATTTATAGCCATTTGCCGATGTTCTCCATAAATAGCAACGAAGTCTGGCCCGCCTTCTCGAGGAAACTGAAAGTTTTGCGATTGATATAACTTTTTAACTCGATATTTTGACAGGATCACAGCACATAATTTTATCCAAGTGGATTTATTTTAAAGGAAACTTTGTCCAGGATTTTTATTCTTTCTTCAGAGCACCACACGGGGTTTTCTAGACTTTCTGGGTGTTTTATTCGGTGTATATAGATATATTGATGTATATAAACAATACGGCAGGAATTGGCCGGACTAGTGCCGATCTGAACGGGTCGACAACAGAATCGGTAATGCACTAAAGGATGCAAAAAATATTCTCAAATTAATTCTTGGCGCTGCTCGGCCCGCTGACGCCTCGTTTGCGTTCTTTTTCTTTTTCCATTTTTATTTGTATTTTTATTTTTATTTGTGCCTCTGTTTCGGTTTCTCAATATTTTTTTTGTGTATTTCGCTGGCTGGCTGTACCGGCTCGGATCGGATCGGATTGAGGAACTTTCCTTATGTACATATTTTTAGCTTTGTCTCGCCTTCTTGTCTTGCCTCCATTTCATACTATATATATGGCCATATAGCCTGGGTACATATAGTAGCTGGCCGAAAATACTCTCTGCTCCGATCCGAGCCGAACCGATCCGATCCGATCATCCATTCCAAGCGAATGGATGCGCAGGCGCATAACGCTGGCGGAGATCGGGCCCCGGCTATACTTAGACCTCCGGCTATATATGCTATATATGCGATATGCGGAAGGCCGCCCGATCGTCGAACTGCTGGCTAGATGGCCACATCTCCTCTCCTCCGTATGGCAGTTCAAAATAAAAATAACACTATCTGGCTCGGCTTTTTGGCAATTGAACTTATGTATCGGACGACTCGTAGGAACCTGGCAACTAGCAGCTAGCAACTGACAACTGGCAACTGGGAGCTGGGAACCCGGCAAATGCCATCGGCATCAGCTTGCCATTTCTTTGGGCTTTTTTATGTTTTTCGCACTCTCTCAACTCGTTGACATATTTTTGGAAATGTCAAAACGGGTTGAAATTGCTTAATTACTTTCTACAAACACACACACACATTTGGCAATGGGCCAGCCGAGAATCGTTCCATCTCCCGCCAAGTGGAAGATGCGAGCAAACAGCTTTCGTCTTGTTTGTTAATGGGTTTTGGGTCGGAAAATACATTGGCCGATCGTCAAAGATCGATTTCACCATGGATGAAGTCAATTCAAATCGGGGCGTATTCGTTGGGCCAATGTAACGGGCAGAAATGGAGGCAGATCTAATGGGAGAATAATGCAATCCATCATTTATTTGAATCTTCTTTGGAGTCTTAAAAACATTGAAAGTCTAAAAGTTGAAAAACAATGATTCACTATTTATAAATATCACTGTTATTTTGGTTAATATGTACTCTAATTTATTATATTGTTTAAATAAATAAGACAAGCAAACGATTAGATGTAGCACTTGAAATATTCTATCAAAATCTTTAAAAACCTTAAGTTAAAAACTATTTTACTACCTTATTTTGAATTTGTTGGTAGTTTTCTTAAGGTTATAAAACAAGGAATTAATTTGTAAATACTTTTTATTTAGTAAGGATTTTTTTACATTTTAATTTTTTATATTTGCTGATTTTATTATTTGTTTAAGTAACTCAGTGTCGAGTTTTGCAGCTTTAATGAAACTTCGAACACAATTGACGAAAAGAAATATTTATTTTTTTAGCTTTAAAGTTCTAGAAATACAAATAAAAGATACCCATACAACTTAAAAAATTAAAAGTTTATAGACAATATGACAACTTGTGCTTTTGTACCCACATTAAAGCAGCACAAGTATAACCAAAAAAATCAAAATAAACACCCATTAAAGTACTTCTGTTTCCCAAAATAGAATCTCTAAATTGCAAGAAAATTCATATGACTTTTGTGCGACTCAGGACCATGGCAGATGGAAATATATTTGAGCTTTCTTAAACAGACCTTTTAAGGGCTTAGGAACTTTGCAATTTTGTGCGCAAAACTGAGCAGAACAAAACGAGCGAACACAGTTCGCCTTTTAATGTGCAAATGTAGGGCTTAACTAACACCCAGATGCACACGCATAATAGATGCATCCCATGGATACAGCATCCCTTTGTGGCGGAGGAGGAGTGAGTGGGCGGGAGGGAGGACATGGCCTCTCCAGTTGGAACACACAAATGCAATTTAATTTTTTCGTTGTCTTCTTTTGATTGTGATGCTGATTCAGTTTCTCATTCTGATTGTACGTACTTTTTTACTCATCTTTGGTGTTACGTCTGCCACGTATGTACTATATGTGAAATGTATTTTTGGACACTATCTCATTTCCCAAGATGGAAACTTGTCGTTGGGCTGATGAATTTCTGTGGCTGTTGTGCCATAAAACATAGCCACCAACTGTTGTCGGCGAAGAAATATCGTTAGGAACTTCGAGACATGCACAAAACAGGCCACTTATGTAGATACAGATGCAAGCACAGATTTAGATACATTTGGAACCCCGAAGAAAGGACCATTAAAACGCATACGTAACTGAATTTTATGGTCGCAAACATTACCAGATACTTGGTGATAGAAAATCAATCCATTTGACAGTTGGTGGTCGTAAAATAAACGACAATAAATGACCATAAATAGCCAGGGAATTAAAATATTGTTGAAGTAAATTAAAAGGCACCAGCTTAATGCTTTTAAAGCACACGGTTGGCAAAACTATTAAAACTTATTGTTTGAATTGAATTTTTATTTTTAAATTGCTGTATCAATTTTATGTTATTTATTAGTCAGATAAGTAAAACAAGTTAATTTTTTTCAAATCGTTTTATTCAAGTGCTAAGAAATAATTTAATAAAGCGAATTTAATTTAATAATTAAATAAAGTGAACTTAAAATATGTTCTCACATAATTGAATTTGTTTTAAATGACTAAACTTGTCTTAATTTATTTCCTTGAGGAAACGACAAGGCATTTATATTCATACGATACGAAATACTTCTTTCGCTTGCCGAGAAACTTTCGCATTTCTTTTCGGCTTTCGAAAGTTATTTCCTTTTACGAGGGCAATTAAATTCCCGAATTGATTTAATTTATTTTATGGTTAATAAAAATCCGAAACAAAAGCCCAAAGCCAAAATGACAGCTGGCAAAATCTTCCTTCGTTTTTTTTGTTGGATTGCGTTTCTTTTTTGAGTCCAACATAAAATTTGATTTTATTTGCTACGCTCGCTGCCGTATGCAAATGCCTTTTTGTCACATTGGAAAATTGAAATCCTTTTATGTGCGAAACGTGACAAACGATTTTGGCGAATTTACGAGTCGAAGACCTGATGTGAGCCGAGCAAAAACTTTAAGATTTAGCAATTGAAATCTTTAGTATGTAAATCGAAGATTATCAATAAAGCGGAGAATTATAATGGCTTTATATTAAGTCTTTTAAAATCTTTTAGACACAATGAAGTAAGCAGAAAGGTAAAGAGGCTTTAAGGAAAACTATTTGACTTTATTTCTAAAAACAAAAGAAACGTTTGTCATTAAATGACTATAAATTTTTAATACTCTACATTTTTAATAAGGGAATGCCACTAGTTGCTTAACAGAAATGGTAAATAACATTAGTTTTAGTTGTTTTAAATTTCAGAGAAAATATTTTAAGATATTTATGTATTGCTGTTTAACAAACTGATTATTGCTCACTGTTCAAAATAAATTTAATAACACAAGCAATGTAAATACTTTGTGGTCTTATTAAAGGCCACCCCAATTTGGAAGGGAGGGACTTCGGAAGGGAGGTCCCTTTATCTCCCATCTTCAGTCTCCTGCGGATCCTTGTAACGACTTACATGTGTAGGACACTCCTCAACAAGAGCAGTCCTGGCCATGGCCCAGTCCTTTTGACTTTGGGCTACCTACTCCTGGAGATGAGCCGGAGATGAGCCACATGTGATGCCCTCCTCGACTGGCATCTCGCAATTACGTGGAAGTCAAGCCCGGCGAGCAGACACATGTACAACATACCCACTCATGCCCAGAAACTGTGGCCATATACCCACTGTTCCTTACACATCCCACATATGTACATATATACACATATCTTGTATTATTGCATGTGCCGATGTCTGGCCTGGGTATGAATGAACTCAAGTGGCGGCATTTTCGATGTATTTACGAGCCATTTCACAAAAAAAGGGAGTAAAAAGAATTTAACAAAGCGCAAGGCAACTGTGCAGATACAAATCGTAAATCAGGCACTGGGAAATGCAGAAGCCAAAGCTGCAGCGATATCAATTTTCAATCTGTTGACCCATGAACATAAATTCAGCACATGTTAATGCCTTTTCCAGGGCCTCAGATATAGTTGATATGCAATACCAATTAGCGAATCAACCGAATTGAATAATTTAATTTGTGTTCAACATGAAGCTAAATCAATGCTTATTGACTGTCAGATTGTGAATCTAAGTAAGGCAGATAGACATTGTGCAGTAAAGAACACATGAGAAGTTAGTGCTTCCAAAGGATCCCACCACATATACGACGAGCTTACGCCGGCACAAGGACTTACTAAACGTGCCGAATATAGATTGCTACTCCTTCGGCCCATGTCCTTTCGGAATGGACACTAATAAGCAGACGCAACAATATGTTTTTTTAATTAAATATGAAATCAGTAGGTATAAATTACAAATCGTTAAACAATCAAGTTTCAATGAAAACACTGTAGCAAAACTTTAGAGTAGCGTATTTCATACAACTTCCAAGATTTACCAAACTTGCTAAGACATTACTTACAAGTAAAAAAGCAAAGAGAAGCCCTGCCATAAGGATTCTGAAATACGAGGGGAGACGTTACCAAAAGCTAGAGCGACCCACCTGAAACCCACTTTGGCTGAAGACCCACCCACCCACATAATATATAGACGGAGGAGCCACTGACAGACGAAGTTTGCGCAATGCAGCGTAAATTGTGTGTTAATTCAATTATGTGTCAGGTTACCCACCGCCAAAACAACCCACTTCCCAACGAACTCCCCCCCAGAGATGCGTAATTAAAATACCAAATGTTTATTCAGGTAAATAATTTCAAAGTGCAAGTCGGAAGCGACGGCAACTGCAATAACAAAATTGATACCCGTTTCTGGCAACCGAATGGAACTGACTTTTGGCCATGGAGCCGCGGCCAAAAACAATCTAATGTCAGTTGCCATCCCACTAAAACCCACCCCGCGGCCCATTCAAGCGTTGAAATTTCCAGCGTGCAAAAGTTTTTAACAAAACTTTTCATTAAAGTTTTGGCCAAGACCCAGAGCTCAGATCCCAGAGCCCAGAACCCGAACCCCAAAACCCCAACCAAAGGCCAAACACCGACAGCGGCAAAAGATGCGAAAACTTTTTCGCTGGCAGGCGTACTAAACGTCATTTCGCCTGGAGGCGTTTAGCGCTGGGGGCGTGGCACTGACTGCACAAAACAAAAAAATTATTCCCCAGATCAGAGGCACTGCAATTAAATGTCATCTTATTTGGCTTAGTCCTTTTATTCAGACTGTTAAACGACAAAAGATTGAAAAACCAGTCACAAAATTTAATTTCCCAACCAAAATACATTTAAATACGTAATTAATATTTTTTAACAACTTGAGTTTATAAACCTTGCTAATTCAAATTTAGTGTACATTTAGCGCTTTTCAAATAAAACCTTAAGCCTGCAACTGGTTTAATTCTAAACTTATTAAAGCTGTGAAAGCAATGCTTGGAACTCTTCTTGAGTTCCTATTATGCGTTCTAAAGAATTGTTTTAAAAACCTGTTTTAACTTTTAAAATATTTAAAAAAATGGGAAGCAAAATAATATCTTTAAAAATATATCTTTTAATATTAAGCACTTACACTTATTTTAAAACTGTAATTATCTAAGACCAACTTGCGTCTATGCAGTTTTTTACAGTATTCTGTGTGTGTTTAAGAAATGGCTTCTGCCTGCAAAAGTATTAGTTCCATCTCACATGTGTGTGTGTGTGCTTTGCGACTGTGTGCGTGTGTGTGAGGGTGCAAGGTTTTTCTCAAGTTTTTAGTCGCCATCCGCAAAATGTTTTTCTCGCATTTCAATTCACCACAAAAACGTTTTCAGAAATTATTGCAAAAGTTTTTCATAAAATGAAAGCGCATAAATTTACTACAACAACAAGGGAAAAGGGCGGCTTGGAGGCGGCTGACAGGAGAAGGGGGCGTGGCCCAGTCTGAGCCAAATATCAAGAGCCAACAGCAGCATTGCAAGCGTGTGATATGAGATACACAGCCACACACACACTCCTCCTGCAGTTAGTGCACCTTTGTGCGACACACGTTAAGTTGTAAAAACAAAAACACAACCAAAAAATATATTTAAAAAAGGAATATAGGAACCCAAATACAACAATGGGAAGACAACAAACAGCAGCAAGTGCGAAAAAGCTGTGGGGTATTTTCAAACATTCTCTAAAAATGCAGTCAGGACTTTTTCGGGAAACTGTGCTGACCATGGTTAGACCCTGATTATTTGACTTCAGTGAAAGATTTTACGAAAAACATTTTACTTGAATAAATTTAAATTAGAAAAATGAAAAAAAAAAACAATAATAAATGTGGGTTTACACTCAACTCAAAACGTTTTTAAAAAAACAAAGTAAACAATATTAAATTGGAAGGTTTGATTAATACAAAATATTCAAATTTTTTGACGTTTGCTTTATGCATTCTAAAGTTAAATTTAATTTTTTTGGTTAACGTTCCTTTCTGTTGAATATAATGTAAAATAAATCAGAAACTCCAAAGCATTAAGTTTTTATACATAAAGTGGAAAGGTCGCCAAAACCCTTGAACATATTAAAATTAAATACATTTATTTTTATAAATAATATGCCAAAGAAACTTTAGGCAGATGCTGGCCAGTTTAAGGAAATTTTTCTAACAAACTCTGGCTAAATATTTTTAAAAATATTTAAAAAAAAATTTCAGCGCATTTATTATTCGTGCAACTAAACTTTTGTACAATTTTCAGCTTTCTATGTGAGTAGCGATGTCTGGGTGTATTTTTGTCGACTTTTCAACTTGGCGATTGCGATGGCGGTGCCGGTGACGCGGCACCACCGTTTGGCGGTGCGGTGGTGCGGTGTGCATGTGAAATATGGTCGCTGGTGCCACAAATAAATAACGCTTTCAAATCGCTCGCATGCGGATACAGCTACACTTCAGTGTGTGCGGTTGATTGTTGTTTAGCTTCTGCTAGTTAAGCACTCACCCATACATAAACAGGAATTAATACGAAAACTAGTGAGCAACAAAATGTAGATGACTAAACAAGACGCACAGATGCCCACATGGAAATCTAGTACACATACCTACAATAACCAGGCATGGATTTTCCATATTTTTAAGGAAAACCATGAATTTCCTTTTTGAAATTATAAATTGTTATTAATAATAGCAAAGTATTTTAAGATTTTATTATAAGTTTTAGATTCACTTTAAAATAATAAATTTAAACACTAGATTATAATAAAGATACAAAAATGAGAACAATAATATTCAAGAAAACAATATTAAGGAACAAATAAACAGAAAAATAGTTCTTATAATAAGAACTAGAGTTGCATAAATTAGAGACACAGATGCTTCAACCTTTGTTGACATTCATAGAAAGATTGATTTTCCTACGCCACAGAAAAAAATAGTAATCTTAAATATAATACAAATTATATAAATCTATAAAATTATTTGACATCCCAGCAACTAAAATTTTTTAAAATCTTACGGTTTTTAAAAAAGTATTAGAAAACTTGTGAATATTTTGCATCGTTCAATATTTTTAGTAATAGAAATAATAAAAAATATTGTGCTTTTTAAAGCCAAGTAGTCACCCAACTTTAAGAGCCCTAGAATGGATTAATCTGAGCCAAAGTTATGCCATTCAGACAGCTGACAACTTTTGGGGAAGAAGTTCGAAATGAAATCAGACATCCTTAAGTTGCCCCACACGCTCACAAACACACTTGGAGGGACCCAAAATAACAATTAAACATCAAGCTGACAAACTTTGCAACAGCAAACAAACAAACTACATGCAAGACGGAGCAAATACAGGAATTATACCTACATAAATACGTATACGTATATATAGTAGTTATATGGCCGCAGAAGACGCGGAAACTTCGCGCCAGGATGAGCACAAGTTGTAAGTGGAAGGGCAAAGGTTCCGGGCGGGAAAACTTTGTCAGCGCGAACGTGACATGAAAATCGCTGAGCTGATGAAAAATGCTAAATCGTGACGGGAATCCCCAAGCCACAGAGACACTTGGAACTTTTGCAACTCTGGTTGGAAAGCGCGAATGCGACACATGGACTAAGCCTATGGCAGTAATTGACCCCTCCGTCTGCAGTTCGCCACCATAAAATGTAAAAGTAATAATCTCAAATTATCTTCTTTTTATATTCTAAAGAAAGCAAACAATAAATATGAGCACCAAAATAATACATACACATGGGAGTAGTTCTCTCAGCAGCATACTTATGTAATATTTAACTTATTACTTACCCAAACTTGGGCTACATTTAGGGCAACAATTTAAAATATGTATTGCATGTAGGTTATATGTTATTATTGTTTTTTATTTTAATCTGTCTGCCTTAAAACATCCTAAAGAATCTAGGAATTCTTTTTTTTTTTAATCTTCAATAGTGTTAAGCCTTTGTTGTGATTCCAGCAAGTAAATAAAAGAGTTTCAAAATAATAGCGTTATGATGACTAAATGATGATGATAATCACTAAAATTACCAATCTTCCTTTTAAAATAATGCTATAAAGTTGCATTGCCACTAGCGTCATAAACTAATATCTTCCAGACCTGCATCTGCTTAAGATGATACCGTATAATAAAAAATTCGTCGTTCTGGGAGATCCGTGAAACTCGAGATCATTTGACAGACGAGAGCGGGGAATCCGGAGTGGAGTGGGGAGGAGCCAACGGAGCCCGGCGAGTGTGTCTATATTTGGGCCAGAACTCCGCGCCTGCTAATGGCTTCATTTGGTCCGATCCGAACCGATCCGATGTTTGGGCGACTGACTGCCCCCGGACACTTGATGCCAATGCAGAGCAGAGCAGAGCACTCGGTGCACTTGACTCCGCCGCTGCAGCGTTTTTATCGTTTAAAAATATCATAAGACGTTCCCCATCGCG